>JAPJYX010000005.1:17200000-18400000 GCA_030503985.1 Himalopsyche tibetana
CACCGGGCTCATGTATTATCCTGCATCGAGCTTTTATGAACGGGTTGGCAGGGTTGTAATGTATTTTTGAATAATTTTTCAAAGGGTTTCTGAAATTATTTTACGATGCTACCGCTATGCAAATATAAAGGCGTCAATTGAATGGGCGTTTATTTTAAAAAAGATTATTCAAAATTAAAATATTTCTAAAAATTGTTGTTGCCAATTACAGTATTTTGTTTTTTTTATATAAAATCGCATTGATATTTTAATTGATATCGGTAAAATATCAAATCCGAGTTCAAAGAGGTTTTTAACTTCTAAAAATGTCTTCGTGCATCAAGGCAATGAATGCGCTCAAAATTGAATTACTTAGCAAAATAATAAATGATATGTTTGTTCATCAATTTTAAGGTTAATACTTGATGAAAAAACATAGCACTCAATAAATAAAACACTCTTTTTTACAAATTTCACCCTTATAAATAGTTAATTCTTTTCAATACAAATTGTTTATTACATCATTATGATTTTTATAAATATTATTGTAAAATTGTATTATCTTAACAGTTGATAATGCTCGTCATGAGCGAAACCGGTATTGATCTTAATAAACAAAATTGAGAATTATTACAAATGTATATTTTATTTTTTGAATATTTATTAAATATTATCAGGACCGGTTTCGATCACATTATGTTAATGTAGAATTACAACAAAAGAGAGTTTTTTTAAAAGATATTTTTGGTGTTAATTGTAATTTCACGAAAAAATATAAATGTAGTGTATTGACAAATTAAACTTATTCCAAAACGTATTTTATCTAAATAACAACACAAACCAACGTCGGTCAAATTCATCGCAACTCGCAACCAATTAGAGGACACACGCTGAGTACAAAATATTATTTTGTTTAACGCCCACGAGTCACGAATTCGTTATACAGTCGTATTCAATTTTCATTCGCAATAATTCGAGTTAAATTCACAATGAAATATGCTCGTTTGTTCTACATAAAATCAATTACTCATGCTACCAATAGACTATTCAAACAATAATATATTATACTAGTTGTGTTACCACAGAGACTTACATTTAGGAACGGCAATTGTTGTACGATCAGCGAAATTGAACTGAATTTATTTTATTCTGCTGAAGAAAAATACTGCTTAAATATACGTTTTACTTAACTGCTAACTGTATTATAAAATAAATCGGTTGTATCTCATCACGCTGTTGTATGTTTTACTTTTGTAATTCTTAAGTTACGATTGAAATTCGTCCTCTACGTCTGTTAAATAATGCTGCTGCTTTGGATTGTAGCAACCATATTAAATAATAACCATTCAGCAGAGTTCCGATATGGGTCGTGAATTATGTATCAAATGGGACTATTGAATGTGAGCAAATGTTGATTTTGTCATACTTCGAAAGGAAATTACGACTTACATGGGGCACGTCAACTCATTGTACTAAATAAATTATCAAAAGTATAACAAGAGAAGAGGTTCATTGGAAGTGATGCAAGAAAACAAATGCTTGTAAAGTCATTGTGATAAAATAGTCACTTATTATAGTGGAGATAATTAAGCTTGTATTTTTGTATTTTGAAAAATATGAGTTGGCAATCATGTCGTTATTACTTTCGATGGTTTCGGCGGTAACTTTGTGGAAGTTCATTTTAATAGAAAATTTAAATTAACTTTGATTATTCCACGTATTGTGTAACTAACTGTGACACGTGTTTCGCCTCTTTCAGAGGCATCTTCAGACTTACTATCGCAAAGTTTGCTTAAGTAATGAAGCAAGATTGATTCTAACATTTTAAAATTATAAAATTACAAAATGGATTGGGTTTTTTTTCCTTTTAAGAGGAGCAAGGAGGGGGGTGTAGAATCGAAATAAAGCAAACAGATAATGATACTAATTTTACTAATGAGTTGTAAACAATCAGATTGGGATTTTTCCTTTTTAATGGAAGCAAAGAGGGGATTATAAAATCGAAACAGTGCAAACAAATTTAATCATACTACTAATGACGTTAAACATTACAAACTATTAAAACTAATGAGCTGCAGTCAATCATCTAGGTTTGTGATTACTCTATTAATTGGAAACAATTTGAGTAACGGGGAACCGCCTGTGCTATTAAGAATATTATTTAATAATATTTCTTTTTTGTTAAGAGTTTTATTAATTTCTAAAAATTCTAAGCTATTCATCTTTAAACCCTTTTTATTTACTCGGTGGAGTATTTCTAAATTACAAATCTGATTAAAATTATGATTACTTTCTATTAAATGATTGGCAAACTCAGAAAAATTGTTACTTTTTAGACATCTTATATGTTCTTTAATTCTAATATTAAAGTTTCTACCTGTCTGTCCAACATAAGACGCTTGACAGTCTCCACAAGAGAGTCGATAGATACCACTCTGTGACGATGAATCTACGCGATCTTTACTGTTCAATAAAATTTTACCTAAATTATTTGTAAAATTAGTAAGTCTGAAGATGCCTCTGAAAGAGGCGAAACACGTGTCACAGTTAGTTACACAATACGTGGAATAATCAAAGTTAATTTAAATTTTCTATGTCGTTATTCATGATAAAATATAACATATACTGTGAATTAAATCTCACTGATGAAAAAAAACTATCGATAAATTTGGTTTATATTGTAATGAATATACATCGACTGTGGAAAGGAAAAAGGACGTAGCCCACACATATCAAATTTTACAGGAAGCGCAAAAAACGTGTTTTGATGATTTTGAGCCATATCCAAATTATGAATTATACAAAACCTTGAAGTGCTCGGAGACTTTTAAACTGGTGTTTAATTGACATAATCTAATATTAATTAAAAAAATTAAAAAAACTTTTACTTCAGTCTTTTTTCTTGGTTTTAATTTTTTACGTGGTCATCTTTTTCAAACTTAAAACCTAAATTGTGATTATCAAAAAAAACCTGTTTTGAAAAAACTGTGGGTTACGTCCTTTTTTATTTTCACAGGCAACTTTGCTGTATAAAATGTTGTATATAATACCAATATAATGGTTTTTTGTGTAACGATTGAAAAATGAACATTATAAATCTTTAAAAATATAACTCGAAATGAAAAAAAGATATAACTTAAGATTTAGACTCTAGGTGATTGATATAATTCTACATCTAATTTAAATCGCAGAAATTTTGTACATTCCCATACGTATTGTATACTAACGACCCGAGATTTGCATTTTGGCATCTGCAGGCATGCAAGTGCGGTGTTGGGTTTTTTTTCAAATCTATTTGACAAGGGGAAGGGACTAGATACAAACATTACAATTAACATTACTTTAATAGAAAATTTAAATTATCTTTGATTATTCCACGTATTGTGTTACTAACTGTGACACGTGTTTCGCCTCTTTCAGAGGCATCTTCAGACTGACTATCGCAAAGTTTGCTTAAGTAATGAAGCAAGATTGATTCTAACATTTTAAAATTATGAAATTACAAAATGGAGTTTTGGGTTTTTTTCCTTTTAAGAGGAGCAAGGAGGGGGGTGTAGAATCGAAATAAAGCAAACAAATAATGATACTAATGAGTTACAATCAATCAGATTAGGAAGCAAAGAAGATCAAGAAGAATAATCAAAGTTAATTTAAATTTTCTATTAAAATGAAATTCCACAAAGTTACCGCCGAAACAATCGATACTTTTTTTATTAATAAAAACATAATATTCCTTTGTATTATACCTTATTTCCACTTTATTTAAAAAGGTCAAGACTGGTTTCGCTCTTGGCGAGCATTGTCAACTAATAAGAAATATAATTTAATAGTGCTATTTATAATATTTGTAATGAACGTGTTTTATGAAATATTTCCTAAAATAACATAAGTTTAATATAAATCGTTCGTACCTTTTATGGTCGATTGAAAATAAATTATAAATTTAAGTAGGCAACTCAATATTTAAAAAAAAATAATGATACTAAACGCATAGTTTGATGAACATTATTATATAAAATGAAAATCATATGTATCTTTTAATTTAGTTTTATCTTAATAACAGAGTAAATGTTCATTCGAAAAATGATTGTTAGTTTTGGTTGAAGGTTAAATGATGTAAATAATTGTAAGCATTTTGGTTTATTTATAACTACAATACAGAAATATTTATAATTAAGAATATAAAATGAAGTAGTTAGAAAACAATTAATACAAAAAGGAAATGAATGTAAATTTAATAATCTTGATCATAAAATAAATAATTTTCTCTTTCATTGGGCTATTATTGCGTCCTCCAGCTATACCTGTTGAACGAAAATTTCAATGGAAATTTGAACAGGATAGTTTCATGAATGTAAAATATAATTAAGCTTTATAGAATTGAAGGGATATGAAAATGTAACAAGTAACTACATTGCTACCATTATAAGTACCAAACTGAAACCAAAGTCTTCGAATTGATAATACAGTGAAAAATTGTGATAAAAGTAAATCCCTTTCAAAATTCTAGTTATCGGTAGTAAAATTATGTGACTACAGACCTAAAATAAACAGTTAACAACTTTATTCAACTATTCAACAAATATTTTTTTATTGATTTATTATTAATAAGCACGAAACAAAAGTTTCCTTAGGACAGTGTTTCTAACCTAATTAAGGCCATCAATTTTTATTTTCACATATATATTCAAAATCAAATATTAATCCTACCTTGACGAATAAAAACTAAAATTGAAATAATCCAAGTATTAAAGTGTATTTTTAGTGAAGCAAGTGCTAATTTGTATACATCCAATTAAAGTGAAAAAGAACTCGGATAAACTGACGTCAATAAATTAGTACGCCTGCATCACAAAAATTCGTCGATATTGCTGATTGAATCATCGTAATAATATTGAATTTCGACAGCTGCCCTTAAATGCAAAAAAAAACTCCCATGAACCCCCGTTTAGAAACGCTGATCAAAACCTACCTCTCTTGTATTTAATTTAAATAATATACATGTACATCGATCGTATAAAATACTTGTGCTGTTGACAGTACTGGAATTGGAAAAGGGTTTTGATATCTTTTTAATCTGATATACGTAATAGGAATGATAACACAAATCTAGTTAGCGGTTTTGAGTGAAACAGTTAGGTAATTTATACAATTCGTTGACAAGCAGACTGTTAGGGTTTTAATTGACCCGTTGTTGCATTGTGTGTTTAATGTTTCGATAAGGTTAAATAATGGAATCTAGAGACATATGGTAATATTGGCAACCATTTATAAAGAGAAGTCTCTATTGAAAATGTCCCACCCACGATCTTTCTTATATCTTCTCAATTAATCTTTTCGTGAAGCTGCGGCTTTGTATAAGCGAGGTAAATAATAGTAAAGCCAAGTTTTATTATTTCTATTCAACAGGAACAAATTAAGAAACGAACTGTATATATTTTTACACAAAAGATATATAATATTCTTTATTTTTATTTTCTTAAAAAAAGACGTGATTTATCAAAACTTCTCAAATAATGCATCGTTATACAGCTCATGTATCTTAATATAATTAAAATTAAAATAAAATATTTTCATTAATATGATGACACGGTAAACGAGGGCATCAGTTTTAATAATGTCTGGAAAATAAATAAAAACGTTTTTTTTATACAAAAAACATAATGTCAATTTATTTGACATTGCTTAGTGAAATCTGTTTAAAACTGCCGCGTTTGCTATACAGGTTTATATAAACTTCCGCTTTAGTTACAAACATGATTTTAATTATTTAAAAATGTAAATGCTAGAGCCTTATTTTTTTCATTTAACATTTTTTTAAAACCATGTCCGCTCCCAATGTGGAGCATATGGATTCCTAATGGAGTTTATCTCAACAGAAGTGTTTCTACGAGAACTGCTTGGTACTCAGTTGCTCATCCTCTCTTTTTCCAAAGAGAGTAGAGATAGAAGGATAGGGCTAAGACAGGATTAGTGGTAAGCTAATCGCTCTCAATACGCCCCGTTCATAGGATAGGATGGGTGAGAGGGATGAATTCAAGACATCACATACATCCATGGCTTTGATGACATTTAACATACTTGGCCTTTAATTGCCAGGTCTTTGAGATGACATTTGTATATTACTCATTTTTGACAAATTATTGAAAATGCAGTCATTGTTTCCAGAGACTTTATTAAATAAGATTTTTTTCAAATTGTTGAATTATCACACACTGGTGATATTAATATATAGCCAGTTTATCGATTAATTGTCACCATTTAAATGTATTGATAACTAACCAATATAAAATCAGCAATATGTATGACCGAAAGTGTAGAGACCGGAGAGGTCTTAAAAGTATTCTTAATATTTATTAAAATTTATTAAAACATATTGCGTTGGTAATGAAAAAATAGATTAAGAAAGCTTTCATATCAAATCCTAAGCTGTTTACTTTATGCTCACCTCAGTAGCACTATCCCTTGATTGATTTCGACCACCCGTAGTATTAACACCAGCAATGAATGCTTACCTGCAACAAAAACATTGAAACAAACCAGTTAGTTGGTAGTCAGTGGTAAAGTGAAGTACGTCAGAATCTTTTATTGTTATTATCAACAGTTATGATAAAAATTCACAGTCAAAAAGAGCATCATATGATTAATAAGGTAAATTTTGAACTGTAATAGACAGAAACTTACAATTTTACACGAGAAGATTTAAAATAAAATACTCCCGTACTAAGATCGGTAAGAGAATTTCTGAAATGCGGTTGGTAAATATATGATATATTTTCAGTGCCTATCCTGATATTAAGAAAAACATAATATTCCTTTGTACTTATTTCCACTTTTTATTTTCAAGATCAGGACCGGTTTCGCTCATGGCGAGCACTGTCTACTAGGGTATCCAATCCCGGGATTGTGGGATTGATCCCCTTTTTTTCGGCATCCCGGGATTGTGATTTTCTTACCGAGAAATTTGAAGTCCTCAATTCGTTATACTTTTTCCCAGATTCTCACAAAACCTCGTTTTTTTTTTTAGCTCACCGAGGAATTTGAAATCTCCGATTTGGTATACTTTTCCCCAGAATCTCGCAAAACCTCGTTTTTTTTTTAGCCCACCGATTTACCAATTTCATGTAAATTATCGGGTTTTCCTCAAAATTTCTCAATACCGAAATCTCGGGATCGCGGCCATCTCAATCCCGGGATTTCGGGATCAGAAAATTTAACGGGATCCCGGATCCCGGGATTGGATGCCCTACTGTCTACTGAGTTGAGTTGACAATGTAACAGTTGAAAATTATCGCCATGAGGGAAACTGGTACTGATCTTAACAAATGAAAAGTGGAAATAAGTACAAAAGAATATTGTAATTTTCTTATTATAATGCCTTTCCACCAAGTATTGAAAGTGAACACTCTAAAAGTGGCCTATCCTAATACTATACTCACTTCTTTTAGTTCTCTAGATCAGCGTTTTTCAACCGGGGTCAAGGTGGATCAAACATAACATGTCAAATATCAGACGAATGAGATATTGTTCTAAATTTCTTATCACTGACGCCTTACGCGATATCGAACAATTATTGATTTTGAGCGCAATTTACCTAATTGTATCGCTAAAGATCTTTTGCCGATTCTGGGTCGATGTATTTATATACACCAAACAATTGTTCAATATTAATAAATGAACAGCAATATTTAATATTAATACACTTAATACTATAATATGTCGATGTTTTGTAGGATAACTCCGCGAATCTATTATGCGTATTAATCTTTTATTAATTGATTTGGCATTTACTTGGTAGAGTGTAAGTGTAATATTGTAATTATAATTAGGATGTAAGAGTGAATAACTTGATGCATTGTGTATCTTTTCAGAGCCAGTATATATAGCTGAGCAAAAAATAAGTTTAAACATAGTTCTGACGATGGCGCAAGCCGAAATAGCTATCAAAGCATAAATTATTAAAACTGTAGAACTAAAATACTTTGATATTTTAAATCTGTTATTAATCTTTTAATAGTATGCCTTTTAGTGTATTACAATAAAATATTAACCGAATTTGAAACGAAAGTTGTTGAACTGCGTTCCTACTTTTCGTATTTTGATTAATTATGTTTTTTTAATTTTGAAAAATAGTAGAGCTACTCAAAGTTTTCATCATAAATTTTTTTTGAAACATAATATTATTATGTTTCAAAAGTCATGAACAACCTTTTACATTATTGGGTAACATGAAAAATTATAAAAGGTTCGGACCGCAAGGACAAATGAAATTATAAGTACTCATTTAAAACAACTTTACATGAAATATATATACATGTATTTATAGTTCAAAGGTTTATGCGATTTTTTTTCACACAAATTAAAGTCTTATTCTAAAGAATTTAACTTACGTTTACAAAGTAATATATTTCATATACAAATTTTTATCAGTAACCGTATTTCTATGAACCGATTAATCCTGCTGCATCAACGGAAAAGTCTGCTCTGATTTATAAAATGAAATGATTTGCTTAAAAAATATATGTATATTATAATTTAAGAAACAAGTTTCGAAAGCCGCATGCAGTTTGTTCATCTCTGCTTTACAAAGTATTACCTAACAATAATATTAATAATAGTAAAAATTAAATAATATATATTCACAACATATCAATTATCTGACAAGATGGTAAAAACCATATAATTCAAAAAAAAAAGTGAGATTTTTCTTCTCTTGAATAATATCAAGAGTTTGATAATTTATTGGTGAATTTCGTTAGTTGGGTAAAAACTAATAATTGTCTTATAGGATTGTGTTCGCTGGTCGTAGTTTGCGTATCACGGTCTAAACAAACTAAAACAAAGACCGTAAGTGGCAGGAGCTTTTGTGCGAGTCAATGCTTTATAAGCTTTTGCCGGGGCATTGTTCTCCTCTGTCGAATGACAAAAGTCAGCCCACGCTAGATTCTTTGGTTCGAAATTAACTGCGATACTATAATACTACTCCCAGCTACTTGCGGCTTTTTATTCGATTATATGATGAAAAGATTACGTACGCATGAAAAGCATTCCTTGTTTCCAAGACAATAAACGGTGATTGCCTGGACGTAGTGATAAATTTGGATGTGCTTAATATAAGTAATTTAATAAATATTTGTTTATCTTCTTCAAGCAACACAGCATTGTGAAACATTAGATAATTGATTTTTACTCTACCATGAAGTTATACTTTAATCCTAAATCTTCAACAGTAACTTTGTGAAAGTTATTTTGTATTATAAATTTAACTTGATAAATTTGTTATTGTTTCACCAGAATTATTTTAGAAGCATTTTCAGACAAACTTTTGTCGCAAATAAACTACATTTTTTGTTGTTATTTTTAACTTAAAAATTATAAAATAGTAGTGATGATTTTTACGAAAATTGCATGAGAAAACCTGTGGAATAGAATGGTTATAAACTTAATTTATATTAAGTTATCCCTTTATTAAATTTGTGTGTTTGATTGCTCATGTTAAAAAACAACGTACTCAAAATGTGATGTAATCAGAAGATAAACTTCCAGTCTTTAATCATTGATATTACGCAAATATATTATATACTATTTTAACCACTTGAATACCAAGCGGACATAGGTGTCCGGAACATATGCAAGCAAACACGGATGTCGAAGACATTTAAAAAACCAAATACTTGGTATAGAATATAAGCAATATTTTGATGAATAAGTGTAGTGCTATTTATACTGAGTCAATATAGATTTTTAAAATATCGAATTCGATTGTATATTAGGCAAAATTATTTTTCTCAAAAACACACAGTATCTCTGGGACATATTAATGATTTATTTGCGCGGTATTCAAACGGTTAATTAAGAGGATTTATTATGCTTCGGCGAATAACGCGTAATAAATGCATGTATGATACGAAAGTCTTGTATTATTCTACGTTTAAGACAATTACAAAGAGATCATCTTTTAAGTGTCTTAAGTTTAATGCTGTGACGTAGAAACAGGTGTGTTCATATGTTAGGGATAAGATTATACATATTGTGCGCTGATAATGCGAAGGTTTTAAACAAAGCCACGGTAAGCATTTTAACATTACTTTGGGCACACTTGTATTTGTGTTTCAGGTTAAAATGTGAGTGTTTTGTGTGCGTTTATCATTTAAAGTGAAAATTCTGTCTACATTAAGAATTAAGATGTTTTTGGTATCAGAGTCACGAATATTTTCACCATACACAAGTAAATTTTGCCATTTTATTAAGTACCTATTCCGACAACTAAAAGTTTCTCTGTGGAAGTTATTTGCCCGATAATTGCCAGTATTAAATTACCCTGAAGTAATTGATGGTGTGCGTTTCCGTTTAAATATTCAATATCTAGGCGAGAAACGAAGCGAGTACTTCAAAAGTGGGTAGTATTTATAGAGTTTTGGTGATTGTTGGGGTATCAGAAACTTTCATGCTATAATTATTATAATTAAAATGTCTTTGCTTTAAGTTATATCAACTGGAAATGTTAAGCTAATGCTGGAAGTCGAAACATTAAAATCATTACACTTATTAGTCTGTTCTTTGTTTGTAGTTGTGGAAACAAAATATTTGATAAAACTTTTCAACTGTAAAAACAAAGCTCAATTTTATTTTGTCTTTATTATATTTTTAATATAAAAAAAACGCAAAAACGAGCAATAAAATTATCCAATAAATTGCTGTTGTGTGTTTAGTGAGATTCAATTAATTAAAGAAATAATGTATTGATACATATTTATTTCGTGAACTAACAATTATTTCCGAAATGAAACATTAGTGGATAATTAATATACGGTATACTGCCAGAAAATTTTAAGCTAAAAATTGTGTGTTTTGAGTTATAAATGTAGATCGATAGATTTAATCACGTTCTGTCCGTCTGAAAAAACAAGCTCAATCATATGACATTTATTTATTTTGATGTAAAGAAGTAATTCGAACTAAGTCAATTTCTTTGGCAGTTATTAACGCTTTTTAACGGTAAATATTTTTTATTTCTAAAGTTTTCCAAAAGCAACTAGACGACGCAAAGTTTTTGAGTAAACATTAACAGTTTTCTTCTTGATATTCAAAAAAATCGATTACTTTAAAACAAGGTTTTTGGCAGTATATTAACGATTTTTACGTTTGAAAAATGGACATTATTACGTGAAATTGCAAAAACGTTAACTTTTATCAGAAAAATATTACGTTTGAGTGCAAAGAAACCGCATTGTTTCCTCTCTTTTCTTATTACTACGTTTTGGGGTGTTATTAATCGCCTCAATCAATATTAACAACCAATATTAGTCCTCCACTTTTCTACGCCAATTGTTGACCTTTAGCACTGAAATTGCATTGCAACACGCTTTGTGTATTACGTACAGTGGGACTGCCCTGAGATGGACGCCGAACGAGAATAAGCAGCTGTCCGCTCTCATACGGGCCCAATAGGTCACGCTGACCTGATCTTAAACAAGAATCGAATGTCTCAAAGATTGAGACATTAAATTTGCAACATTGTTTGGGGTTAGGAATATACTTGTTTTCTTTTTAAATTCAAGGCTGAGAAGATTAAACTTAGCCGCCACGGCGGATTCTCAGTATGCCTCTACGGATACTAAATGTCGCTTGAACTAAATTGTTAAGCAAATAACATTTTTTTTCTTCTGTCTTTTTTACACACAATAATCCGTGGTTAAAAGGTATGAATTGTACCGGTTCAATTATAAATATATAATTAAGCCGACTACGATTGTGGGATTGGAGGCTAACATTACTCGCATCATTACCCAAATACCAGTCGAAATGCTCGAACGCGTCATCCAAAATTGGAACTTTAGAATGGACGATGTTAGGCGTAGTTACGGCCAACATTTAAAAGAAATAATATTTAAAAAATAAACGTAGAAAATGGGTTTATTTATTATATTAAAGACTATGCAATAATTTTTTTTTATAAACGTTTTTTTGTCTTTTGAAAAAAGTACCTCTTATTGAATCACCCTTTATGATGAGTAAATTCATTTATACTCTTGATAAATATTGCGTTATGGAAGGAGGCCGTGAAACAGCGGCTACATACAAATTACGGGTGGTGGTGGGACAATTAACAACTACCTTGTATTCTTACAGAGAATTAAGACATTAATACTTGAAAACAAAAAAGTTTTAAGCTCGCTTTTTGTTTTAATCACAAATAGTTTTCTTAGGTGATTATTCTCTGAACACAATAGACTATAATAATTTCAAGACGTCGAGTTGAACGATTTATTGGGGCTCGTATGCTGAAACTTCCAAACTTTTCCTTCATACGTATTATATATAGCTTAGTTGGCAGTTTTCAAACCGTTTGGAACCTTGAGACTGTTTTATGCATTGAGATCATAAAACACGCCAAATATATAGGCGGTAGTAAGTATTCGCCATAAAGTTTGAAGGGTTTTCAATCATCACCGGTCACATAAATCTTATCGAAAGGTCTGGCAGTTTAGTATACGATATACGCCCAAATGCGCACAATCAACGGCTGACGATGTGATCAAAGGATATTATTTTGACAAGATGAGAAAAAGTTTAGAGCCAAAGCACGGTACTATTTAGTTTGTTTTTTGCCACATTGCCTAAAATCCTGTTACTAATGAGAATACCATATTTTTTACAAATCGTCCTTAAATTGGGATGTTATCTTTTAATCAGTGAAATAGTATCTATTCCGCCAAGAAAAATATATGGAAAAGAATTTAAAGGCATTTACAAATGAAAGCAATGATTACTTTAGGTACTCCATGAAAATTAAATTATATCTTTAATAATACAATTTACATTCTTTTATTAATTGAAATATAATCGTTATTGTTTATGTTTACGTGATGTATGTTTTCAATTGATAAAAGTATCCTTTATAATTCATGGAATCCAATTAAATATCTTAATAAGGTTTCACCTAAATTTGGTAACCGTATATATCTGTGAATATTCATAAATTATAACGTTGAACTGTTTTTCTGATGGTGGTGCTTCTGATTAATATTACTAAAATCAAAATATACAAAATAGCAATCATTATATATTGCATGAATCACATGTATAGGGCAACGTATGATTTTCAATATGATGCAATAAAACGATTGTAATTAGGTAATTAGCATAGCCGAAAAGACGAAGAGAGAGTTGCAAGGTAATAGTAATAATTAATAGTGTATATCTCTTAGTTTGATCTAAATGGGGTAGTAATTACGGTTTAAATCGGAAAACAGCGTCTTTAAACAAGAAAGGGAAGATGTTGTGATAACTGGGAAATAATAACAATCATTCATGAGGTGAGGGTTGAAGTTTGAAACAAAGGTGCAGAGACATTGCAAGGATCTCCAATTACTAGTATTTATGGCGCATTAGTGAAAAGCATGGTACAGATACCTGTAAGCATCGCAGGCCACGTGTCGGAGTAAGGAAAATCTATGGGGTGCTTTTCGATTTTCATTTGGTTCTGTAGTGATTTAGCAATCCGAGCGCAATTATTTTTTGCATTTCCCTCGTGGTTCAATGAGAGAGAGAGAGAGGGCGTAAATTTTATTTGATTAGTACTGTTAAGAAAGTACAGGCTTAACAAAATATTATTTAATAATCTACTTACACTGAGACGTGGATTCACAAAAAGGTATTCAATTTTAGTAAAATTAAATAGTATTTTAATCAACAGCGAGGATTTTTTTTATTGAATTTCGGTCATTATTATGACGAAGTTTTTAAATGGATATAATCTGAAATTTTTAGTACAATGGTTTAATTTACTTTTACTTAATTCATAAGGTATATGGAAAAAACTGGCAAATTGTATCGATAAACCATTAATAACTTTCTTGTAAGTTAAATAATGATACAGCTCTAAGAAAAGATACCGTGGTAATTTAATTGGATCTGAAATATTCAAAATTCTATTAAATACTAATCAATTTACAGAGTTGGATGCCCTCATATAAAACTGACTGATTGCAAGTAAAGAACCGCAGTCAGCGTTATTATTTCAATCGTGAACATTCGTTTAACCGACGCCACCGTCGGGACGTCGGGAGTGAGAGATTTTGGCAAACCAGGAGTGTAGAAGAGCAAAAGAGTAAAGGGAATATCTGCCCCACGAGGCAGCATAACAAGGAGCTGGCAGTGGTGTCTCAAGAGACGAGTGTTGTATCAATAATTATTCATACTCAAACAGTATTTCTTAGTTTTTTTTCAGTAGAAAGTCGTTTTGCGAGATTGTTAAACTCACTCGAAACAATCTTACTACATAACTTTTTATTTTTTGTCTAAATTTTACTTTGAATATGAAACCGAGAGAAATTATACTATTGCATTTGTTAACTAATTCCTTTATGGATGTTAGCTCAACATTATACAGTTAAGATTACAAATTTAATCATACCTGTTTTCATATGTTACGGTAAAAAAACTACGCATAAACCTCAACAAATATTTTTCGGTATTATGATCACTGGAACATATTGGTTATGAATGAGCTAAGATGAAAAAATAAATAAATATTGAGTATTTTAAGATTAAAAATAAATTAGATTATTCCACGTATTGTGCTACAAACTGTGACAGGTATTTCTCCTCTTTCAGAGGCATCCTCAGACAACTTTACTATCACAATGCTTGTTTAAGTGCAAATATTGACGAGTATAAAGAGTAAAGACAGTTGCGAGTTTATTATTATAGAAACACATAGGTAATATAACAAATAATATGTTTTTAATGTTTATGTGAAATGGATTTAAAATGTAATATTTTGTCCGTTTGTAACACGTATCCGCATGTCTTCCATTAGCCTTCCAGAATGTACAATTACTCTTCCATTCACTTCCGTGGATTTTCCATTTTTTATACGCCACTGGTTCAGGGGGTAGTGGGTGGAGGGGTTCTGCCTAATCAGCAATCCAATCTCGAGTTAAATGAGCGGGACTCCCCTCTCGCTCTGTCTACCGCCGCCCTTTGCGATCTCGTTCTCTCCATGGCGGTACATACGTGATTCCTTACGCCAGGTAGGCTTTAGGGGGTAGGTATTTTATACTGCGTAACTTTTTATGAGCTCCAAGTATCCTGTTATAAATGTAGTTTTACGGACAACAATTTTATCGCTAAGTCGAATCATATTAAAATGAAATTCGACAAATTACAGGAACCGGAAAGTATGCGATTTTCCAGGGATGAATATTCACCAGTGATGCAGTATAAAATAATTTTATTAGTTTTCAGTTTAATTTATAGCATTTAATTGATTTAGCATTGATCATCAAGTAGTTTTAATATTTTATTTATTTTTTGTATATAGATTGGCAAAGCATTTATTAAATTAAACCATGAAATTTCAAATACATGAAATATCTTTCATTTGCAGTGGACTAAGAGTAAATTTTATATTCAGTTAAAAATGGCAAAGAGATTATTTAAGATATCTGAAAAATATTTTCAAAATCATTATTTTCATGGTAATTATAGATTTGGAATTAATAATAAAAGTTCTCAATAAAGCTGTTGACTATGTAGCTTGCTCTGTAGATTTTTTGGCAATTTTAATTATCAAATTTAATTTTATATTGAAAATATTTTTTCCCTTAAAAACGTCAGTCATCAAAAAAAATAATTATGTGTCACTTTCATTTTTAAGTTTTGCTACGGTAGTGATTCAAAATTTAGAAAAACAATTAATGCATTTTTTGTGTAATACTTTTTTTTTTACGGAGATAAATTTGATAGAAATTCCTAGTTCACTGATATTTTTGGTTATTGTTTTCTCTCTTCATTGTGCGTTTTAAATATTAACTTAATTTATTGTATTCATCTTAAATGTATTAATATAATGCATATATTTTTATTTCAACTAGTAACATAGAATGGAAAACGTATACACAACTATTTAAAAAAATATTTAGCCATCATTGTACTGACAAAAGTTAGTAAGTAAGAAAAGATAGTTCTTAATACATAGAAATGGAAAATTTAAACTTTTTAGATAAAATCTCTAGTCTTGATATTTTACGCTATATACTGTATTGTTAAAAATATTTTTTATCACTTCTGTTATTTCTGTTTCTGTAAATTATGGAAGCACGCTGAAGTGACCAACTTATTGAAACAAATTTAAAATTTAAAAAATTGACAATATTTTAAATTGCAATGCGATTTTTAAAGAGACGGGTCTTAGCGATATCGTTTTCAAAAACGTCAACAATAAACGAGTCGATTCTGAAGAACACTTCAAACTACTCAACTAACGACCTCATATCGAAGTAAGTTATGTATTTATAACAAGCAGACATGGGTCGATGAATTTATTTCTGCTGGATAGGATAATTCACCATGGGGCTGAATTTTTTAACACACATGTATATTCTATATGAAGGTTTTGTTCCGCTAAAAAAGGTTATAAACCAATACTATTTCGCAGTACGGATAAACGTAATAGTTAATAATATTAGCCATAAAGTTTTTGGAAGAACGAATAGTTGTTGGGGAACTGTCATTACTCAAATTATTATCTAAAATAAAATAAGAAGAATGCATAAATAGAAACATTTTCAATAGTCAAAGAATATTTACACAATATTTTTTACTTATTTAGGATTTAGACTAAAACTGCTTGAAGGAAATTTATCAACGTGTCCAGATTTTTGTAAAAAGCTTCATGGTATTTTCATACTGTGATTTTTTTTCAATCATAGATATTTTATTTTACTTGTTTGAAACTCAAATGAATTGAAATATTATATTTTAATGTTAAGCAAAAGTTAAAAAAAAACTTTTCAAAGTGTTTGTAGTAGTTTGTAGAATAATCAAAAATAAGTAATATATCATTGTTTGTATGTCTAAATTACTTGAAGTGTGTGGCTTTAATATATAGAGCCTTTCACGCATTCGCCATCGTTTTAGGGATGATTGAAACTTCAATTTGAGGGGCGGACGAGTGATGAAGTTATATTTTTAATACGGATCGCCGCGGAGCACCGTAAACCAAACGGGGGGGGGGGGGGGGGGTGAAGAGGCGAGGGAAAATAATAATGTTCGTATGTATTAGTCAAACCATACCCGTAAAACGTTATTATCAAGACAAATTTATTGATGCTATTATCCAGATTCTAAGTCATATATAATACAAATTATATCGCCATAAGATTACGTTTAAAGTTCTTTCTTAGAGAGAGATGATTGATAAAACGCTCATTTAACTTTGATCCAGGTTCGTAGCGGTTCTCATGGATTAAAATTCCAGAACGGAGAGCTAAATGAATTAAATTTTAATTTTAAACTATTTTTTTTCAATTAAGGCGATGTCATAATCTTCAATAAAGGCTACAAAAATATGCAGTAGATTGTTTTAATTGAAATTATGCTAGATTTTCTATAAACATATATGAATGCAGGAAATAAAAGGCACTATGTACAAAAAAGGTAAGTAGGTTTGCAGAAATGTTATATGTGACACATAGGACATTTTGCCATATTATTTTTTTTTTCTTTTTCATTTTCTGTATTTATATTAGATAGGTTAACACGTAACCGGCTTAGATTTATAAATATGCATTTTTTCAATAAAATGAACTTGAGTTGAATTAAATATACAAATGTATTTTTTACACGTCAAGGTAACAGTAATATTCTAAGCTATTCTATTTTGTAAGACTTAAGAAATTATTTTATTTGGTGATCATTTTTATTCGTTGTTATGATGATGGATACTCCATTTACTCATGAAAAAGATAACGCTATACTTCTGTTTTATTTTACCTACATAATATTATATTATGTGGTTACCTCACGTCACTCCCGATGGGATAAATCAACTTTCACTACGAGGCGAGGGTTCGCGCCAACTTCTTTTTATTGGTTTGCGTCCCCGCAAAAGAAATAATATTTTCGAATATATTCATTTTCGCCGCGAATAAACACGTCTCATAAATCGAAATTGTGCAAAGTGAGGGCACATTTATACGGCCAATCCTAAGATTCGAGATCTTTAATATTTACGCGATGTGTCGTGCGGTTTATTGAATAAAATTTAGAGAACCGAGCCGAATGCGCGATATTTTTATGGGATGTCAAAACGTGATGCTATTTATTGATTTTGTTTTCGATGCACTTTTTTAATATTTTATTTTATCGATTCCTGCAATCACACAAAGGTGTGGAAGATTTAGTGTTAGATCAGGCAAAGTATTGTGATAGTATTGTCTGACAGCTTGAACTTAATTTATTGCAAAAAAAAACACCATTTTAAAGTAAAATGATTATTCAATACGTAAATATTATAACATTTAAAGCTATAACTTTTCCTCAAGAAAACGGGAGGTCTTAAGAGAAGGTCAGTTATAAGAATTTTGCTCTGCACTGTACAAAATGTGAACAAAGTAGATACAGAATGAAGTTTTTGAGAAAGAGTATTAATTTATGTCTCGATTGAAAACGATATGGTGTTGTTAGTTTGGCCAAATATTTTACTCGAATTTGGATCGAAAAATAAAATATAATGTTGAAAAAAGTGTCTAAGAAAATTTTCTTACTCGTTTATTTGGGTAGGATTATATATTTATTAATAAAAATAAAAAACTTTTATTTACTATTTATTTTCAACCAAACACTATCATTTTTTTTTTAAATATTAAAATTTTATGTAAAAATGATTTTCTACAAAGCTACTGACGAATCCATTGAAAATATTAAAGAATTATTTATATTTTATTTTTATAAACAATGAAGTCTTCCTTCCAATAAATGATAGGTTATCCTTAAAAATGCATACTAGATATATTTTATTTTATTTGCTTCGTTTAATTCTATTTTTTTTTTGAAACAGTAAAATCAAAAGGGTTCGATTCGATCTCGTTACCGCTAAATGCAAGTCTGTATCTGAAGTGTAGGCAACGGCATGCAATCGAGCAGACGTGACCTGTTATCCAATTCTCAGTGAAACCAGTACCCGAAAATCGTGCTTGCATACATATAAGATTAGTTACTTATTGCAATTAGAAAAACAAAATTTCTAAACTAAAAAAATTCACAAAAAAGTTGAATTTTATGTGTATTGAAAAGTTTCAAGTCCATGTTGTATTATATTGTCATGAATAAAACAAAAAAGCTTACGATGCCGAGAAAATGATGATTAACTGAGATTTTGGAAAATGTTTTCAAAAATATATATTTTGTAATTTAGACTAGCGACACACTAGGCCAAATCTATAGTTTTTTTTTCTTATTCGTATTGACAACATATAAAGAACATGCTTCAATGGGTACTTTTTGAAGCATTTATTATTAAAAATGTATTATTTGTTTATATATAACTATAAGTATATGCTTATATTATAAATAAGTGATTGTATTGTTATTTGGTGATTACCCCTAAATTAGTCGTAATAAAAGTTTTATCTCATCTCAATATTGTCTTAATATGACTACAAGAAAAAAAAGATGTATGTCAAAGGTAAATCAGTGGTTCAAGCAAAAAGCTCGACGTAAACGGTTGCATAGTCTGACTTTTGCTCAAAGCTTCTGTCCGGTGAATTCATTCTTTTTCAGTTTCCTCTAAACAAATAATGGAAAAAGAATTGAGATTTCTCCAGAAAGGGTGACGATGTGTTTTCGGGTCAAAATGGTGCACGGTCGCTGTGGAGCTCTAGAATAGAAATGTCACCAAAACTTTTGGCGACATCCGCAAGTTTTCCGTTAGTTTTCTAGACAAAAAAGTAATTTCAAAATGATATTGCGCCCAGGGATTTCCATTCTGAAAAGATTGTAGTTACATGGAGAGTTTGCCGAATCTAAGAACAAGGAGTAAAGTTATTAACTATTTTTTTCATTTGTGTGGGTTTTGCAATATCAACGAAATGTTAAAATATTACACGTGTACAATAATGTATTCATTTCTATAATTTATATACACAAGATAAATAAATCAACATTCAAATGGATAACTTACCACAAACATTATTGAAAATCAAAATAAAGAATAAATTAAAAAAAATCACAGTCAAATTTAAATCTTGGCCTAATTTAAAGTTTTAATCGTTAATTGAATGAAAATATTTTAATGTATCTTGGCTTTAGATCAAATAAGTAATAAAAAATCTGTGTTGCTATTTTTTTTATTTTAGTTATAATTAATTGCAGGAAACGAGTAATGTCATAGGGAATGATTGTAGACTATACAAAATATATATGCTATATTATTCATTACGTTATTTTTTTAGTTATAGAACGCAATGAATGGACAATTTTTTATAAAACTGTAAATATTAAAATTTTTTACTTAAACATAAATTAATAGAGTTTTGTATTTTATTTTATTCGTAGAACTTTCAATGCATGTGCCAAGCTTATCATTTGAAATAAAAACTGATTTAGAACATTGAATCTCTCGAGGGCACATTTTAGTTGATTTAAATCAAATTAGATATGCATAGTTCTACACGAGCGAACAAATACAGCAATGATATTTTCGTGACAAATTTGTTTACATAGTGAAATTCAAGTGCCGCCGCCTTCAAGAGAGGGGGTGGCGCAAAAGGGGCGCTATTCAATTATATCCCCCCACAGAAATACAAAACACAAAAGCGCATTCTGACACATCACCCCCGACCGGTTTTTACGACTAAGATTAATTTTAGATAAGGGTCGAGGACTAACGTCGCCGCTCAAATATGTCGTCGGAGTCAGCGACGATGCTCAATATGCATAAAAAATTACATCGCGGCCCTCACTCTGACATGATACCACGACAAACGTTTTGCGGCCTAACAAAAAACAAAACGAACGTCGAGCGTAAGCGCGTCGGTTTTCTTCTGTGCATAATAATTGGATGTCAGAGTATAATGTTATTTTGACGTTTCACGTAAATTATACAATTTCGTCAAAATAAAATGGAATACGTTTATTATTTTGATCGACAAAACCTAGTTTTTGATGGAACGATACAATCCAAGTACTAAAATATTTTAAAAGGTAGTAAAAGTAGTGAGAAATTTATTTGATAAGTAATATCAAATCTTGTCATATGATACATAAAACTGTAATATAAGTACCATTTATATATTTTACTTATATATACTGTAAATATAAATTATGCTACAATAAATAACAAAAAAAATAATGATTAAAGTAAAGGTCTGTCTTATGATCTTTTACATTTATTAAACTTGAAATATGAAAACTAGCGAACACAAAAAACCTCTGTACACAAGTAATTCATTCCAAAAAATATCACTAAATTGATATCAATAATAACGTTAAAAATGAAATAATCTTTATTCTTTAAAGTAAGAAAAAACAAGTAAATCGAAATATTGGTAGTTTATATTTTTTAGCTAGCTTAAAGATTATATCGAGTTTGACATCAATGTTTAATTAAATCCCCAATACTTGGTAAATTAAATCCACAAAAAAAATTTAAGCCATTTTTACGGTGTATCTAATTACAAAAAAAGTACAATCAATATTAATTAAAAATAATTTCGCTATCTGTAATTGGAAATAATGTTGTCCTTAGTTGAAGAGCAGTTCAACTACAAACATATGTATAGGCATTAGGGTAAAAACACAAACGCCAGTAAAACACTCGGAAAATTTACAATAACACGCGTATGTTAATTTCGTCGAATTATTACTATCTGCCGTTTTCATTCCGACTGAGTTGTACTTCATTTATCGCTTAAACTAAATTTCACGTGCTACAATGGGGCAGTTTTTCATTTAAAAGCATGACGTGAGCTTTCTCTTGACACCGGCCAAGCTTTGGCAGGAATGGCATGCACGTCGCGACGGACACTCATGCATCATTCGGCGTCGGTTCTCGTCAATTGAGCCTTTTAGCTCAATCACACATTCCAGTTACTCTTATGAAAAATATATTTGCACACAACAAATATAGCTGCTAACAATGACCTTCAATGAAATATATAATAAAAAATTTGCAACCATAGATCACTGATATAATTAAAACATATATTGTTTTCTTCGCTTAGTATTCACTTATATGAAAAAATATAAGAATATTTATATTAACTTAATATAATAGAAAATTTTCTATTAAAATGAACTTCCACAAAGTTACCGCCGAAACCATCGAAAAACTTAATATAAATAAATACTTACAGTTAAAAAATGGATTAAATAAGCAACAATACAATCAGTTGAAAAAAAAATGTATTTTAGCTGAAGTAATTTTAATTCGGTCGTTCAACATATATTTTAATAGTACCTTAAGATAAAAGACTGGGACAAGGAGAAGATTTAAGAAATCGCTCTCTTAAGATTGGATAGAGTAAAAATAAATAGGAATCTTACACACGCATGGCTTGGACCAGGCGTGGGGAACTTAAGGCCTTTTGACTACCCCGGTGCGGCCTTCTGCCCAATTCTTTAATTCTGTATTTTTTTGTAAATTCATAAATTCCGGCCAAAGATTCCCTAGTCAATGTTTACTGCGGCCTTATGTCGAAACAGAAAAATTAATGCGGTCTTTAGAGAAGAAAAGGTTCCCTACCCCTGACTTCGACTAACAATTTATGCAATACATCATCCGAGAATTTTAACCCTTGACCGTGGAAAGTAATTGAGACAGCACCCAACATTTGTTCATTTACGTACATGAATCGAAAGTGACACACATTGTTACCATCTAAGTACACTTAAAATGAAGCAATCATAATACATATTAAATCTATAATATCATCAGGCAATTGACTTGACAGTATATTTGTAAACATATCAGACTAATCATATATAAATTTTCTAAAACGTCTATTTTAGTCGAGGCAACTAGATTTAAACTTCATATAAAAGGATTGAGCTTCAATAGAAAGGTCAAATACCTCGACGACCAAACGATTGAACTGTATTAAAACTTTTTTATTGCGTTATTTTTTATTGATAGATTATTCTACGTTTCTAATAGATGTCCTTTTACCAGTAAAAAAAAATATATATTATTTTGTTTTGTCATTTCCACACACAAACATAAATTAGAACATATTCGTAGGTGTAGGGATTATACAGCAAATGTTTTAGCCTAACGATATAAATTGTCTTTTTGGGGAAAAGAATCGAAATGGGCCGCCTATTTCTTCTTTTCTCACGTACAAACATTTTCTCACAGAAAAATAAAATGATTGGAAATGTGTTGAGTTAACTTCAAAAAAACTGTTGATAACAAACACAACAATTCTTGCATAATACATAAATAATGAACACTGTAACAAAAGTGGCTTTTATTTAAATTAAACAGCAGTGTATAGTGCAATTAGTGTATATATTTTTTGCAAAACAATTGTTACTATTTAATCTATACCGTAAAGGTCCATATAATTTTATCTTAATTCTTGATATCATTCCAAATGACCTAATAATAATACTTTTAATGCAATTCTAATTATATTTAAGGCCCTCGAAAAAAACTTTTTTCTGTCATTTTGAACATGGTTGTCAAACGAAGATACACATGGGTAACGGTGTTGGGCTAAGTGATAGCGTTTTTTTTAACACACATTAGTCCCTTACTTATAAGCCATGTTAACCCTTTAAAACTGGCATATGTATTTTTCTCAAATTAAAATCTTATAAATAAAAACGGGAGTCATAAGATTTTTTTCATATTATTTCAATAGCGTTTTACTATCTGATCGGAACTGCCACTTTGCATCTTTAGGGAAATCTGAAAAATGTTTTATAGGTTCATCGGTTAATTGTTGAACATCAGAACAATACCTCTAAATAATTTACAAATGTCCGTCAGGCAAAGAGGGAGAGAGATATATTGTAGTGAAACAAACTATGCAGGACAAACAGGCAGAGATAATCAAACGAGTTATACGATGTGCAAATATTGGGCAGGTGTCAATATTAAAACAATGGGCAGGACCGGCGGCGCGAATTATGCAAATAAACGCTCCTACCGATCGTAATTCACAGCCTGATTGAGTCAAAAGGAATATTTAACGCTTAGCCCAACTTTATATGGCGATATTGATGGTTGCGCGCGTCTGCAGTAATTTTTACGCGAATTATTTCTATTGGTCAATCTGTGATGTCAAATTTATGCGTGTTTATGTATGTGTTTCATTTCATGAGTACGATCAACCAAGTTCATTTAGTGTAGAAATACAACTACAGGGCAACGCGGAAAATCATACCTAGGCTAAAAAAACTGCTTTAAAAATAAATGTATTTAGCTAGCTTTGTTACCGATTGGTAAAGTTCTATGTCGTTCTCATTCACTTAGCGGCTGCAAGCTCTTAAGCCGGTCAATTCATAAATTTATTTTCGAATCTATCTATGTATATACTGATTTTTTTAAAACTTTTTTCCTATTGAAAATTGTCTTCAGATGACAATATCTTTAAAACGAATAGTATTGAAGGAGAAATTTTCGTGGTGAAGTAATATAAAAACGAAATTTACAACCATCAATGGAAAACAATTGATAAAAAAGGAAAAGTCATTGTTTATCGATACTTTTAATTTATTTATAATTGAAATGAATTACTGTCAGCATGAAAACAGATAATTTATGTTTACGCAAACGTATACTTCTTTTATACAAAAACTCTGATGGTAAATTTGTTGAATGATTAACAAGATTAACAAATTAAAATGTGTATGTTATTATAAAACATCGTTCTGTTTAATATTCTATTTTTCCGTAGAATATGATTTTGTGCAGAATATTATTTAAATACGACATCTTCATTAGATATATTTATATCTTAAACTACATATAGCGCTATTATAGTGATGCCTTGTATTTTATCATATAATTGAAAACAACGGGAAAATATCATAATCTCATTAAATTATTCTTTTCTTTCAGAAACCATTGCCTTGTGCTCGAATGAAAATACAACTTTTCAAAAAGATACGTCAATGTGTACGGAACAGTCAGTAGTCAGTACTATTTGGACAAGATACATATGAATATTTTATTCAATTGTGCATTCGAATCTGTCATGCGAGAAATGTTTGCACTGGACGTACACAAACAGTTACAATTTTGTCAAAATGTCATCTATTCAATTTTCGGTATGACATCATTGAATTATTTGAACTGATAACTATATTTCGTAATGACGTCTGAAAATTTTTGTTTGAACAGTAAAACAATTTTCAAACAAACTAAAATGCACTAATTAGTGTGACGTTTAGATTAATAGTTCAACATTGGATATAATTATGGAGACCTACAAAAGAGTTTTAAGCACTAAAAAAGCACAAAAAAAGTTAATATTTCAGTTTATATTATGGCGATGTAATCTTCTTTGCCAAATCGACTAAAGGGCACCTTCAAGAGAAACTATACGGGCACAGGTATCTCTCGTTGCGCGAAATATACTGCATAGTAAGTAATTCGCCAAAATCTCATCAATTTGGTAGAGACACTGATGAGCTTAACGATCTCCCAAGGCAATCGCACGCCAAGTTCAATGTTCCAGTTAACCGTCACACTAAAATCGTATTACTATCGCTCAATAAACTTTGTTTGAAAGAAACAATTAAAAAAGATGTTTTCTTAACTAGACATTAAGGTTTTATATATGAGTTTGACATATATATTTTGATTTATATATTTCAACTATCATAGCCGTCAGTATTCGGATATGATAGTTGAACGCGAGATGAAAATGAGCTTAACAAAATACTTATTTAGGCGGATTTACGTAAAGGTGACGCAAGATTTAAGGTTTATACAAACACCGATTTATAAAAAATCTATTTTCGAATTCCAATTTTTCTAAAATGTGAGCTCCCGAGAAGTGAAGGGATATTTTGGGAAAAAAATGAGTTGAATTCGTTTTAACATTGTACGGATTTAAAGTATCATATAAATTAAATGGGCTCAGTCAACACACACTGAATGAAAATATGCAACCGACCAAAACACCAAATAAAGATGTGATTGTACTCAAAAGTCCATTAGAAAATTTTGCATTTTACCACTTGACTCACTTCAATTCTCGAAGGCTCATATATGTACATATGTATATCGACTGTGGAAAGGAAAAAGGTCGTAACCCACAGTTTAATCAAAACAGTTTTTTTCGATAATCACAATGTATCAAATTTGATACACGTTCTATCAAAAGGATGCAAGATGCAAATGCCGAATTAGTATCTAAATTTAACTTTTAAGTTCGAAAACAGTTGGGCTGTCAAACATGCAAACAGTAAAATAGACTTTAAAAAGGTTATTTTTAAAAAAATATTAAATTAATACTAGGTTGCGTCAATTAAACATCAGTTTACAAGTCTTCGTGCACTTCAAGTTTGTGTATATTACATAATTTGCCTATAGTCCAAAATCATCATAACAGGTTTTTTGCGCCTCCTGTAAAATTTGGTATGTGTGGGTTACGTCCTTTTTCATTTCCACAGTCGATATGAAATCAGACTGGACATTATTAAGCAAAACAATTGTATGATGAAAATGTTCTTATGTATGTAGAAGTATGTTCTTCTGATGAAAAATTAACATGGAAATGCAGTGGTAGAATGACAGGTTAACTATATTGTTATTAGAAATAATGTCGGAAAATCCATTTGATATATCTTTATGTTTATTCAACATTTTTTTGAATGAAACATCATCGAATTCAAAGACAAATAGGTCAAGAGGGATGAATTTTTACTAATTATTTCTTTCTCTTTCATTATTTAATGACAAGGATCTATATAGTTTGTATAGAATGCCGTCCATTGTCAGCAGAGCAGGGGCGTAGTCGATAATTAATCGAACCACGCTGGCCGCTCGTTGAAGACTAATTATTCCCATTGAGCCGAGATATGATTAAAAGTTGAAGCGGCCGTCGCCTTTGTGCTGGTGATATTGAATCACGGTGCTCATTGTGGAGGCGATTGAAAACACATGGTGCCCCCTGCTCCGACCGATCAGTCCGCCCCTGGACCTTACCGCCATACATTCAATACAATATATCTATTAATGAAAAATGATGTAATGTTAATTCACAGCGGGTTATGAAATATGCTAATTAAACTTTTTTCCTGGAATTATCTTGCATTATCCAACACGTATCCTAAAGGTATTTTAAGTTTTCGTCGTGAACTATATTATTTAATAAAATAATTTAGAAAAAATTCTTCACATTTATAATTGTAAAAAAGTGATAAAAGCTAACAGTAATTCAAAAGGTGTGTCATAAAGTGACTGTACAAACATAATATCAACATTAAAATAATTGTTTACTTTTAAGAAGTTCACTGTCAATACGTATGCGAAAAGGCATACATACTATTCATTCACAGTAAATCCTCGAATAAAGTTGGTCTGCTTTTGTACGCTACTAAAATGAACGGGAATTCATTTAATTTATTTGGTTTGAATTCATAGTGAACATCATGAATAGTAAGTATTTAACGAATAATTAAGTGAAAAGTATTTTCCTGTTTAGCTCATGAATCTAAACATTTATCAATTGAACTGTCTTGTAAATTTTTAAGATTCTCAACTTAAATACTTGGTGGAAATAAAACACTATTTTGTACTAATATCACATTTATTTAACATCATCAGGACTGGTTTCTGTCATCACGAACATTATTGAATTATTAATTTTTGGTAAGATTTAATATTTGTACAGAGATAAAATATAATTTAGCTTGATGTGAACAGACGTAAAAATTAATGTAAAATATGCTTTTTTTAAAACTAAATAAATGAAAAAAAAATCAATAAAAATATTCATAAAAAATAATCTTTATTTGTGTTTAATTGCGGTATCATCCGAGTTTATAATCTGAATAATAAATTGATGTAGTAAAAACAATAACCCCCTTCAACAAGATAAATATGCGTACATCAATTTCGCGTATTAAAAAAACTTTTTTAGAGTCTGGTCGGTGTGAAAATCCTTTTAAAAACCCCACTTGTCCCTATTTTATAGTGCTCGGGGTGGTGGGTGCTCACATTTTAGTTGATTTTACAAATCCTCCTTCAACCATTTTACATACGATATGCAAATGGGTCGCTTAGTCCCCTAGGGGTTAAGAAGGGCTAAAAGTAAAGAGTGCTCGGGGCACCCCATCTCTTTTGACTCTCCGTTCAAGATAATATATGACGATAGTTTACCTTAATCGCTTATATAATTGGGACATTTATTTTCTTGATTAAAACGCTATTTTATGCGGTCGTTTAAGTGTTATTGGTCGGTGTAATGCTTATATTAAAGTCAACAAAAACTTAACCCTTTCGGTTATTTAATACACGAAAGCGAAAATTTTTGCTACGATTTTAATCGGACGATTAACTTAACGATGTTATAAACGGTAAATTGGCATCGCAACAGTAGTACAAACTACACCTAACTGAATACGCGATTTTCTTCGATACTCAAATTGCAGCCCACATAAAATAAAACATAATGAAAGATTATAATATCGTCTGGTAAATGTAAAATTTATGAATTTCATGCCCAACCTCTTAAAATCTCTTTTTTATATTAATGAAATAATTAAAATGTTACGAAATATATTTTTTTTAATCGTTGATATGGAAGATTTTTCGTAAATTTCTGTGTATTTATAAAATATTCATGGGACTTCCACGAAATATTCAGGAATTAGGAGTTACAACATTTGAAACGCTGATAAATATTTACAGAAATAATAATTCAGCACTCTTACTTAAATAAGCCGCACACAAGTATTTTCAGCTCATGTTTTTAAAGCATGATAATCTTTAAAATAAAATCTATTTGCTTACGTATTAAAAAAACACTATCATGAAAGGCGAATTTAATGATATTTAAAAATTAAAACAATATTAATTAAAAAGTTTAAATTTTAAACAAGCTTTAAGGAGATTTTTAAAGCATATCCAAATAAAGCCTATTTAATTACGACAAAACGGATATTACACTTAGTTTTGTTATTCGTGCAGAAAATATATCACAATAGTCGTCACAAAAAATATAATGATTTTTTGTATTCATTCCGCTCCCAATGTGGAGCACATGGCCTCCTAATGGAAGTATATCAAGAGATTTTTCTACGAGAACTGTCTGTTACTCAGTCAACCTCTCTTTTTAAAAGAGAGCAGTAGGGATATGAGGATAAAGCTAGGACAAGGCTCGTGGCTAACTAATCGCTCTTACTACGCCCAGTTATTAAAGGATCGGAAAGGGTGAAGGAATATTTAGATATAACAAATACCCATGTCTTTGAAAAGAAATTGATAAAACAACCAAAATAGTGCTGTTCGTACTGGGACTCAAGCCCGAGAGATCCGGCAAGGAAGTCCACAACGCTAACCGCTGCGTCATAGGAACGGACATATAACAATAGTCGTCACAAATAATGAAAAGAAAACCCTAACGAAAGATTTGTAATATACGTCTGAATTATTGTAGATGATAATTAAATTCAAATGCGAATATTACTGTGAGACTAATGCATCCTTAAGAGCAGTTCGTACAGGCAAGCCAGAGGCATCTGTCAATTAACCGTCAATATAAATGGTCACATCATCGTTAATTCATCACCGGCCGCATGCGGGACTCGGATGCTTTAGACAGCCCCTGACGAATGCCATGACTCGATACTGAACCTATGAACTTATCCTGTGTACATTGTATATGCTTACTTCATACCTTGCGCTTGTCAGGAATATACCGGAATATAGCATCGGGCTTGCACTATATCTGCGAGCAGCTATTTCCATTAGGTTAAAGGCTTCTTGATACGGAAGCTTCCATCAAACGTTGCTTTCAACGTTATAATGAAAATAGGCATACACATTATTCGAGTATCAGTAATTTTGAATATTCAATTTATAAAAATATATACTAATTTAATATAACTTCTGCGATAGTTCAGGTGAAATAATTATTTATAGACTTAAGCTAAGGATAAAGCTAAATGGAAACAACTAACGATATGATATGACTGACTATATAACTCATAAAAATTATTCTCAATCATCATAATAATACTCAAAATAAATCCAACTCACTGAGATATTTTCTTTTGGGTCTGAGATATTTTCTTTCATCGAAATCAAATGAAAGATAATAACGTGCTTTATACATTTTTAGACGTAACAACAAATTTCTAGTCCAATTTGAAAATTGCTGGAGCATCTTGTTAATAGGTTCAAAAATTAAGGTCCGTGAACAATTATTGGGTACGATGAAACGTTTTCACTAGACTGCGATATTTTCGATTCAGTCACGAGTCACGAGTCAGCCGATGATTTGGCGTCATTAAGCCACAATACACTTTTAAACTCATATTACATGTTCAATTCATATATAGAAAAGTTAACTATATTTTTTAAGCACAATAGTGCATGGTTTAATTATTTATTATTATATATTTTTTTCTTGGTCATTATTGCGTTATAAAAGAGGGATGTGAAAAAACGGCTACACACACAAAACGGTTGATGGTAGAACAATCAAGTGCCAACTAGTGATTAATTACTATTTATTGTAATATATTATAGTTAAGTGATTTTAAATTATAATTGTGTTGTAATATAAATTATAATTAAGTGTAATATTGTTAATGTAATTTGAAGTAGGATGTTAGAGTGAGTAAAATGATGCATTGTGTATCTCTTCGGAGCCAGTATTTATAGCTGAGAAAAATGCAAGTTTAATCATAGTTCTGGCGATGGCAAAAGCCGAAATAGGTAGCAACTCATAAATATAAAAAAATGTAGAACTAAATACGTTGCTATTTTTACCCCAGTATTTTTATTTACTTTTTATTTAGTCATAATATCAAGGTGTAGAAACGTTTTAAATTTCAATCAGTGTTCTTAAAATTAAGAGTATAATTCTCGTAGAAATTATTATTACAGGTATGATGTCAGTCAAAATTTGGCTGTACACTAATTAATAAATATGTACCGTATGATTGTGTTGTGTCAAACGATGCCATGTCGCGCGGGGCAAAGTTTTCGAGACAAACTAATAATGCGCGTATGCATAGGTGGATTTTAATTGGCACTTCATGCCGCTGGAAACCTCTGACGAATTTATTAAATGAAATTTCCCGAAACGCGCGTGCCGCTAATCATATATTAAGCGCCGCTTCTCGCGTCTTACCGGGACTGTGCCGCCGCATTTAACAATTTATTGAAGTGGGCTTAAGTCCGTCTTAGCGAGGTTCCGTTGAAACTTTGATTTTAATATCAAAATATAATATTGTCACAGAGCATGTATTTCGGGTTTTGGCGGAAAGTTTTAACAGCATTTGCGAGTCTTAAGGCTGACGTCTGTTACATATTATACACCAGAACTCAGACTCATTTTAATCAACGTTCAAAGAAAAGCTTGGCTTGTATATAAACTTTATCAAACTACAAATAAAGTAAAAACAAGAGTTGAATAGATTTTTTTGCACGAAAAACAAAACGTAATAATCAACAACATCTCTATGGTATATTGTACTCAAAATAATACTTTGTACCAGTTTATTTAAAAAAATCAGGACCGGTTTCGCTCATGGCAAACATTGTCAACTGGTATGAAATATAATTTAACAGTGCTATTTATATAAAAACAAATTGAAATGAAAAGGTGTAAACAACAATTAAAATTGAAAAGAATTTACAAATTAAAGAAGATGTGATTCTATGATTACACACAATTTAAATGTTTAAGATCTTGAACATACAATTAAAGGATTAATAAAGTTAAAGTGGTGACTGATGGTAATTACAAACATAATTACAATTTAGATTTTTTTTAACAAAGTGATCTAAAATGTTACTTAATTCTCAATATTAAATGTATGAATTCATGGTAAAAATTCATTACATAAAAATAAAACCTTATATTGGTCTACGCGATAGTAAACCACTAGTCTTGCTCTAGCATTTTACTTATATCTCTACTCTTTTTGAAAATGAGAATATAGTCTTTTTGAGTTATAGAAACAGTGTATCAAACAGATCTATTAGAAAACCATCTGTTGAGATTATTCCATATAATGGCCATATACTCCACATTGGCAGCGAGTGTGAGTTTAAAATATTGAACATATTGATTATCACAAGCCCGAGAATTGAAACAATAAATGATAGCTTAACTGTATATTTTGAATTTACTACGCGATTGTTTCATTTCAGTCAAATATGGCTAGGTAAAACGCGATCACGTAACGCACAGTAGCATACACGTGTCGTTGTCTGATTCCACGTGCACGAGGCAGACATTGCGAGGTAGCCGGCCCCCATACATCACGGTGTCACAATACCACCGCGCATACACGGTCAGATTTTCGTATATCCAACAGCGTGATCGGATAGCACGAAAAGAGCACAGAAAAATATTTTTAAAGATTGTTTAATCCACATCAGCTTCCAATGTGAAGCATTGGCCTCCTAATGGAGGTATCTTAACACAATATTTTCTACGATAACTGTTTGTTACTCAGTTTTTTAACCTATCTTTATGGATATAGACAATTTTAAGGCTAGAATAGGTCCAGTGGTTAACTACTAATTGCTCTCGTTAAGTCCAGTTGTTTTTCGAAAACTGTTCTTACCAGGTATGAGATCCGCCATGAAAGTCAATTTCGTTGGACAATGCACCATATACTCAACAGTTAAAATATAATGTTCTCACAAATATTAGTTTAAGTTTACATTACAAATTTGTAAGCGATGTATCATTAAAATTATTTATTGAGTCTACGTGATTATGATACAGAAAATAACATTTAAAAAAATCAAATATTGTAACTTGGTTTATTAATGAGGAGCAAACATTCAAAAAGTGTTTTGTCACAAATTTTGAAAAATAGCGTTTTATATCAATTCCAATAGCCCATAATAAAACCTATGAATGGAAATCAAAATTAGTGTTCAAAAAGGTTTTTTTTCATATTAAAATGAAATCATAAAGTCGACACATTCATACAAACCGTCACTTTTGCAACACTTAAATCATCATTTTACAAGCTTTGTATTTGTGTGACAAAACACTTTTTGAATGTTTGCTCCTCATTTATTCCAGATGAAAGATTTTTTGTGTATGCCTAGTACTATTTTTTTTTTTAAAGTAGATTAAGTTCTGCAGGCCAAAGCTCAAACAGTTTAATATAAGTCTCGAGTCTATGAGCCACAAAAATGTCTTATTTACAAAAGCTTATTCAATATCCGAAAAATTCTGCACGAATACTGTCAAAATTTGAGCGCACTTTACATGTAATATATATTTGTATTAAAACATTACTCATGTAGCAAAATATAATAACTTCTTATTTGAAAGCCATTCATTAAACTAGTGTTTGTTGAATAGCTTCATAATAAGGATACTTACTAGTTTTGCTTGATTATGTTAATATCAAAAAATAGTTACTAAATATTTAAGCTAAACCAGTTTCGTTGATAATTTAAAGTGAAATTAAACCATCCACTGATTTACCGTTAAATGTGACAATATGACTTAAATGTGAACTTAAGCACGTTTTTGTTTTATTCAATGGACACAAATAATCATGGGTTAAATCTATATTATAAAAACACATGCAACGAAAATATTTATATTTAGTTTCATTCAGCTGAAAAAAAAAAATAGAAAACAAAAAGAAATGTTGTATGCTCTGTTAGGATACACACCTATAGAAAAGCTAGCGCTGTGTCCAACGCTATAAATTAGTCCCGTGTCGCGACGCGCCGCGACGCCGAACCGTTTCATTCCGTTATCTGACGCGCCTGAGCCGTCGTCGTTAATATGCAATTTTGCCCGGAAGCGTGAGACTCTCTTTCCGGTTGGCGGTTTGTATCGAAAGAAATCACCGGTGAATTTCACGTTGAAAAAGCTTTATATATTACTGTTGCATTTCATGGGGATGAATCACTTTTATGAACGATTTGGCGGAAATAGCCAAAAGCCTTTAACATGTTGAAAAACATCTGTTTAATATTTTAGTAATAAAGGACTAAATTTTCAATGAACTGAGCTTCGTATATGCAATCAATTGATGTATGTTTTTATTTGATTTAAGACTTTTTCGACTATATTTTACGTATGAAAATCACTAAAAAATAACTTTAACTGCAGTGGAATTAATTTGAATTTTTATTAAGTACGTCATAAATTTTCTTTCAAAAAAAAAGCGGAAAACAGTAAACGGTGTTTGCACGATGAAAGCTTTTGCATCAATTTAGGTATTGTTAAGAAGTAAGTATATAGAAACCTAATTTTATAGTATAAGAAGTTTTTGTTTTTCAAATTTGTATTTTTATTCGTATTCAGATTGATTTTTTAGTGACATGCGATTTTAACTATAGTAGTATTTATAACTTATAATATTATCTACCAGGTGTCACTATCACCTGTTAACATTCGCTCTAACTCAAGCACTCTCTCTCTCTCACTCACCCAAGTGAATAGACAAATATATATAGACTTTGAAAAAGTAAAATGACGCATCACACACATATTTTTTTTTATAGGACGCACATTTTGATGATTTCGGGTCGAAGACAAATTACGAAATAAACACATCCTTAAGGTGCACGTGAACTTATGAACTGGTGTTTAAATGACATAATCTAATTTTTATTGTATATATTATTGATGAAAAACATTTTTTTAGTTCCTTTTTCCTGGTTGCACTTAAAAGTTAAATTTAGATACTAATTTTGCATTTGCAGCTCACATCCTTTTGATAGAACGTGCATGAAGTTGTAATTATTGAAAAAAAACTTTGGGTTACGTTCTTTTTTTTCTACAGTCGATTTATTATATATAACATATGAACAGATAAATGAAGACGAATATATTGTAATACTATGATTTTTTTAAAAATGTATATAATATTTTATGAACCTAAAATCTACATATTATGTGTTAAAAAACCTTAGTTAATTTTACTTTCTTATCTACTGTGTAAAAACGGGACTTTATTGTGGCACGATAAAAAAAATGTGACATGCAAAATATGACTATTTTTATACGTTATTACTATAAAAATAGATGTCGTGCCCCTGCTAAAAAGGTGTAAGATATGCATCTCAAGAAAAACAGCGCGCATGCTATTAATTACCGGCAAAAAATAAATTATTTTTTCCTGCGCTCAAAAGATTTAGACTGAAGATAAAGGTGAGAGTCGCGGACACGATGATGGATGAACGAATGAAGATAGCATCGAACGTTGAACAAAATTAAGATAAAATGCTCACGTATTTTTTTATGTTGGATTTGGCCCAGCTTTTTAGCTTGATATTGTCGACAGTTTTCTGATCATATTATCGTTTGAGACTCACCTGAAACAAACAAGAGAAAAAATGACATTAGAAATATATTTTTTCAAACAGAAATATATTGATATAATTTAAGATTTCAACTGTTGGTGGAATTTTAATATTGAATTATAGCTCATCAATGACCCAGGTTTCAGGCGCTTAAGAGAACGAATGAACTTCAACTATCAGTTCAAATATAATATATTTAAATAAGTGTTATGAATTTAATTGAATAACTACTCAATCGCTAAAGTGTTGGTTTTAAATTAACATTTTACATAATTTATTGATACGTTCGTTGTGGTTAAATTAGCTTTACATAGAGGTCTAAATTATTAATTAACTTAATTACTTCCTTTACATTTTCATCATTTTAACACAACTAGGTTTAATTAGTAAGTGTTATTTCTGAACAAATGATGATGCTAGATTTTGTGTGTTTTTTTTTCTCGCCTAATACTAGCTCTTAAAAGACCATTCAAAATTGTTCACAGTTTAATTCACGTATTTATTAATTTAAAAATGGTGTACCGCTAGCTATAAAATTCAATGAGTATCAGATAAAAAAAAGTATAATCAGAGCCGATATAATTAATTTATCCCTCCGAATAACAGAGCTTAAAACGCACCCTTATCTTTAAAAGCACACACCTATCCACCTCAAATAGATTTTAAATAGTCGATAAGGAAGCGAGTGGGTATACGGTAAAAGTGGGTGCATTAAATCCAACGGTGCGGTGTTCTGTGTCCACATACACGACGATTCGACTTCATAATATAAAAAGCAAAAAGCGGCCCGTAGACCGTTACGCTTAGGAAACACAAAAACCGTAATCAATTTTATGCAAATGCTTGTTGTAATGAATTACAGCGCATGGGCTAAACTAGGGTCACTGGACAGGGGTAGAGAATAGAAGAAAGGGGCTTAAAGCTCTGCAGGAGAGGGGTAGTTGAAAATGCGGATTCATAAATTCACAGAGCTTTGGAATGATTAACATAAATCAGTCGCAAAAAAACGTATATATACGGTTTTATAATAATCTATGCTCCATTCCAAAGACTCTCTCCGAATGTAAATTCGTTGCTGAAGAGCTTAAGACATTTTTTCCTTAATTCCATGAAGATTATTCCAGAATAAGGTGTGAGAATATTTCCACATAAAAGCAGATATCTTTCACCTTAATAAAACCATAAATTTAAAAGGAATACGTGATTGGCCCTTCGATGTATTTATACACATGATGGTAAGGATATCCAGTTAGAAATTAGTTAAACCACTAAGTACGTTATCGAGAAATGTTTTTATAATAATATATATTTTTAATACCTACCCCTTAATGTTTGATATAACAAATGAATGATCAAGGTATATGAAATTAATTAGTCTATTGAATATAGATATATGTAGTGTTTGGCATGACAATAATAATTGCAAAGTTGATGTTTTCTTGACACATGCCAGTTTTATAAACCGATTTCAGAAAGGAAATTATAAAAAGTAACGCCTTTTTAGGGATTTGCCCTTAAAGTACCCAATCTTTGTATCACGTCATAAAATGTTTATATAAATTCGCATACGAGTAGTAAAAGTGAATGGGAGGTAGGTACTTATTTTGTGAATAAAGTCATGTGTCAAAAAAATACGAAAAATGTATTTCAGTAAAATGATGTCAATTTTTTAATGTCACAAAGGAAATAAACTTTTTATGGCTTAAAAAAACTAAGTTCTCTTTTATGGCTGTTCTATAAAACGTTTCGGAATAAACTTTATAACGAGAAAATACATTTTTAATCTGATTTGAGAGTTATGTAAATCGTATAAATCAGCATGTTAAAAATCAATAATGAATAACTTACTCATGCAAATATTTATATTTTGAACTATTTTTTTCCCTTAAATAGTTTAGTAAGAAATGTTAAAGTTAATAACGATTTATTTTTAACAATATAAGAAACCCATAATGGAATTCGTAGCAAACAATATTTTCTAGCAATTTTATCGGAAATTTATTTTTTTATTTCCATTCTTCATTAAAATTACTTGAGCCAATTATGTCATAAACATAATTAATGTAATTTCTTCACTCTTATTAGATTTTCAAAATTTACAAAAAATACATATGGAGAAAACCATAAACTAAAATGTCATCGATTTTTTCGTCATTACATCCGATATCTCGCTATTTCCAAGTCCGACTGTATATTGAAATAGCTTTGTAGCACATTTTACATATAAAATACTGGAATTTTTGTATTACTTTTTTATAAAATCGATAGATAATATAAAAAAAAACTAAACACGTATTTAATATGATGTATAAAATAATGATTATATGCATATATACTTTATGCTAAGCAGTATTGGTTTGAAGATAAATTTATTTCCCTTCATGAGATATTTTTTCATCCAATGAGAGAAATAAATTTACCTTACAAAGAAATTTTTCAGCGCTGGAAAAGTAGTTTGATAAAAACTGAATACTTGCTAAATGACGTCAGTGAAAAAGCACTTTTACTGAGCAGTTTTACATTTATAACATCTGCTCCGGAGTTATTTAAAGTGCCATATAAATCATACAGCATATTAACGAAAAAAAATGTCGTCATAATTTCGGATGAATGTATCAAGTCGTTAACAATGATGTATTATAAAATACATTTCTCACAATAAATTGTTTCCTCAATAAACATCTGGTCATGATACAAGCGATGCAATATGAGTTAGTAATATTGAATTATATAAATTTACAAGCTATCTATGAATGTCTGTCTAATTTTAAATGAAAAACATAAAAAATACGACTAAATTGAAGCAATTATTAAATTCTCATGACGATATAGCTAATAAGTAATTTATTTTACTTTTTTTTCAGAATCTGTTCTTTATAATAACAACTAGGTTAAGACAATGTTGTATGTTTCAAATATATTATAACACGCATCACGCTTAGATTACAGCATAAATGAATTGGTTTTTTTTATAATTTCAATGTAAAACTATACATAAATGAGTAATGACGAAGCGAGGTTATTTGGCGCCCTAAGCAATATTCACCACAAAATCGTGCAGAATTTCGGGATTCGGGATTGAGAGATTTTTTCTCAGTGATTTTGAAATCTTGCTCACTGCATTGATCTATAATATTATTAAAGTATACAAATTTATTTTAACCCTCCATTTATGCACGCTAGGCGGTTGCCTATTTTGCCTGTATGGTGGTGCCGGCCCTGGATTAACCTCGACTATCCGGATTAAATTAAACTGCTATGCATGTGTTTACGGTGAAATCTTTTCCACCAAATGTCACGTCTGGAATATTTCCAATAGATCGGGGTGTAGTAGAAACATTTAAAGGCATATATCAAAAAGTTCTGTAATTATTGGTAGCAGACGACAATAATAAATAAACGGTTGTCAGCTTTTACAAAAAAAATGTTTAAGACTTTATCTACATGACAACATAAAATTTGTGGCATCAAAAAGAACAGCAATCTCGCAAGACATATTTTTTTAGATTATTTGGATTTTTGCTATCTTGACGACCGCCATTCCTAATTATAAGTTTAAATAATCAAGGCCCTACAGCAGCTATTCCAATCTGGGAGGCGGGGGCTATTGCAAAAGGAGGCGTAAACAGTCCAAAATATTTATTTACTCTTTAAGACATGTCTTTATTACTATATAAAATAAAGGTTAAGGAGGCGCGAAGATTTTTTCTTATATTTTTTCTTCAAATGTAAGCGCAGTAACATAAAGGTTAGAAACCACTGCTCTAGAGTATTTTAAGTGATTGATTCTTGCTGTAATATACATTCCTTACTCTAATAAAAATATTATTGACTTGAATACAACAGCTTACTAATGGCTTTAGAGAGAAATGAATATTGTATATAATATAATAACCTAATTAAAAATAATAACACTCAGTTTTCACCATTTTATCTTACATTTTTTTATGACTGTATACAAATATTAAGCAATAATTGACAGTTCAGACCAGGCGTGGGGAACCCGCGGCCTTTCGGCTACTCTGGTGCGGCCTTCTAGCCAATTCTGTAATTCTGTTAATGTATACATTCGTCAATCTTTGACATATTCTGACTGTAAAGTCCTGTTTCCAGTCTAACATTCCCTAGTCAATGTTTATTGCGGCCTTATGTCGAATCAGACAAATGAATGCGGTCTTTAGATAATAAAAGGTTCCCCACTTCGGTTAAAACCTTTAAAGCGATTAACTTAGTATCCACTATGTTAATTATCGAATTCAACCGTTCCAGACTAAAGAAACTCATGGCATATCAGTCAACGATATAAATAGCTATATGATGGAGTATAAATAAATGTATCGAATCAATATTTTCAAGTCGATTGCAAAACAATTTTAAATAGAATTGTCACAAAAAATATACACAATCAACTGTTTCAATGTATATGCAATAAATATATCACTGCCGTTTATGCTAAAAGTTGAGCATGATATTTCTTTGTGGGAATTCTATAAAAAAAAATCATCGTTCACCGCGAGTCGCGACAGCCGTTTTGTCATTTCTATCACGTTCGATAAACAGTCGCTATTATGAGACGACGACTGTCGAGATAAACTATTTTCTAAAATGTAACCAAGTTTTTATTGTATCTCCATTATATATACTTCTATCCCGGCAAAGATACCTTATTGACAGAGATGTATCATAATGTCTATAGAAATGAATTATATCTCTCCTGCTAACTAAATTTGTAACGATAAATTTAGTCTTGTCTTTGATATTGTATTATGTATTTATCCAATAACGAAGCGAGCATAAATCATCGCCGAAACTCGCCATTAATTTACTGTTTAATAAATATGTCCGCATGCTTATTATTCTTTCCTTCGGAACTTTTGCTAGGCAATATTAAAAGCATTTAATTTAGTATTTCATCTATTCATTATATCTACATAAAAGAAAGTATCAGAAATATAAAAAAAACGTAAATGTATAATTGAATGTTTAGGTTTTTATGAATCAGTATTAAATTTTACAATATTTAGCAAATAATATACGCAACCAATTTTAAGTGACTTTCTCGCTTAGTTGTAAAAAGAAGTTCCAACGTCTTTGTAAAATGAAATAGATTCAACTAGCTATATAGTAAATGAATTGCTCAAAAAAATAAATATACATTTATTTGTATTAACAAAAGTAACAAAACATTATATCTTACTTAATAATATAAATTGTTTTTATATATAATAGAAATAATATTACCGATGAAAAAAACAAAATATTATATTCCACAAAAATCATCATTTTTTTACTATCCATTTCCGTTCTCAATGTTAGGAAAATGGCCTCCCAATGGAGATATTTCAATAGATTTTTATACGTGAACTGTTTGTTAGTCAGTCGCTCAACCTTTCTTTTCCAAAAAGAGTAGAAGTAATATAAGAAAAAGGCTAGGATTGGACAAGTGGTTAACTAATCGTTCTCGCTACGCCCAGTTATTGAAGGATTGGAAGAGTTGGAGGGGGGGGGGGTGAAATGTTTATATATCACGTGTTTATATACCCATGTCTTAGAAATCATCAATACACACAAATATTACATTTAATATAGAATGTTTCCAACATGACTTTTTTGGTCAGAAAGATGACTAAAAATAATAAAAAGTTATTATTTTTAAGGGTTGAGACTGTTTTTAGCAGTACAAGTTTATTTTTATTGCAGTGCTTTCTTAAACGAAGATCATTTTTTTAAAATGACAAAACCAAGATATTTTTAATGGTGTGATCAAATATACGATAACTGCTACGAGTTAACAATACATTTATAATGCGACTCAGTAGGATTGCAGAACTTAAATTTGACCTACAGCATAAATATTGCACTGACTTAAATAAGTAACCACCACAATACGTATTTTTACAGTATCAAAACAAGCAAAACATTTGTATATTTCATTACAAAAATAGCAATACCACCTAACACACGGATGGATATTTAGACAGTAATAAGGGTTTTTCATATAAAACAATTTGTTATTGACGAAAATCAGTAAGTACTTTTTTATCTTCGTAGCAAAGACTGACAATCTAATTTACTTCCCCAAATATCTGTTGCAAAAATTATATGTAACTGAAACAATGCGTTAATTATATATACCGTGAAAATGACTTATAATGCTACATATGAGTTATTGATAGCAACAGTAAGCCATCGTATTTAATAAATGTAAATCAGAGACGGTGTTTTGTCAAACGAAATAATAAAAGAAATAAACAAGATAAACCATACAATACAAATTTCTCAAACTTTCTCTAATATATTGAAAGAATTTGTTTTTATTTTTAATTTTGTATAACCTATTTGTTATGATATTGATTTTAATATGAATACAGTTAAAAACATTCTGTTGAATAAAAAATATTGACATAATAAGATTAAAATGGAAAAAGTATTGAGTTGTAAAATAAATATAAATTTTAGTTGATAGTTATTTCTGGTTCACGCCATAGTTCTGACAGTGGATTTTCCGAAAATTATATTAACTATGTCTTATATTTCTTGTTGGACATCTAAGCTATCTTGGAGGATATTTGTAATCATTTTCAAAAAAAAAAAATATATATACTGAATTCACGGAATAAAAACATGTTTGCTATCAGAAAACTTAGTTATTCCACTGATTACTTAGAATAAAGGTAAATTTCATTAACTAATAATAGCTTTAAGATAGTTGGTATGAAGACGCTTCTCGAAAAAGCCAAAAACGTGTTACAATTTGTAAACAATTAGTGGAATGACAAAGTTTATTTGTTAATTTGTTATAAAATGATTTTGTCTTTAGTGAATGCCGAAACTATCGAAAATATTCATAATCCATGCATGTCTTTAAAGTCATAACCAAATGTTATGATGTGTTTATTTTTACTTCAAGTTTTTATATAGCCTAACACTAATTCAATAAGGAAGAAACTAAATGAATAGTATGCCTGATCAAAAAAAGTTATTTGTATAATTTATATCAATTGCATAAATATATTCGTATTTTTGTATAATGTTTGGGAACTTTTTTTCTCTCGCCAATATACAAGTTCGACATTCAGGGCTGTGACAAAAAAACATAATACTAATAATATTAAAAGTAATTCAAACCATGTGATTGATTTGAATATTAATGTATTGTAGGTATAATATTGTTACATAATTTGGTAAGTTATCGAAAAAATATGGTTTTCAATCATTTAATATAATAGATAAATTAAAGTCGTTAAGTTATATCGGCTGCATCGGACTAACTTTGTTGGGTGGTACAAAAAATGACTTAAATGTATGAATTAATATATTTCACAAGTTTATTATGTATCCATACATATGTATATATATTTGTCATATATCAATTTCGAATATTTTCTAGCATTCTGTTTTATTCAATTATAACTTAAAAAAAACAAGTTTGACGGTAGAAAAATGTATTCAATTAAAAAAAACCAGGGCTGTGGAGTCGGAGTCGCGGTATTTTGGCCGGAGTCGTGAAAAATGAGCGGCTCGATTTTTTTTTGAAAAATATATTTAATGATGTGTATGTAAACAAAATAGTCAAAAGAATTAACATTTCATACTTGGCTGACTAAAGATGATCTGATGGTACACATATATATAAGTTAAAATGAAATTATTGAAAAAAATTCCTGATAAAAACTCTACGTTGCAAAAAAACATGGTTTACCATCTGTATAATGATTCTTAAAAAATATTTACTGTTAATATCTTACCTTATCTAATAATTTTCAAGTTTTTTTTCGATTTAGATGACGAACTTTGTTTTTTTAGCAAAAATCTTTTGAAATATAGAAATGATTCAAAACTACTAATGTGAAAAATCTTTTTATTCAACTACTGCTACTATTATATTGAATAGAATCTCTTTTTAAAAGCATTTCCAAATAAATATTTCAAAATGCTTATCCATTAAGCTAAATACTGGTCTTTAAAATAATCGCTATTGGAAAAGACATTATTGTATTATAAATAATAATATTATTTGTAAGCGCATTGAGCAACCCTAACACAAACCGCTATTTTGCGCAACAACTTTTTTATCGCAAAATAAAAAATACATTTCTTCGATTCATTTGTATGACCAGTGTTTTAAGTTAATGCAGAGTAATATGTGGTACGTGCACTCAGTACGAACGTCTTTCTCACACTGACTGGGTTTGCGAAATTTACGGCAAGAAAAACACATCCCCGAAAAATAGTTATTATTTATTGGTATGACAATTTTTTAATTTTTTTTTTGCTTTTAAATGTAAACAATAAAATGTTTTATTATTCCAATTTTTTTTAGAAGTATTTATGATCCAATTATGCTTTAAAAATCAGTCAGAAAAAGTGGGAAAAATGGTACATTTCAAATAGATGTACAATCATTATATTACATAAATTGGAAATTCTGCTCAAATCACTTTCTTAAACAAACCTTTATCTGCATTTCTTTCTAAGACATTAAACTTCGGTATCTTACAATAAACTCTAAAAATGATCAAAACGAAAGCAGTTGAAAAATTCTGTGTAAACTGTTTGCCTTTTATTCTTGAAAATATGACTATTTTCATGAAAAAAAAAATGTAATAGTGTAAAAAAGCGTTTGGAAAATGTAATATTTGAAAAAAAAAATTTTTTAAGTGAACGGTTCACGAGATTTCGTCGATGGCAAACGATCGATTTACTCTGTTTTCAGGCGTAAAGGTACTATATCCTCTTAAAACCTCTGTGCTACTTAGCCAATCATTCATAAATTATGACGCTCTTTGCGTTAAGTAACTGGGTGGTCGCTTGTTAGTGATTTACTGTTGATAAATATAATTGCATCGGTTTTAATTGGCCATTTATCATTTAACATATCTTAAATGTGTCTAGCAGATTCTAAGTTATTTTTAATTTATAAACACGCAAAAATAGAGTTTTATTATTAAAAACAGAATACAGATATGAATATCAATCATATTCAATATTATTTCACTATTAAATACAGCTTTGGTAAGAAGCTTACTGAAAAAATATTATATTAATTACAAATTGTTAAAACAAGCGTAATGCTTTATGCAACGGTTTGCGATTTTGTGATATTGACAAACATAATTATTATATATAATTAATGAAAAAAAAAATTGATCGAAGCTTTATTATCATTTACATACTATTTAATGTATAGATCGCATCTAAGTGGTTAAACAGTAAGCATTTTCATGAAATTTATTAATGTTAAGTACCTAAATGCCATATTTAATTTTTGAATCTTTTAAATCGTTCAAATGATGTACATTCACACAAGTGTTAGCACTAACGATCCGAGGTTCGCCTTTCGGCATCTTCAGGCGTTCAAATGCACGGATGAACTTGAATTAACGGTTAGTAAATGAATTTATCGTGCTTCTATAAAAAAATAAATGAATCATCTAGCTTAAAGCCATTGCTGGCGAAAAGGATTAACCGATGGGAATGCCTACAGATTTGAATGGTGAGTAATTTTAAGAATTATATTTATTTTTGTTTGTTGGAAAAAAATATGATTAAATTTACTTACATATAAGGGGTATAAGAGTGGGGAATCCGGCAGATTTAACTGCTCATTCCAAATTGGTAAACAAATCACAAAGGATTATTTCTCAATTGTTATTTTGTCACTTTGTTCGCTATAAATAACTGCTTTTCCAAATCTATCGATTAGAGGTGTGTGACATTGTTTTTATTTATGACAGTAATGTACCGTTATCTTTTTTATTTATCGTTCAAATATTAATGTAATTGCATGATAATAAAGGACGATACGATAAAGAATGTTAATACGATACTATATTACTCTAAACTTGTGATATACACGACATACACATTGATGGATAATTGGTCTCGAAGGCTTAGCGGACAAAAATAAAAACTGTTCTAGACTGATTGCATTTTGAATTTTGAATCAGCGACGATATCATCGTATACGGGAATCGCACATAACGATATGAAATCATCGGATTTTCGATATCCATCGAGAGCAAAGTTCAATTGAAAATGGGATTTCCCGATACATCCAAGCGATAAATGTAAGTGAGAGCGCCATGAAAATATCGCAATCGCCAAAAAGACGCCTCGGTTTGCCACAGTGTCCAAACCTTTTTACTATTTTTCTGAATTATTTTTTTTTGTTATTGTATCATTTGTATCTCTAAATTTTATTATTGTGTTGTATACGTTAATATATATAAATTCATTGGTAAAGATTTCTAAAGTTTTGTATTAAGAATTAAATGTTTTTTTGTGTATGAAATGGAAAGTAAATTGAATGTATATTCAAAGTAAAATCTTTGATGATGAATATGATCATTTATTGGTAATAATTTGTATAGTGCATATTATTCTTAAGAAATATGATAAATTACATTTAACTAGCTTTATAATATCATTATTTATTATTACCAAAACAAATTTATTTTACTTATAAACAAATATTGCATTTCAGTATGAAGTTTTATATTAAGAATTCAATACGTTTTTTGGGTATAATATAATAAAATATAATACAAAGTAAAGAAATTCTTTGATGCTGAATATGACTATTGTTTTGGTAATCATATGTAAATAAAATACATTTTTTTTTGTTGTATTAAATTGAAACTTTGTAAAGTGCATATTATTTTTATCATACTGTCAATACTTGGTGGAGAGGAGTTATATTAATGAAAACTGGTCCTGACCTTTTTAAATAAAGTGGAAATAAAGTACAAAGGAATGTTTTGTTTTTATTAACCTAAGATATATGATAGATTTCATAGATAGCTTTATGGCATCATTATTTATTATTGCCAGAACAAATTTATTGTACGTATTAACAAATATTGCATTTCAGTGTGAAGACGATATAACGCAGGCTTAGTCTTATACTATGGCAAGTCTAAAAATGGCACTCTGTAATAATAGGATTAAAAGACTAAAGCCGTCTTAAATAAACGTGATTCTTTTATGAAGTGAATGATTTTGATTGCTTGCCACGTTTCCTTAATACCTTTGGTATAACTAAGTATGTATTATTATTTTGCTCGGCACAGTTAAATAACAAAAATGCACATTCGTATTTAGACATTCCTTTTTCAATAATGGTATAGAAAACTAGCAATTTCATAAGAATTTCGAACCCGCAAATTCACGTTAGACGTATGAAAGTCTTTGGCAAAGTAAATAAGGATGTTTAAAATTTTTCTAGACTATTATCCTATACAAATGCAATGTTAGAATCTATATCGACGACGGCATGGACGTGTTCTGCGGTTGGTTCCCTCAAGAGAGTCTAAGCCGTGTCTGTCTTTTCTACCAACCGGATGAATCTTTTCGTCGAGGAAGGCAATTGATGATTATCCATAAGATGTACTTAACGTAGCTACTAAGATGACTTGGGAGAAAATAAAAAGTCTGATGGGGGATAGAGAATCTCAGATGATTCGTGTAGAAAACATGCTCAAAATAGTGAGAGGGTATAGATAAAAATTATTAAACTAAGCGTGTGATGTGTATTAAATCAGGGTTGTGGAGTCGGGTAAAAAAGAGACAACTCTGACTCCAAAGATATTTTTCAATCATCTTTGGAGTGATCATCTTTCAATCATCTTTGGAGTTTCAATCATCAAGTCTGAGTAGAATGCAGTGGAAACACTATGAACTATTGTGACTTGAATACACATTTTTTTAATGGATCTCAGTCGTAAGATTTTTTGACTCCGACTCCGGACAAAACTTCTGACTCTATGACTCTCGTCTCCGACTCCACAGCCATGTATTAAATATGTTAATAATTATTTAAAAAAATCTGAATGGCAAAAATGAAAAATAAGAACACGTTTGACATGTTTGGCAAACTTAGCTTTGGATGACGTTGGTTTCGTCATAGTGGGCGGCGATCATGTCATCCGGCTTAAAAATTGTATTTCTGATTCGATATAACGCTTGCTATTTTTGCCTCGGGAAGCTTTGATAGGAGTTTGGTGCATCGATGTGTGTCATTATGACAAATTTATCTTCGAGTATAACGCTGCTATGCTGACTGTTTTATACACTATTATGATTCGTTAACCCTCTTTGATAAAACGTCCACATTTATTTTTAGTCGTAGCAAATTATACGAAAAATCTACAGAGGGCAAAAAAAATATTAGTATTTTTAAATGCTATTGGTTTTTGACGATTCGTTTATTGTAAAGAGATTTTTGAGTCTTGTCTTTTTTAAAAGTTTTGATGTAATAATTGAAAGTGTGAATTGCTTGTGTAGTATTTTAAAAATAATATAATAATGACTATCAACCACTAAATGCAGTGTAAAAAGTGTTGTATATATTGTGGGCTTACTTTTTTATTCAAAAATAATTTTCACAAAAAAATATCATAATTTATTAATTATAATCACTTTTAGGGTGTTCACTGTCAACACTTAGTGTTCACTGTCAAGACATCAGTTGACAATGCCTGACAATGCAACATCAGTTGACAATGCTCGCAATGAGTGAAACCTGTCTTGACCTATTAAATAAAGTGGAATGAAGTACAAAGGAATATTGTGTTTTTATTGATATCAATTATAATATTAAGAAATGTATTTTTCTCGGAGATTGTAACCCAAAAGGAAAATCGAAACTTACCAAACCGAGATAAATTATCTTATAGGAATATTTACTTTGAGAATTGTGCCTATTTTTGTGGAAAAGCTTTATATTTATAAAAAAGCACTACTTATACATACATTATAAAGATAAGGCTAAATGAAAATGCTTCTGATGAGGAAAACCAGTCTCGGCATTTATACAAATGTGGAATTAGATAGTACAAAAAATATTGTTTTTTTCATTAACCTTTGATATAAGAAATGGTATAAGAAATTTGATTTGGTCATCTAGTTAATAAGTTTTGTAACTGTTCCCTAAACTGGTGAATTTTGTTACCGTTACAGTTTAATCTGCCAAATTATAAAGTTTGACTTCATGAAGGTACTTCAAAATGTTACAAGTATTATAACGATGCCATTTGGTCCATGTAACGACCGAAGAGATCCATTAATTTTCGTCGCGAACCCATAAAAAGAAAACGTTAAGTTGGTAAATGCACTCATCATGAGCTTCCATACCTGCTAATCTGTAGATGACATGTTCTGACTGTAAGTTTAATGCTTGAGCGATTTCTTAAACTATGTCAGTCAAGTAAGTAATACTTTTTATTCGAATAGTATGGCGAAAATAGTTGAAATCTAAAGAATTTCAATCCGTTCAAATGGTCAGGACTTTCGTTATGTTAAGTGGATAATGTGTTGTGGCAAAATGAATCGTTTTAATAAACAATTAATTAAGAAGAAAAGTTAAATAAGCACAGCAAAATACACAAGAATAACGTATCTTAAAAAGTTTAATAATTCATACCAGGCCGCTGAAAAAATAAATATATTATATTTAAATTTGAAAGTCTTGCCTTGTGAAGTGAAACCTATCTACAACACAATAAAGTATTATCAAACTGATCAATATGTTACCAATTTATACTATTACGTATTAAGTTTTTACCATTTGAAACAATAGGCAAATAGTAGGCACAATCATGAAAAATCAAACAAATTCGCTTTGATGACTGTTTAATAATCCTATATTTGTCACAATTCATATAAGTCAATTTATGAAATATAAAACTTTATTTTTTGATATTAAAATTACTCACTCGTAATTCATTTTTGAGCGAGTTTCATTTATTGTTAGAAATTTCTACGATTGTTCACTATGTTAAGCCCCAAGAATAAATCCTCACTAATAAAAGTCATTGAGACATATACCACTGGTATATACTTGGCGTTAGCAGGTAGGTAAAAATGAAATGAAATCGTTCAACTGTCACGAAAACATTTATTTAAGAAACTTGCAATCACCTAATTTATTACATACAATATTAAACAAACACAATTTGGAATTATTACAATACACAATAACTATTTTCATATTTTATAAATGTAAAAAATAATGAAGTTAAACTCAGTGCAGTTAACATAATGGAATTTAATTTTCGTCGAAATGGAAAAATATTATTTCCTTCATCTCGGATAAAAAACAAAACCACAAAAAAAAGAACTGCAAGTGAATTCACAGCTAAAGGTCTCTGGAACCACGTCCAGAGGCCGGGAAGTACCCCAGACACACGTCCTGTACGGTTCGTTTCCCAAAGAGCAAGAAAGAAAAAAACAAAAATTACATCGGTATCGAAAAACAATGTTGCCATTTTAGGCCATTAACAATAAACAATTGATATTAAGGGTTACCTGATAACAAAATTCAAAACACAATTAATTTAGCTACACCTTTTTTTTTAAAATCCTGCCAGTTTTCCTAACAAAAGTGCTAGTAGTAGCGGGTGTTAATAACCCTAACCGTGTCAAAATGAGTTATATTAATGGAAAAAATGAAAATATTTTTTGTGTATCTCTTCTAAGCCAGCAAAGCTCAACTAAATAAAGTTTAAACATAATTCTAATTAAAGGCGTAAGCCAAAAAAGCTATCAACATACAAAATAACATTTTGTAAAATAAGAATACCTTAAAATCAATAAATTCGTTGTTTTATTGTTTGTCAGTAGGTATCAAAGAGTTTACAATTATAAGTTTTTTTATACTCTTTTTCATCGAGAGAAAATCATATTTCGTTCTAGTTCAGGAGAGAATAAATTACATAACCAACCAATCTTTGACGATTCCATGAATTAAGAAATCTTTACGTCAAAAGAAGAAAATATATCTAGCCATTATGTGAAATAGCGTGTATTGTTTGTTCTATTATGAATACCTTCATAAATATGTACGAATTATTAAGAAACAAGATTGTTTTTTTAAGACGAAATATTTCATTTAAGTCGTAAAAAAATAGATAACTGAACTGGAGATAAAATAAAAGCATGAATTTTGAATTCGGCATGGTAAAATCACTAAGTTGGTAATTTAATTTTGTTTAACGAGCAGAAAATTATAATACTCGTAAATGAATTCGAGTGGTATCTACATAAAAAGCTCGAAATGTTAAACAACGCGAATGTAAAAGGAATTATAAAAGCAAAAACACACGCCTTCCCGCCATAAGTCACTCATTGTTGTTAATCCGTGACATGGAAAACATTATTATAATGAACAGCAATATCTGAGTCGGTGAAAAAAAATTAAGCCCGGGAAATCGTCGAAAAACTTCGCACGATGAAGGCTGCTTGGGCACATAAACACAGATGTTGCTTGTATTAGCGCAGTAAAGCATTCTGCACGACATCGTAAATTAAAAATTCAGTCAATTTTAAAAGGTCGCAAACCATACTGTGCAACAGGGGTTACCAATCTAAATGACTTACCATTGCCCATAAATAACGGGGCAGCAACTGTGCTTCAAGTACATTTGAATGTTCATTTGTAGAATTGTGTATATTTAATTGATTGTATCGAGGCAGTTTTTGATTTGGTTTTATGTTTTAACTTGAACATGTAGAATCGGTCAAAAATTAATTGATACATATAAATGTAGGATGATGCTAACATACTAAATCAATCACCGAATGACGAAATGAAAAAGGTGGAGAAGTATAGATGGAAGAATATGAAGGCTGTAAGAAATGAAAAATATTCACCTTATATAAGAAAATTAATCAAATATGGCAAAACTGGAGAGGATTCCAGTTTGTCATGTACTAATATATAACATTTTTGATTTTTCATAGTGTCTAAAGACTCAATATTTCTGTGAATAATATGGCTTGAGTGACCTGGAAATAAAGTTTTGATACATTTTTTTAAAATCTATGTCCTCTGCCATGTGGATCATATGGCTTCCTAATGGAAGTATCTCAAAAGATTTTTTTTACGAGAACTGTTTGAGAGAGAGAGAGAGAGAGAGAGAGAGAGAGAGAGAGTAGTAGGGATAGAAGGATAAAGCTAGGACAGGTTTAGTGGTTAACTAATAGCTCTCTTTGCACCCAATTATTAAAGGATCGGAAAGGGTGGTAGGAAATTTTTAGACATCACAAACACCCATAACTTCGAAAAGAAATCTAAAAAATGCTGTTCGTACTGGGACTTAAGCCCGTGAAGTCCGCCACGGAAGCTCATCACGCTAACCACTGCGCTATACGACCCGAAAATTATTATTATTAATAAGTAATAACTTTTAATTGAAAACAAATTTGCTTAAATGAAAATGCCTACTGGAAAATGTTCAATATGATAAGGTAAAAGGAAGTGATAATTCCTAAAAAACCGCTTTCGTTTATTAGGGCTCTGTCTATTTAAGTTTTAAATTATATCGAAGTCAAATTAACTTGGCTCTACCTGGTTATGCTCACTGTTAACAGAAGCCACAATTTAATGGGCTGGATGATGGAAAGAGGCGGAGGAACGGTAGCGTTAAGTTGCCGCTTTTTGATGTGCAGATATCAAAATAAACTCATGAACTACCTAACCAACAGATGGCGAAATAAACTTGCAAGTTTATTGCAGACAATGGCGCTACGCGGATGAAATTTGCTGTTATGAGTAATTCACGACAGTAAAGATAATTGTATGCTCGTAAACAGGTTGAATTGATCGACACAATAAAATATGCCACTTTCAACATAGGAACAAATAAAAATATGTACAAACATACCGTTTCAGTATTATTCAATACATAGCAAGTAACGCCCGGAAACCAAAATGTTACATATGAAACGAAGTACACGATTCGTTGATAAAAAACAAAAAAATATGTCATTAATCAGTCAGTTAATAGGTCATTAATATTATTACTGACGATTGACGATGATCTTGATGTGTTTTTAGATTTTGCTCATATTTTTTCGTATTAATACTTATTGCAATCTGACAGAGATGTTTTAATAGTATACAAAAAGTCAACAGATATTACTACAACGATAAATCGGTAAAAAAGTAACAAGAGTAAAATGGTTCAAAAGTCCATAAGGAAAAATGTGTTATCGCTAAAAAAAATACTATGGCTTGTATAAGAAAATTTATAAATGTAAAGATGAACATTTGAGATGGCAATACATATTTCGAAGCCAGCCGTAACCCTTTTCAACCGGAATAAACCGAAATAAAATGGAGGCGAGTGATATAAAATCAAATAACATGACGATATTCAAAACGGTCAGCGCAAGCATATCAATGTAATTTTATTTACGAAAGCGGCGACGCCACTTCTCCTACGAGTATTGGAAAAGACGCCAAAAAACGACGCGTAAAAGGAAAATCTCAAAAAGAAACAGTGAGCCAACATTCACACCGAACGATACATAATAAACGAGGTGACGTTTGAAATAAAACACCTTATTTTGTGAATGGTTTCTATTTCTGAGGCAGAATATATGTCGAAGAAATTGTATTGTGTCAATATTCAAACCCAAACGAATAACTGCACAATATTCAGTATTTCCAAATTTATAGTACGTATTTTTCAAACTAAATTCACGACGGTTCAAATTCATTTTATTATGAATAAATAATCCACTTTTCTCTTCTGTTTAAAAAGGAGAATATTGTTATGTGAAATTTTACCCGATATTTATATTTCTAACGTGGCTAAAAATATCAATTTATTTATTGATTTAGAAACCCCAGATTGCTTATCGTTCATTAAAACACTAGAATCAAATTTAATGAGTGTAATTTTGTAATTTTAATTCGAATTAGGATGTTAGAGTGAATAACATGATGCATTGTGTATCTCTTCGGAGCCAGTATATATAGCTGAGAAAAATGTAAGTTTAATCATAGTTCTGACGATGGCAAAAGCCGTAATAGCTATCAACTCATAAATATAAAAAAAACTGTATAACTAAATACGTAGCTATTTTTACCCTATTAAAAATATCAATCTTGGTACAATCAATTTTGGTACCTTTATATTTTTATTATCTTTCTCACTGAATTCATTTTGGGTATGTTTGTAAGCATTAAAAAAACTGCCGCCTGTGTGGTCGAGTGGTCAACGTTGTTGGTTTTGGCTACAGAGGGCCCGGGTTCAAATCCCGGTACGGACAGTTTTATGAATTGATTTTTCAAGCGAATTATGAATTTCTGTTCAAGGGCATGGATGTTTGTCATATCTTGAATTCCCTCCTCCCACCCATCCTGTCTTATGAACAGGGCCTATCGAAAGCGATTAGCTAACCACTAGTCCTGTCCTAGTCTTATCCTTCTATTCCTACTCTCTTTGGAAAAAGAGAGGTTGAGCAACTGACTTACAAGCAGTTTTCGTAGAAACACATATGTTGAGATAAACTCCATTAGGAGTCCATATGCTCCATATTGGGAGCGGACATGGTTTTAAAAAAAACATATTCTCTGATATAGTGAGTAATACTTATAACGAGAAATTTCAGTCGGTCCCATCTTCCTCGTAATAACCAAGCTCGACTGTAATACCTTTAGCTGTTGAGTGAATAATTATTTTGGATAACAGAAATTTGATAGAGGGAGAGAATTTGAATGAAAATTATATAATATTGGAATAAAAAAATCTTTCTGTGGTTTAAGGGTAAATTGTAAAAACCGTCAGAAAAACTCGCTTTAAGTGGCGTTCAAGGGCCAAAAGCTGGCTCTTAGAATGAGGTGACGATACGTGCAACGATTGAACATACGTTTTGAGATAGAACACGGAACAGACGGAACGGTATGGTCCTATACATGGGCATCTTAATAGGCCTGTAGTATTCAGTGCTAAATAGCATTTTTTCACCAAGTGTCAACTTGAGAAACACCGCAATACCAAGTACTAAACACCTCTACACAGTTTACTTGCATTGCTCAAAAACATATGAAAATGCACTTGGAGTTTTCACTGACAAAAATCAATGCACACGGAAGAAAAGTAAAGTAAGCTGTTTTTAACAAATGAGTTAACAATTTATCGTTTATCAATTAGGTTAACAATTATTATACTGTGTGATTCACTTTTTGCAGTCAGTTCAAGTACATTCATGCACTAGATAAAACCTGAAGATGCCCAAAGGCGAAACCCAGGTTGTTATCGACAAAACTTATGAAAGAGTACAGAATTACAATAATTCAAATTGAATATGAATTTGTTTATAAGACATTTCTTAAATACTACATATTCAAAGGAAGTCTTGGATAAAAAGTATTTTTATAGTTAATTTTTTTTAAAACTAAGCTTTCCGATATTAAGTTAAATTATATTTAAAATGGATGATTTCAATAAAACAACTAAATTTACAGAAAAAATACTTATAAGTTATTGTGGGTATTTAAATAAATATTTTCATGGATAACACCGGAGTAATACATATATAATACAAACTGTATTCGTCATGTAACGTAATATTCAGAGAAACTATAATTGTAATAACGTGATACAATGTACTCTTCTTTTGATAGTTTATACATTTAATTATCTTTAATAATTACTTAACCTTAAAACTTGAAAACAAGTTTGCTCCGCTGTGAAAGTGTGTCATCAGCAGACAAAATTTTGACATACAGTACTGAAATAAAATTTGTTCTATAAACTTGATAACATGGTTGATGCGTATGCTCGTGGTATATATATATAAAATACGCAGATGTGTAGTAAAATAAAAAAATATGTGTAGTTTGGCTGAGTATTTTATTCTTTATGTAAATGAGCATAAAAACTATAATACTGACAAGTGCACGAACGTGTGTGAAAATCTCCTCAAAGCGCCTTGTAATGTAGCACAGAGCAATGCAAGAGCAAAAATATACGGCGAGCTTATGCTCAGAGCTGTGTTAACCGATTGTGAATGGGTCCTGAAAGTAGGGCAAACGGCTGCTGGCAAACGGGACGTGACTGAGGATTTATGAATATTTTAGTTGGCCGCTGGCCGTCAGCCCAAGCTGGTCAGGGTGGCATTATGAAGCATGAGAGTGTAGGCATTACGTACTACTCCTACTTGGTACAACTGTCAAACGCAGCCTACGGTCAGTTGGTACTCCACTATTTCAGATTCAGCTGAACTATTCTTTATGTGCTGAATTATTCGATCTGTTTTAAAATGTCCGCTTGGAAATGGAGACTAATTAAAAGTGGGGTTGTTACATTATATTTACAAGGACTTTCAATACGTTTGTGCGAAGAGTTTAATAATTAGTTATACTGATAACTTTGGCATATTGCACATTTTGATACCGGGTATTTAAAAATACATATGCTTGTAAAGTTATACATTACAATTTACAATTATAGTTATCAAACAAATATTGATTGTATTAGTAAAACTCCATTATATACATTATTAATTTCAAAAAAATTACATTTAACGACATAGTTTTTACTTTAATTTAGAATTATTTTACGTACACTTCCACAAAAATTTTGGTCAAACACGACCCGGGTTTCGCCTTCCGGCATCTTCCAGTACTACTCAATGCGCGAATGCGAACATTTTTTGTGGAAGTGTACATAATGAAAAAAAAAAATATAAATTAACGTTGAATTTCCATGAAGCACCTTCAGTCGAAATTTTAAATTATAGTTTTAACTGTTTGTGGCACTAATCTCATCTTCAAACCCAGTGGTCGTTAACCTGGCCGCAACGCACCACTGGCGAGAGATTGATAATTTAGGAGTTTTTACGATTTTTTGATTAATCCAGGAATCTGTCGATAGTTTGATTCCCAATTTTTATTTTTATGCATTACAGTAGAACCTCGATTATCCGGATTTTAGATTATCCTGATTGAAATATGTAAACAAAAAATTACGAATTTGCTGATTTGCGCGTGGCAAATTGTGTCCACCGTTGTTCACGTAGTGTTGAAATGCATACAATTTTTTTTGTTGTGTTGGCAGACACAGGCTTTCACTGTTTGTCATTGGGAAATCAAAGAACCTCAAATGCTTTAAAAATATCACAAGTTTTCCGGTTGAATATGCCTCATAGGAATAAGATCAAAAATACGAAGAGATTTGCAAGGGAATAGATGCACCGTCATAAACATTCTGAAGCTTTTTAGTCATTAGATGTCCTCCATGGAGTAGTTTGAAGGCAAAGAAGAGTGGAACTCAGGACAACTTACATGTTTTAAAAGCATTTTCGATTTGGGAGCTTCAAAAAGAGCAGCTATCCACTTTAAGCAAAAATCAACAAATGAATTTCTTATAATTTAAGATTTCGACTGAAGGTGCTTGGTGGAATTTCAATATTAAATTTGAATTGTTCAAACTATGTACATTCTCACAGATTTTGTCACTAAAGACCCGGGTTTCGCCTTTCGGCATCTTCAGGCGTTCAAGTGCACGGATGAACTTGAACTGACGTTTAGTAAATGAATGTTTCGTGTTTATATAAGAAATAAATGTATCATTGAGTTCAAAGCCATTGCTGGCGAAAAGGATAAGCTCATGGGAATGCCCACAGATTTGAGAAGTAAGTTGTTTCAAGAACTTTATTTTATTTGTTTGTCGGCAAAGGTTTTATGATTATATTTATATAGGGTACAAAAGTGGAGACCCAGGTAGGTTGAGTATTTCATTTAAAATCGGAAGACTATGCAATTGTGCTCTATTAATTTCCAAAATTTCCTGGAAAAAGAGTTTATGACTGTCCGTATTTGGGTGTAACATTTTTATCCCTTGTTCCTGATTGAACACGTGTACTTCCGAAATTAAGTGATAAGCAAAAGTGGACGTGTCTTTTTTCAATCTAAAGGCTGCCATATGCTCTAAAACCCTGATGTTCAGTGTCCTTTCTATCAATCGATTCTTGAGGGAAAAACATTTCATTAAAAAAACTAATTTCACATTATATATGATCAGTTAGCGATGAGCGAAACTAGTCCTTATCTTTGGTAAATAATATGGAATAAATACAAAAAAATGTTTGATGTTACGTTAATTTTCCTGCACGACCACAAATAAAAATACAGAAATATACAATCCCAAGTGCTGGAACTCAATTACATGACAGATCATAAAGATGATTAGCAGCGAATTATTATCGTTACCGTAAATATCATCAGAAAATTTAAGTAGTTAACTAGTATATTTTCCGATTATCATGTCGAAAAGCAAAGATCACAATATTAATATCTATATATATATGTATATGCATCGAAAAGAATGCTTTATTTACCCACTACTATGTGAATGCGTATTTTTTGGTCTTTTTCGTAATTTTATTTTCAAAAAAAAAAATGTTTCCCCTTTACAAAGGTGTTTCTACTGGCGATAAGTTATAACGGGCGTTTCCTTGGCTAATGCATACTTCAAGTGTTAAAGTGCTGTAAGAGGTAAGGGAATAAAATTCAGATTTTAATCTGTATGTAATACTACTAGAGACCACAAACCATGCTAGCATTTTTTCTAAAACGATCACGAAATACTACGCCATTAACGTTTCATATTTAAATTCATATTTTTAAATGACAATGGTTTTTATGCCAGAGTGAAAAGCTAAACTACCGTATTAACAGGGGTGGATTAGAAGATATGCCTTTGGATGGTGAAACCTTTGTTAAATTAGGAAAAACCTATATTCTCAGATCTGATCACCACTTAACTTCAATTTCTGGCATATACATATATAATCTACGATGGATTAATTATAACGCTTTAAGTTTTAAACTTGTCAATCTTTGAACTCTTAACTTTTACAATCTAAGGTAGGTTAGGACATTTTTCATATATTTACTGAAATAATTTTACGGTATATAACGTATTGTAACATAATAAAAGCCTATTAAGTAACATATGATTCCTTAAAAAAATAGTGTGTATAGTAAAATTGTTTACGAGCGGTAAAAAAAAATTACCCCATCCCCGGAACACTGCGAATATCGCTGAGATTGATCGAGCCCCTTGTTAAATTTTTGACATCCCGTCGCTGCGTATTAAGGAAAAATGCTACGCCTCATCTTAAAAGGTATTGATAGTTTAACAATAATGAAAAATATATATTAATATGTCGTTTTGTTAAAAAAAACTGAAGATTTTCTTCGTCCGTAAAAATCATACATAGCTCGAAAATAAAAAGTAAAAAGGAAATATTATTGTACGCTTATTTTTTGTTATATTTTTATGGTATTATGAAAAAGGGTTGGTCTCCAGTAAAACTAATAGTAAAGAAAGAGATCCATCAAATTCAAAAGAAAATTCTTTCTGCTTATTAATTCCACGAGTTACTGTAAAGTCAACATTTTCTTGTTTGCCGCTCCAGAAACTATCAGTATAAACCTTGAAGTAATCCAAATAGGGTGATGTACATGGGTAGTTGGAAATGAAAGTAGGGTTTAGTAACACGTGGGACGTGGGAAAAAGCACCTGAAACTGTTGGCCACTTATCACTACAGCTTTGCCAGGGAAGCTAAGATTTGATACAAACTTTCACTGCCTTCATTCAAGCGGAAAAAACAACCATCACAGAAATAAATGAATTGGTAGCCTGGCTTTTCTTCTCAGTAAAAGGAAAACTTAATGAATATTGACAGTTATGGCTTTCGGAAGTTGTTTTTTTTTTTCGTATTCTATTAACGTTTTGTTGTCAGATAATAAATAAAAAAAAAATATTTCCGACAATAATGGTGATTTGAAACATTTATTTTAATGTAACTACGTTTTTGATTCAACAAAAAAAATGCTGATAGCGGTGTAAAAGTTATGTATAACATATGTTTATTAGAATGATTGAAACCAATGTACTTGAACTGACGCGTAGTAAACAGTTTGTATCATTTATATACAAAAATATAAGTAGATCACTAAGTTAAAAGGCTATTAAAATGTAAATTAGCGAAAATTGAATGTATAAAATTCTCAATGAATTAAGTGGGTTTGTTATAATTATGGGGATTTTTCGAAAATATTAATGACCAGATAATAACATAGGAATGTTTAAAATAAATCTAGTAAAATAAATCTGAAGATGCCGAAAGGCGAAACCTGGGTCGTTAGCGACAAAACTCATGGAAAAGTACAAAATTCAAACAATTCAAATTTGATATTGAAATTCCATCAAGCACCCTCAGTCGAAATACTTAATTATTAAAATAGTATTGATGCCTTGTCAGTAAATGTTATTTGAGTGAATATGAAGTAGATGGAGTCATTACCCGAGTATTCAAATTAGCATTCAAATGTCAAACCAAATTTGTTTTTAAAACTTTCCACGATTTCGTAAAAAAGTAATAATACTATATCCACCCAGAAAAGAAAACGCAAACATTCCGAACTACATGTCATAGAACGCAAACATTAAGCTCATCTTCCCCATTTACTAAGCAAATTTATCGCCGTTCGGATTCACATTAAAGGTAATTTTTCGGAATCAAGTACCTCGGATAACGAAGTAATTAAATATATAATGAAACATAATAACTATATGCCACGCATTTATTTTTATGCTGCGTAATATTTATTAGGGGGGGGGGGTGTCGACTCTTAAATTAGAACATTTGAACAGCATGCAAATAAAATATTTGTCAGTAGACGTATCACTTTTCCATCAAAGTGTGCTTATTCATTAATCGCTTCAATTGTTGTCAACTAATAAAAAAATCTTGTAATGTCTATCGTGCGGATATGTATATAATTATTATGGCTTGATAATATTATCATCAACGTGTCATATGATATGGTTAGACAACATCTCCCAAAAAATGATGTTCACATGCAAAAACTTTAGCTAGTAGCTAATAAAAAAATGCTATGTAAATTATATGATTTTTTGTCAGAAATTCTGACAACAGTTTTGAGCTAAAAACCCATATCAGAAACAGTGTTCATAAATACGTTTGTATAGTAGAATTGAAAAAGATTATAGCAATGTCACATCTCACAGTGTCAGAGTAAGTAAGATATGTACAAAAAAACTCTTATAACATTTACAAAATTGTTCAATTTTATATTGATAAACGGTCACAAAAACACTTTTAATAAATTTATATGAAATATTTTATATATATCATTTGAGATTCTTTTTAAAATTTGTCATTTTTAATTTCATGGCAAGCTTTCAAATCAGTGAACAGAACACGAACGAGTTAATTCAGATGAATAATTAGGGTAGTTTCTTTCTTATCTGGTTCACTCAAAGTAGTGCAAAAACTACGTTAAAAGAAGAAGGTATGTATATATTATTGAGAAATAAATGTGAAAATTAGCCAAGTCAAAACACTTCGATATATAAGTTTTTAGGTGGATTTGGATACAAATTTACAAGTGCTTGCAAGTTAGAGGAATTTTAATATTCGTCCTGTGATACTTGTTCAACGCTTGCATTCTGCCGGTAATGCTTTACGGTTGCGAATCATGGCACCTGACGAAGACTCAGAAAAACCGTATACTGAGCTTCGAGAACAGATGCTTGCGTCGGATAATGGGGGTGAGGTGGTTTGATTTTGTGAGGAATTCAGAGATAAGGGAGCGTGCAAGACAGCGTCCCGTCACGTCAGTGGTTATGGAGAGACGTTGGAACTGGCTGGGTCACGTGCTGCGGATGCCTCCGGAAAGCCTCAATCCTGCCTGCCTCTTCTTTCGACCGGTGGGATTCCGGCGTCCTGGACGTCCGTCGGGTACTATCCATAGGATGTACTCGGCGGAACTGAGGGATGCTGGCATGTCATGGGAGGAAGCAAAGCTATTGGCGGGAGACAGGGAAACATGGAGGTGCCGCGTGGCGGCCATATGCTCCACATAGGGAGCGAACATGGCCAAAGAAGAAGAAAGATACTAGTCATCTATTATCGGATTGATATACTGATAAATCATAGACTGGTCATCAATCATGTTCATTTTGATATTGCCAAACAAATTCATTGTTGTTGATTCGTGTCATTGTTTTTTTTAAAGTACAAAGACTTAATACGATACAACAATTACAATGAAATATTAGGGTGTGACTAATTTATTTAATAAACAATTTTTGTATAAATGCTATGTAAGCTGTCAAGTGAAAATCAGTGCACCAAGCAAGTGTGGCTATCTTTAATAGCATATAGAATTATGGAATAATTCATAGTGTTCACGTTTCAATTGCTTGTATCCAAGATTAAGTTTGATTATTTTTCTATGCCTCATAAAATGACGTTTTATTGATTATAGTGCAACTAGCTTAGTATAATTCTGTTAGATTCAGTTATAAAATAACAATGTTCTTAGTTTTATGAGAACCACATAGTCTACATACTTGGATAAACAGTTATCATTTTTTATTAGTATATTTGAAGTATTATTACGTGGGTTAGTAAACTGAATACATGAGACGTAATGTGCGTATGGGAAAAGTATAATTCAAAACGTGACCGTTGACCGAAAAAAGATAATGCTGAAAAAGTGCCGAGTGGTGCATTCGAGTCTAAAAAAAACATCGAATTGTTGGTCCGGCTCCTACAAAATAACCCAAGTGGACCAGTTTCCGCCGCGTTGGTTCCGAAATTCCCTTAAAGTATCCTTTTCGCCAAACAAAATAAGATACCGTAAATATCATCGGCGATACACATACGTACGAACAAATTTTATCCAGAATACGCGCGAAAAAAAACCAAATGGAAACCCTCGTCATGTTTTTCTGTGTGGCTCTCAACATGTCCGGTCCTGCCTACGAAAGGATTTTCTCGTTTGACATTTCGCTATTTCTATTGACGACCTTCCAATGAGACAAGGGAGTTGCGAAGTCAGAGATATCATTTTCGCCGAATTAGGCTAGTGAACAGATGATAATAAATTCCTGCAGAGTATTAAATCGAAGCAAACCTTTACCATAAAATTATGAATGAAACTAGACGCCTGGACAGTTATCAATGTAAAACATTAAATCTTGAAAATATAATTTTCTTTAGCTTACATACAAATAAAATTGTATGCTTTGATGACAGTGAAATAAATTAAAATATTTATTCAAAATTAGTCCCAAAAACTTTTCTGCCTCAAATACGTAGTAAGCAACAAACTAACAACAACGTTATTCTATTCCTTCTTGGAACTTACATTTGAAGTCTTACAAAATATTTATGCGTACCTATATTTAGAATTAAATTTCAGCAAATACATTTTAAATGAAAGAAGCCAAGTATCGAAAATGGTTATCATTAAAATAAGTGTAGGTTACTATTCCTGGAAATAGACTGCTCTATTAAAATAATATAAAATAATTCATAAGGTTATTAATTGGTGATTTATTTTTTTGCATTATTAATAACCCATTTATCGGTTTTATTATTTCAATTGAGTTGGCAAGATAAAAAAACACACTTTATTCAAATTTTTCATTTTATTTAAATCAAATAATATCAAATAATATCAATTAAAATCTCATGTTTTATATTAAATTAAATTTTGGTTGATATATATGTATATATTGTATGTGATTGTATTAATATATCACCTCCGATTCTAGCGATTAAATGTTTTTAATTTATTTTTTTCAGTAAATTGCTCGACTATAACGTTTTTAATATGATCAGGTTATTCATTTATACCGTCACGTTTTCGCGTGGAAATATATTTCCAAAAATAGATTGCTCATTAATATGCATTTTAAAAACATACAAGAAGACTCGTCGTCAAAAATGTTTTGTTAGCAAAATTTTCGTGTTCTTTATGTAATGCGAGTAGACTTGTTTGATATTCACTATGTAATGCGATGTTTCTGCTTATTATTTTACCTTCGTACATTTTTTATTAAAAAGGGTTCCATTATGTGAGAACAGTTGAAAGATCCCGCTTCGTGCCCGTACGCAATAGTCTTATGTGACATTTGGCAAACAAACAAATCACAATAGTATAAGCTACTTACCTGGCCTACATTCAGCTCGAATATAAATTCACCCTACTGTGTATTATATATAATATGGGGCTACAATCGAAATACCGGGAGGTGAATGAAGTATGGGGAATGTAAAAAATTACAAGCCTCGTCGAAAGCTCGCTGGGAATTTATCAGGAGTAGGGTAACATTTGAATCTGTTTGGCCGAGTTAATAATGAATGTTACAAAAAATTGATTTATTGAAAAAATAGCATTTATTTGATTAAATGATTCTCATTTGAATTAAATTTTTGATCACGAAAAAAGTGAATATCACTTTTCATTTCTATCGGGCTTGAGTTATTAAAAAACGAAAGAAATATAATTTATTTATAATATAATAAATAGTAGCGTAGCTTTACAAGCATACTGTACACGTATTAAGCTTTAAAATACCAAGAAAGTTTCCAGTATACCAATAATCTAGTGAAACAAAATAGGTATCAATTTTAATTTTCTTTTAAAGTTTCCGAGAAATACTTTGACAATATATTAATTGATTTGGCATTTAATTGGTAGAACTCTATTATAACAGATTAAAAATATCAAAGTATTTTAGTAAATAAACTGTAGAACTAAAATACTTTGATATTTTTAATCTGTTACTTTGACAATGCTATGATTTATATTTATTAAATTTGAATCGTTCAAATTGTGTACATTCACACAAATCTTTTCACTAACGACCTGGGTTTCACCTTTCGGCATCTTCAGGCGTTCAAGCGCACGTTTACTTTTATAGTTTATGGTTATGTTATTCACGTTGTACAAAGATAAACACGTTTTTTTTTAAATACTGCTGAATATATTGAGGGAAGAGGCTAAATGAATTAAGTGTAATTAAAAAATATATTATTGTTACAACTATCTGTAAAAGATTTATTAATTATTACGAAGAATTCTAGGAATTTGAATTACTACTTATTGTATGGGTAGAAAGGTAAAGAGACGTAAATTTTCTAGGAAAATGATTATAAGTAATTAATTAATTTCCGTGGGATATAATTGAATATTGCTCGCCTACCGAAACATAAGAAAAATATGTTTTGTAGGAACGTGCTACAGCTGTTATTTTCTCCCGTTTTTTTGTCAGGATTCGCGCACTCTATCCTATGATGTTATACAAAACGTATTCCAGTACAAATCAGGCAAGCTTCTCGGCAGTGGCTAACCGAAACCGGATGTGTCATGTTGATACAAACATGAAAGGCTGCATGGACGTATACAGCCTACAGTCTGGCCGGAAGCTTGTGTTGCTATCTACCCGAGTAACAATAGATTGTTTACAAAATACAACAAATTAACATCAATATTCTTCATGACTATATAAATATTCACATGCTATGTCCAAGATTCAAAAATGGTGTACATGTGTATTGCATAGAATGAAAACATCTATTTCATTACATTAACATTGTAAATTTCAATAATTTGCATACATAAACTATGTTTTCAATGAAGATGACCTTATTAATTAAAAAAAAAAGTTTTTGACTGATAAATTTATTTACACGATTGAAATATGCACTATTTTATTTCACATAAAACCAATGTAATAACGATGATTTTATGTTTTTCAAAAACCCAGATAATAAATTCAGTTTACGGAAAACTACGGTTAAAGCGACAACACACCATAGAAGATAAATATATTTCGAATAAGCTTAAAATGTTTACCTAATTTTGTTTTTTTATATATATTTAGTTTCCACTTGTATACTCCGAAATATAAAATTTAAAAACAGAAAAACGTGACAAGTATAATTAAAATTTTCTTTGTAGAAAAAAATACCTAGATTTCCACAAAACTGAGTTTTTGATATATTTAGAATTTACAATGAAATAACATAAATGTATTAAAATCTCTCATAAAAAAAATATTTTTTTTATTTTCAGGTATTATTTGTTATGAGGGATATGTAGTATTTCCCTTGAAAAGATCTTATAAGTACAGCAAAACACAAAGTGCTGTTAATTAAAGGTTAATAAAATAATAGCAAACATTTGATGAAATTGTTTCAGTTGTTTTATTGTTTTCAACCGGTAATATTTTTTTAAACACCGTGTAGTTTCTTTATCACAGACCAAAAAAGAGGTTGAATTTAGTATAGAACGTTTCGTAATAATAACAACTTATACATTTTGCAATGTCTGCAAATACCGCAATATATGGGTCAAAATTGAAGGTCTGAGTATCCGTAGATAATATGAAAATTATTTACTGAATAAATTTTTCAACTTGTGGTATTATGTTCAATAGGAAACGTAGCTTATTAGAAAATTTGCATTTTATGAAAGCTTTCAAAGTAATTTTATGCAGATTTAGTATTGAAACTATATGGGGTACCCTATGGCTAGTAATGTATAGAAAAAATGCTCTGTAATTAATATTATAATATAAAATTGAAGGATTGAACATTTTTTCGATGGACTGAGTGGTAGCTTTGTGGAAATTCATTTTTAATGTAAAATAAAATAAAATTATTCATCCTTAATATAGTCATGATGCCGAAATAGTCTTAAAAGTGTATTAAGCATATTATAATGACGTGTTTTAGTTATTATAAAGAATAGCCTTAGGCAGTGATTCACTATGGAAAACTGCGTACAACGGTTTGCCAAAATAAACTCTTTTTTTTCTGTTTCAAATTTTATTTGTTGTATTTAAAAATTTTGATATGATAGTCAGTTTTGTCGATTTTGAAGATGTTATTATACAAGAATAACTTCATTACATAACACCACTTAATAAAGCTACACAAAATTGTCAAATTAATTATAAATAAAAAATAATGATTTTGTTAAATATCTACTTATTTTGTATGATTTTAATAACCGTCACCAAACAAAGTTACTGGAATATTTAATTTAAATGCATTTCTTGCTGAATATTGTTACACAGAGACGCCAAATTCTGATTCGCTTTACAATTCTCAACAATGCAATTTTCTCCATTCAGCTGGGTCTTAGAAAGCTACTTAGCCGTTGCTATTCCACGTGTAATCGCAGCTCAACTTTGCACGTGCACTTCTCAGCTGATTGAAAACACCAGAGTGAACTTACACGTGTATAAGATATACGTATTATAAAAAAGACCTAAACTAAATTTAGTAGCCGGTAAGTAAAAATTATATGCATTTGTGTAGTTATGACTTAAAAACTATGTTTGTCCTTCTAATGAAAGATCTATTATGTATATTCCTATAAACATATAGGATTTTTTATGAAGTTTATTTTACTTGTAAAGTTTTGTTCATTAATTGCTGATTTTATTGACCCAGTAAAAAAATTCTGTGACTTTATTCAGTGACTTAAATGGTTAAAGCTCGTGTTTATTATAAATTATTTAAACATATTTTTTATTTGTAAAACATGTCTAAAAGCACTACAGCTTACTAGCAGTATCTATTATAAATAAGTTTTATTTTGTTAATACTGGAAATCAAAAAACTAATTTAATATCAGATGAATTGTATGCAGTACCTGATAGTATTTCCATAACCGTATATTTTATGAATGAATGGTGACTAAAAAACTAATTAAAATTATTTTTCAACAAAATCGTCCGTCTTATAAAAATATTTACGAAAAAAAAATTTAGATATAAAAAAAATGCCCAACTATGTAAACACTCTAATATTATTTGTACGAGCTTATTTTTAGAAGTGATTTTCAGCAATTTATGAAATCACTTTTAAGATGCTTACTGTCAATACGGTGGAAAGACATTTCTTTAATATGATCAGGAGAAATTTAAATTGAATGCTCGTCATGAGCGAAACCGGTTCCGATCATATTAAATATTTTTTCAATTTGTACAAAAAAAATGTTTATTAAATATTTACTATTATATAAACAGTTTAAGTCGTTGAAGTTTAAGTTATATTACCGGTAAATATGTGCAGGTAAGTAAGTTTAGGCGGTAAATATTCGATGTTTATAAAGATAACGTGTAATTCAGTTTCAAATACCCACTGAAAAATTCATATAGTAAAAGCACCTCAGTGTTTCAAACATGCATGCATATAAGCATTTTACCAGCGCGCTTATTTATACGATACATACTTAAATATGTTATGAAATGTGTATAAAGCATTTAGTTTTGCCGGCTGGTTTAAACGATAATATCGACTATGGGCAATAAACTCTGATTAAGCGCTGTTTCGCACAACACGGACCTCCGAACTGATCCCCATTCGAATATTATTGGATTAAAACACCGGAATGATGTGAGCTTTCCACGGCCGATTGAGCTTTTGTATTGGATGAGTGGGTAACGGCACAGGAAGCTTAGTTAAAAACTTTGCCGTGTATTTCGTGTAATGATGTTTTTGCAGAAAACACTGGCATCAAAAAGGAAAAATCTTTTCGACAAATATGTACAGTTACTTAAGTACAAGAAAAAAGTAATCAATGGTTTAATAAGCAAGTAAATAGTTTAATTAATAAAAACAATAATCCTTTGTACTTCATTCCACTTTATTTAATATGTCAGGACCGGTTTCGCTCATTGCGAGCATTATCAACTGATAAGAAATATAATTTAACAATGCTATTTATACAAAATTGAAAAGTTATACACAACAATTGGCATTGAAAAGAAATTGCCAATTACATTAAAGTGATTCTAAAATAACACAAAATTAAAATGTTTAACACATCTAACATATAATTAAAAAGTCATCCCAGATTCATAAATTCAGAATGCGATTGAAAGTAATTGAAAGTAATCTTCCTGGCTGTCGATTTTGTTTAAGTGATGAATGAACACACCAACTACTTGGAAGCGGGGAAAACATAAAACTATCATTAAGCATATTCATATCATTAAGCATATTCACTTTATAAATGTAGCATTTTATCACTTTGTCAAAAATTTCCCAAATTTTAATTATGTTTGTAATTACTTTCAATCGCATTCTGAATTTATGAATCTGGGATGACTTTTTAATTATATGTTAGATGTGTTAAACATTTTAATTTTGTGTTATTTTAGAATCACTTTAATGTAATTGGCAATTTCTTTTCAATGCCAACTGTTGTGTATAACTTTTCAATTTTGTATAAATAGCATTGTTAAATTATATTTCTTATCAGTTGACAATGCTCGCAATGAGCGAAACCGGTCCTGACATATTAAATAAAGTGGAATGAAGTACAAAGGATTATTGTTTTTATTAATATAATGCCTTTCCACCAAGTATTGACAGTGAACACCCTAAAAGTGAAATAGTTTAATTACTATGTCCACTTTAAATTTATCATATACATACACTCTTAATAGAGAGACTGAATAAAAACAAGTTTTTTTTTTAAATTTAGTTCCGGAGTAAAGATTGACATAATAAATAACACAATAAAATCATTAGTAAAAATTAAATACTAGTATTTTTTTTTTAATTAGACAGGCGGCTCATCACTGTTGAAATTATTTCCACTAGAATTTATTGTGCCTTGTATAAGTTATCAATTAGTAATCAGTTATATCAATATTTGTATCTTAGCTCCTTTCTGCGTTCAAAGAAAAAGGTAAATCACCGACTTCAATTTCGTAATTTATAAACTAAGAATACATTTTTCATATACTTGTAAACCTTGCAATATTCTGCCTGATAATTCATCTCAAAGACGCAAAATACTTGTCAAAATTTAAAGCACAACAGTTGGTGGAACAAAGTTATTTATTTATGTTTCGGTGTAAAATTAATCAATTCATTAAAATGAAGCCTAATAAACTAATGCTATTTATTGCTCCGAATAGTATACAAAACAAATAGTGCGTCGAGACATGTCGAATTATTTATTTCAAAATTCACCAATGAAACGTTCGTATTATAAACATTTTGTTGGGGAATTCATTTTTGAATAATTATCAAAATAATAATTAAATTTAGAAGAGCTCTCTCTACATATCTCAAAGACAATCGGCAAAAAAGTAAAATATTAATTGAATTATTCCTACGACGAAATCCAATAACGCAGAAACGTTCCAAGAAAAATTGTTTTTTTTATACTATCAAAGCTACGCTAATTTCTTAAAGCAGCAAATGAGTAATGAGAAAGCGTTACCAAGGGATCACTCAATAAGAATGAAGATGACGATTCATACAAAACAACAAATAATAACTAAAAGAGAGAAAGGGGTACTTTACTTTTTGCAGTCGAAAAGTCAGAAATTTTCCCATTTTAGACAAACCTTTGACATTTTCATTTTGAATATTAAATTCCCTAATTGGGAATTGTTTGTTCAATATAGTCTCGTCATTTGTTATCAAGAAAATGTAAAGCAATTGAAAAAACATCTTTAAACAAATAAAAATATATTTGACAATTTAATAACAATATTTGGGCGTTTCATATAAAATTAATTTAATACAATTAAACATTGCCTCGCGAATTCCAGAAATCGATAAGATTAATTATTTCAATAAGTGTCTTTCTTATTCGGTTTGAAAAATAAGCAAAATATTTTTAATTAATTCCTAAAAATTAATAAAACACAAAAACAATATGATATTAATGTCTGAAACTTGTTATTTGCATTTGATTTTTATGCTTTACTAAAGTAAATACCAGCTGGATGGTCGAGCAAACACGGAGTCACAAGTTTGAATCCCAGTACGGACAGTGTTTATAAATTGACTTTTCAATCGATTTATGGATTTCTGTTTGAAGGCATTAATGTATGCGATGCGAAGAAAGTATAACAAAAAATAAAGTATATTTTAAAATATTAACAGTAAAGATCAATATTTTTTATTTTTGTTTTCATATTGAAGCGGAATTTTATAACACGTAATAAACTCGATGAGAATTTGAAAAAATATTTCTCTCTTTGCTTTTCTAGTGATAAAATAATTCTCTGTGTTAAAAATGATGCATAAAAGATATTCTCCTTAGATTTTAGATTGCATATTGTGATTAAGTATTCTCAAATTATTTTCCAACTAAAAACTACGTAACAAGCCAATATTTTTGAACATGCCACTGGGAAGAGCTACGGGTGCATGCTAAACTATCCCGGATCGCTTTATGGTAATTGAGTTCTTTTTCCATTTGGGAATCCTAATAAAGTGGACGAAGCATGTATCTAGCAATATGCAGGATTTAAGAGCACCATTAAATATATTGGCGAGGTGAAGATTGGCTCTTTTACTGAACTCGCGTGTTAGAAAAGTATTTAACATTCTTTTAACGAATGAAGTACTTATATTACATTTTTTTTGGAAATATCATAACTTCAAAGCTGATGGTAATATAAATCATTCAGATATTTTTTTTCAAACATATCCGCTCCCAGTTTAAAGTATATATGTTGACTTTTGTCAAGAGTTAATCTCAATATGTTTTCCTTGATTTGATTGATTGATTTTTTTTTCGAAGAGAGTAGAGGTGGAACGAAAAAGACAGGGTTAAAAATTAGTTAATAGCACTACATTCTACACCAGGCACCGGAAAACTGTAGCCCGGGTTGCGTATTTTTCTGCGGACCGCGAGCAATATTAAATGTTTGATAAAGATTCACGTTTTTATCAATATCATACAATAATTGTTACTTTTGGATCAACATATATATGAAAAAAAACATTTTTAATCATGAACTTCAATAAAAACTACGATCAAGCATCAGCGATGAACATTTACAAGCTGTTTTTAAAATCTCAACTACAAAATTAACACCGCAATTTAAAAAATGTTAAAAGACGTAAAACAGTTTCATTCCTCTCATTAAGTTGTTTTTTTTCACGATAATAAATAATGTACGTTTAAAAATGGTATTTTACTTGCGGCCCGCCGCTCATTTTGAATTCTTGACTTTGGCCCTGCATCTATAAAGATTGCCCTCCCCTGGTCTACACCATAGATATCAATCGAACAGCAATCCATAAATCCAATCAACCACGGGACTCATTATCTTGATAATATTTTTAAATGATTCATAAAAGTTAATTATCTTAATAAAACACAATATGTATTCCTTTGTTCTTTATTCCACTTTATTACTATTCCACTGACAATTGTCAGTTGTCAATGCTCGCAATGAGCGAAACCGGTCTGACCTTTTAAATAAAGTACAAAGAAATATTGTGTTTTCCATTAGATCATCTTAAGTCAGCCAAGCATGCAATGTTTACACTATGGACTATTGCGGTTTGAATACACATCATTTATGATATTTTTTTTAAATATTTTGAACCGCTCATTTTTGAGGACTCCGACTCCATAGCCTTGACTAAATTACATTTATGGTTCATCTTTTAGCAGTTTTGGAACAAACCTTGCAAATAATAGCCTCATTTTTAAGTTACATAACAATATAGCTTATAAATTAATAATTTACACGTTTTTATAAAAATAATGAGTATATACAGTCTGATATTAGAGTGAGGTCCAATTATAGTAATACTACCTATAATAAAAGAATGTGGCGTACGCGAACTACTTCAATGGACCGCAATTCGTAGTCAATTAATTATTATTCATGGCTAACAACAGTAATGTTTTGCGTATATATCGCGTAATTCATGTTTGATTTATTGGCCGCTTACGTTTGTTCATTTATGATTTTCCATTATGCAGATGAATGTGGCTAAAATGAAGTCGGAGTGTTTCGAGCGCATGGTGCGGTTCGGTGCAACGGCGAGGTGTGCATGCGTTGTGCCGTGTGTCGCCATGCAGATGATGCGGTCCCGGTGTTACTTGTAAATTGTATGCAAAATATTCATCAATAACAGCATATTGCAATCGGAATTTTATTGAAAATACGCTCAAGCGCCGACAAAAGAATTGAATTGTTACACCACATAAATTTGTATTCACGCGACACCGAGAACCAAATATAGACCTGATAAAATAAATTTGATAACTTTGTTATTATACTTTTTGTGATACAACTTGTCATACTTGTTTTGCTTCTTTGAAAAGCATCAACACAGAGAGGATCGCAACGTTTACGAATTAACTAAAAGTTGATTCAAATCTTATGTTATAGATTACAAAATAAAATCCGGGGCTTGTCCTTTTTTACTGGACGCAGTTTGTAGTAGTAATTAAAAACTTATTACTTTCATTATGTGTGGCAAAACCCAATGGAGATAAATTCAACAATAGCGATCCACATATTTTCTTCCGCTATGCTTCTCAAAGAGGCAAAACACGTGTCACAAGCTGTAGCACAAAAAGTGGAATAACAAAGTTATGAAATTAAATTTTATATTAAAAATGAACTTTCACAAAGTTACGGCTGAATTTATCAAAAATATAGACTTGCTTAAAATTTTGAAGTTAATAGTTTACGAAGAAAGTTAACCTACATTGCAAGTGGAATCATATATTATTTTTTACGGAGTTCTCATTTATCATTTATATGTAATTTATATTATACCAGATTAATTATGTACATAAACAATTTGTTCTTAGATTGTGGCCATGTAGCTGTGTGCAGGCAATATCTTCGATTTTTTTTATAAATTTTTGAGTCATGGTAGTGTGCATGGGAGTCATGGTAACCGTAATGTAATTTCAAGCATTTAGAGAGCCGCAACTAAAAGAAAATATGAATCAATATGTAAGGCTTATAAAAACAAACACAGAAAACTCCAGTATATTTCAAAATTTATTCAATAATATAAATGTTATCTGTTTTACATGAACCGAATGATTTGGCATTCAAAACTCAAAGCATACTAGTATGAAGTTTGTTGCATCTGGTTTTATATGTATCATATACATATAATGGTACTTTAGCAAAATTTTGCACAACAATATAACTAAAAAAAGTTATTTACTGTAATACTGTAAATGATTATAGCAAATATATAATGTGATAAATAATACCAAGCTTAGAGTAATGAAACGTAATCCACGGTAGTCATCGTAAGGGTTATGGTCGAGCCTATTGCACTAATCAATTTAAATGCAAGGGGCGCCGACATAAATTGCACTTGCATTTGGCTGCGTTGTAAACCGGGAGGATGTCGGTCGCTACTAAATGCAAATTGCAATCGATTCACTGGAACTCACCAATTCGCAAATGAATTATAGAGATTTGATCTTTATCAATGAGTCGTAATATAACATAACACAGAATAAAAGAATCGTAATCGTAATTTAAATATAAATTAAGAATTCCAAATTCGTAGTGAAGAGTTACAAATATTGTACATTTATTTCAGTCACTGAATTTTACAGAATAGCACGAGTCTACAATGATTTTAAATACTTATAAGGAAATTGACATGAACATGGCTTTAACCATCCACTTATAAAAGGGTTAAAATGAAGCGACAGTTTAATAAATGTTTGAAAACTGACATCTTACCTTTGTATATACAAATATGATCACTTTTTAATTGTTTGCCATTTAGTATGCTGTTATTTAGTTATTATTATGAATTGGATTGATTCGTGTCAAGAGTGTGGATTTTTTTGTTTGTTTGAAAGTAGTATGTGTTTATTTTTGATTTGAACCTTATCTTTGTAAATAAATGAAAATAAAGTAATTTAAACTTTTAAATACAGTCAAAAAAATACTTTACTATTAAAATCTGTAGAGTAATTATTATCTCTGTGTGTGGTTTTGAATCATTTGATTTGTTTGATAAAAAATTCAGAAAGTAAGTAGGTATATCTAAAAATAAATCATAAGCAAAATAGCAATTTTGTTTGATACAATTTATTAAATATATTTACGAAAGCAAAATAATTAACAATACATAATGAAATTATTACTCATAGCTTAATAGTAAAAAATAAACGTTCGAATTCGCATTTTTTTACCATATCAGTATGTATGTAATAATTACGAATGATATATACCAAAACAAGCATGTTTTCAGAACAGGATACAGTGGTCAGTTTGAACAGATAAGACAAGCAAATTAAAATGTAGAGTTTATCGTACTTCCTGTATTTCACACAATATTCTACCATTATCACATTAAATATATAACTAAATGATTGTCCTATCACATACGTACATAAAATTAGTGTGGGATGATTTTAATTGATGGAAAATTTCAGAATATAACAAATTCTGCGGTAAGCAGTAAACAAATATACCTATACTCCTTTCACCAAGAAAATTGCACGATGATACAGTTTAACTTGATATATCAGTTGGCAAGGCATTTTTTTTTCCTTGTAATATACATATTACAAAATATTTACATTAAGCTCTCGTAAGTTGAAATGTAAAGCGATTCTACAAAGAAAAAAATGTAATAGAAACACCGTTTTATTTTATTAGCAAAGTAATGCATTGCGATCAAAGAATTGTTTCTGAAATGCAATGGTAAATAGAGGACAAATATTTAAGGGTACTCACGGCCTTTGAGAGAATTTGCGTCTATAAATATATCCCCAGCTGGCAGATGTGGGATGACTATATTCTTAACGCAAATAATTCGTCGTTAAAATTAAACAAATTAAATTTACAACAACATTACTTTAAGAAGATGAAATTGTATAAAAGAAATTTATATTATAATATATTTCATACAATCGATCAATTTTATCAAACTTTTTGAGAAGAAATTAGAAGAATGACTTTATCATTTAATTATGTATGCTTTATCTAATTTGTAAAAAAAAATGTTGGTAAACGTACATGCCAGGTCCATCGTCGCTTTAGACATGTGCTGCTGATTCCCTAAGAAAGTCTGAACTCTGCTCTTATTTTCTACCAACCGAATGAATCTAGACGTCGTAAAAGGCCGACCACTGATGACCAACCATCGGATGTACCCAGGGGTTACATGGGATGAACCGTGTGGTAGTCTTAAATGATATGGGTGGAATGAGACGGATATGTAATAAAACAATGGTGGTCTAACATTAAATACTCGAATCGTGAATTTTTCTCAGCTTTTCTGATATAATTAGATATATTTTTTTACTTTGAAAATATAAATAGTTTTTTTTACACTTTTATAATAATGTTTTTCTTTTAAAAAAAAAACCACAAATTCCAATGTTGAAGTGCCTATGTCAGAAGTCGAAATTTAAATTTGATGATGAATTGTCCAGTGAAGAATTGAAACTACCCCAATTCCCTACAACATACATAAGTGAACATATGCGCGGGTAGCACAGCAAAACCATTTGTTAAACATCCCTGAGCAAAAACTACTCAATACAAATGTCATGAAATGTCAATTTGAAAATGTCAAGTACACATTCTCTTACCCACAAATATTTTGTGGTAAACTACAAACACTGTCACAATAAAAAAAGATAACGATTTTTGTGATGTAATAATTGGTATTAAGTGATTTTGACACATATTTTTGTGTGTGTAAATGGCATGATGAATTACTCTCTATTGTAGCTATAGAATTATAGTAATATGATATGTACTCATGTCAACGTAAACACTTTAATATGAATATCACACTCTTGAAACAGGTGCCGCACTTAAAGCGCTTGATTGACAATCAACATATTAACTATTGGTTATTTTTTGTATTATCAATTTTATTAATAAAAGTTGCGCGATGTTATAGTTAAATTTGTATGGAATTATCTCGTAGGTCTTCATGTTGTTTTGGTAAATGTTTATACAGATTTTATAGTTTTTATATTCCGTTGTCACTCGGTGCATCGATTCATTGCTGTTTTTGAAAAAAAAAGCTTGGCGTTGGTTAATTAAAGTTATGATTATTTAATCCAAAAGATACAATAATAAAGTAGGTGATAAATAATACAAAATTTTTATTAAATACACTTTAAGTTGGAAATGAAAATCAGACGGTAAAATAATACAATATCATATAAAATTTTCATCGTTCAAATTTAATATTGAAATTCCACCAAGCACCTTCAGTCGATCTCTTAAATTAAATAATATCATATAGTTTTGGAATTAGTACTTCAAAACGTATTTTGGATGAATTTGGCGTAGTTTGGGGTAGCATGGTGAATAAAAAGTTTTTAATATTTTAATTATGTGTTCCAAATTTTCGTTGGTCTACTCTAGTAATTTATAATATTATTATAAATTACCTTATTGTAAGCCATCTTGATACCCCTGAGAGAAGACGAAGCGTTGAAAGACTACAAGTTTGTTGGATATATTGGGGGTCGCAGGACTTGAGTGTTAGAGGTCAGCGACTGGCGTATGAAGGCGGAGGAACAAGGTCAATGGTGAATATTAAAATAGAAAAAATTATAAGTCAATATTAGATTCTGTGTTATAATCTTTTTGAATAGTAAAAAATATCCTTACAAAATGCATACATAATTAAATGGTGAAAAGCTGTGTTATCGGTTCATATTCAACAGGTTAAGTACATTGATGCATGATTAATTTATTAGAAGTGCTACCGAAATAATAAAACAACAACTGAGAATTGGAATAATGAAAAGTGACGATAAGTAGTCACGTTTGTTGGGTGCTCTATTGTGGGAATAAGAGAATTTCACACAACATTAAGATTACAGTGGCAACTTGGAAGAAAAGATAAAAGGGAAGTGTAGAGATTCAGCATCGTCATATCCGCGCAGCGGCGTAAGAAGAATGAATCCCATTGTATTAGTGAGAAGTTTCATTTAACCTATCTTATCTTTTACATATAGAATATATACATATATAACAAGAATGAGACTTAATACCTTTTGTTGTAGAGTACAAAATGTGCTTTTATAACAGCGAAAACTAAACTTATCTTGTTGCATGCTTGCAAACTTACGCTATCGCTAATTAATATTAAAACTAATTATCAGAATTAGCGCGCATGGTATATTTCTACCAAAGTTCAAATAAGTCATCTTAACAGTGTAGTTTATTTGAAAATCATAAACTCTTTTATGTCTTTAATATTTATCATGTTACTTGAAAGGTTATTAATCTAACATAATATTGTGATTATTATTATTATCATATTATTTTGTTTCTAAGATTAAATTTATATATGACTACTTCGACTTTACGCAATCTTCATATATTTACAAAACAGAAATTCACAATGCAAATTTCTTCAAATTACAAATAGTATTATAATAAATCTTTGAAATTTACCCGTCTTCATGTAGGTATTTTTTTAATAATTAGTACTATTACTGTTTTTATATTACTTACAAGGTGTAAATTTTTAAAGTAAGACTTAGAATCAAGTTTTAGTTTATTCGTAAATAACAATACGATAGTTTTTCTGAAGATGCTTTTCTCTGAAGAATCTGTTACACATTAACATGGCATGACTAAGTTATTAATTTAAATTTTATATTAAAAATGAGCTTCTACGAAGTAACCGCCAAATCCATCGAAAATACAAAACTTTACTGTGTTATGACACAGTATGCTGTTAATTTTTTAAAGATTTCAATAAGGAATTTTATTTTCACTAATGACAGCTGTTTTCACCCCATCCTTATCTTCGTTAAATATTTGGGGGCTGTAGTTGTTTATTTTATAAAGAAATTTGCTTGTAGAACACAAGCAAATTTCCCTAAACCCTAGGGCACGAGACTCGATCCCAAATATTTCTTCTTCCATATGGTGGGATAGAATAATTTTTGTAGACGGTCAAATATATAATATTCTTCGAAGCGCAAGCTTATTCTCCATGAAGGCAAGAACTTTGAAGAATGGTACATACATAAAGATTTAATATGTTAGACATTTTCTCTACAATAGAATAAGATAACATTATGAAGAAAAAAAAAACATAGACAAATTATATAATACTTTATACATATTAGAACTAACACTTCATTGATAGAATGTTTGTTTTGTTGCACATTATAGTAAATATGTCTACGGTATGAAATCGTTATTTTATATAAAATTTATACGTATAAGTTAAACACACGTCAGTTTGAAAATAAAAACAACATACATAAGTATATTGTATTTTTTATTTTGTTTCGACGTAAAATGATATGTCTTGTTTCAATGAACGAATTTCATTTTCTTCGAGACATTCTAAAAACATCGCTGTGTAATTGAAAGTTTTTAAGTATTTTAAAGGAAACATTTTTCATGGCGAAGACATTGTTGCTTCTATAGCGCCATTGTGACCATGCAATGAATACTAGCAAGCGGGACTTGGAACTTGAATGGAGTATAGTGAAAGGAAGAAAGTGTTGGAAATTGTTATAATGTATATCCTAATACAAGTCGCATTGTCAAAACCAGTGTTTATCAAAGTAAGAGGATAATATAAAATTACCATATATACGGATTTTTAAAGTAAACTTTATGTATAACAATTATTAGTGTTCATATATAAGAAATAATTTAAGATGAATATTGGTAAATTTATTAACAATGAAGATAAAAAATGTATATGTCACCAACTGCTAAGGATTTACAGTTCCTGACACCTAGCGTATTTAGTAGCACCATATTTTTAAACGATTGTCAGGGATACAGCCTAATAGTGTTATTGAATGGTATGGAAAACTGCTGTGGGTTGAGATTCCATTATAATTTATTATTTAATACGAAGCAGTCGTCTCTTATAGACACCAAGTCAGTAAGGCAAGCATACCTATTTGAAAAACAAAATCTTTTATTCACAGTGTTCATCTTTTGGTTTTGACAAAGGATGTGATCTAAATATTATACTGTATCGAAATATTTACAATAAATTTGACAAAACTTTTCACGTATAGCACCATATAACCGTGGCGTTTAGTTTTTACGATTAATAGTATGTTCCTGACGTATTTTGTCGAGTCTTAATCCGATTGGTCAGCGCCGTTGTCTTTGTCAACAGTGCTTACGATTTTAAATTCCTTTTCGGACAGTTTTATACATAAATGTTTCAATGCATTTGTTTACTTTTGTTGAAATACACGAAAGTTAGCGGTATCTTAAATTCTTACATTCAGGTAAATATCAGTTATATTGAAAAGAGAGAGATTAAGTAACTGAGTGACATTCAGTTTTTGTCAAAAAAAAAAACTTCTTGTTATGAGCTTTATATTCTATGGTAGAAGTAGACGTGATTAAAAAATATTGATTTTATTTGTATCCTTTTTTATATTTTTTGTTAATCATTCTCACAGTAGAAAGTCAAATATAAAAAAAAACTTTTTTTTTTCTCTCCATGTATCTATATTATTGGTTATGAAATTAAAATATATATGGCGAGTTTAATGAGAGACAATAATTTTAGCACGCATGGTTTTAGAAATGATTTAATTGAACTTAATAATTTTAGGTCACACGTATCATTATTTTATTGACGACTTAAGATATATAAATCGAATCATATTTTATGCAATACTAACATTTTTACTTGGGATGGCTAATGACCTCAAATTGAGAATTCGCAACTGTGTCGAAAACTTTGAAAATCTGCGTATCGTTCCAGAGGCTGGCATTATAAAATAGGGTAAAGCGCACATCGCGCTGTCTGCCTCAAGTAGACTATGGGGGGCCATATAAGCCATACCCGTGCCATTTCCCTTTCGTTCTACACATGCCCGCTTTGCACTCCTCTCCCCTTTAATCCCCTCGACGGATACACCACCACTTCACTTGTTTCGTCCTTCGTCACAAAAATATTTCTGCACACACAGCAGAGCAAAACTTCGCGGAGGTTTTTCAACCTGGAACCTATACACGTGTGTAGAAGTGGCTTTACGAGTTTGTGACAAATTAAAATTAACTTGTAATATACGTGCGGTTACCGCATACACGCCAAATACACCATAAAGATCATTAGCGGTGAAAAGTTATATTTAAAAGGAATAAATATCAAAAGCGTGAATCAATTTTAATGTGTTATTTACCTGTCAATAATTGGTAGAAAGGTAACACGTTTTTTCTACTTCTTTCAGATTTAAGATTTCGACTGAAGGTGCTTGGTGGAATTTCAATATTAAATTTGAATCGTTCAAACTATGTACATTCTTACAGATTTTGTCACTAACGACCCGGGTTTCGCATTTCGGCATCTTCAGGCGTTCAAGTGCACGGATGAACTTGAACTGACGCTTAGCAAATGAAAGTTTCGTGTATAAATAAGAAATAAATGTATCATTGAGTTTAAAGCCATTTCTGGCGAAAAGGATAAGCTCATGGGAATGCCCACAGATTTGAGTAGTAAGTAGTTTCAAGAATTATATTTATTTGTTTGTCGGCAAAGGTTTTATGATTATATTTATATAGAGTATAGAAGTGGATACCCCGGTAGGCTTAATATTTTATTTAAAATCGGAAGACTATGCAATTGTGCTATATTTATTTTCAAAATTTCTTAGAAACCTCGAAACCCGGGTCGTTAGTGACAAAATTTGTGAGAATGTACATAGTTTGAACGATTCATTCAGATTTATTTATAATGATCATTGCGATTTTTTTTATAATGGCAAAACCAGTCTTGATCATTGTACAAAACTACAATAGTAAATATAATCAAAAAATATTTTTATATTAGTTTGAAAGGTTTAGTATAAAATATTAACTAAGTGAATTTGTTACCTTAGTATTTTCCTAAGAAAATGTAAACTTTTTGTGAGGCACAAAACTATTAGGCTTCGTGTCAAAAAAGTAAATGAATTGTTGTTGTTTTTTTTTTATACATATATAAATTGAATTACTGTGATTAGTGTCACATCTGCTGGACAAGTAATGTCCGTTGCATCTTCAAAAAAATAAGCCGCTTAAAAATTGCGGCATCTAATAAAAATGAAATCTTCATAATTGAAGTTGTGCACGCAAAAAATATTATTTATTTTAAAACGTGTACAAATAAGGAAACGCCATAAACTTAATAAAATTATAGTAATATATGAACACATCCCGTATTTCTCTCTGGCTTAATCAAAAACATGCGTATGCTTAAGACAAACAATGAATTTAATATAAACAAGCTTTGCAAACATCCGCTGGCACAGTTCACACACATACCGAGTCAATCTTAATTGAATTGATATGAAACAGATGCATTTTGATCTTAGCGTCAAAGTTATTTCAATATACACTATAGAGAAGTTTTTCCTAGAATAATTGTAGCATAGCATTATATTATGATAGTGGTGATTATAGATACTTACGTACATAACTAATATTTACACATTGTGAAATGAGTCATTTTATTGGTCACAACATATTCGTGTAGGAATAGAATAACGTAGAATTAAAATAAAGCCATTGTTTACCCTACTTTTACTTTTAAAAACAATTATTTAAGCAATATGGAACCTGAAAGCAAACTCGTAGTTAATTGAATAATATTAAACAAGTCATTTTATCTCTTTACTGCATGATTACTTCTTCTAATAATTATTTTTAATGCATTTTATGGAAAGAACGATTAAAATATTAATCTTATGAATCACATTTAGGGTGTTCACTGTAAATACTTAGTTGAAAAACATTATATTAATAAAAACACAATATTCTTTTGTACTTTATTCCACATTATTTAATAGGTCAGGACCAGTTTCGCTCATTGCGAGCAGTTGACAGTTGACGAGTCTGTTGACAATGCTTGCAATGAGCGAAACTGATTCTGACCTATTGAATAAAGTGGAATAAAGTACAAAGGAATATTGTGTTTTTATTAATCTTATGAATACCGACTGAATAGCGTTCAATAAACAACAGTGTTAAAAACAGCATTTATTGCTTCACAGATAGAATTAATTGATAAGCATAGAATGTTTTACCTGTAAGGTTATTTTATTTGAAAATGTATTGAACAAAAAATGAAAGATTGATTTTGTATTTTGTTTTTATTACAAAAAAAAGTTTAAGCAAATTAAACTCGTAAAACTATAAAAGTAGTAAAATTTACGGCTCATTAAATTAATTAACTCAATAAAAATTGATAAAATAATCTTTCACTATTTTAACGAACTCATAAATATTATATTGCATTGAATTTTATGATACTTTAAGTTAAGCCGTACCTGTATAAATTGTGATTATGAAAATCGTACATTTTAAATGATGGCAGCTATCTAAGCCATGGGAGTCATGCATAACGTGTAAAATCAGCACTAATGGTGATTTAAGAGAAGAAACTTCCCCGTTCGCCTACCTGTGTGTTTATAAACACCTGCATAATATTACTAAATGCAAACAAAAGCAGATATCTCCCCTTTTTACTCTGTCAGAACAATGATGCTCTTCCTATTTACGAGGACATTATTCTTAAGTATATTCACTCTCTAACGTCTAATTATCTACGCAAAAAAGAATCAGACAATCCTTTAAATCTTTGTGTTCCAATAAAATGTTTAAAAATTCTTGTTTTAAGTAAATGGTCGTCCTTAAAAATGCAAATCAGTATTACCAAATATTTCAATTATTAGATAATTAAGGTTTGGTGCTTCGCCGATTACCTTTGTATGTTAACATTATTGAATGAATATTATGTCTTCTACAGTTATTTATTATTTCAGCCTTTTTTTTATTTTTGATAATAGAATAAACAAAATACCTAATAATAAAGCCAGGCATAATCGGTGTGCGTAAGTAACTTGCGTGGAGAAATATTTTACTGAAAAATCCGTCCACCAATTATTAAGACTAATTTGTATTGATTCGTTATTTGAGATAGGAAAAAAAATTGAATTTTTAGTTCTGTCTAGAATCATATTTTTGCAGAAATACACAGTTAATGAAAATATTTAATTTATTTATTGGTTAGTATTTGAAAAAAAAAATACTAATGAATTGTATGTTTTGAAACAGAAATATTCAACATATTCAACATTTATAAAACGTTTTGTTCGCCATAACTTACAGATAGATGGTTCAAGTAAATACATATAGCTAAATTAAATCTATTCGTAGTAAATTGTGTGTGGTAATATGCAAAACAATTTATTTTTATTTTTATAATCACGATCACGAAACATAAAAAAAACTATGAAAACTACCGAATACACAACGTACTATATTATATTAAGCCTGCAAATTATCAACACAAAAAAAAATGTAAAAGTATATTGTTGAAAAGGTATTTTTAACTTTGGCCAAAATATAAAATGAAAAAGTTTACACTCACGGCATGTAAAAATGTCCCAATTTAAATAAACAAAGTTACACGAAGTCGACTATAAGCGGAGTGTTTTGTAAAGAGCTGACAAGATAAATCGCAGGTTAATAAAAAAAATACCAAATTAAAAGTATTTAAAAACACATTTTTATTCTATAGTATCATAACGCAGGTATTATTTAATATTACTACGATATTATAAAAAAAACTTTAAACATTAGCTTAACACTATAGTCTGGTAAATTTTGTAAGATGAAATAAATACGAATTTAATGAAAACTGAATGTTTATGATTGAATTGGCATTTACTTTGTAGAATTCCATTGTAATAAGTTTAAAAATATCAACGTATTTAAATTGTAGAACTAAAAACATTGATATTTTTTATCATACTATGTATGTAGTATATTATGAACTTATTTAATAGTATAGTAATTTAAAAACTAAAAAATATCCAGAATATAATGGGCTTGCAAAATTTGAAACGTAATATAGATATACTTGAAATGCCCATCTGTAACAAGCAGTTCTCTAAGAAAGCTTAGAATTCAGATCGGCGTGGACGTGGTTTAAAAAAAATGGTAAACTTTTGTTGCTCGTCGAATGCTTTATAAATAAAAGGTAAATTAAATACAGTTTATTTATTTTTTTACTGTGGCAATACTATACCAAACTAAAATAAAACAAAAAGTAAACAATACAAACGTTGATGAAATTTTCATATTTACTTGACATGTGTATCAAAACACTGTCTATAAATAATGCAAATTTTAGGACACCTTGTTTGCAAAGCGAGAAAGAGACGGAACGAAAATGTACAACTAAGTACAATGGCAAACACAAATAATATGTAGAAGCAGCGAGTCGAGAGAAAATAATTTAATAGAGAACGACAATATGAAATAAGCGAGAGAAAACGACGGCAAAGCTTTCTTGATTATAAGACTTTATATTGTGGATCAAGATGGAAAAGCGTACGTAAGCTTTTGGGTAAAACAATAATTAAAACGCATTTAATTTTTGCTGAATCAAATATTACGGCTTTCTTTTTTAAAACATTGTATTAAATTGTAATAAAACATTTTTGCACTTTCACATTTAAGCAATTGTTTGTATTCACTAATTAGAATGATGTATTTTTTTTAATCATATTTTTGACGTGATACTTTTCCGTATGGGGTTAGTCAATTAAAGCAAGGAAGACGTAAAAAGAACACGCTAGTAAGTTAGCCAGTAAATTGAAATAAACACAACGACTAAATGTAGAAGGAACTATCTAGATCAGGGGTGGGGAACCTTTTCTTCTCTAAAGGCCGCATTCACTTTTCTGATTCGACATAAGGCCGCAGTAAACATTGACTAGGGAATCTTTGGCCGGAAACAGGAATTTACGGTCAGAATATGTCAGGAATTTACAAATTTACAGAATTACAGAATTGGCCAAAAGGCCGCACCAGAGTAGCCAAAAGGTCGCAGGTTCCCCACGCCTGATCTAGCTTCTAGATGTTAATTTATTTCACAATGCTTCTTCACTGAAAGTATAAAATAATATAATAGTTATTAGAAAATCACGTCACTATCGACGAGGTTTTACAATCCACCGATTAGGCAAAAAAAACATATATCGAGCATCAAAAACATACTTCGGTGATTTCTTTTACAATAAAAGTAACATGTTACTACTTCTCAATATAAATAAGAAACAAAGGAAGAGAGATTAAGAGATTCTCTTTCAAGGCATTGGTGTTCTGATATGACTTATCAGGATAAAGATTCAATTTGACGTTTAACCAATATTCGATAAAATATTTTTCCTAGAGACAAAGAAACTAAGAAACATAATAGATAGGATAATTTAATCCTTCCATTTCGACTTGAGTCTACAGAGCAACTGCTTAATACAAGGATAGAATTTTTGTTTGTAAAGGCCAAAATAATATTTAATAAATCACCAGCTAAAACAATGTCCTGTCAATATATATTTTTTTTGAAAAAATATTTAGTATTCGAATTTTGTTGTTAGCTTAAAAGTAAAAATATAAACCAATGGTCGATAAATTGAAACTTTTTCCACAGTGAAAAATATCAGAATGAATCGGTAGGAAATGTGAAAAATAATAAAACTTTTACAATAATTAACAAACTTTATTTCTGATGCAATAACAATAATTGAATACTCGCGTAAAAAATAATACCCCGAGTAAAAGTTAAGCAGGTAAACATTTATTTTTATCAAGCTCCTAGCGAGCGGCTTAAAGTCTTTGGACTTGTTTTCAATTTAATTAGATTAAGCTGGAATAGGGTAACCACCTAAGTATCCCCTTCTCACGGAATGGTTGCTAATTTTAGAAATTTTCTTGGGATAAAAAATGTGAATCTTGAAAGGTAATCTTATTATAACCATTTTGGTTTCGAATTGATAGTTTATTTATTGATTTGGCATTTACTTGGTAGAACTCCATCATAATAGAGTAAAAATATCAACGTATTTTAGTTATATGGTTTTTTATATTTATGAGTTGATAGCTTTTTCGGCTTTCGCCATCGTCAGAACTATGTTCATACTTATATTTTGCTCAGCTATATATTTATACTAGCTCCGAAGAGATACACAATGCATCAAGCTATTCACTCTAACATCCTAATTCAAATTATAATTACAGTATTACACTTTCTATTAAATGTGATTCTAGTGTTTCAAATCACGATAAGCAATCTGGGTTTTTAAAAACATTAATTAGGATAATATTAAACTGATATTTATTATTAATCACATTACAATAAATTTATTAACTATGGCTTAAGTGTTTCAAAAAAAAAATAAGCAGTATGGGATTTTTCAAGGTAAATTAGGTAAATTAAAATTTTATGATAGTTTATTATAAAATTTTAATATAAGTATTTTTCTTCACTTTGTTTACGCGGTAATAAATACGTATTACACTTATTAATAACATATTTTCACAATATAAAAAGCCACCATATATTTTTTTAAAATATTTATACGTATCTTAGGTTAAATGAAATCTGTGAATGAACAGATAAAAAAATGATGAGGACCTCAACAAATATACATTTTCAGTTGACAGTTCTCTCTTGCTGAGTGAATTCAGTACCAATATTTTTTAATTGTTAATATAACTTACGATAATTGATTTAATATTTTCTTTTTTTTTGTTTTTTAAAAAAAATAAAGTGGGAAATAAAGGGAAAATTAAAGTTTCTTAGTTTTAAGTTATTTTCCATGTTTTTTTGGGAAAATGTGGTGTCCCGTTTCTCGCCAAATGACTGATTGTACCAACGGTAGTATATTTCTCACTGGCTTGTTGAAGTTGTTGAGTTGAGGTAACCTATTTACAGTTTATTAAATAAAAGTACTCCAGCGTACAGTTATTAATAATACATTCAAATATATAATGAATAAAAAAATGATCTCCTATTTAAAAAATTTAAGCGAAATTTATTTATACTTGTAGAACGCATAACAAAAAAAACGTCCCTCGAAAATGTATTTTTAAGCTTGAAATAAAAAAATATTTCAAGGATTAATTATTCCGAGAGTAAAATCGAAATAATTTATTATGAAAGAATTATTTTAGGCTTATCGATGAGTTATAATTAATCTGTGCTTCAAAATAAAAACATTAATCAAAAAATGGTTATCAAAATTGGCTACCATTATGAATATTTTTGTTTGCACTTACATAATTCATTTTAGCACGATTTTAGCATTTTCTTACCTGAAACAAAAAAAAACACAATTATTTATAATCGCATTCATAAGAAACTCATGATAACATAATACATATTTACAAAAAAACATTCAATTAGTAATTTCAATATTTTTTTGAGTCATTTCCAGTGGAAGGATAGCATAATATCAGAAAATAAGAAACCATTAATAAATTTACAAAATTATATTTACAGTGATAGCAGTCACGTTTTTAATATTGTTATGTAACAATTGGGCATATTAGAGGTGAAGTGAGCCAAGTGGTATTTTAGAAAAGAATAAGTTAGGTGCGTTGTAATATTATACACGTCAAAAAGTATCATAAAAGTGAAGTAACTTCAGTTTAAAAACATTGTAATCTTCGTAAAATAAAGCTGTACAACCCACCAAAGCACCAAGTAAAGACGTGATAGTACTTAAAAATCCATGAAAAAGATTTATCATTTTACTAGTTAGCTAACTTCAGCTCTAATGGGCCCAATTGAAGTGAGCGTTTCTATCGTTTGTTGTTTCTTAAAAAACAGTTAAAATTTAAATTTGAATGTATTATGAAATTATCAGTGTTCTTAGAATACTATTAACGCATCTTGAATCCCCTGAAATTCGATAATAAAAGGGTTTTATCTTATATTATGTAACGATGTAGCTACCTTTTAGGATGTTCACTGTTAATACTAGGTGGAAAGGCATTATATTAATAAAAACACACTATTCCTTTGTACTTTATTCCAGTTGACAATACTCGCAATGAGCGAAACTGGTCCTGACCTATTAAATAAAGTGGAATAAAGTACAAAGGAATATTGTGTTTTTATTTTTTATTAATTGATGTAGCTAACGTTCAGCTACGCAATATACTTAAAAATAAATGCTTTTGTGTTTGGAGAAAATTTAAAAATATTATTTAATTATAATCACGCACAAGCTTTTGTAGTGGCAAAGATAAACTAAACTTGAAAAGTATCGTTAATTATTTAAAAAAATAAAGCATTGGTTAGATATCTGTTCAAGTAAACTTTTAGTGAAACATTATGTATTATGAACACAAGACGTTATTGTAGGTTTTATAAATAATTAAAAATAACAATTAGCAAAGAACATCCGGTAAACGGAGCTTAAGAAATTTATTTCATTATAATAGCGATATCAGAGACTGTGTATAGGTTAACTTTAACACCTATAGCTGAGGATAATGCTGCTTAGTAAATATACACTCATTACACAAACTGAAGTAATGCGGCAATGCAGGGCGAAGGTAAGCTTTCCGATCCGCATAATAAGCGATGTGGGGTAAATCCTTAGCCTAAACAACGCAGTGGTAAAAGCTCAGCGGCGCCAGCGTCGATGCGAGCTTTTACTGCTGCGCTCACGAGGTTGTTGGATGTTGAAAAGCTCGGGTGGTAACGATAGGCTATTCAAAGTGCTGGACGTTTAATCGATACCCTGCATACCGACGCTACATACAGTAATTAAGCCTGAAAAATAATGGCGTCGGTTGCAGACTTAACTCCGAGTTAAGTAAGGACGTGCGCATAATGCTCTACGTGAAAATTAACGGGGTTCACAGTGTTACCGTATACGTTGTCTTCGTAAGCGTGCTGTTGTTGCAGTAAAGATTCAAGACTCTTGCTTCCTACGTTTAAATATCTGGTTGCCACTTAGATATTTAATAGAAATATAACTACAATATTAAACAAATTATAGATTAAGTCTTTTATTTTTTGTACGAATTATTGAATTACAACTCAAGTCGTAACGACCATTAGGACGAATACGTTTGTAGATTGTTTTCCAATCTTACTGTAGATGTTTTTAATGTGTGCGTAAAACAGTACAGCTCATTGGAAGAAAATTAAACTGATGAATTGAAAAATATACACATTTACGCAAATATCCTAAATGAAGATCGAACTACATATGTACTCTTAACACTATTCGCAAAGTGTAACTGGGTGTGTTTATGGCTAACGTTGGCAATTTAAATTGCATAATGATAATTTAATGTTAAAATTTTATGAGCGATTTACTAAGCAGCTTACAGGTAACAATTACGTTGAGCTTCGTGAAAATTATTGCAAATATTTATTTATTATACTAATACTTATGTTTTCATTACAAAAGACAACACCGATCGCAGCGCCATTGTGGCAAACAGCGCCGTACCATGAAGTTTCGCTTGAAACTAAAAGGTTAAGCCGGTCGGATTAAAAACGCCATTCAATTAAGGCTGTATCAGATCGTTGGGCTACGGGTAGCCGATTAGGGAGTTTAGCCTGGGTCTAGGATACTTTCTATCGCTTAGTTTGTTTGGAATGGTTGCGAATTCCGGCACAGAAAATCACATGCATTCCATACGTCCTCAAAGCAACATTTAAATATGTCAAAAAATATCGCAGATTTTGTATTATAATTTTATGAATAAAATATTGAATGTATTGATTCACAAGAGACATACATGATATTAAAAAGAAAGAATATTAAGTCAAAAGCCATTTAACTCAGTTTAATTATGTCAGACAAAAAAAAATGTTTAGACATAAAAGATAGAGCACATACCCATATAATTTATTGAGTTGAGTGTGTAACTTACAAAAGCTTCTTTCTTAAAAAATCTTCTTTACGCAATTACACATACATTGGTGAAATAGCTTTAATTTTTGTTTCTACGTTGTGGATCATGCCAAAAACTTTACAATGAATGAAACAGTATTTGTAGTAAGTAAGCCTTTTTATAAGCTACATTGTTTGCCTAAGTTTTACACATAAAATTTGTAATCTTTAGCTGATAAAGTCTTATGATTTATTTCAGAAACATTGTACCTATCAAAGTTTTGTTGTGTTGCTAAAACAATCGGTCAACAGAGGACATTTTAGTTAGGTAAGGTTATGTGGAAGGATTTCATCCCGGCTTAAAATCGACCCCTTATTTACATGAGAAGACAGGATGGTTGAATCCGGGGCATATCTCTACTCTACTGGAAGCGTGGTCGTATTATCGATGGCACGTGAGGTTATTTTTGGAGAGACTCAACTCACCCATTCCTATGAAAAGGATGTAATCTTTAAAACACATTCTTGAATTATTTAGAAATAGGTTACATTTTACAATACATTATATTTACAGATGTTTTAATCGTTTCACAGTTATATAAACACACAAATGTATAGATATAATCTACTCTCTAATATATTGGAAGAGCTTTAGAGAACTAATCCAAAAAATAACCCTTCCATCACTCTTAGAAACCGGATTGTTTTGTTATATACAAGCGCTGTTTTTTGCCATACGGGTCCTATTCAATGGTAGTAATTTCACCCCAATTGTATCGAATAATCTCATCATCTATGGAGAATCCAATCATTTTTGAAGGATTTACTCGATCGGGCAAGCTTTTGCTGACACTGACCGTACTACCCTACATCCATTAAGGGGCTTTGTATACGAATTTCAAATGACGTACTTATAAATGAATAATACTATTAAAAAGTGATTAACTATTTCAAATAATTTTGATTAAATATATATTAATGTTTGATTGTAAATTAAGGACATACTTTGGTTTTCTGAATAAGCTTTTAATGCTGTTATTTTAATGAAAAAAGTCTATAAGGGTGTTTTACACTATTTAAATTCATATACGACAACTGCACTTCATACAGTCATATTCGCAAAAGTATAAAATCATTGTTTTCCCAGTAAAAGAATTAAACATATAAATATATATCACATACCGCTACCCTAAAGCAACAATGTAATAAGTCGATAATACTAGTTTCGAGATAATTGAACTTTAAGGTTTGTGTTGTGTTGTACTTTTCAAATACAAAATGATGGTTTCATTTAGTTTCTTTTACGGTTTATGATAATAGAAAATAGTAGGTTTTTTGATAATATTATCATATATACATCGTTGAATTATAGTATATCAGAATAGTAAAATTAAAATCATTCGTACGCAAACATTTGCGAAAGTAGTTGTCTGATGATGCTTCTGAAAGAGGCAAAACACGTGTCACATTTTGTTACACAATACGTGGAATAATCTAGGTTATTTTATTTAATATTATCTACATAGTTATTTTACTTATCTAAAGTTACAGGGCAACACCAACAATTGAAAATGTAAGATTTTTCTTTAATAAGGAGCATTTAAACAAAAAATCAGTGTTTCATTATAAGGGTTTAATTTTCAGCAATCGATTGGAATACTTATCTTAAAATCATATTTTTTCACTTAATCCCACTGTTACAATATGGTAGCGATTACCAGCATTATGGCATTCATTCTGATAACATAATAAAGACTGTGTAGAATCACTTTCGTTTTTATGTAATGATGTGTAGAATAAATATTTCATTCACAACATTTTTAAAAAAAATCACCTCAGTATTATATACTTGGCGCGTCACTGTGTCTTCGAAAATGAATAAACTGGGACACTGGCAGTAAGTAGGCCGAGAGATGTACCAGCGCGTCTCTTGGTACAGAATCCAATTGCGTCGGTCAGTCATGCGTCGCGGATCAGTTTAAGTGGACTATTAAACAAAACCCTTTTGCTTCCAGGTTCCGACACCACACCCTGATTTGCCGATTGTATTGAGCTGGTACAGCTAACAAGGCAAACGCTTCGTTGGTTGATATGGACATTGCAATTATAGCCGATTAAGTCTCTGCACCGCACAGACAACTAATATGATCAATTGTTAACAGAATCGTCGAGTAAGATATCACTTCTGATTAGTTACATATTTTGATGTAATAGGAATGTTGCCATTGAAATTAGCGACATTCTTGTAGTTAACTACTGGTATTATGAGATGACATCATTTAGTCGTGATCATATGTGAAAAAGTTTGATGAAGTACCAACAAAGTTAAAAGTTTAAAAGTACTTTAAAGTTTGACGAAGTTTCTTGATATTTTTTAATCATGTCCGCTCTCGGTGTGAAACATGTAGACTCCTGAAAGTAATTTAAGATTTGTAAATAATTTCCTGTGAAGTTAATATAAAAAAAAGTATAGAACTGTTTGTTATTCAGTTGCTCAACTTCTCTTTTTCAATGAGTGTTAGGATAGAACTAGTGGTTAACTAATCGCTTTCGATACATCCCTGAAATCCGTAAATCAATTAAAAATCAATTTATAAAAACTTTTGTACTTATTATATCTTGAAATAAATAGTAATATTTTTTTACCATACATCTATATACATTTGGTTATATTTTTTTAATTTATGTCTACTCCCAATGTGAAGCATATGGCCCCCTTATGAAGGTATCTTAACAGAAGTTTTTCTACGAGAACTTTTAGTTACTCAGTCATTCTACCTCTCTTTTTCAAAAAGAGCAGTAGGGGTAGAAGGGTAAGGCTAGGACAGGACTAATGGTAAACTAATCGCTCTCGCCACGCCTAGTGATAAAAGGATCGGAAAGGGTGGGATGGAATTTTTAGACATCACAGACATCGAAAAAATGATGCTCGTACTGGGACTCAAACCCGTTAAATCCGGCACGGAAGCTCATAACGCTAACCGCTAACTACGCCATAGGACTCGACATTATAATAATGAAAAAAATATGTTAAATTCGGAGTATTTTTATAAAAAAATACCCTGCAAAATATAAATAGAAATACAACATGTGTTATTTACCATCGAAATTTATCGAAAAGTTCTTTAAAAGCCAAGAAAATTTTCATGTTGTGTAACTTCCGCCATAATTTTTTGTGTGACGATACAAAAGTACCCCATTGCATTTAAGTACAACGTTCTTTGTGGTTGTCAGTTCCTACGTGAACGTACGTGAATGCAAGTGAAGTAGTCTGCAGGCAAGTACAGATTACTTAAAGCGATGTCTGACGTGTCAAAGCGTTCTTTGGTCTGTCAATAGAATCATATCAAATAGAAGAAGCGTTTGTATGATGATGCAGCTGTTATATATGCAATCCCGAGGGCATTCAAGCGTCAATCTCTACCAGACTGGTGCATTGGAAGAGCACTTATGGCCATATTTGGGGAATGACAATGATACGTTCCAGCCGTGTATAGTCGATGGTGCAACTATTTTATAAGAAATGTAATACATCAAATGATCTGCCAAGTAATTATATTATGATATAGTATTTTTAACAAGCACTTAAGAGTTTTTTATTACAAGGAACGTTCAAATGAATACAGAGTCGTACGTACATATCAAAGAAATAATTCGAGTGTAGTATTTTTAAAAAAAAGCTTTTTTATGATTATCACAATGTGTACAATTTTATATATGCTCTTTAAAAAGGATGTGAGCTGTAAATGCCGAATAAGTATCTTAATTTAGCTTTTAAATAAAAAAAAAAGAAAGGCCTGCGAAAATTGCAACCAGGAAAAAGGATTGAACTAAATGAATAATTTTAATAATAATTGGGTCTCCAAACTATTTTGGGCTTAGGCTTGAACAAAAGTAAATTTTCTTAGGCTTGTGTATATTTTAAAATTGAATATATGTATAAGAATATTTGATGAGTAACTTCACTGGTAAGAAACATAGAGGTTAACAGATTAAAAATATCAAAGTATTTTAGTTCTACAGTTTTTAATAATTTTATGCGTTGATAGCTATTTCAGCTTTCGCCATCGTCAGAACTATGTTTAAACTTATATTTTGCTCAGATATATATACTGGCTCTAAAGAGATACACTATGCATCAAGTTATTCACTCTAACATCTTAATCGTAATTACATTAATAAATAGAGGTTAACAATTGTATTTCAGCGCCGATGGTAACGATAAAATACGATGATTAAAAATCAATAATGTGATTAAATCCTATCATTTACAATACGTTGTAAATTGATTGAAAAATATTCAAATGTTCCATTAGTTTATATATTTAGTGAAGACAAATGTTTGATGTTGCATAATTTGTGTTGCCCATTGCAAAATTGCAAACCTCTACAACAAAGAGTTCATATTTTATTAATAATAATTAGATACTGCCGAGGTATGAACTCGTTTGTGTTGGTTGAAAATGTGAGGAATGCATTATGCAAGACAAAACTCAAACAAAAACAACAGCAAACAAAAAAAGACATCGGTGGACATTCAGAAAAGCTCCACGAAACTGGAACAAGACAGTAGTACTACTGCACACGGTTCGGAGTGAAATGTGAAAATTTGCATTTTAATGAAAGCACCACGCTCACATAACAAGATTATCTAATGGCCGTGAAATTACAACGGAAAAAACTACCGGCTTTGCCTCCGCCTGAAAAAATAAGGAAACAAAATTGATTTTTATTCATTTACGAAAACACCAAGAGAGACGGTACCCTAATTGACGTCGTAAAACATCGGGGGATCGTGTCACCGGCCATCAAACTCACCGCTTCGTATAAAGTGGGAGTACACGATTCTATATAAAACAAGAAGTAATTTATACAAAATCTTATTTCCCAGTTTTCCAGAAGTTTCCTTTTTCACAAAATGAATATTACAGTAATTCCATTGGGGGTTTTCTCGATCCAAATAATATCTCGTAATAAATAAGGTCATGGACTTTTAGATAATAATAAATTCTAAAAATGGACTAAAGCAGAACTAAGTATTCAATTTTATCAAAACAGATTTATCGACAGAATAATCTTGAGAAGATTATACAGTGGTACGCTAACAGTAAAATCTGGGATGTTATTTACTTTCTTACGGAAAACAAATTATGTAAAAAAAAATGATTTACATGTATTAAAAAGTAACGTTTACATAAAATCTTTAAATCATTTATCTATTCGCACCATTGAATTTATCATCAATTATTTGCTTGAATTTTTTATTGTAAAACTTTTTAGAAAATTTTCGAAAATAGCTTCTATTGTGATAAAATGTAAAGTTACATATTTAACCGCGAGAAAAGTAATGCGTATAACGAAACGAAAAAGTTGACATTTTGTGATGAAATTTTTTTGTTAACTCCCTTTCATATTCGAAAATCAAAAACAAATTTCTCGCATTCAGATACACAACGCAACCAATCAACGGCGAGGAGCTTTCGCACCTGTTTCGGCGGAAACGGCAAATTGTGCCACCGGAAATGGAAAGAGCGACAAGACGCAACGACGGCGGCTGGATGGAAAGGGTGATACGAAGAATGAGGGGTTGGAGGTATTCTAGTGAATTGAAATTGTTCGGGTATTGTAATCATCTATATTTAAAATGAATGAATTGCAATCGTCGGAAAATTATCCAAACTTTTTAAACAATAATTTCTCATAAAATCTAAGCTTATAAAAACTAAAGCAAATGCTTATCGAATATACCGAGATGACTACCAGTACAATATGTTTCATTTATCTAGGAATACACTACAACTACACGATATTACAAAATCTAAATAGAGCTTCGTGTCAAAATAATTATGTGCTGCTTATATGAGAATAATAATTAAGAAAATGTAATTTTGAAACTCATTGTATAGATTTTAGTGACACTAGGAACAAAGAGTATTATAACATACAAAAAAACAACATGTAATATGTCACAATTTCTTTTAATTTTTATAATTCGAAAAAGATACAAAAGGAGACAGGTGTAACAGATATCTGCATATGTGACGTGAGATGTCACTCATGCATTCTCGTGCTTGTTTTCTGTCTAAGTATTATAACTCTTCTGAGAAAACATCAGGCGTATTGTCAAAACCTCGACCGTTTTTCATACATCTTTCAAAGCTATTCAAATATTTTTCCAAACATCACATACTGCGGTGGAATTTCTCACGGTGAAGTTTTCTTTTAAATCTCAATCGTACGTAAGTCTGAATCACATGTTAATAAAGAATATAACTAAAGTAGCATTAGCTATAATGTCATATCGCTTTGGACACAGAATGTAATGCATAAAAAAAAAAATATCCGCATGATCTTTTAGGTACACTAAATCGACTGATCATATGTTTTGAACTCAGTCGACGGTCGTAAGACACAGGCGTGAACATTTGTAGATATTTAATACTAAATATCTTTTAAATAGATTTATACGTAGAATTTAAAGTATAAAATATTTAATATTTTTAAAAGAGTTCCATTGAATAGAGTGGAGTTTTTTGAAATTTGGAAAGTCATTATTAAAAAAAAAACATTTTAAATAAGATATGCGGCTCAACATTGTTCAATTTATGTTCATTGGGATTTACCTTATCCAATATGATACATTTATTTGTAATTATTACAATCAATTTCAGACTTTTATTTTGTAATTTATAACTTAAGAATTATAATAAATTTCTTTGTTTATTAGTATAAATTCTGATTTTTTGTCTGGTGATGTTTCTATAAAGGGCGAAACACGAGACACAGTTTGTAACACAACAAGTGGAGTAACGAAGTTATCTATTTAATTATATATTCATATTTAATGATTCTAAAATTTATCCATTATCCTTGTAGTTGACAATTTTATCGGAATTAACGTAAATAAATACAGGCTTGAATAAATTACTTTGACACTTTTTCTCAGTAAAATAATCAATTTTGAAAACGAAACGTATTTTCTTTGTATCAGCTGTAACAGTATCAATAACAGTCAATTATTTCGATTATGTTACAAACGCGTTCTGGAAGATCCCTTTTATGTATTTTAATTTGATTATTGTACAATTTACAATTAGCCCTTTCAATTATTATCACCGGAATAAAGGTGCGTTCACAATCATCTCTTCTTGGAATTAGTAAACAGTGGGAATTAATTAAAATTTTAAGATCCATCGACGAGCGGCTTCGGTGCGACGTGTATCGGATCTTGTCAGTACAATAGGCGGATGGGGAACAAAAAAAAACATAATAAACGAAACTCAGCTTCACAGAATAAACCTTAAAAAAGCGAAACGCTGAGCAAAAGGGACGGTGGATAACAAAAGTAATTTATTTGTAAAGGCAAAACGGCGTCGGAGGGAGAAAGATATAGTCACAATGTTCTGACTTAGATAGCGAGACTGTGACAAATTTAGATCGCATGTCAGAAAAAGTCGGCATTTTTTTGTGGGCAACTTTGCTGTTTCCTTGCTGCGAAGGTGGTTCTTATGAACGTAAAAAAAAGATTTCTGATTTTAATTAAGATGTCAAACGTTAAGCTTATTAACCAACAGAATTGAAACAAAACAATTTTTATTTCTATAAAATAAATAACACAATTACTAAAAGATAAAGTAATTAAATAACATATTGTGTTATTATAAAAATGATCAATCGCTTGATTTTTATTTTTAAACAAAAAATACTTTAATGTAACAATATATTTTTATGTTAAATAAGCATATAAAATCGGTGTGGCCGGTTAAATACTACCATGTATCTTTGAATGAAGAGTTTCATATGAAAACTTAATAATTTTATTAAATTTAATACGTAATGTCGGATGTAAGAACAGTTCTCTTTAACTAATAGTTGGTTAAATGCTTCCTTAGTAGTAGTATAATTCGTTTATTTTTCACATTAAAGAAGGAAATAATAAAAGAATCTTCAACTTTCTCAAACTTGTTTATTTTTAATTGTAATTTGAAAAAAGATTTTTATTTAATCAAAATATTTTTGTATTTATTTGTATTATTTACTTTATTTCCATTTGGTTGAATACAAAAACTATCTGTTAGTTATGTTAACTTGCTAGGTACATTGAGTAATTTATGGTAAAATTCATTATATTTACCACAGCTCTTAGAGGTTGAACGTGAAACACCTTAAGGAAAAAAGCTCATCTGAATACAATAGTGCCCTGGCTGTGAAAGGAAAAAAATGATTTTGGTTATATAGTAAAGTCGTATTCATGAATAAGTGTTGTGAGCGCATAACAATGTGATGCTATTACCGGCTTGCTTGTAATTAGAATGTTCATGCTGGGCGGCTTACACGGAATTAGTTATGGTCAACCTTTTGATTAAGAAAATAGTACTTCAATAAAGACATTGTGACAAAAAATGCGATTATTCCCTTGAAGGTCACGTAATTGAATTTTGTGTGAATAAAAAGGTTGACAGTATTTAATACTATATTGTGGTCTGAAAGAGAGAAAGAAAGCAACATCAGGCGAGATACTGTAAGTGTTATTTGCAACTTGCGATATCACTAATCGCGACACCGTATGTATATCATTTTGAGTTCACACACAGTTCGCAATATTGATTAAGAATTTATTTAAATTTATATCGAAGTGTTGCAAACGGCATTGACTGATTGATTCTATTATTATATATGCATAAAAAAAACATATTTTTATATTATATATTTTTTACAAATTCCACTTTTATTTTATGAGATCAGAACCGGTTTCGCTCATGAAGAGCATTATCAACTGAACATATAAAATAAAAGTACAACTAGTATATAAAAGAGTGTTTTATTGTTTGAATATAAATTCCCTTTCAACAAGTATTGACAGTGAACACATTAAAAGTTATATTGTTTGTTTACGATTATTGATTTCAATATCCACATATACCTTTACCCTATATAATCATAAAATCATATTTTAGGGTGTTAACTGTCAATACTTGGAGGAAAGGCATTATAGGTAGGCACACCAACTACTTGGAAGCGGGGAAAACATAAAACTATCATTAAGCATATTCACTTAATTAATGTAGCATTTTATCACTTTGTCGAAAATTTCCCAAATTTTAATTATGTTTGCAATTACTTTCAATCGCCATTCTGAATTTATTAATCTGGGATGACTTTTTAATTATATGTTAGATATGTTGAACATTTTAATTTTGTGTTATTTTAGAATCACTTTAATGTAATTGGCAATTTCTTTTCAATGCCAATTGTTGTGTATAACTTTTAAATTTTGTATAAATAGCATTGTTAAATTATATTTCTTATGAGTTGACAATGCTCGCAATGAGCGAAACCGGTCCTGACATATTAAATAAAGTGGAATGAAGTACAAAGGATTATTGTGTTTTTATTAATAAAATCATATAATCATAAAACCTTTGCCGACAAACAAATACATATAATTCTTGAAACCACTTACTACTCAAATCTGTTGGCATTCCCATGAGCTTATCCTTTTCGCCAGCAATGGCTTTGGACTCAGTGATGCATTTATTTCTTATATAAACACGAAACTTTCATTTACTAAGGCGTCAGTTCAAGTTCATCCGTGCACTTAAACCCCTGAAGATGCTGAAAGGCGAAACCCGGGTCGTTAGTGACAAAATCTGTGAGAATGTACATAGTTTGAACGATTAAAATTAAATGTTGAAATTCCACCAAGCACCTTCAGTCGAAATATTAAATTATCCACATATAGTTTTTACAATCGCTAAGGGTGCATGTTATGGTTGCATCCATAAATTATTTTTTTACGTTTTCGAAATGTGTTCTGATTTAAATAATTTTATTAAAATTATAGCGTGTCAAGTGTACAAAACATCAGTATTTAAAAAAAAAAATTGAAGCGTGAGGGACAGAGATGGCGATAGGATGACTAATTTTCATCGAAGATTTTGTCACATTTTCTTTTTAAAAAAACGCTTAAGCGAGTTTTAGCCATGTTCCTACTGGAAAAGCTATATACAACGTGACATGATAGAACCCTAAAGTGATTAATGATTCTTATCTTATTATTCAATACCTTCTTTTAAAAAATAGCCACCTTTCATGAACTCGGGGTAGGGGTACGTTCGCACAAAAAATGAGCGTTTTTTTCTGTAAAACATACACACTTACATAATGGGTATATTTGTAAAATAGTACACTTAATGTCTGCATTTAATATATCGACTGTGAGAAGAAAAAAGGATGTAACCCACACATATCAAATTTTACAGGAGACACAAAAAACGTTTTTTGATGATTTTAGGCTAAAAGCAAATTATAAAATATACACAACCCTGAAGTGCACGGTGACTGATGAACTGTATTTTATTGACTTAATTACTAATACTATTGAGCCTAATATTAATTTAAAAAATTAATCAAGAAAAACCTTTTTTTTTTAGTCTTTTGAGATACTAATATGGTATTTTCAGCTTCCATTCTTTTGATAGAACGTGTCAAGTTGTATACATTGAGATTATCCAAAAAAAACTGTTTTGAAAAAACTGAGGGTTAAGTCCTTTTTCCTTTCCACAGTCGATATATATATATATTTAAGTAGTATATAATAGAGCCAACAATTTGCTTTGCCATAAAATTTTGTCTTTGACGTCATCACGTACATATTATCTTGTTTTATTTCATAATAAACGCCCGTGAATTTATTCCTACATCAAGTGCTATTTTTGAAAAAAAAAGTGCTAAAACTCACTTCTTGTCAAGATTTTTTTTCTAATACATGCCCGATTTTTATATGGATTTCTAACGATATTTCAAAGGTGGTTTTTAATGAGAACTTTTTGTTATTTAGTTGCTTAAACTCTCTTTTTGTCTCTTTAAGTGTTGTCTCCACAAAAACGCAAATCGCCTACAACAGCTGCAGCACATTTGTAAAAAGGTTTCGTAAATTTCAACTAGTGCATTGTTTTATTTGTAATATAAAGGTTCACATTGACATCACAGTTCAGATTTTGTAGGTCTAAAATAAGTTCTGGAAATTATCGGGAAGCGTAACACTTCAATACAGAATCCGAAAATCGAAAGAATATTTTTTTTTTCGAGTTTCAATTTGAAACATTAAAAATGTCGAGAAAAATTGTTCCGGTACCGTTCCACCGTGTCACATAATAAAAAGCACTGATTATATTTTTTTATATTAACAATAAAGAAGGCAATTGTGTGCACTTCATTAATACACACAAAGATAGTCGGAGAGTAAAGAAATATAGATTAATGCTAGTATGCATTTGTTAAATATTCGTTTGCAATGTAATCTAGGTTGCTTAATCAAAATAAGTTAGTTTTTAATAAAAAAAAATAGATTTTTAATAAAACAGTATACGAATACAATGCACGGGTAAGGATTTTGAATGGAATGTTTCATTCAAGCTTTAATTCGAAATATTTCATTACAAAAAACAAAATGAAAAAAAGAATTAAAATATTATTATCAGGTCAATGCCACCATAAAGATATTTTTGTATGAAACGAAAAACAAAAATTGAAAAAGAAATTACGCGAACTCTGAATACACACCAAGGGGCATAATTATGTTTGACAAATACGCAATATTTCAAAGCAAATTTGACTTCACGAGATACAAATGGTAAAGAAATCAAATTTTCCCCATGCAGAGAATCTCTATAAGTCTTCGCAGGAGCGCGGAGTGTCTGTTTTTTATTATCAAAATACATCACAGATTTCAAATAAAAATATTTTTATGGCAGAAAATATGAAAAACACATTCGAATGACATATCTTTTGCGAATTTTTTTCACCATACAATAGGACCTGCAGAAGTGAGAAATTGTATTATTTTTGTTGAAATTTGTCGCTCAGAGATTTTCCATAAGGACACGCGACAGTTTGCTTTGAATTCAATAACATATTATATTTAAATTCAATATCTCGAAAAGAGTTTTCTACATAAAAATTTGTATTCGAATTTCGAATATTTGACACCTGAAAATTGTGTGACACTATAGTCCCCTAGGCTAGAAGTCACTATTGTTAAGTGAAAAAAAAAACATGTTTAATTCAATCTTTAATGAAATAAACCTGAATTAACTTTTTAATCGATATGTAATTAGCAACACATCAAAAAATACTGCTGAAATCCAACTAAGCTCATATCAAAGTTGTCTTCGGTATGTTCTTAATGACAAGTATGTCAAAATCTTGATGTGTCAGTAGTTGTAAATGTCAGTAAGTATTTTTCTTTTTGCCGGGTCAGTATTTGATTGGCTTCTGTGGTGATGTTTGCTGTTTCGAGTTTCAGTACTTTCAAACGTTATATCAAATGATTAATGGTATTTTGTTCGAAGATATGAATGTTTGTGGTATTTAAAATTCATTCCTATCTATTATATTTAAGTTAAAAAAAAACATAGCATAGTAGAGAGGGATAAATTTACAACTAGGCATGTTTGAGCGTAATCTTTACATCCTTAAAAAAGCTAATTGAGAAACTGCGTAACAAGAATCTCGTATAAAATCTTATACCTCTATTAGAAGTCCAAAAGTTATACGCTGTGAGTGAACATAGCAAGTTTTCTTTCATATGACAAAAATGTTTTAAACTGAAATTCGTAAGTCTCTTGAGGTGTGGCGATCACTTTTCAGACTATCGACATCGTAAAAGTGCATGTTTCCGCCGAAAGTTTATTAGGTCATCCGCTGGCCACGGCAGGCGCGGATGATACGTTTGACTTACGTGAAAGTTTATTCGAGTATCTAGATTCTAGAAATATAAAACTAAATTGAACTGCAACTTATAAGAAACGGAGCTTGTAGAACCGAGTGGCGTGACACGGTGCGCGGGAAAATCAAAAACACGAAGTTGTTTTCCCGCCCACTCCACTTGACCTCATTTCAGCGATGAGGCCTGAGATATTTTCCAAGAAACAACGCTTTTCCACGACAATGGAGCTTCAAATTATACAATATAAACCAAATTTTATAATATTTGACGAAATTAACGGATGTTAAAAAGCGATATTGATTGTTTTACGGTTTTTATAATTCTTAGTTAATAGTGATTACTTTTTTTCTCGAATTTTTATACTTTTAAACGTAAATGTACGCTACTTTTTTGTGTAATTTTAATGAGTAATAAACGTTTATGTATTTTATTTTTTAATTATTTTAAGCTCAAGTAAACCATGCGATTTTAAATGAGATCAATTTATCGAATTTATTTGTAAATGAAAATAATATCTAAATAAGATAGGTGGACTATTGCTGAACTTATTTTCATTGGGTTTTGCTATACACAATAAAAATAATTAGTACTATCAAAGATTGTATCTTACCTCCTCCCTGCGTCCAGTAGAAAAAGACAAAGCCAGCTTTTATTTTATTTTATAACTTATTTGATTTGAATCATTTTTTAGTATATTCGTAAACGTTGAGGAAAGAGTCGAAACACTTGTCACAAGTTGTAGCACAAACAGTGAAATAATATATATATATATTTTTTTAATTTCAACAAAGTAACCGCCAAATCAATCAAAAATATATGTTAACGAGGTGCTTAGTGATGTAAGCTCATTACAGTTATTTAAAAATATATCGAAAACTTTCAAACAAAAAAATATAGTTTCAATGACTGAATGTCCTGACTCATGATGCTTGTCAAAGGGGCGAAACACGTGTATCAATTTGTAATACAAAAAGTGGAGTACCAAAGTTATAAATAAATGTTCATATTTTGTGTTAGGAATGATCACAAAGTCATCTCCCAGCTGTGAATTATAGTGTATATAAAATTATTTTTACCATGGTCGAAAAAAAGATGTATACTTTCGACCAACAGCTGCATAAAAAAACTAGTAATTAAGATACAGCCATATTATAGTCCACAATTATCAGAGCTAACGAGCAATTGAGCGATAGTAAAAGACTCCGGCAGAGGCTCTAGAGCAGTTAAGCCGCAGGACCAAGCTCGTGGTAAAAGTTTTGCTCATTTATTACTCGGATTTATTATATTAAAGTTCAAACTTTACGTTTGAGTAGATAACGATAGTAAATGGCACGAGTGTTTTGGAAAGAGAAAAAATGTGTCTGGAGAAAAGATTCACCTTCAGAAAAATGAGCTGAAAGGTCATTTTTTTTTCTTTTGAATAGAGATATAACAAGAGAAGCATCCACAGAAAAATAAATATTTAAACATGGCATACTGAACGCTTTTTAAGCCGACGTTTTTTTCTTTTATTTAAAAGATCCATCTCAGATTAGACTTTAAGCCGAATATTTTCTTCCGTAAAAAATGAAAATGTTTTGAAATTAGTGTTTTACGAATAATTTAACAGAAAATTATTAATATGGTAGAATTCTTATGTAAAATCCAAACTTTAAATTGTTTACGGAATTAAATGTGCACATCAGTTTAAGCTACATTTTTTTAATACAGTATATATTTATAGTTTAAATTGGATATGTAGGCGTGTATTTATATTTTATGGGTTTACTGCAAATGAGGTCGAAAAATATGTATATTAAAACATATTCTGCGCAAAAGGTTACTTTAGAAAAGGTAACAAGCTCTGGAAGGGTTTTGTGGCATGCGCCAAAGCTTCCGCGATAGGCACCAAACCTCATTTCCGGCCTTTTCCGTTTTCATAGGGTACCAACAAGGCGGGTTATATTGAAAAACTATTTAAGCTTTAATAATCCTGTAAATATATTATACCAGCAAAAGAAAAACCTTAAAATGTTTTACTAAATGGATACATGTTATGTAAATAAAACATTGTTGTTCGATTTGACTATGTTATAACAATTATATTTCCAGCTTAATCGTATCGATAAAACTATTTATACAATGACAATATGAGGTGCTGCGTAGCTTTTTGGGAAAAGTTTAAATTGCTATCAAATTAAGCGCTTTATACTTTTTCGAGATTTAAGTCCATCATTACCTTTTTAGTAATAAAAAAAATTATTATTATTATTAATATTGTATAATAAATCAAGACAAAGTTTAAACTACTAATTTCTGGACAAGTTGATTCATAACTGGTGGTGGTCACTTCGCTGCCAAGCTCTTCCAGTAAGACCGGTTGGTAAATAGTCCAATATTGAAATGCGACAATATGATTTAGGATGCTGATAACATCCTTTGATAATTTCCTGACTTCAACAACGAACGGAAAAATTTGTTCAAAACGATACGAGTCATTAGTCGAATTTTTCGGCCTCGTTGGTCACAATAAATTTTTATTTCTACTTCATTATTTAATTTAAAATTCTGAACAATGCAGTGTATGCAACTAACTTTTGACGGATTTTTCCTCGGAAAATCCCTGAAAAAAATTTAATAAGAATAATGCTGTTATGCTGCGGAAAACAACACGTAAGAATAATGTGAAACCATACGGGAGGTGGTGAGTAAAACGTTGAGTATTCTAGACAATCTTACAAAAAAGAGCTTCCAATGTGGAGCATATGGCCTTCTAATGGAGAGAATTTTTTCTACGAGAATTGTTTGTTTGTTTTTCAGTTGCTCAAACTCTCTTTTCTAAAGAGAGTATTACGAATAGAAAGATAATGCTGCGACAGGAACTAATCGCTATCGCTAATCACAGTTATTGAAGATTTGGAAGGGTGACATGGAATTTTTAGACATCACAAACACCCATGCTTTTGAACGGAAATCGACAAATCGATTGAAAAATACTGTTCGTACTGGGACTCTAACCCGTGAGTAAAGCACGAAAGCCAACAACGCTAACCTCTGCGCCATATGACCCGACACATACATGTTACGTAGTTCATTAACAGTTGATACGCTTTTTTAGTGTTTTTTTTTTAGAAAAAATGGTCCCTTATTGACTGTCGGTAATCTCTCAATCATTCACTTTCAAATTATTTTGAAACGCTTAATTGAAAAAATACCAAAATAAAATTCATTAGTAAATTGAGTCTGTCACAATAGTTTTTGGTTCATCATAACTATGTACTTTGAATTTAATTGGTCAGGATGTTAAATGTAAAGTGGATGTTAATAAAATCGAATTTTTAATGACGTGAACTTTCACTACAGCTTGTTGTGTAAATAAACGAAACAAATTATACATGGTAATTGCAGCCACGCAAGGGGTTTTAGCTGTCGATAAAGAAATAGCCGTATAAAATTATGTGAACATTTAATGTTAGGTAATGTATCATGTCCGGTGATAACACGTACATTAAAATAAAATTACAATGACTTTTAGGGTGTTCACTGTCAAATACTGGGTGGAAAGGAATTTTATTAAAATATATATATATACATTTGTACTAATTCCTCTTATGTGTTGAATAATCAAGACAAGCATTATCAACTGATATGAGAAAAAAAAATACAGTGATATTTGTACAAAAAAAAAATGGAAATAAAGTCGGTGTAATAAGCAATTGGTATTGAAAAGAATTTAGGAAAAAAAGTACAAAATATGAATAAGTGGCACTAAATTTACTCAAAATAAAAATGTTTAATACCTCTAAAATGTATTTTAAAAAAACTCGTCAAAGAGTAATTAAGCTAAAATGGAGTATTCTCTTATCGGTTGATAATGCTCCTGATGAGTGAAACCGGTATAGTTCTTGAATTAGTACAAATGTATATTTTATTTTTTGAATATACATAATTACAATGTTCAAATATAATTTTAAGACATCTAAATAACCAACATGTGAGAAAAATTTGATTGTGGGCGTTTCAGTGTTCAAGAGTTCGAGTTTTAGTAAGAAAAATGCAATAAATTGATTATTCGATCGATTTTTCAATCAATCTAACCATGAGCGATTAACTAACCACGTATCTAGTCCTAACCAAATCTATATTTCTTATCTTAACTGAAAAATAAGGGTTGCCGACTCAGTAACAAGCAGTTATCATATACAAAATTATGTTGAGACAATCAAGAGTTCATATACTTCGGATTGGGGTCGGACTTGGTTAAAAAATTATCCGTTATGTAGGATGGTAAAAAAAGTTCTGAAAGTAATCTACAAGTTTTTTTTTCGCATTTAAATAATTATTGAGCTGATTCTTGAGCAATGTATATAATAGGGTTTTAATTTAGAGGAATTTATAAATTCTGTTAATCTTACTGATTACTAAATTTGTTGTTGTAATTTAATTCCAATTAAAAGATGGATGATAAACACATAAGTATTTGTATGATTATTCACGCATAGTTAAATAGACCACAGTAATACAGTATTTACGTATAAAAGAATAGATTATTTTTACATTAACTTACAAAATATATAATGATATTTAGATATTCATATTAATACACCTGAATATGAAGCATAATTTAAATTTAACAATTCTTCCGGAGTATATAGTATACAAAAATAGCACAATGAAAATCCTATGTTAAACTTAACTGGATTATAAAAGCTTTATTAAAGTAAAGCGGAACGAGAAGATGTACATTCCTTTCAATTTGAATACGTAAGAATGGAGTTGACTTGCCGCCAAACAGCTGTTACCTTTTGTTGACGTAAGTTGGAAGCTTTTTTTAATGTCGGCTTGAAGTTTATTGTAACGTGAACCATGGAATACTTACACCACGAACTGTTAAAATTACCCAACGAATAAATTCATATGTATTTACAGATATACGAAACATAATATTTTCAAAAATACAAATCGTCATTTGATTTGTGACGTTGAAAAAGACATTATCGAAAATTTGGTTTTACCAGGTCTCCTTGATAACCAAAATGCAGTAATTGACAAATAATTAAAAGCCAACCAATTCCTACAATTCATGTATAATCAACAACATTATTTAAATTATTGACTTACGAACAATCATGAACAGACTGAAAATAAAACAATTTCAAAAAAGAAGTAAAGCTTAGATAGAAGTAAAGAAGTACAGTTTATTGATTGAAAAAGAAGTAAAGCAATGATATTGCATTTAGGTTATCTTTTTAATGTGTTATATGATTCATATTGCAGTATTTTCACTGTCCGTGTTGGAAATTTTCACATTTACCTAATATGACTAAAATGTTTTATTTTATTTTTGTCTTTATCTTTCTTACTTTCGGTCCGTCATATAACTTGTTTATTAAAATGTAAAATTTCTATTATTTTTTGTAACTTTAAATATATGCCTTGGAAAACATAAAAGCGTTATATTTTTTAAAATAATCGTTTAATAAAAAGTTTTCGTGATATAATTACTACATGTTTAGATTTATCTCAAAAAAGAAAACCACTTCCTGGCAACCTTAAAAACTTTATAAAGTAAAATTTGAGAATTAGTGATTTTTTCAACTTCAAATCACGTCTTTATTTGTCTTCTTTGCGTTTGAAGTACAGTAAGTTAAAATAAGACAACGAGTAAAAGGACAAGGGAGTTAAGTAATCAGCTATAGAATGGTGAACTACCTACAAGCTAGACGTTGAAATATAATTAAAATAATACGAAACTTTCAAAAGGTCATACTGCAGACAAGGGGAATCTAAATGTCTTACTGCTGGCGTAGACAACGACATCTGATGACTTCACTTTATGGTTGTAAAACTTCTTACAAAAGGTGATACGTATCAAAATAAACTTATTATGAGGGCAAACATTCAAAAAGTGATTTGTTACAAATTTTGAAAATGCCGTTTAATATCAGTTCTGATAGTACCTACATAATAAAATATTTATATATAAATCACAATTACTGTAGAAAAAAGGTTTTTACTTATAATAATTAAATCATAAAGTTGACACAATCAAGCAAATCGTGACTTTTCCAACACTCAAATCATCATTTCCCAAGCTCTGTATTTGTGTGATAAATCAGTTTTTCGAATGTTTGCTCCTTATTTAATTATCAGTAGCGTATTAATTAAGTTTTACAACACAATTATAAGAAAGATTTTTTTAATTAAAAGGCTGTTAAGAATGTGACAAAAATATTTTTCTGCCTTTCAAAGAAAGAAAAAAGTAATAATTAGTTTTTATTATCAATATAGACTATTTTTTAATATGTCAATTTAATCAATAAAAAAAATATTTATCAAGTTTAATATTGAATTTATGGAGCATAGCAAACTAATTCACCTAAACAGCTTTTCTGTAAGTTGTAAGAAATAAGTTGTGGGTATTATATATTAGTCACTGATAATTATTGCGAGTTAAATGTTACATTACAGTTTATTTAAAATAATATATTCCACTTTATCTGTTTGTTTCAATATGCGTTAAGTAAATTTAAAAAGGATTAATTTAGTGGACATTGATTTCTTTCTTAAATTTTATCAAATATATACAGCACAAATTTTGAAAGTTAAGTCGACAATTTTTAATAATTATATCATATTAAATGTTTTAGTATTTCATAGTTAATTTGATTCGTTATCGAGTTTGCGGAGTAATAGAATGACAGGCTAGAAATATGATTATAAAATTAATTGTACAGCTCAACTATGGTTTATTTTGCTTTTGAACTATAATGGTGACTAATTTTATGCACGCTGAGAAGTTACATTAGATTGAGTCGTTTTTTGGAGGGTCGGAACAATATTGCATTTGTGTTGACATTCAAAAGACCATGTTTAAATGGCAAATTTGTAACACTTAGGCATCATCCTAAATACAATAAGCACGAAATCGACAAAAGAACCTATATCAAGAATCAATGTGATGTGAAAAAACATTGGACTATAGCGAAAGCTGGAATTTATTTGCCTTCAAGATTTGAATAAATAAATACTGTGTTGTAAGTACACTAACATTATGTTTGACCATGCTCACTCCCAATGTGGAAAAAATAGTCTACTTATGGACGTATGTCAGCATATGTTTCTTTACAAGTACTGGTTGTTTCTAAATTGCTCATCCTTTCTCTATTCGAAGAGAATTCGAAGAGAAAGATTGTGCTAGTACAGGATTAGTGGTTATCTAATCGATCTTTCCGGACCGTTATTTTGGGATTGGAATGATAGGGGGGTGGAAGAGGGGCATTTCCGGATATCACAAACACCAATCAACAGAAATCGATTGGAAAAATTCTGTTCGTACTGGGATTTGAATCCGTGAGATTTGTCACGGACGTCAACGACTTTTACCATTGCATCACGGCACACCCGACAAGTATAAACTAAGTAAGTGCTGAAAGATAATTCAGAACCCAACATGTTACTTATGTTTGAATAAGCTATTCTATAATAATATTTATCAGATATTCGAATTGCGTTTTCGGAGAAGATTTTATTTTACTCCCGAGACCAGGTGTATCTTTTAAAAAAATAAGAAAAGGAATTGTGCAGCATTTTTTATTCATGTTTACGACAGCTTTGCGTAAATATGCATTAATTCCCAAATCAAAGACGCCGGCGTTTTAAAATTCATAGCATATTATAAAGCACGTATTACAAGGGGGACTCGCGGCGTGAGATCGTTAACGATACTTATGCCGTACTAATTCATATTTAATGCGATTTTCTTACGATTCAAAGTTAACATTGTCTTCTGCCTCATTAATTTTGAATACCTTTATTGCTCCGAGTGACACAATACTTCCATTCAAAAATGCCATTACATTGAAGCTAACTATGATATATCGAAATGGAACAGTTACTTCCATCTATTTAATGTATTTTCTTTCCTTTTTTGCCTACTTTAAAATGCCACACACCACATGTATATAACAATATCATAAAATATCATAAAATATAAAACAATACATAAGGTATTCAGTTTAATATTATGACGTTATTCCTTTGATATTTTGCTATATTGTTATATTAAATGGCTATCTGATTTTGTCGAAACCTGTTTATCTTTTCTATAAAATCGTGTCTATTATAACTAAAAAAATAGCCAAAACGGCAACTTTAAATGTAGTTACTCCCAATATTTTTAAAAAAAACCTAGCTAAAATATTAGGCTGACAAATGTATGATCCACTGTTATCTACATATGTAAGGAAAGGTATTAGAGTATTGCATACCTCTGAAGTTTACAAGATGTGTACATGATTAATTTTGATAATCAATTTTATAAAATACGAATGTACAATCTATTTTAATACCTATATTCGAAACATTAACTGGCCATCAAACATGTGCAGTAACACCCCTATAGCATTCCTCCTACAGTGAATCTTTCTATAGCGTATGCGGCAGTCTCCCGTTTAGAATTTCCCCAAATACATTTTATTATGAATACATATTTTACATGCGTGTTTTGAAACGATATTTATCAGTAGCTGATATGTTGTCCCTTGATTTCACTAGACGTATTCTGTGACAGGCAAAACAAAACGGTGAACGTGAAAAGAAAATTGTATGATTTTCAGATTTTGTTCAGTTCAAAAAATACAATTTAAAGATAATAACCTCAAATTTTGTATAAATGCCTAGTCCTAGAGCCTAGTATAACGTAGTATTTGTATTGTGTAGTCCCAATCTCTACGCTATAGAGAAGGGGGTTGACTTTATATTACAAAAAATAAAAACAAATTATTAAAAAAAAATAGTACAGTAGAACCGGTCTTGATGTTCATTATAAAACATATATCAACTTTGTATGTAGCTTAATATATTTAACAAAGAATCAAATAGTATTAAATTTCGTATCGTTTATTTTGTTGGATGCAAACAAATCAAATAATATAACTGTTTCTTAAAACATTATGTTACTTAAGCTAAAGGTGGGTAAAAATCGTGTTCTACTGGTGTCACCTTTCACTTCCAAGGCTATCAATTAGCAGTCTTATACAGAAACGAATAGTTAAAATATTTTTTAGAAACATCATTCATCGGTTATTCACGCGTATTAAGCTTTTTAATGGAATAAAAATGTATTTATGACAATATCTGAGAAATCGAATTTACACCACAACAGTATTAAAGTATATCTCTATAAGTTTCCATCTGTATATATAACAAATTAGTACATTACATCGCCTCACTACCATCTTTTATACGGGGGCTGTGTAAAAATACACCACCCGTGGAGAACTCAGGTGGGTACTCGAGTCAAAATTTGCATAAGTAATTGTTATGGCCGTGATAAAACTATAAGAAGCAGCTGCCACCGAAAAAAGCCTTACAATTAACAATAATTAGGAAAGTTTTCACGTGATAGAGGAACGAAACTCAGACAAAAGGTGACGAAAGTTAATGCATACACGAAAATTATTCACTACGTACAAGATATTTGTTGAGGGGTTACATTAAAATTATAACCGTACTTGTAAATGTAATAATGTTTGACATTTATGAAATGCTAGTCTTTCTCTAAGGATCTTTTGACATTTAGGTGATTATTATGACATTTTACCAATTGATTTTATAGAAAGTTAATTGTTTTAACCTTTCTTAATTTTAGGTTGAATCGAAAAATATAAAAATGTTCTGTACTAATTCAACAATGTTTATTTTAGATCAGGACCGATTTCGCTCATTGTCAATGATGAGTGAAACCAGTCTTGATCTAAAGTAAGTAATGTGAAATTAGTTCGTATATGCTTTTTTTTTTAAATATTTTTTACTACAATATAATGCCATTCCACCAAGAATTGACAGTACAGCAGTATCACTTTAAAGTTTACGTAGGAAGAGATTTGAAATATTTTTTCAGGATTTTAAAACATCAAATAACGAAACTTGTATCTTTCTTACCGTAAATTTACTTTCCAAGCGACGTAGAGTGTTAGTATGATAAAATTTTGAGAATCTTCGACATACCTGCAAAACAAAAAAAATACATGAATTTAGAAATTTGAAGATGTAAAGCTTTTTTATATGATTTATGAGAATACAAATAAATGAATATTAAGTCACTAAGATGTTATACTGCAACTAAGATTTTGTCGTAGTAATTTTTTCTCTATGATTATTCTAAGCTTTAAATATGTATCGTAAATAAAGATACTACAAATAAGAAATTATTTGGAGTAGAGTCATTGTTAGTCTCAAAGAAAAGTCCGTGAAGTATTTACATCGGATGTTTGTTGGGATCAAACATAATCCGATTAGTTTCCCAACAATGTGATGAAATAACTTCGCCCTTTAAAAAGGATTATTTTTTTCATATTTCCTTGACATCCAGGTCGGTAAGTATAGCCCAGCTAGAGTTTTTTTTTTGCAATATCCTTTCAAAAAAAGTAAAAGATTATAACGTTGGTGAGATTTTACAATAGGATGATACCTAAAAATATACATTTTATTTTTTATAACAACTTTTGGAATGTCAGAATTAGTATGTAAAAAAGGTTAATAATGAAATAGACTACATTAAACTAATAAGTTGAAGTAAAATGACGGTAAGGTGTGTGATTTATTATTTATTTATGACCACAGAGTGTTTTAAAACTATGTAGTTTGGAAGATCATTTTAAGAGTTATAATCAATTTATATAGTAAAACCGGCAATTGTCTATTTCTGTAATATTCCAAATGTTTTCTTTTTTCTTAAACATATTATATAGATACGTTGTGTTTGTTTAAACATAGTTTTGATGAGGGACGTACGTAAGCCAAAACAGCTTATTATGTATAAAATAATATTTTGATATTTTTTCGCTTTATTAAAAAGGAATTCTACCAATTAAATGTCAGTTAAATCAGTAACATTATTATTTTAATATTTTGCAATGGCTTCTGTTATTTACAGATAACTTATATTTTTCTGTTCAAAATTAAATATTTATGTTTATTAATCTAATTGTTCATGCAAGTAAACTAAAATTAAGCAAGTGAAAATCATGCAATATGCTTTGTTAAAACTCCCCTATTTTAATACTATTTCAGTTGAAGTTTATTTATAATATCGCGTGCTGCAATTATAATATAATTATGCATTTTACTCGTCACGAAATTATTTGCCATACATGAAAGTAAATGTATTTTTATTTACTCCCACAAGTTACGTTTTTTTTTAACTTGTACACGATTAAATGGATTCCATTTTGTAACGATAAAAATATTTCAATTAAAAATATTTTTTGCGTGTGAACGCATCACGAGAATCTGTCGAAGGTTGTTTATTCTCACATAGATTTTTCTTATTGTTTTCCGAATTACGATATTGAAATTTGACTAAACGATTTTTGTCATTTGTGTGTTTTGTGTTGTATTTACGGTAATTTAGGATGCATGATATCAGAATAAAATAGAGCTTATTCATGTTTTACTTTTAAAACCAACAGTAAAACAAATATAACGGAGATTTCAGTGGCAGTTTTCATTTAAGCAACACAGATAGTTAAGAGTATATAAAAAATACATCAATTTATTACAAGAAAACCTGGAAAAAATAAGATATCAAAAAAGAAGCTCAGTTCTTCTTGCACCTTCACAATTATATTATTCCAGTTAAATTGTTTTTTTTTCCGTTGATAAAAATGATGAGCAATTATTCCATTAATATGATCTTGCTTTTGCAACATCAATGTATCAGGAATATATTTAATATCTCAACGTCTAACTTTTAATAGTAATTGTTTTTGCGAAATTCGTGGGGTTATATCTTTATTTTTAATAAATATTAAAATAACGGCTACCCCTCAACGCATTTTCCTGCTTTTAAAGCACCTTCTTATAAATAAAAATACGAAAACAAACTTTAAGTACAATTCATTAACTGAAGAATCAGGGGATGCTTAGAATTCTTCTTCCGACACCATTTCCTACAACAGTGGTACACAACTCTTATTGCATAATAATTCATATTATATTCAACTATATCAGCTTGCTTACAAGCTTTCTATAGTGTCTAAATGGAATAAATTTTATTCATTGTCGAAAATTTCTATACATGTAAATATATACAAAAAATATATTGGTATTCTTTCATAGTCCTGCAAAAATATTGTATAATATTCATAGCTCAAAAAATGCAGTATTTAGTAAATTTGCAGTTTGTATTAGAAATGTATTCAGCAATAATTACTGAACAAAAACGTTATTACACTTAAGTGTGAATGGAATTTTATTTTTTGAGATTGTCTATAAAATACAACTTTTCCGTTCAAGCTTTCAAGCAACTATAGCAACCTTATATGTATATATACTGATCATAAAACAAACTTTCATAGGTATTCTTCAAATAAAATGTTTGATATATGTGAGATCGTAATGTACAAATTAAAACATTTTCTTTATGGCACAATTGTAATATGTACACCTAATTTTATTTAAAGATAAGAAATACTATTTCTTAATTGATAAAAATGATTGTGCATAATATGTTCATGTGAGTCAGTTAGTCGTAGAAATATCACTGTTCCGTTGTTATAAACCGAAAATTATTGTATTATTCAATTAGTTTCACGGGACAGTAAAGTTATAAACTCCCTAGAATATTATTGATATAAAAGTGTAATCGAAATTTTATTTACGCATGCAATGAATTTTCACTAAAATAGTATGTCCGTCTAAAAATGATATTTTTGTCAATCATAAACCTGTTCTGTTTATCGTTTGTCAAACTAATTTAAACCTTTCTCAAATAAAACATTTTAATTAAAACGGTTGTTGATTTATAATTATGTCCAACTATTTTATAATTGGTAGGCTGACCGCTTTTATTATTAAACGAAATAAGTATAATACACGTATGCTAACAGCGAAAATACTTTGAAAGTCTTTTTGTGATATGATACCATAATAAAACATAAATCACTTTTAAGGTGTTCACTGTCAATACTTGGTGGAATGGCATTATAATAAAAATAATAAAACATTTTTAGTACTTTTTCCACATAAAATTTATTAGATCAGGACCGGTTTCGCTCATGATGAGCATTGTCAACTGATAAGAAAAACAATAAAACAGTGATATTTATACAAAAGTTAAGTGATAAAAACAAGGTATGACAAACAATTGGTATTACAACCTAGCAAAAGAATTGAAGTAAAATACAAGGAAAATAAACTATAAATAAAAAGTTGAAGACCACTTAGCAATGAAACTATTATGACAAAAATCAATTAGGTATGAATTATCATTACCAAAGTAAAAACCAACAATTAGTGTATATAATAAATAAATCTTAATGTCTTGTCAACCAAATTGAGTTTGGAAAATCCAGTAGAGTTTAATCCAGCAAAATTGATTCCTGCGAAAAGAATAAAGGCAATATCAATTCTTACAAAATAAAAGCAAACTGAGAAAATTAAAATTCTAACGAAATTGCTAAGTGGTCTTCAACTTTTTATTTATAGTTTATTTTCCTTGTATTTTACTTCAATTCTTTTGCTAGGTTGTAATACCAATTGTTTGTCATACCTTGTTTTTATCACTTAACTTTTGTATAAATATCACTGTTTTATTGTTTTTCTTATCAGTTGACAATGCTCATCATGAGCGAAACCGGTCCTGATCTAATAAATTTTATGTGGAAAAAGTACTAAAAATGTTTTATTATTTTTATTAAAACATAAATCATTGACTTATTTTCTGTACGTGATAGACACTTTTATGAAGCTGTTTAATAAATTTGAGTTGTTTAAAACAAAATGTTTTCAATCACCTGTAGAGAAGGTTTTCAGTATCTCAGAGAAGACAGCGGATAAAAAAAATAACCCAAACGCCCTCCTAATAAAGTGACGAAGCTTCTTATTTTTTAACGGCCTTTCTTTATTTTTATTATTCCGATAGTGAAAAAGTTTCCCTTTCTTGAAGCGCAGTTATTCCGCACGATGGAATTACAAAAGAGAGTTGCATCATTTGGGAAGGCCCGTGGGCAAGACTGAAATGAAGTAGGCACTGTACATTTTTAGACAGCTGCGAGTTGGCCCTCGTTGATGTCACCCCTCTTTCTTTTGTTTCGTACGTTTCCTTATTTTCTTAAAATTTCACTCTTGTTAATGAGTGCCTTGTTTATGATATCTCAAAAGTGTTCGCCTAACAGATAGCATGCCTATATCTTATAAATATGATTTTTCAGTATCATAGCTCGTAAACAAGTTGAAAATGGAAAACCATAAAATCTTTCGCATGAATTTTTCATTCTGTAATAAAAATGTACATTTCTGAATATATTTTTTTTTTTGCAAACTTTACATTTTTACTCTAATTTAGTATTGATATATTATACGAATAAGATATACTCAAATTTACTTAACATAAACTGCATCTTCATTACTTTGTAAAATTGGTGGTTGAAGTAAATCTTTTATTATTTTTATTATAATGTCTTTCCACCAAGTATTGACAGTGAACACCTTAAGAGTGATAAACTGCATCCTTTAATTATATAAATGAAATACTTTTAAAGTGCCAGTTTTTCTGGCAATACTTGTACATAGAAATAAATTTAAATGAAAAAACACTTATTAACTAACTCTACACTTATTTTATATGATCAGGATTGGTTTCGTTCATATTGTAATGCTCTTCATAAATGAAACAGGTTCAGAACGTATAAAACAATACAAACGAATGTTTAATTCATCGAAATACTTTATAAAAATTGTATCAGTCATTTTCTATTTATGAAAAATTGTGATATTATTTTGTCAAATAATTAAATTTTAATTAATTAAAAAATCCGTACTTCATCGATATTCGTAGATTTTATAATAAATGAAATACGTACCTTTTCCTAATTTCACAATGTTTTTTTTTCAAAATACGTAAGTAATCGAATATGTTGAAATATTAAAAACAAAATATACCTGTTTTCTGAGGGGAAACTTCAAAGAATTTTATTTTTAAAGAGAAGAAATAATATAAATGCAAAAGAGCTGCACTTTTCAGGGAAGCTTTTACTTCTTCGGGCCAAACGAAAAAAGTTTATTCGTTGAATTTGCATCGAAGTAGTTGTCGATGCAGTTTGTTGCATACACACCACTCTCGCTGGTGCACCCCTTTGCCAATGCAAAGATAAACAAAATTTGCGAGAAATGCATACAAAAACAAACGCAGATGGCGCAGCGGAAGAACGTGTCGAATTATGCGTTTTCCTATTGCCGATCGGTGTAACAATGGAATATATAAATAGAACAAGCTTCGAAAAGTTTACTTTTAAGTTGGTATATTTTTATAAGGGAAACGAAAATCTTTTGTTTTATTGTTACGCTTTATATAACATTACAATATACATCACAGAACTTGCTTATATATTTTTTTCAATTATATCCCGTCTTATTGAAACATCTTACAGTAAATTTTAATGTGTTCACTGTCAACTTATGGTGAAAACGCTGTAAGATAGCTTTTATGAGATAATGGTCGCGGATACTTAAACCGGTCCTAGTATTTAAAATTCTAAAAAAAATCTATCTTTTATATTTTTGGAATATTTTTAAAATTATGTTGTTGGGCATTCTTTTGTTGGCATCGGCAATGATATAAGGATGAAACGAGGGAAGGACTAGTTGTTGGAAGACTACAATGCTTAATTTGAAGATCAGTTTTATGGGATTCGATTTTAACATCTCAGACATTGATGAGTTGAAACATAAGCCCAGCCCATAAACGATTGAAGAATCATGTTAGAAAATCATCCATATAAGATTTGATGTACGGACGCACAAAAAACTTGGCCACTCGGCTACTGAGCCATTAAATAATAAATATTTAAATTAACAACATAAATATGTAAAATACATGGAGTGAAATCAAATTAAAAAATATAATATGAACAACCACAGAAGAGAAACACTATATAAAATTAAATGACAAATTCAAAGAGCAAAATTGTTTTACTATATTTAGTATAATGTATTTATACTAAGCGTATAATTTAATGTTATAATAAAAAAAAGAAATAATCAACTGGGAACATTACTGAAAACTAATGAAAACAGAAAAAAATACGCAAAAAGTTGTGTAGCTCAATTACAGACAAGCCAAAATTATTCAATTTAATTAGCGAAGGCAGTCCAGGTCTAAATCAATTCGAGAATAATTTAATATTACCTAAAATAATTTAATATTTTACGTAATGCGGTTGTGAAATTATGAGTGGTTTTTAGATTAAAACGTTTAAATATGACTCATTACGTGAAACTAAATGTAGTTGAATCTCTTGAAATAGCTAAATTAAATCTTGCAATTTGTGTTTAGTAAAATTATGTTCGACCGAATATGATTTTCATTACTAAGTACGTCGAAGCAATTTAATTAAACAATATTTATTATTAATAATAAATACACTTTTGGAATCGGAAAGTTATTAATGTTGTGATCATTATGTATGATTTGAAATCATCGAATTCCTTTGTTTTCCGAAAATACCACAACATTAATCGGCCATTATTATAATTGCATGTTATAGTTTTCTTTTGTATTCAACGAAATAAAAAACATGCAAAAAGAACAGCCATGTTCAATTATTATTATTTTGGTTTTGACGCTGACACGTCTAATTACAATGATCAGTTTTAAAAACATAATATTACTGTGATGACCTGATAAAATCAAAATAAAGGTTTCTGCCTTATTTGATTCCCTCCTTAAATAATAATAGAGCGTTGAATGTTTTCATACAAATGGTTAATAACTGTCCTGATGACATATCATTTAAAGCCGTACAGGGATATAACAATAAGTTAATAAACAAAAGATTCATACAAAATATTCTGCCTATTTTAATTAATATGTGCGTTAAAAAATCAAACATTTGCTTCAATATATTTTATTTCTTCAATTTATAAAGTTGATACGAATTTCATTATTGTAAAATATGTATTAAGGTTATTAATATAATATTATAATTCGCAAATCTTACTTTTATAATCTATTAAATGAAGACTAGCTGTAAACCCGTTGACCTCAACGGCGGGATTTTGTTGCATTTTTAAGTAGTCAGAAAATTTACTGGCGTGAAAAATAAATTACAAACCTATTTATTGAATAAGCCAGAAACTCTGATAGTAAAAGAAATATATCTCGGGGCATATATCGACAGCCCTGCCCTGCAGTATTTAAACTGTAAATTATTTAATTTTTGGAATAATGTTTAAGTTTACTAACAACTATTTTTCGTAGTAGCAGAAATTTCGTAAATTATTTAATTTTTAAGTTTGCTAACAACCATTTTTCGTAGTAGCAGAAATAGATCTCGTAAATTACTTAATTTTTGGAATAATGTTTAAGTTTGCTAACAATCATTTTTCGTAGTAGCAAAAATAGACCTCGTAAATTTTTGAATTTTTGGAATAATGTTTAAGTTTGCTAACAAATATTTTTCGTAGTAGCAGAAATTTCGTAGATTATTTCATTTTTGGAATAATGTTTAAGTTTGCTAACAATCTTTTTTTGTAGTAGCAGAAATATACCTCATAAATTATTAAATCTTTGGAATAATGTTCAAGTTTGCTAACAATCATTTTTCATAGTAGCAGAAATCGACCTCGGCGCATATATCGACAGCCCTGCAGTTTTTAAATTGTAAATTATTAAATTTTTGGAATAATGTTCAAGTTTGCTAACAATCATTTTTCGTAGTATATATATTTTATTCAACTAATTTTCAAGTATGCTAACAAATATATTTCGTAAAAGAAGAAAAAGACACGAGGACATCAGTACGGACATATTTGTGATTATTTTATCGACTATTAATACTATATATAGATTATAAAAGTATTTATTTCTACCGCTATTTTTATTTTTTGTAGGTTTTCAGATTTTTTTTATTACATTACTATTGAATTCATTATAAATAAATATCTTGGGATAAGTTCACCATTTACTCAATTTTAATAATTCAAACGTACATAGGTTTCATCACTAACCACCCGTGTTCTGGTTTTTGGCTTCATTTGAAAGGGTGTGATAAAATTTACGTAAGTGACAAAATATGAACAATCAAAGTTTTATACACACCCTAAAGTCGATATCTTTAGAATTTTTCGAATATGAACTTAAGTAATTAAGATAACAATTTGATTTTCAAATAAAAATTCAATCATCAAGGAATGTATCAAGTATTGATCGTTATTGCTGCATCTATTTCAATAAGTATTTAATTACATTTAATTGACGTTCAGATAAAAAAAATTCTTCCAACTTTGTATGAAACTCTTATGGGACGAAATCGTATACATTATTTTATTTTTAAATATAGTAATAAAGCCATAGTAATTAAGTTTAGATAAAGTAAATCGTGAACTCCTTATTTAAAATATCGCTTGTACCTATTCGGCACAAGAAAGGCAGCGTTAGCTCGAGGCTAGAGGCAGACGGGTGGGCAGTCGGCATGTAATTAAAGGGAATCGACATAAAGCATAACATTTGTGTGCAGTGCAATTTTGCAATCAAACGCCATATTTGGTTGCACTTCTTACAGACGCAAGTTACTGGAAAGATCATTGAACTCTGTATGGTATAAACAATAGTTTTTGTTACTTAGTTGAATCGAATAATGTTATAAATAACTTTTTATATTCAATATGAAAAAAACCGATTGTTTAATAATTTGAGGCTCTTATAAAAAATAAGGTATACATAATATTGAACGGTTAGTGTGTTTTTGTTTATCAAATTCACAAAAAATAGTTAAATCTTTCGATTTTCTGTTATACTGTATTTAAAATTAAAAATCAACGTGGTCTTATAACCGAATAATTTTAAAACGGAATTAGGTTGGGGTTGAAGCTGTATAAAAAAAATAAACGCAAAACTATCAAAAGCTTACACTGTATTACAATAAATTATTTTATTATTCAATCAAAAAATAATTAACATGAAACTAACAGAAGTAATTTCGACTACAACAACGTTAACTTATTAATATTTTATTTGAAATACATCGTAAATATTTCAAATTGGAAAAATAAATACAATTTATTTATTTTGAAACGGTGTGTAAGGGACAACTTTAGTGAATTTGTACAGATCAGAACGAGTACGCATAATAAATAAAATAACTTTAGTTTATCATTATTAAATTCCCGATTCCCAATTTCCATTTTAATCAATTTGAATATTTCCCATCCGAAAATTGGGAAAGTTATAAATTAGGATTATAAAAAGGAGCATTCGGTGGAATGGTGCGGTACGAGGCTAGATAAAAAATATGAGTTGCCCCTAATCATATTAGGAAATTGTAAAAGCCTCAGCCGAAAAAGACCAAAAAATCTGATAATCATATAACACAAAAGATAAAGAAAAAAACGATAATTCACTTTTATTCACAAGTTTCGTCGTAGGGGGGAGGTGGGGGCTGATATTGAATCTGAGACGATAAAATTATATTACACTTTGTAAGTTAGGCCGCAAATTTATAAAGACGTGCCACAGAAATAAAGAATGTTGAAAAAGAATTCGAGTGTATTTTTTATTCACTTACAAAATATCTTCAGCCCCTCTGGTGTGGACACATAATAAAGCTACATTTGAAATATTTCGATTCGAAACTGTCGGTCGCATTGACTCGTTGAATGTAATACTTGGGACGGTGAATGTTATCATATTGGAAACTAAACTAAATTTATATTTTTACTAGTAGATTCTATAAAAATAAACACTAAAAATCATGCATATTAATTTATTTTAATGTATGTACAGTGAAAAAAAAACAGAATAATATCCGTTCGTAATGGCAGGTCATTATTACTGACTGGCAAGCTAGTAGTCATAGTTTAGTTATACGATCTTTAGAGAACGGAAAATAATCTTTTTTTCATATTGAAATACTTCATGTTAATTTGTCTATTCGGAACCAATTCGGTTATAAAAACATATATCATAACATTAACTGACACCAAATGAACTTTTTAAAGTATACGAAAGTGAATCTGAACAAGATAACATGAATATGTTATCTAAACAATTATTGAGAAAATAAATCGGATAACATAAATGTTACTTTTGGGGGTGTTCACTGTCAATACATGGTGGAAAGGTATTATATTAAGAAAAACACAATATTCCTTTTTACTTATTTCCTTTTTTTATTTCTCAAGTTCAGGACCGGCTTCACTCATGACGAGCATTTTCAACTGAGTATGTTAATTTATTATACTGAATAATAATTAATTATACGATAGATTTGATTTTTATCCAGAAATCTGTATAACAAATACTGCTTACAGTGCTTACACGATTAAATATTTTCGAGGCTTAAATAAACATAAAGGTATTGTAATATATTAAAACAGATGCGGGCGTTTTCATAAATGTGGAGCAATTTCATTGAAAAGTCTTTATGTATAATCGAATTAGTAGCATACCTTACAAAATACATTCGGAGAGATAAAATTATAATTATATATGGGTTTGTAAAACAGAATTTCAATATATTCACCTGCATAATTATCATTTTGTGACGGCAAAGCTTCCCACAGCTTGTTGTCATGAGTTTTGATAAAAAATATCATAACAAAGGATTGTCGAAATTGTGTATTGGAGTACAATTGAAATATTTCACGATAAGAGATCTTCATCAAAATGTTTCGAACTGAGCAATGTGGGGAGATTTGATATTTTGCGGTAGCAGGTACAGATTTCGCGGCAACTGTTCTTTGAGGAAGTCGTTTTTGAAATGCAAACACAGCTGACAAAATGCGATAAGAGGAGTCGAACGAGAAGTAGGTATCGTAAAGTAGGGGAGTTGCGAAGAGACAGAGCCTCGGGGTGGGCGGACGTGAGACAGGTGGTGCCGCGTTCGATATCGAGACGTCACGGTGAAAATTGGGGTATTAATTAAATTAAAAAATATTTCGAGATCACGGTCGGAAACATGTTCATTTTTATCGATCAATTGACGTGAAGATTCTCTTGAATTCGGTAAATGATTGAAATCTCAAAAATACGTGAAAAACAGAAAATGAAAAAGACTAAACAATCTGACACCAATACGAGCTCAGAAAAATGTAGCAGTGTTGTATCAGAGGTTTATCTAGTTAAATTTCAATAGACTGACGATGTTCGATTACATTTTAATATTATATATACAATTATAAAAAGGATACTATAATTGATATGAAGGTAATGTTTACAATTGTAAAAATGTTACTGTATATGAATATGTTACTGAAATGCTACTGAATAATATGATATTAAAGTACATAATGTAAAATAAAATATTGATTAATACTTCGATATATTTGCCGTCAACTTTGTTTATTCGTAAAACTTGCGATGGTATGTCTGATGCTACAATTATATGCCTTTAAAAAAGGCGAAGCACACGTCATATAAAGTAACATAACAATTTTTTTTATATACTTAATGATTAACGTTGTGTTTACCATTATGTAGTTGAAAACAATGGCGTTAGATAATACAAAATATAATGTGTTAAAAGACTATTCGTTTTAGGACACTACCCTTTTTAAAAAGGTATTCGTCATATTGAAGGAAAAAAGGTTTTGGTTTTTATAAAAAAATATTGAAAAAGTACAAAAAATCTGTAATAATATTATATAAACTATAGCTACAACTGAAAAAAAATCTACATTATTTTATTATATGTTAATTGATGATGATACATATCGCGACACAGCGATTATATTTATTGAGATCCACGAATCAATTTAAATTTAATTAACTCAACGGTAGAGAGCAAAAGTTCTGAGACTTTTAGCCGTAAGCTGTCTCAAAAATATGGCCAATTGTTGATTCGGTGCTTGTCTTTGAGTTTGTAATTAAAAATATGCCACGGTCATTGAAAACTCTTTCCGTTGTAGTTACACGATATCATTCGCCTAAAGCTTCACTCTTTTTTTAATTAAAACGAAATGCAAAACTTCTAAGACGTCATAATCAATTGTAAATGAATTTATAATTATTTTCCGAATGATGCCAATTGTAAATTTGAATCGTTCAAATTATGTACATTCACACAAGTTTTGTCACTAACGGCCCGGGTTTCGCCTTTTGGCATCTTCAGGCTTTCAAGTGCGCGGATGAACTTGAACTGGCGCTTGGTAAAATATTCCGTTTGTTATATACTGATGAATAAATAATAAAGAGAAAATAGTACAATTCAATTAAAATAACATGAATATACAAATTGCAATACAAACTTTACAAGCTTTATTGATTAAATACAATTCAATTCTTTCATCATAAATTAAAAGAGAAAATGCAACAATTGATTTATTATCAATTGAGTTATTTTTATATTACTACTAAATATAAAAAAACGCGAGACCCTTGGTCGTTTGCATTCATAACCAAAACTCGACTAACACATTTTGACTGGGCTGCTTCACGGTTGCAAGTCATAGAATGGCCTGATTTTCCAAGGTTATCGTGTACTATTTTTTTCAAAAAATAAATGCTTGCAAATAGTATTGATTAATTTTGTAAGAAAATTAAAAATAAGGCTCCATAGAGTACTTAATTAGATCACTTATTATAAAAGGGCCAGTAGACCATACTCGTATATGTCCTATAAATTATGTCGAATGAAACTTATTTAACCTTACAACATTTAATCTTGGGAGTTGCTTTATCTGAATAAGGAGCAATAACTCATGAATAATAAGATAGATTATATGTAATTTATAGTAAGTATCGTTATTTTCTTTCGTTCATATTTGGTTTGGCATTTTTGCTACTGGCGCGAGAGCTATGAATACGTTTATTATCAAAAAAAACTTTTAAAATATTCTTTGGCCATGTTCGCTTATGTTAAAATATACAACTTTGAAATAAGTAACTTTTTAACATTTCCAGATCACCGTTAAAATTAAACTTGTTAGAGGTATCTAGCAGCTGTCAAGTTTAATTTCATCTGATAAAATCAAAAGCTTAGAATTTTCAAAAGCGTTACCACGTGTCAAGAACCGTCACTTTACTCCAACCGAAATATACTTTAAAAAGAAGCTGTCCAGAATTATCACGGCAGAGATATAAAAAGAAATTTCGTGCTCTATCTTGGAATATAAAAATAAACTATTTAATGTTTACGTTTTGAACATCAGAACGTTTGAGCAGTACACTTATGTAAGCCAAATATTGAATAAATTAATGTTTATCAGTTTTGTTTTACGTATTTTTTTGTATTATGGTACTCATTAATAAATATTTAAAATAATATCCTTGTGATGAAATGTGTAACATAATCTAAGCATATAACTTTTAAATTGTAATTAAAAATATTTGAGATATAAAAAGATACATTGAACTGTCTATATTCTTTTTTACATTTTCAGTTAACCAATTTATAAATAATATGTTTATGATTGTTGAATTTTTAGAAGTGCTAAATTTTTAGAAGAAATACTATTTTTTCATTGAAGCAATGTGAATATGGCTTGTGTTATCTGCTGAATCATGCATCATCCATAGCATTTGTTAGATGAATAAATGAAATACTAAAAATTCGATGCAGGTTTGTCGTGAACCATTTTTAAATTATATAATTTAAAAATGTATCAATACGTAATAGGCGTTAAATTGATTTATATCAAAAAAACTACCAATTTTAACGAAAAAAATCGAAATTATTCGTAGATAAATACTTCAACAAGTTTCAAAATGATTAACGAATCCAAATAATGTTCCACTACTGGATAGCGAATCAAAAGTATTTAGTATTATTAATAATTATTATATGTATACTAGCTGACCCGGCATGCGTTGCAATGCCACTCAAAGAAAGAAAGTGTTTGTGTTTTAATTATGTTTATTGAAGTGGTTTTGGATATATTTTGTTTTTTTTTGTCTGGTGCGTATATGAATAGATCTTAAGGTTTTTCAACGCGTGAGCAGGCCAGATACAGCTATCCATGTGTGAAGCATGGGTTTTTAATATTTAGTCCACACACTTGTAGCGATTGTCCAAATGCGTGTCGCACCGGAAACTGCAAACATTTTAATTCTAATGGCCTATCTGTCGAAATTATTGGGATGCTTGGCAACAGTACATCGTATCCTTTAATTTCTCCATTTAAAATTGAAGCTTAGATGATACTGTTCATTATATTTCACTGAAAGCCTGGTACCGTTGCAAAGTCGTGGTGGATTTATATTTCGGAGAAGAATGATAGGTACGCCAATTTTCCGTGTTAAAACGTGCGGTAGCATGCGGTAGCATGCCTGGAAAATCAAGTGAGTTTAAGAATTCAGTTGGAATAGCTGTAAGCCCGTTGCCCAGCAACGTGAGATTTTTGTTGCATTATAGAAAAGTCATAAATTTACTGGCATGAACAATTGAATGCATATTTATTATTATATATGTATATAATCTAATAACACATATTTAATAAACTCCGTTTTTTTCCCTAGGGTACTCAACGTTATACCCACCACCACCCGCTACGGCTTCACATTCTTTTATAGGGTGTATTCCGTAGCGTAACAACGTTAGTCGTGTTGTTAACGTTAGCTGTAAGCCCGTTGCCTTCAACGGAGTGGATTTTTGTTGCATTTTTAAATAGTCAGAAAATTTACTGGCGTGAAAAATAAATTGCAAACCTTTTTATTGAATAAGCCAGAAAATCTAAACGTAATTAATTCTCTACATGGATTGTTTAAGAAATACACACAATTCTCTCAAAAAACTAAAATACACCGGGATTGCAAAACAAAATATGCAAATAGCGGAAAATTCCGAGGACGTGAAAACAGAATTTTACTGAACTGTAAATAATCAAAAATTACGTCCAAACCAAACTTAATAAGATAAAAATTTCTGCTCAAAAGGTTAAAAAAGAATTCGATCAATTGTAATAAAGATGTTATTATTTTATTTGTAGTTTTAGTATAAATGAAAAAGTAATGCTTAACATAAATAAAAAATCTTTTTTTTTTAATTAACTGCATATTTTATCAAAATGTATGAAAAAAAGACAAAATGTGATTCTATAAAATATCCATATCATAATTAGAATATTCGTAATGTATTTAAAATAATAAAAACTTATGTAAAATGTCCAAAAATATTCGACCCAAGACATTGCCAAAGTATGAAAAATTCCAAAAAACATTCAATATTTTGTCCAAAATGTATGAAAATATCGTATTTTATATTTGCTTTACATATATAAAAAATATACTTTTTTTTAAATTTTGATAAAATAAATATATATTTTTGGAACAATGTTTAAGTTTGCTAACAACTATTTTTCGTAGTAGCAAAAATTTCGTAAATTATTGAATTTTTGGAATAATGTTTAATTTTGCTAACAACCATTTTTCGTAGTAGTCGAAATGTCGTAAATTATTTAATTTTTGGAATAATGTTTAAGTTTGCTAACAACCATTTTTCGTAGTAGCAGAAATTTCGTAAACTATTTAATTTTTGGAATAATGTTTAATTTTGCTAACAACCATTTTTCGTAGTAGCAGAAATTTGGTAAATTATTGAATTTTTGGAATAATGTTTAAGTTTGCTAACAACCATTTTTCGTAGTAGTCGAAATGTCGTAAATTATTTAATTTTTGGAATAATGTTTAATTTTGCTAACAACCATTTTTCGTAGTAGCAGAAATTTGGTAAATTATTGAATTTTTGGAATAATGTTTAAGTTTGCTAACAATCATTTTTCGTAGTAGTCGAAATGTCGTAAATTATTTAATTTTTGGAATAATGATTAAGTTTGCTGACAACCATTTTTCTTAGTAGCATAAATTTCGTAAATTATTTAATTTTTGGAATAATGTTTAAGTTTGCTAACAACCATTTTTCGTAGTAGCAGAAATTTCGTAAATTACTTAATTTTTGGAATAATGTTTAATTTTGCTAACAACCATTTTTCGTAGTAGCAGAAATTTGGTAAATTATTGAATTTTTGGAATAATGTTTAATTTTGCTAACAACCATTTTTCGTAGTAGCAGAAATTTCGTAAAATATTTAATTTTTGGAATAATGTTTAAGTTTGCTAACAACCATTTTTCTTAGTAGCATAAATTTCGTAAATTATTTAATTTTTAGAATAATGTTTAAGTTTGCTAACAACCATTTTTCGTAGTAGCAGAAATTTCGTAAATTATTGAATTTTTGGAATAATGTTTAAGTTTGCTAACAACCATTTTTCGTAGTAGCCGAAATGTCGTAAAATATTTAATTTTTGGAATAATGTTTAATTTTGCTAACAACCATTTTTCGTAGTAGCAGAAATTTGTTAAATTATTGAATTTTTGGAATAATGTTTATGTTTGCTAACAACCATTTTTCGTAGTAGCAGAAATTTCGTAAATTACTTAATTTTTGGAATAATGCTTAAGTTTGCTAACAACCATTTTTCGTAGTAGCAGAAATTTCGTAAATTACTTAATTTTTGGAATAATGCTTAAGTTTGCTAACAACCATTTTTCGTAGTAGCAGAAATTTCGTAAATTACTTAATTTTTAGAATAATGTTTAAGTTTGCTAACAATCATTTTTCCTAGTAGAAGATTTTAAAATAAAAGTCGAAATACAGTTCTATAAAATATCATGTAAGAAATTAAAAATATTTTCAAGGCCAGATGCAAAATATAACCATACCTCCAATAATCGAATCAATGACGTCACTGATCAAAATCTGTCAAATCAGCTCCAAAAAATCTTTTCCCAGCCCTATAATTATAGCTTCAAAAAATCGAATCAGAATATTCGATTATTTAAAAAACGTCGTAGCGATGCAAACTTTCAAATAAAGTTCTCTCAATATTATTACAATGCTTTAGTTCTAAGCCAGGAAATTTGAATTGAAAGACGTCCATTTCAATTGTTTAAAATTGGAACGACGAATTGTCCGGAATATTGAAAAAAAATTCTGGATCGGGACACCCTTCACCTAGCGGGATGAAATATAGTTTACATTTGATTCTTATATCTAGCAAATGTACATAAAAAAAATCATAAAAATCGGTCAAGCCGTTTCGGAGGAGTTTGGAGACCAACACCGTGACACGAGATTTTTATATATATAGATTTATTTTTATTCACTGTATATCTTCTTACTTTTAATCCGACATTTTCATGGTGTCTATATTTTGAAAAACAATTCAATATTTAATTTTATTTCACTTTATATTTATTAGCATTTCATCACCAAACTTAGTAAAAATTGTTTTTATTTAAAATTATCAAAGCTTAACTAAGCTAAACAGTATTAAGTAAAAGTATTAGCGTGCTAACAAAGCGTGAAGATCCTTATCATTCATACATTAACTTCGTTATAATAATAATATAAATCGTCGATTAGAATCTATATGTAATATATTAAGTGACACTTGACAGCGCTTCTCACGCCATGTTTAAATAATTGTTGTACTATACAAATCCACTCATCACAATATTTTTTAATAAAATAGCTTGGGTTCAATTTTTATTAATATTATAGTAAATTCTTCTTCTTCTTCTTTGGCCATATTCGCTCCTTATGTGGAGCATATAGCCGCCACGCGGCACCTCCATGTTTCCCTGTCTCCCGCCAATAGCTTTGCTTCCTCCCATGACATGCCAGCATCCCTCAGTTCCGCCGAGTACATCCTATGGATAGTACCCGACGGACGTCCGGGACGCCGGAATCCCACCGATCGAAAGAAGGCAGGATTGAGGCTTTCCGGAGGCATCCGCAGCACGTGACCCAGCCAGTTCCAACGTCTCTCCATAACCATTGACGTGACGGGACACTGTCTTGTACGCTCCCTTAACTCTGAATTCCTCATAAAATCAAACCATCTCACCCCCATTATCCGACGCAAGCATCTGTTCTCGAAGCTCAGTATACGGTTTTTCTAAGTCTTCGTCAGGTGCCATGATTTGCAACCGTAAAACATTACCGGCAGAATGCAAACGTTGAACGAGTGGCATTTGGTTTTAATCGAGTACAGCTGTGTGTCCCAGACAGTCCTCATTGAGTTGAATGTGGCTCCAGCCACTCCTAAACAAATTTCGAGATCGTTTTTTGTACTACCGTCTTCGGGGATATGTACGCCGAAGTATCTGAAGCTGTCAACTCTCTCGATGATCTGTCCCGCGCTGGTAAGGGTCCTACCAGAGTCATGACAGGTTTGGTTACACATCACATTGGTCTTACTAGTATTAATTTTTAGACCAATGCGACCGGAGTTAGTTCCTAGGCCATCGATAGTCTCCTAGATGCCCTCAATGGATTTATCAAATATGACAGCATCATCGGCATATTCAAGGTCACACAACTTTAGACCGGGACCAACAGCTACACCTCGATTAGGTGGAATTGAACTGCGAAGTATGTAGTCAAAGATAATAATAAACAGGAACGGTGCAAGAACGCACCCCTCTCTCACTCCGGTTGTGACCCCGAACCATTCGGTATTTGAGTCACCGATTCTCACACAACATGCACTATTCTCATATAGGGATTTGATCATGGCCACAATCATTGGCGCAATCCCTTAGGCATCCAGTATGCTCCACAAAGAGGGTCTGTGGGGTCTATCAAATGCCTACTCATAGTCGACGAAACAACAAGCAAGAGCACTGTTAAATTCATTGCTCTGCTGGAGGAGACATCGAAGATTGTGTATTTGGTTCGCACACGACTTTCCAGGGAGGAAGCCCGCTTGCTTTTCCTAAGTATTTTCATAATGGGACCTCTTATTCTCGCCAAGAGAATGTGTGCTATCACCTTCCCAGGAATACTGAGAAGAGTTATGCCTTGGTAATTGTTACAGCTGAGGGGATCATCTTTTTATGGAGTGCTAACACCTCACCGTCCACCCAGTCAGTATAGTCAGTCATAGTAAATTTGTTGAATTTAAGTTTCATTGGGCTCCCTAAGTCAGTATCTTGAACTAGATAAAAAGTCTCCATTGTCATTTTTTTCTTGATAGTCAAAATGTATTATTTTTTGAATTGTTTGAATTTTGTACTTTTCCATGAGTTTTGAAACTCAAAACTCATGGAAAAGTACAAAATTCAAACAATTCAAATTTGATATTGAAATTCCATCAAGCACCCTAAGTCGAAATACTTAATTGTATTATTTTTTATTAATATAAAACAATTTAAATTTATAACATTAGGAACAGCTTAACTCAGTAAAGACGACTGTTTTTTTGAAAGTTTCAAAACTCATGGAAAAGTACAAAATTCAAACAATTCAAATTTGATATTGAAATTCCATCAAGCACCCTCAGTCGAAATACTTAATTGTATTATTTTTAATTAATATAAAACAATTTAAATTTATAACATTAGGAACAGCTTAACTCAGTAAAGACGACTGTTTTTTTAATGTTGAAATGGTTTTTATCCAACCTCCAATCTCATTATAACCAAAGCGTTTTTATTAAAAATCAATATACTATTATATTGTAAAAGTAAAATTTATTGCAATTGATTTTCCCCATGCCAAAGCATTAAAGAATACAATGATTTTTAATCAATAAGTAATAATCAAGATTTTTAACTTTATAATAACGTTTAAATATTTAAAAATCGCTTTCAAAATAGCATTACGATTCAAGTTTTAAGCAACCTATATCATTTTTAAAAATGCATAAAATATGCGGCTTGCTTATCGATTGGACATTTGAATTTTCAAATAAAATATTTTCCGTTGGATTGAGACGATGCTACTACATTGGAAATTGAATCCTGCATTAATTAATTCTAGGAATCAAATATTTGCGGGATGTTTTCTATTGTCATCTTAAATTCCCTTGGCAACCGCAGATAACGAAGCACATAGCAAGAGCCAGACAAGAGAATAACGAGTAATTGAATTACGAGTTTGAGTAAAAATGATTCTGTTTCTTTTTATAAATAATGATTTATATGCTTATTTGATAACAGTCAATAACAAAAAACTGAAGTACTGAGGGTTCTTAAGAATCAATTACAGCATTATTAGACCTCAGATATATTCTTTTAAATCATTAGAGATGAAATAAATTAGATTTTTAAAATTAAACTCGAGATCATGTCAGTGATATATCTTCATCTTATTTAAAAAAAAACTTTATATCTACACATTTCACGCTATTTATTAAAATTCAGGAAAAAATAATTCTTTTTAGAATATTTTAATAACTTAATTTATAATTATCTTCATAATAATTAATAATTCTAAATTAACGATGAATTCCCATCAAGCACCTTCAGTCGAAATTTTAAATTATATTTAAATAACATTTAAGAATTACTTTTGAACTCATTTAGTACCTCTTTAAAGATAATTTACTTTGAATCTAATCTTTTTTTTGATTGCCAATTGGTAGTATTTGTTTTTTTAGATGACATTGATAAATCGATATCATTTAATTAATTGAAACTTGTATCTTTACTTATAAATTGCTTTCATATTTATTTTTAAAAAATGCTTGTTTCACCTTTTCATCGGGCATATTTGTCATATACAATGATATTTGATGATTTTATTTCGATGATGATGTATTGGATCATTTAATTTTTCACAAAGAAAATTGAATGTAAAAACTCTTAGGCATTCGTGATTCCCGATTCTTAGTTTTTTTTTTCGTTAAATATTATTTAATAAAAACGTTGTTTATTGGTTCCCAAAAGTTTCATACGTCCCATATCCGGATTTGTGTGTAGTTGGTACATCTTTAATTCATAGAACGGAAAAGTAGAAAAAACTTTTGGGAAATGTATTTATTAATGGCTTTCTTAAAAGTTTCGGGCGTATATAAATATAGCACACGGCCAGAAGTGGTTCTGCTGATCAAATAGTTTGATATTCATGACGGATATGAATGACTTAAACAACTTTGACTTCGCGAGGAAAATAAAGAAAAAGAGGGAATATTATGACAAACAGAAATAGGCTAAACTAATCCAAAGAAATCTCTCAAGAGCTTGCGCTATTTTATAACTTTTTCTCCTTTTGGAGGCAAATAAATAGACGCTGAAACTAATACAAGAAAACATAAATATTATAGTGAGTCCTACACATTTTTGTGTATTGCAATATAATATGACTGAGTATACTTAAAATAATACACTCAGATTGTTTTATGTTTAAGGGATTCTTTTTCTAAAAATTGTTCTTTTGTTTAAGAATCATGATGCTCTTACAACACTCTGGATTGATTGACTAAGTAACGTAATACATTCTTTAACTAATAATTTTATTCTACTGATCGCTTAATTTATTAAGAATATTTGTACATACACGAAAAGCTACTGTGTTATTTATTATACCAGTTGGCAGTGTCACTTTTAAAAAATTGACTTATTACGATTAAATTTGAATCGTTCAAACTATGTACATTCTCACAGATTTTGTCACTAACGACCCGGGTTTTGCCTATCGGCATCTTCAGGCATTCAAGTGCACGGATGAACTTGAACTGACGCTTAGCAAATGAAAGTTTCGTGTTTATATAAGATACAAATGCATCACTGAGTCCAAAGCCATTGCTGGCGAAAAGGACGAGCCCATGGGAATGCCAACAGATTTGAGCAGTGAGCAGTTTCAAGAATTATATAATTTGTTTGTCGGCAAAGGTTTTATGATTATATGATTTTATGATTATATAGGGTATAGAAGTGGAGATGTGGGAAAGTTTGATATTTCGTTTGATATTTAAAAACACGGAACTTTCATTTGCTAAGCGTCAGTTCAAGTTCATCCGTGCACTTGAATGCCTGAAGATGCCGAAAGGCGAAACCCGGGTCGTTAGTGACAAAATCTGTGAGAATGTACATAGTTTGAACGATTCAAATTTAATATTGAAATTCTACCAAGCACCTTCTAGCGAAATCTTAAATTATTACGATTAATAATATATTATCCTTGAATGTAACATTTCAAAGAATGATTCTAGATTACCAATGATAAATAAATCAGTGTGACGTTAATGATTTTGATTCATTTGATTACTCAAAACAAGAAAAAAAAAAACATCAGTATCTTATTACAAGAGAAGAAAAATATTACCTAAAATACGCTACGAAAAATGCATCAACTATCTTAAACCTTTCCGGCTTTTGGGCTTGCGTATGCCACAAAAAAATATTAATAAAGATTGGTAGAAAAAAACGTTTAAAAATAGTTCGTCCAAGATAATTTACTAAACGATATACGAAAAAGTATAAATCTTTATATTAAATAATTGATCATACGGTTCTGTTAATAAAATTTTACCTAACTATAAATTTTCTATGCATTGGTAAATCACCATTTGGTATTTGGTTGGTAGCAACAGCTGCAATATAACTTAAAATAATATTTTATTCTACCATTTTTTATTCACTTCTTAATAAGTTTACGGGTTTGAATCTTAATATAGACAGTATTAAAAAAATATTCAATGAAGTTATAGATTTTTTTTCGAAAGAATAAACGTATGTGATATTATCTCCAACTCACCCGATCCTAAAAACGGGGAGTAGTTGAAACGATTATCCAACTTCTTGTACTGACCTAGCCCCATATCCTTATATTTTATTTCCTTAGAAATGGGATCAGTTGAGTAACAGAGTTATCGTTGATTTTTTTTGTTGACGTAAGCTACATCAGTATTCAATATGGTTCACATCAGAAGTTGGAAAGTTTAAAAAAAAACGTTGTTATTTTTGGCAGTTAAAATTAATACATTTCTAAGTAATGTGACAAGCAACATATCTCATCACTACAACTGATTTTTAATTAAGTAAAAACTGGTTAAGATGGTACTTAGTTGAAGCTGTCAAAATCTTACCAAAAGATAAATATTGTAAAGTATATCCTAATTATTATTTGCCCAAACAAACACTTAAATATTTCAATTTATGCCCAAAGAAATGATTATTTTAACTACACTCATTAAAATATTATTCCTTTTGACGAATACATATTTTTAAATGATTTCAAACTGCTAGTTTATAGATTTTAAATGTTGTATTATTTTTTCGTCAAAAATATATACAATGGAACCTCCAATTAGACTACCCCGAATTACTCGCTGGCTTGAAATATTCGCTGCAAATCCCCCAATTGCACTGTCGCATTCCAATGTCGTTGCTACGAGAAGGTCGTCTGTGCGGCGCATACAGTCAAATGTTGGCTAGCGTCTGCGTATTCAACACGGGCCAGGTTATACACATATAGCCGAGCGACTGTATATGTGTTAGATTTTGGCGTGCTTTACATTTTAACACTTAGTAACTAAATATTTCGTCCATATTTTTTTTTGTAAAACTTAAGGAAATCTTAGTTTTTCATTTGATGCGAAAAAAAGAAAATCCCTAATTTTGTATGAGATTCACTCCCCCAATTACTCTACACAAAATTACACTGTCCCAACTTTAGTGTAAATGGTGGTTTTACTATATTATTTTGAGTCTTGCAGTTTGCAATTTTTAGTGGAAAAAAAATCAAATTAAGAAGTTTGGTGAACAATTGTCTGAAGTCCCTCAGCAGAAAAATCTTGGTACGTAGACCACGATCCAAATAATATACAAGAAATCTCCCTTAATAGGGGTCACCCTTCTTATGTCAGCTTAATATCAATAACTTCTTATATGAAACACAATAACAGAATAGCGTTCACTGTATAAATTGGCTATGAAAATTCACCAAGTCATATTTTTAATACAACAAGAAATAATAAACTGAGATTTTTTCATATGTGGGCACATATTTTATTAGAAATTGATTTTTGTTGTTTATTTTACTGAAAATTGTATCAAGTAATTTTTGCCGACCTCTGCAGTCTACTTTTTTGTTTGAATTGGTATTATCTTGATAGAAATTCATTGTTATAAGGTAAGACATCAAAAAACTTATTTAAGTTCTGTAAATTTTATTATATACATATATGGTTGATAGCTATTTCGATTTACATCAAACTATACTGGCTTAGAAAAATACACAAAACATCTTCTAGCCCACTCTAATATCCTAATTGATAAAGTTTAAACATATTTCTGATGAGGGTATAAGTACGTGAAAATAGCTATCAACTAAATATAAAATAATATTTGTAGAGCCACACTTTGATATTTTTCTCCTTATTATATGTAGTTCAGTGTTAAAAAAACTGCCCTTGTAATCAACAAGGTATTTTCAATCTAACATTTTAGGTCTTGGGTATGGGTGTTTTGCTATATATTCTCAATGAGTTAATCTTAAATGAAACATTAAATTCATGTCGTATGATATAAAAAATCATAAATATCTAGCGCCTTGTATAATATAAATTGTGATGTATTAATTTATCGTTATAAAATACATACACCATTGCTTATAAGTCACAACAGATTAAGACTAAGTATTTTTAAAAGTTCACGATTTTTTTTATTTTTATTTAAAATTACTGTGAAAAGGAGTGATGAGGTGAGTAGTAATAATTGATTGCATATGCATACCGTTAGAAAACTAAAAAAGATAGAAAAACGAAAATAATAAAGGTAAAAAGTATATTTATTTAGAATTATGAAATAATTCTAATAGCTCTTTTTGACGTCACGCCATCGATTTTAGTTATGAACAATACTGAGATACATGAAGAGCTATCAGATATAATTATTCAAATATGTGTTATGTTCAAAAATCAAAATTCTACAACAAAAAATTGTCGCAGGTGTTGATGATGACATTCAACCGATTCATATTTCAAAAAAATGTCTATGTTTATAAATGTAATATTGTAGCTTTCTTCCATTTGTATTTGGGCAGTTACTTTCAACCTTCCTCCTTTTTATTTCCAATGTGTTTTCATATATTTTTTTTATATGAACGATTATTGTTAAGTTCAGTAGTGTTTTTTCGCGTCTGGAAATAATGGGTCTACGGTATTGCATTATGGAAATCTGAAATGCTTTTCAGTGTTTTGAATAAAAAGAACTGAACTTTAGTGCTAAAATAATAAAAAAACAAAAACAAAACTGCCCATTTTATTTTTTAGATTTTTTATACTTTTCAACTGCGGTCCGAGAAATAAAATTTTATTTAATGGATCTTGAAAATACAAATTCTATTAGTAGTGTTATATTTCCAAAAACGTGTACAATGAATACTATTCTTTATGGAAATTTTCACTAACTAAAGAAGTACTGTAAGCAGTTTTGTTTGCTTAAAGTACATGAATAGAATTTTTGTTGCTGTTAATCATTTAGAAAAATAATCTTCAATGCATTAATTATTTGATACTTAGTAGTAAAATATTAGAATTTTAAGAGTCCATGAAAAATATATTTTATTAAAAGAACGATGGCATCGTTGAATGTAAAAAAACACTTCTTTCTACTTAGTAAAAATGTTACAATATTCTGCGTACATACTTTACAAAAGCTTTAGAATTATTTACAGACCACAAAACACAACCATAAAATAAAAATTCAACCTAAGGGTTTCGTTGATAAGAGTTTTATATGATAATGTAACCCAACCACCGAAGAAAACTATCATCATGGCAAACCATCCAAGTTGTTCTGAAGTGTTTATTTTTTATTTATATTATATAAATACTAAAAAGAATGTCTAAAGTAATTTTTATTTGACTTCAAGACCATAGTAAATATGAATTAAAATAAACTACTTATGGCGACTTCTTACTGGGAAAAAACTTCCGGCCCTACTTTAGCCGAGTGCTGTTTAGAATTATTTATTCTTTTTTTTTGCTAATATTTCAGAAACCTTTAATTAAATTGTAGAAAACCTGTCTGCTAAGTTTGTTAATAAATGTTTAAGAATTACTTTTAATTATGTTATAACTTAATTACCTAATTTATGTATTACTTAGCTTTATGTTGAATGAACATGATAGTAGTTATTATTTGTAAGGGGTTACTTATAATTTAATTAAAAGTTTTTATTTGCTATTTATTTATTTTATATAAATGCGATCGCGATTTTATTTTAAAATTGTATAAATAATTTGATGGACGAAATCAGTACTGACCGTTATTAGATAATGTGATATCAGTACACAAAAAAGTATTTAATTTAGTGCCTTTCCACCGAGAATTAAGTGTGAACTGAAAATGTGTTATCAATGGTATAACATATGTATATCGTAGATTAAACACTTAGCAAATCTATGAGTGTAGTACACACTGTTTATCTTCTCAATTACACGGTTATTTGTTATTGATAATGATACTCAATTGTGCTTTTCTTGCAAGCAATTTGGCTAGTTAATTTGAGAGAGAATACACAAACGAAGGAAGTTTTCCATACTTGATAAAAATAGCTTTAAATATAATATATATCTTAAAAATTAGCCAAAAGCTACATAAAATAATTCAACTTGTCACCCGCTTTGGTCTAGTTGGTTAGAGTTTGCTTTACCGACCAGGTGGGTCTGGGTTCGATTCCCGGTAAGGTCAATGTCAAAATTGGATTTTTTTCAATTTTAATTTGAGATCTAAGACATGGGTGTTTGTGAAGTCAATTCTTCTTGAGTTTATCTCATGTGACTTTCAAAAATTCTCATCGAGTATATCTCGTATGATCTTTCAACTTAAAAATATTTGACGCATTGGTGTAAGCTGTAATGTCGAATATGTTTTTTATAAATTAGAAAAAAATAAAAAAACTTTAAATTGATCTCAAACAAATCTTTCAGTTTACAAATATTGATAACTAAAATGGTATTCTACATTCTATATGTATAAAATTTAAGCAATTCTATTTTTATGTTGGCTAAAAACGGGTGAGTTTTATATAGGTCCAAGTATTTAATTAAGACTTAGAATCAATGTAAGTTTACAAAATGTAATACAGAAATAAATGTAAGGGACATTTATTTAAATAGTTTCTATGAAAAATGTCATACAATTTACGAGTGGTTTATGGAGTGTCAGTACCATCAGAATAATGAACGAAAAACTTTTTATTCGCACTGTTTGTATAAATAAATACTTTCAAACAAAAAAGAATCCTTTTATGGAAATAGCTTGTATGGAAAACCACGACAAATTCTAAGAATGACCGAGACGTTGTGGATAGTGATGTCGTATTCCGCAATATTATTATACGAAGCAAGTGTCACGAGTGGAACAGAATTATCAGCGAGTTAGTGGGCCGGCACAATTGCTCCCAATGCCACGTTTCTGGGTGAGATGCTTTGCGAAACGACTAAGTTTAAGTATTATTTGTATTGCTAAAAAAAATAAAGAACATTGGATGAAAGAAATATTTAGGCACAACGGCTTTTTGATGCTAAGCTTCCATCGTGTCTTTGAAAAGATTTTGCCGTCTGTGATTCTGACTGTCGCAATTGTGATTTGTATAAAATCGTATGAAAAAGTTAATCAATCAAATGGTAAAACGAAAAAAAATCGTCAATTTAATGTTTCTTCTTCTTTTGACTGGTTTCGAATCAATCGATCAAGGTTTTTTCTGGCGGGGCTTATTTGAATATACATAAATAAAACTACTTGTTTCCTAATAAATATACGTACATTCACAATTTTGTTGCGTAGAGCTGGTATAAACAGACAGTCATACAATTAGTAAATATAAAAATATTCCTACTGTAATATTTTTGATGTACTCGATGGTAACATTGAGGAAGTCAATATTTATATATTATATAATCATACTTGAAACACGTGTCACAATTTTTTACGCAAACTGTGAAATAACAAAATTAATAATTTTATATTCCTATTAGAAATCGATCATCACACTAATGTAGATGTAACAGTTTTTCGTCTTCCACAGTATCGACCGTCATAATTTTAGTAGAACTCTCAACAGTAAAATCGTTTAATTAAAATCAACTAAAAGTATCATTTTTACTATTCTGTTGTCAATTTTTCTATGCTATACTTTGTTGCCATTTTTAACGAAAATCTTTCTTAATAAGAGAGAATACGAAAAAACAATAATAGGTTATTTAATAATTTTGCAGTAAAGGTAAAAAAAAACATTCTATAACTATCTGTAGTTAAAAACTTTTTATTGTGATTTATGTATAAAGGGTCTTGCTTTTTTAAGCTTATTCATTAACTAAAATACGAAACATAAGACGGAAAAATTAGACAACCCATGTGAATAATTCAACAGCTCTATTACTTTTACGGGCCGTAATAAATATTTAGTAACATTAAGCATGGAAGGGTTTTTCAGTTAAAAAGACCCGAGAGTGTTTAGCGGATTGAATTTTTACTATCGGCCAGAAGAGTATTTAGTTAACATCATTGAAGTCCCGGAATAATTAATTAACTATTTGCTACCTGTAATTTAATCACCGACATTACAAAGGTTGCTCACACGAATTTAAGTAGAGTAATTTATTCAGGCAGGGATAAAACGATGCCTTGTTTAGTAAATAAACCACGTCGTGTCGAAATAAAATTTTGCAACAAATTAGCAGAGATTAATTCAGCTCAATCTTATTCATCGGTCGCACACCTAGAAGTAGTAATGGGTATATCCGAAAGTAAAAATTAAATCCTCATCTTTCGATGTGGTATTTTATTGCGGAAATAAACAATGCATGATATCAGTGTTTATATGGATTTTTGTGTTTCCTTGCACCGTCGTTTACAAATAATAAGCACGATGCGTTGCTAAGCAAGTGAAAAAAATGAAAAAACAATATTTTTTATTTTTTTCTTTGACCTTGTTTTTAAAAGTCTTAATTTTAATAAATAACTCTGTAACAATTTATATTTTCGTTATGAGTAAAACCAGTTTGATCTTTATTAAAAGAATAATATTTAGTTTTAGAAAAGTGTTTCAATTTTTAAATACATGTACATCAACAATTTACAGGGGATTATTTGACTAAGTATTAAGAAAAATATTATTATTGTTGTAATAAATTCAGCCAAATCTATTTTTTAAATTAAAAACTTGCATGCAAACGTTTTTTATTAATATTCCTATCCCTGTGTGTACTTGTTTTTTTTATTATAGTTAATATTTTTTATGGTGTTCACTGTCAATACTTGGTGGAAAGGCATTATAATAAAAATAATAAAAGATTTTATGTGGAAAAAGTACTAAAAATCTTTTATTATTTATATTCTAGTTAATATTGCTTGCATTTAGATTGTGTGCTTAGCTTAGAAAACTTTCCATAAAAAATAGAACGCCCCGATGATTTTCCATGAATCAACTTCTGTTTATATTAATAATTTTCGTCAGTACTAATAAGTAGTTAATATTACGTTTATATACCTTTTTGATAAATTGCATATAAATTTGCGCTAGTGGTGTAATGTTGTATTCGATTTACATTTAGCATATCAACTGTGGAACGGAAAAAGGACGTAACACACACATATCAAATTATACAGGAGGCGCAAAAAACGTGTTTTGATGATTTTGGGCTACATGCAAGTTATGAATTATACACAACCTCGTAGTGCACGGAAACTTCTAAACTGGTGTTTAATTGACATATACTAATATTAACTAAAGAAATTGTGTAGGGAAAACTTTTATTTCAGTCTTTTTTCTTGGTTTTAATTTTTTACAAGGTCATCTTTTTCAAAATTAAAAGCTAAATTTAGATACTAATTCGGCATTTGCAGCTTGCATCTTTTTGATAAAAACGTGTATCAATGTTGATACATTGTGATTATCGAAAAAACCTGTTTTGAAAAAACTGTTGGTTACGTCCTTTTTTCTTTCCACAGTCGATATATATTTAATAATAAGTAAAATTCTGCAAATACTCTTCAATTTTAAGCAATTTTAAGTTCGTCAATATAATTGTCATTCAAAAGTGTTCGTTGAGATTTGATATTCAACGTGTATTATTTAATGTCGTGATCATTTTAAGGTTTTTGTATAATGTTCACGTAGGAATATTACGACAAATAAAGTCACAAAAGCACATATTCTTGTCCAACGGCCCGTGAAAGGCGATTTTCATATAAATTTGTGTAGCATCAAAAACTCGGAAAATTGTAAACGGCGCGAGATAAAAACTCGTTTGACGTCTCCCTCCGCTCAGGTATTTCGATGATGAACTCCTCGCGATGAAAGTTGGAAGTTGGCCACGACGGCGGGGCTTCCCGACCTGAATAACAATGAGCACCCGCAACTTTTCGACGAAACCATTGTTTACCACTGAATGTGTGCTAGGCTTTACTCCTCGCAAGTGGTTAGTCGTGACAGCAGTATTAAGTTGTTTCTGAAACTCTTGAAATCAATAACTCGAATCTAAAAAATATATCAGACCAAAATAGATCCTCAAGTAGAATAGTTTTGAATAAGATTTTTAAAAATACAGTCAACAACTATTTTGTAATATTTTTATATGTTGTGTATATGAGCTGCAGTAAATTCGTATTTAAACTGCAATAAACGTTTTATCAATTGAAAAATATTGGATTTCTTAATTGGAATTAATTCAAATAATTGATCGAATTAGCATTTACTTGGTAGAACTCCATTGTAATAATGTAAAAAATATTTACGTATTTAGTTCTACAATTTTTGTAGAACCAATTTAGTCTCATTTTTATTTAAATTTAAATATCTTATTCTGCAACGATATATTCCTAAACTAGCGCTTACGTATAGCTTAGCGTATGCGTTGTGAATGACATATCTAAATTACAATAGCAAATTTAATGTCATATTTAATGTCAAAAATTTTGCAACAAGATAAATATTATTATAATGTAAATTTAAAGTAATTTAAAATTTAAACAATATATGAGTCGTGTGGTATCAAAAGCAAAACTGTTCCATACATGATGTTTGGAACAGTTCTGCGTTTGATACCAGATAACTCATATAGATGTAAACTTTTTACAAAACTTTCGTAAAATGAATGCGTATTTAGTACTATGGAATTTTACGAATAAATAAATATGTAAATTCCAGCAACAACACAAAGCCCTATTAATTTTAATTACATGAACGTATGTATATCTGAGCTAAAACAGAATTATTAACCCAAATTCTTCGACATTTTTTCTTTTAAGCGTTCTACTTATACAGAAAAATTCTTTCAATAATACCGTAATATTTAGGTTAATTGAAGGCAATTGGGCGCATTTTTTTACTTAAATTATGGCTATTAAAACTTGACATGTTTTTATGAACGTTTATGTGTAGTTATTAATACAATTTATTACAGAACAAAGCCATAGAGAAAAATCAATACATTATGGGCTTACGGAAATTTGTTTTCTTTCGTATTATTTATTTAAATATATTTTGGCACGTATGCGATTATTCTTTTGTTTTGTTTTTTATTGAAATATTTCTGGAAAATTACAGTCAGCGGTTTGTTTTTTTAATGAACTTTCAGTATAAGTTACTAAATTACATCCTTTACGGGCGAAGTTTATCATAGTTTAGCGAAACGACATAACGCATAGGGTTGTACATCACAATTTGCGTGACCTCAATAATACACATTAGGAGAAGGAGCCAAAATGCGCAAACACGACGAAAAGTCATTTGCGGCAAGAACGCATCTGAACGCGTCTTGATAACCAAGCATACTCGGCGCCCCCCATCAGCGCAATTTCGCTCCATTCCAGCATCCTGTTTTTATTTCCCCGCATTTTTTCAACGGTTGGAAAACTCGAAGAAAAGAGGTACGAGCGCAGGATTGGTTCAAGGAATATTTGACCCTCGGCAGAAAAAAAGTATAACACAAGTAATGTAGTTATTACTTATTAGTTGTATAGCCTTAATATTAATGAAACGACACGGTTAACCTTTATATTAACTATTAATGCCAACAAAAATACTTAACTTTAATATTTCTTTCAGACATTAAATAAAATAAGTTTGCGCCAGAAACTCGATACATATATTATATTAATAAAAACACAATATTCCTTTGTACTTTATTCCACTTTATTTAATAGGTCAGGACCGGTTTCGCTAATTGCGAGCATTATCAACTGACAGTGACAATGTGCCAGTGCCAGTCAGTGACAGAATCAGTTGACAAAAATCGCAATGAGCGAAACCGGTCCTGACCTATTAAATGAAGTGGAATAAAGTACAAAAGAATATTGTGTTTTTATTAATATAATGCTTTTCCACCAAGTATTGACAGTGAACTCCCTAAAATTGAACATATGTTATATTAAAATGTTAAAATAAAAGATTTGTTCTATGTGTGCTCCTAATAGAGGTTTCTTAACATAAGCTTTTTTCTGTGAGAACTGTTTGTTACACAGTTGCTCAGCATCTCTTTTTCGAAGAGCGTAGTAGGTATAGAAGGATATGACTAGTGGTTAACTAGTCGCTCTCGTTTCACGTTGTTATTTTGGGATTGAAATAGTGTGAAGGAATATTTAAAAATTACAAACATCCATGCCTTTGAACAGAAATCGATCAATCGATTGGAAAAAAGACACTGTAACAAACCCGTGAGGCCTGTCACAGAAGTCAACGACGTTGATCGTTGTGATACTGATCCAACATTGATAAATAATATATATACATACATTACCCAGTTTTTTGAATCTTTGATAATTTGATGTTTTATTATTAAGACTTTCATTTAAAAATTACCATGTGTATGCCGTCTTGTTCATGTAATATCAGCTCAACTTCATCCATACTTTCTGTTATGCAATTTTCGAGGACGAATTACTATATTCAACAATTGAAAAGAGTTGTTATTTTACCACTGCTGTCAGTCATAAAATATTCAATGATTTTTACAATGACGACTCAACGCTACATTATATCGATTTAGTAGTCAATATGTTGTGAAAAATGATACGGAAGTACTGTTGAAATATTTCCACAAAATATTTATTAAACGAATTCTTAAGAATTATCTGTTTCAAAATTTTAATATTTTATTTTTTACAATTACCTACAAAAATTGGAGGATATTTTTATAATTTCAAAATAACTTTTCAACTCGTAAGAAATCTTTGGTTGGGCTTAATTATTTCCTTAATTTAGCACTGTGCAGGTGCTCCTCTCCCCAGTGAAGTCTCGTAATGATATCTGTATCATAAAGTCGGTCGCAAATAGAGAATTATGAAGGACATAAAGTCAGCAGCAATGGCTTGCCGGCGGAAAGAAACAAAGATTTGAAATATTGTGGCGGCACGCAATGCTTCTAAATTACAAGGGGTGTGTAAAGCAACCCCCCTCGTCTTCTTTGAGTTCCCTCCGAATGCCAAGAATAAATGAGACAGGCTGTTGTATGACACAAGTGATTTTGGTCAGTTAGAACAGCGTTTTCCGAATGGGGTTCTGTGACGTGAAATTATGTAGTTACTCCACGAAGAAGATAATAAAACCTGACATATTTTATCCTAAACATATTCTAGGTATATTTGTTTTTACAATAGATTAGAGAAAAGTTCTTCCTTTTTGTAAAATAACTATTAAATTTATTTTTTATGGGACAACAATGGACGGGACATGGAAAAAATCATACATAGTTGAACAATTTAATAATAATAGTTTATTTAACCGCGACTGTAATATTGCTAGTCCGTGGTCGAGTGGTAAGCGCCGTTGGCAAAGGTAACGGTACTCACAGATTTAAATCATAGAAGGTAAAGAAAAAAAATAATGTTTCATTCGTTCAATGGATTTCTGAATTTTCTTCTCCCTAAAAGTGATAAGGTAATCATGAGTTATGTCCTAGCCATATTTTTCTATTCTCTACTCTTCGAAAAAGAGAGGTTGACAACTAATCAACACACAGTTTTCAAATTTGTTAAGGTAAGCTCCGATGTTAGTTACAATTCTACATATTGATAAGACATGGCTAAAAGAACGGTACATGCAGAGAAACGATGAATAAGAGATCGATGTATCGGGAAAGGATCACTGAAATAACTTTTTATTTTCTTTGGAATATTTTAACATCAATAAAATTTACACATATAATCTTTTCGTGTATCGTTCTTTTGTTGCGTCTTTCCTAAAAATATAGAAGGATTATAACTGTTCACTAGCACGCATCAAGCGAGGTGCGTATTTAATTTTTATTGCGGTTTTTAGTAAATTTAAAAACAGATATATTGGGTGTGTTCCGTGAAGATAATATCATTGCGTGCTACCTGATCAAAAACTAGATCAGGTATTTAAAAAGAGCTTTTCATTTTTGCCGATTATATCTTCGAATATTTAAAGGCGTAATAAAACGAATCTTTTTTAAAGGTATGTAACGAAAGGGATTATTAAAGGTATATAGACTAATCCAAATATAATAAATTAAAGATTAAATGTTTAAGGTTAATCCATAATTTATTTGGAGTATATCCCACTTTTTTTTAGATGTTTTAAGTTTTTGAATGTTACGTAAAGTTTTGATAAAAATGGAGATAACGTAACCGTTATTACAGGAAGGTTAATACGTTACTATGAATTGGATTATGAAAATATATACCATTTTATTTTATATTTTTTTCGGCCGTTAAGTCGGGTAACAAAAAACGACTTTGACTCCGGTTTTAAATTAAAAACCAACTGTGAATTTATTTTTTCAATTAACTCCGTTTAACTTACAAACATGTATACTATCACATCTTCTTAAGTCAGCTTAACACTGAATACACAGAATTATATATGTTTTAAAATCATGGTCGGAGTCGCAAGATTTTTACGTCTCCGACTCAACAGTCCTGGATTCAACACATCTTCATTAGGTACCTATTTTTTTTTACAAATAAGTTATTTTCTTTTTTTTTGTCAAAAAATAAGAAAAACGTTTTAGACTCGTTGGAACTCAAAAAACGATTTTTAAATAGTAAATAATTTTCTATAGTGAAAATAAATAGTTAGGTATAAATCTGTTAATATAGCGACTAAAAAAATATGAGGACATTTTTGGTATACTGGGCGTGTTCTCAATGTCTCGTAATAAAATAAAAATGAAGTGGCATTATTACGAGAGCATGCCCAATGCCCATAGTAGAAGCTGTAGATAGAATGGATGGTCACACAAATCGATTATTCCACTTAACGAGACGTATCTGCAAATACGATATTATTTGCTTAGAGTATTTACAGTTCACTTTATAAAGAATCTGAGCGATGAAATTGAAGTAAGCGCAAGAATACAAAGAATGTATATATTGTAACATATCAAGGATCGAAAAAGGGTGTAATGGGATTTTTTTAAAATTGTATATAAGGTGAGTTAGATTCAATTCCATTTTAATCATTCCAAAATACGTAGATGGCGAGAAGTTCTCGCTTTAATTTTCATCCGCATCTATTTTTATACATAAAAACATACATGTGATTATTTTGATATACATAATATGTCATGAAAATAACATATTTCATTTTTTAAATAACATATTTTTTTTGTTAACAGTGCAATTTTAATTACATTACTATTAAGGCAATTGAAAAATTGATTTCATCTGCAACAAAATAATATGGATAACGCAAATCAAATCAGCAAAATCATTCCACTTTCTATTTTGAATATTTACAAAAGAAACTTTCATACATAACGTAACTATTTATAAATAATAAATATTTTATTAAATATATTCAAGAAAAACATATTTTTGTTATAATCATTATTACAAAGAACATCGAATAGGTACGAAAAAAAGTTATTTATTCATTGTTTTTTCAATTGAGCAATATTTCAGATGTAAGTAAATACTTATTATATGTTGTACATAAATTAAAGTACGTTATGAATATTTGTTGATCAAAATGACATGCAAAAATATTCTTGAATAAACTGTAAGACATTCATGAAATTTTAGCATGATCGTACACAATAAATGTAAAATACCTAGCTTTCAAAAATGAAATTATTTCAATTCAAATGTAGAATATCATTGCCATTATAATAATAATTCAAACTTTTTTTACAGAATACCCACGTCAACCTTCAACATTGTTTTAAGTTTCTTTGAACGACAAAAAACCGTCTATAAAACTACGTCAAAGGAGCAAAAAATGATTTAATTTATGACATGTCATGTTTTTAAATTAAGCTTTCGTCAATTCGATGAAATATAATATTATATTTAACATTGGTAGCTTTGGAAATTTAATGCTTATTCATTTTCTCGACTGGACTGTCTGCAAAACATTTTTGGTGATGTCATTAACAATCAAAAACGTATATCTGAGCAAACAAGACGAGCGGTTCATCGTTCGGACCACAGATTCGCAAGATGATACAACTTTCCTAAGCTCAAGTCAAGTAGATGATTCGCTTTAATGCGTTAAACTTTCCTCGCTTACCGTACTAAAATAACATGTTATACCAACTGATTCACAGCAGGTGAGTACCTACTCGACATCCAATAGAAAACATCTCAATCTTGAACGATAACGTTCCAAGTAAACTTTTACGAACACATCTTACATGACAGATAACCTAAATATAAGTATACTCCGCAAGTATGAACAATTTTATTTGCAAGGATGACAAATATTTAATTTTAATTACACGAAACTGTAATAAGTAAAATTGTACACATACGTAAGTAAGATAATTATAGTGTATGAAGATAATTACGTGTTTACCTTTAATTGAGTACATAATGTTTAATTTATTTGTCTAATGAATTATATTCCATTTTCATTAATAAGCAGTACATAACATTAAAAATCCATCTAAATACGTTTAAATCGCAGTTTTTGGAAAACAAGATTTAGTTGTATACATACTATAAATTTATGAGTAATCTAACTGTTATAAATTGAAGAGGGTAGTAGTAAAAAAACATGTATCTATTTATTTAGCAAGTTCATTTATTAAGTCATTTCAAATTGACTTTATTTAATGCACTGCTTTTGATTCAGAGTAGCAAAAAGCCGTCCAAACTTACATATTGGCGTCCACTCGTTCTAGTGCAATTTCCTACATTCGTCAGAATACTGCCAGAAAACGTTATGTCAAAATGAGATGAGAGACCTTCTTAAGAGATAATTGACTTATCCGAATATCATAAAGTGAACTGAAATTTAGCGTGGTCCTAAGCAATAGTTTAAAGACTTGTTTGAATATCACGAAGCAAATGGTGTAGCTCTAGTCAATAAGACAAATGAATATATAAAGTTCAAAAACGTTAAGTTGTCTAATCGTCTACCGGTAGTTGCAGAAATAAAAAACCTGTACAGCTAAAAGCGTTAAATTATTTATAGATTTCTGCCGGTAATAACTATTAATGGAATTGATTTAGTTTGAATAATTTCATTGAATATCGAAATAAATAGATATACCTAATATGAGTTAGTTTGTTTTTTTTTCAGACGATAGTGTGTTTAAATCTATCGACCGGCATTCATGGCTCAAAACACACACTTTTTGACTTTGACGTTTTTACAGACAAATTTAAGCACTCATATTTCGTAGACAGTCAATTATCCGGTTTTTTCGTCGAAGAAAACTCTTGATAGCATTCTTAGTCGAATAGTAAAAGTGAGATATAGCATCCTTTAGGTTGGTATACGTTATATATGCACGTACACTATGGATTAATGATTTAGCTACTTATATAATTTTGCTACCCCAATACCGAATTTAAGACGCATTACTTTTTCTTATCAGAAATGAAGTTTTGCGACACCTTTTCAGTAATTTTTCAGTAATTGAAGCCATATAAGATTGATTTTTAAATCATTTTGTAATATAGATGTGTTCAATTGTTTAATTATTTTTAAATAAACATTGAAAATACAAATACTAAGGTTTAATACATATGGATTATTCACAAATATCAATTTATATTATCAGTTTTTTTTAAATAGGGTATGATATTATCATGAATAATTTTATTTTGCCAAAAAAATAGCATATAAGCTATTTTCTGGCAATTTTCTGACACGCAGAAAATAAATTTTAGCACCAGTACTTTGATTTTTAGTGAAATAAAAGAATTTAAGTAATATTGAAGTATGAGCGATAAATCAACAATATTGATTTACTCAATTCGTAATATCGTACCAGTGAGTGTGGGATTATTAGAATTTGGGTAAGGTATTATGTCAGAAATTTAAGAATCAATTTATTACTATGTAAGATACAATAATCTTGACATTATTTGACAGCTAAGAAATTTTATGATTACAGCTATTTTCAATATTTATATTGAATATGGAATGGGCATGACAACGCAGGAAAGGGCCTGTCATACTTTCTCTTTGAATAAAAATACTAAGGTTTTGAGAACACGGAAGAAAACTCCCCTTCAAAATGCAAGTGACAGGTGGAAAGGAAAAAAATGAATCTAACACACTGAACGGCCGTAAATTGGTCAATAATAGAGATATACCAGACAATTCGTCAGCAAAAAATAATGAAGTATGTTTAATTCATTTGCAAGCATATTATTTTATACAAGAATTTTGTAATATTTAGTGTATCCCAAATGTTTATATTTCAATCCTTGGTTAAAGGGTCACAGGAATTCACTGACCTGAAAACTCAGAAAAATATATCATACACATAAAACAATAAGACACAATTTTGCCTTTGCACTTATTCTACTTAGTTTTCTGGTTGATGAATCTTTGCAAGATCATTTTTAACCTTTAAAGTTCTGATTAAAAAAATCATATAAATCAATTTTAACAAAGTCAACAGAGTATTAAGAAAATGGTTTCGATGGCGATGCATTTTACTATAAAACATACAGTTATCTAACTTAACCATTTTTTTTTTAAAGTGTTTCAGTTTTTCGTTAAGTCATATAAAATCGTTATTTGGTGACAATGATTCAAAGCTAAAGCTTATTTAAAAGTGAATAGTAAGATAACAAATGTATATGAATCTTCTCGTTTGCGTGTGCCTGCAACTATTGGCATACGTTGATTTCAGAACTTACTAATAATTATTGTTTCCGTCATTACATGGCATCAAATCTTACAATACTGTTGTGCTCTTTGGTATTTATAAAATAAAACATTAAAAATGTTGAGTTATATTATAGTTAAATTTGAATCGTTCAAATTATGAACATTCACACAAATTTTTTCACTAACGACCCGGGTTTTGCTTTTCGGAATCTTCAGGCGTTCAAGTGCACGGATGAATTTGAACTGACGCTTAGCAAATTAATGTTTCGTTTTTATATAAGAAATAATTGCATCGCTGAGTTTAAAGCTATTGCTGGTGAAAAAGGCCCATGTGAATGCTTTTTATGGGAATCTGTGTGAATGTACATCATTTAAACGATTCAAATTTAATATTGAAATTCCACCAAGCACCATCAGTCGAAATCTTAAATTATATTATTTTTGTAAGCGAATTGTCTGAAGCTGACTTTCAAATGTGAATTCAGTGTATAATAGTTTCACCGACTATTGCAGGTAAAGTCTGTCGTGTCAGGCAGTGCCTGTCGCTTTGTGGCAATCATCGCACGAAAGGAAGTAATAGGTGCGCAATGCAAGAGAAGACATGAATTATTAAACATTCAGGGGGAAATTAAAAGAGGACGTACAACAATATACTCAATCATGCATGGGTAATTACTTATTAAATATTTTCATTGAATCCTGTCCACAATTATTAAAATTTACATGAACTATACGAAACAATTAATACTATTGGAATGATAAAAAGCATCCATTTATTTTTAGATGTAAAATATAAACGGCTTTTTAACAAAATGCAATTTAACTTTCGTAACGCACTCTTTTTTGGGTGATTTGAGGTAAAGTAGTTGTTTATGTGTATGAATTTTGGTACTAGCAACGGTAATTTTTCGAAATAGGTGCCTCATTTTTTAAAAATGTTTTAAAAGAAACAACGCAACGCGTACAAATGAAGTTTTGGACTGAGTCGTGCTTAAAAAATATTGTACGCATACATTTAGGATAGCATTGTGGCAGCGCTTTATCACATTAGCAAGTTGAAAAAGTAGGCTTCAAATGAATGGGAGGCCATTTGTCTGCACGTTAAACCAGCAGAGCTTTTTAGCGTCGATTGGAGCTTGTACGATTGTGCCCATAAGCGAACAAAACGGGTGGGTGGAGACTTCCAAAAATATACGTCCAATGATTAGTCACGTCACACTTGAGCGTAATAATTTAATCTTTTCATTGTATCAAGCTTATAATCATTTAAGTAATTTATGCTACTGTTTAAATACTCTAAAATATTTTATTAATGTATTATTTCATTTTATATTAACTTTAAACAAGGTTGTTTCAATGTCGACAAAAATATATATGATCGGACGGATCGATATTTATAAACTTATAAAGTAAAAACTAATTATCCTTGTTCAAACACCACCAAAAGATTTATCATTTATTTAAGCAAGTGTACACTAAAATACGTAGTGATAGTGAATTATCGATTGTTATTTTTGAAAACCATTACGTAATAGATTTTTTGAGCTTTTAAGAATTTCCCACTTTTGAGGTGTTCACTGGCGGAAAGGCATGATAGTTGAAAGTAAAACAACATTTTTTTTACTAATTTCACAATTATTTAAATATGATCAGGACTGGTTTCGATCATAATGTATGCATATTAACAACGTATTATTTATACTGAACATAATAAAACTTGTAACAAGTAATTGGTTTAATAGAAATTTGAAATAAATTTATTGTTTAAGATACAACATATGAAAATTACTACTAAATTTATTAATAATTAATATTTTTAACACCTTAAAAATATATGATAATAACATTAATTAAATAAATGTGGAATGAGTGCAATTTTTTTTTGAATTTACGAATAATAAGAATTTAATTTCGTTGGAATTGTTATCATTAATATTATATATTTATTTAATTTTGCTGCATTGCCATTATTTTCAAACGAACGGCCACATTACCATTCCTTTTGAAATATTACCGCCCGTTACATTTCCGAGCATAACAACACAACATAATCCTCGTCAAGATTCACTTGGCCGGTGTAAATTACATTTGTATCACCTGAATTAAATATGTTTTATGTGAAATAAGGATTAAATTTTCAACATGGACATCGTTTACGAGTGCATAATTAATACTCAACAAAATACCGTCAGCAATTTAATTTTTCATAACGAAGCATAACCGAAAGCGTAATTTGCGAAGTCACAAAGTAGAATAGAGGCACGCGATAAAGAGGGTTTAATTTAATGGTTCTCGAATTTTGAATTATTCGGATCAAAAGATATTCTGAATCGTAAATTATTTATTATACGTGTACCTTTATAAAAGTCAAACTTTGTACTTAGATGTTCAAAAAAAGAAAACGAGCTTAGAGATACTTGTAAATAATTCATTGTGGATTTATTATAATAATTTATAATTGAAAGTATTAAATTATTTAAGTTTTTTTTTATTTAAAAATAAAATTATTATATTAATGTAGTTTTTTTATATAAACTGGCATGAGTGAATTGGCTTCATTTCGGATTGCTCACCTCTGTAGTGATCACGTCATTCCAACGGTAATGATGGTTGAAGAATGCAAAATACCAAAACAATATCGATGAAGGAGACTCGAAGAACTTTGATGTTAACGCAACCTGTGACATAAAGTACTATCACTTGATATCAACAACAAAGATCGTAGTCGTGTAGATTTTATTAAATAAAGGTAAACAAATAAAACAGTTTAATCAATTGACAGATTTTTTGACAAATACAAATTTAACTGTATCAAGTAGAAATAATAATTCAGTAGTAGACGGCTTTTATTTAACATATATGAGAATTATATAGATATAGGAATTCTACTGCTAAGGTATGATACTAAGTGACACTGTGGATTATTGTTTTGCAGCACTGCCTTTAAGAATATTAAATTGGCACTATAGAGCTTCGTGGCGTCACTGGATGGAAGAACTCGGGTGAAAGTGCCAATATCAATTCGACGGGGAACTCCCAACAAAGGAGAGATAGACCCTCTCATCACCTCACTCTGCCAAGCTGAGGTACTTTACTCCCTGATATACGGGTAAGGTATGAAATCGCGAATTCATTTACGCGATGATTTGATATCGTAAATAAGTGATGGAGCGTGTGAGTGAAGGTAGGTTCATCTCAAAGAAGAATACCTAATAATAATTATAGGTTGGAAAGGGATGATACTGCAAACTTTGATACATGCATTTTTTTGTATATAATATTAGAAAGTTTGTTTTATTAAGGAATAAATTGTGTGAATCAAATCAGCGTGTGATTGTTGAATGCGTTAGTGTAAAAAATATAATCGTGAAAGCCATCTTTGAATGTGATATTGATGTTATTGAAATCGCCCAAAAAAATCTTGAATCAGATATATGTCTTTTTTACAAGACAAGAGTCAAAAATTTGTTTTTTTTTGTATTAATTTATCTAATTTTTTTTAAATTTTCCTATACTAATTGACTGCCTACGAATAATTAGTGTCTCTTTATTTTGTTTAATTAATCAATTCAAATAGGAAATTGTTAAATCGAATAAAATATTAATTAAAATGTATGTTTTATTTTAGCATTATTTAGCATTACATACTTCTCTATAAAGTATTACATATAACTATGATAACAATAAGCATTAAAAAAACACTAAGCTACAAAGTTTATGGGATTGTGAATACATATTCACACTTAATAGAGAAAAAAGTATTGACGTTGGTACAATAGAGCACCACAGGCAGAGAGTGGCGCTCATTAAATAAGATTGTAACACATTTTTCAAAAATGTTCATTCGTCGAGTTAATGTATTTTTCAATTATGTTTTTAGTGCATTTTAAGTGCAAGCTCTGCAAAAAACATTACTGCTAAAATTAAAATTACTACCAAGTTATTTCTAATTTATTTATCAACCTTATTAATTTTCACTCAGACATATGTATATTTATGGAAATTTTAATTGAAATGTTTTGAGTTATTTAGATACAATTTTAGAATACCTTTCTGCCAGATTTTTTCTTTGAATAAACTATTTGTTCACGCAGATATTTTTAGGGGTAGCGAAAATATTAATTTCTAGCAAATTTTTAGTTAATATTGTTATATATATTTTATAAAGTAGATTACAATCAAAATGATATTCAATTATAATATACGATCAAATCGAGAAAACATACCTATAGTCTCGTGTTATCTAATAATATGATCTTATTTACTTGTTTAACAATAAAGTAACTGAACATTTTACATTGAAAATAAAGAGTTTGTGTATCGGCAAACAATCTTAAAAAAACAGTATTTTTGTGATATTAATTTCTATACAAAAGATGTTTAAGCATTTGAGAGCTTTTAAAGTTTGTTTATAATATCTACAAACAAAACTTTATTAATACCGTGTTTATAATATACGACAAACAAAAACTCGTTTTTATAATAGATTTCTTAGTCAGAATCTAGAAAGCTAGTTGTTATGAGATTGTGCTTCTTGCACTGTTGTATGAAAGGCGACGATTAAAGTCAGACCAGGCTCTTAAGTGAGGCCGTGTGAGGCGAAAGAATGGTCGCAATAAAGCCTCGAGAATGTTGGCTTCACTACCTTCCCTTAAAAAGCTACGCTGAGCTTATATTTTATTTTAACCTGCATTTTGTTTCCGATTTTTAAATCATAACAAAAGCACTCTGTGCAATATAAAAATTCTTTGTTTTCGGGCATGTGATTTACAACAAAGCATTGTGCTTTTATGAGCGAAACAATAAAAATCGAAAATACTTATTATTCTTTTGACATTGCAAAAATAGTACATTTATAGATCTAATTTAGTAACTCAATGCATACTTTGACTAGAAAAATAAATTTTATCATATAAAAATATAACATTTTTTTTAGAATAATGGTTTTATTATCACAATATTTGGCAATATGTAGTTGGAAAGAGATTTTGGTATTTTTATATATGTATATTTGTATGATAAAAACAGTTACAAAGAATTAGTTGATGTGTAATACAGCCGTGTAAATGGAAAACTTTTGCACGGCTTGCAATCTATGTTCCGTCACCATAGACCCCGAACACCAGTGTTCCAGAGTGAGCCAGAGTAGGGTTATGCGCTTCAACACATTTAAACATTTTCTACTTCATATTGAAAAGCGAGTGATGGTCTATCTTCACATAAGTTATGATCTCAAATATCTAGGTAAAAAAGGAGGTTTTGAATATAAATTGAATACGACAACAAAAATTGTGCAGAATTTCTATCGCCGAGGATGAAGGATTATTTTATCACACCCAAAATCATCAAAGTCATTAAAGGCCAACAGTACGTTGTATGAGTTTTCTTTGACCCTTCAAAATAAATATTGAAGTGGACCGAAATAGATTTCCAAACGCAATACAGTACAAAACAAGAAAACATAGTTAAGCATATTTCATTAGATAAATAGTATTACCAAATAACAAATAAACAATGGTTGTACGATGATTATATTCAATTGATTGAAAATTCTACAAGACTTTATTTCGCGATTTTTTTTCTGCAATCCTTTCTAAGACATCAAATCTCAGTAGGCATATAATCAATTCTAAAACGGCCACGGTGTAAAGCAGTTTTAAAGCAAATGTCAACTTTCTGCTATGCAGGCTTGAAACTATTACTATTTCCATGAAAAAATATAAGCCATAGTGTAAAAAATAAATTTTAAAAAATAAATAAATTCAAAACTCGAAAAGTTATCGGCTGGTAATGGGAGGGGTCCAAAAAAGGAGTGTCCTGGCGTACATGATTCCAACCAAAAATTTAACGGATTCTTAATTAATAAAAATGTCACTATCGCCCGTACCTCGGAGAAATAAAAAGAAGCCCGGGTGTTCGACCAAGAATTTTATGGAAGTGTACAAAATCAAAATGAAAATAATTCTAAATTATTATTAAATTTCCATAAAGCACCTTCAGTCGAAATTTAAAATTATAAAAAAAACACGTTTGAAAAAAAACAAATTCAAATCTGCTGATAGAAGGATGATAGAGAAAGTTTACACAAAATTTCAAATAAATCGATTTGGTAGAACTTGAGATATTATGCACGCCAGCTTGAAAAAAGTAGTTTCGAGAAAAACGCGTTTAAAGTTTTGAGTTTCGATTTGTTCCGGTCGGACCAGCTTAGTTGCTGCGTCACCAAAATCGCTGTAACTCGGTAAATAATTAAAATTTTGAAAAACTCACTTTTAGAACATACTCTCTCACTTCTACACTAGTATACCTCCTTAAGAGATTTATTAATTCGTATGTGATATTTTAAGATTAAAAAAAACTATTACGAATTACCCATCCCAAAAATTAAACTAAGTGTTCCGTTGAAATTTCCGGAGTTGTGAAGTGTTCCATCCCAGAATAAGTTTGGGAAACCCTGAACTATTGTATCTTTATATCACGCAGTTTAAAGACAGATACAAGATAAAAATAAAGCGTGTTTTACAAACATATTTTTTATATTTATACTATTATAAACTACCCAATCAAAAAAATAAGCCGAGTGTTCCGTTAAAATTTTCCAGATTTGCGAAGTGTCATATTGTAGAAAAGTTTGGGGAAACCCTACTCTACACAGTCACGACTCACGTCATTGAAAGACATATATGTGCTGGAAGATAATGGATATCTGATTTTTTATTATAGTTACCAATGCTGCTTATTTTTATTTCTTTTTTATTCCAGTTATTTTATAAACGATTACATAGTGAAATTTTATAACGCAATTAGTTTTTATTCAATTCGATTCCTTATTCGAAGAGAACATTTTTGGTTGTGGCTTAAAAATGCTACAATTTCTTTTTTCGATATCCTTTTAATGTTTTGTTTCAAAATTGCACACACACCCTATTTAAATGTAAATACATACAAAAATACTTAATAAATAAAACACTCCAGTAATAGTTCCGAATTATTTATTAATGATCAGGATCAATTTTACTCATCACGAGCAATTATAAATAGATTCATACAAAATTAAGTAATACAGTAAAACCCCCATTTACACTTAAGTCGGGACCGTGTAATTCAGGGTAGTGTAATTGGGGGTGTAAATATCATTTTCAAAAATCGGCTTTTTCCGCAAAAAATGAAAAATTAAGATTTTCCTTAGTTATGTAAAAAAAATGACAAAATACTTCGTTACCAAGTGATAAAATGCAAAGCGCGCCAAAATCCCACACATAGACAGTCGTCCGCTATACGTGTATAGCCTGGCACGTGTTGAATACATAGACGCTACCCAACATTTGACGACAGTGAAATGCGACCGTGCAATTGGGGGATTTGCGGCAAATATTTCAAGTCAGCGCGTAATTCGGGGTAGTGTAATTGGGGGTTCCACTGTACTCATAATTTGTAATAAGCAACTGATACAATAAATATGAAAATAAATATATTATATAAATATGTAGGTATACAAATTAAAAATGAACGACATTTTATTAATACTTTCAATGGATTCGGCGGTAGCTTTGTGGAAGTTTATTTTAATATAAAATAAAATAACTTAGATTATTCCACGCTTTATTCTTACTTAAGCAAGCATTTGAAAAAGTAGTTGTCTGACGATGTCTCTGAAAGAAGCAAAACACGTGTCACAGTTTGTAACACAATACATGGAAAAATCTAAGTATTTTAATTCTATTGACACTTTATTATTTTAAAAAAAAATTTAAATTGTCGAAATAAGAAAAAAATACATAATATAGCAGACTTGCTTTCTGAAAACTAATAGCTTTGGGATAATGAATATTCAACGACGTCACAGGAGCTACTAAATGACTGAGACCATAGCTATGTTGCATGCGTTATCCCACACAATACAATTAGATGCAATTTGAGTTACGTTGGTCGTTCCATATGTGGGTCATATCAAAAGCTATTGATGCACCTAACAACTAATAGGCAACGTAATGGCTGCTCCAATGTGATGGGCGGACACCGTCACGGTTGCATCGTCACTATATCTATCTTGAAAGTCATGTGAGCGCTTTCAACGAGGCTACATTACACCATAAGGTTGAACGCTCAAGCGAAATCTTTGACTTACAGTTTAATGCTGAATGCATAAGAACACAAAATTGAAAATTAATCTCAAAAATCTTTAAAACATACATAAAAATTGGTATAAATGGGAATATATTATTTTTAAGAAACGTCTACCAATTTAATGGAATAATTACACTTTAAAAAATATTGTGATATGATTTATTATTTCTTGTACCTCTAGCTAGGGTCTAGAACAGAATTAGGCAAATATTTTGGCTGTCAGGCTGAATGAGGGATGAAAGATCCAGCCCGTAGAACCGCCATTTATCCAGGCCTGGTCTAGAACAACACCCCGACAATACCAATTGTCATGTTCAGAGTAAATCGCATTTGAAGTTTCTAACATTCCTTATTTCTTTATCACAACATAACAAAATCCATGTCCATTTCCAATGAAGAGCATATGGGTTCCTCATAAAGATTAGTTGCTTAAACCGCCTTTTTTTGTTTTTCCTCTTTTTTAAATGGAGCGAATTTTTTGAGATCACAGACACCCATGCCATTTTTTAAAACAGAAAATGCTTTTTAAATTAAATGAAACAAGCTATGCATATAATAATTGTGGCAGTGCTGTTCTAGATATTTTGAAAATATTTATGTTTGCAATACAGCAATAATTCATATAATTTACAAACAGTACTAGATAGAGACACGAAAGTCTTACATTATCGTTAATACTGACAAGACAGTTTATTTGGTCTTCGCAGTTCAAAACCAACATTTTTCGATTTGTGGTGGTGTTACACTTGATTTGAAATAAATGAACATTATTCTAACAAAATTATTAAATTCCACCCAAAAGCGAAGTTTTAACCTGATGTCAATATTTGAAATTGTAAATCCCAAACTCAATATATAATATTTTGATGGGTCAATGATGGGAAATATTTTATTTTCAATAAATATGTAATTTATGTACATAAAAACAGAAGCAAACAGTGCGAGAATTCACATAATGTTTTTGGGCATAAAGTAAAAAATATCAATATATCCAATTTTCTGAAAAATAAGTTTGTGTTTGTGATTTCATAAATGTTGAGAGTGGGCGAAAGGTAATAAGTATTTCATAAACCTGCTTATTTCGAGGCGTAAATAACTCAAAAAATTGACCTGGCAGTTGTGATAGTCAAGAAGACTCTTGACAGTTTGACCTATTTATGTAGCACGGCCCAGATGCACTTCGACATAATAACCACATTGACTGTCTACCTCGCATATGGAAGGTTCGAAACGGTTCTATCTGGTCGCACGATTCGCTTGGGAAAATATTTGATTCGACCCGCCATCGCAATCTTGCACTTAGTAACTACATTACACCATTAGTGGCTACCTTTATTACCCCCAAGAAGTGATAGTCAAAAGCCAAAATGGAGATGAAGTGCACGCTCAGAAAACCGCAAGCTATTTATTCCCAATTGCGTTCAGCAAAATGAAACCAAATTTGGAATTTATGCCTTGCTTAACCATTTTGTTACAATATTCACAAAATATATAAATATCGATTAAAGATAAAATGATAAAATTATAACCTTTTTATGATATAAATATTTTGGTCAAGTAAGAAAAATGAATAGGTTTATTATTTATTCTTTTATAATATTCGGCAATTATTACATCACGTCATGACGTAAATTTTTATTTTGCTGAGATACAAGATTTACATCGTAAAATAGAGATAAAGGAACAGGTGTTAATTACTTCAAATGACCTTATTTAATGTAACAGAAATGTATTTAATTGTTACCAAAAAGAATTGTGCTTTAAAAAGCTTGAACAACGTGAAAAGTTTGAATATTGTGAACCGGAAAAGAAATATGACGTTGTTGGCGTAATAGCTCATTTAATGTTTTTTCTATATATGATAAAGTAATTTATTGGCGAAATTGGTAATGGTTTTTATATGTTTCACTCAAAGTTTTTGACAATAAAAAAACAACTTTTTCAATAAATAGAAAAAGAAAAAATAGATGTTTATTAAAATTAATTTTTGTGTTTGAATTTGTGACAAGTTTTATTTAGCCTCGTGTACCACTTTAAATAAGAAGCTTAACACAATCGTAACCCTCGTCGTTGATGAGCGGAAAAAATGTTGCCAGCAAAAAATAAATAAAAAAGGCATTAAAGTCTAGGATGAGCGCTTATAAATTCTCAGTAATTACTGTCAGCGAATTTTCACTCGCTTTGAACTTTGGGAATTAACCGTGTTCCAAAACTGAATTTGTGTTAGACAAAAAGGACTTTTTTATTAAGGTGAAAACGTGCACCTTTTTGAAGTACACACACTTGCGCGAGGTAATATTTAATAGCGATTTAAGCGGAGTCAAGCACCCCATTTCTCTGGTTACCAAGTACAGAAAAAAACAAACAAGAATTAAATTTCAATCGAAATATTCGACGAAAATTTTTATATCATTTTTTCTTGTTTTTGTTGAATTTTTTGAATTATAGTATTGCTTGATGTTTTATTTAATATATTATTTATATTTGTACTCAATTCTAAATTGTATAATTAGCCACTAAGAACTAAAAATTGGTAATTTTATGTCAAAATATATAAATCAAAATTTATAAAATTCTCAGAATATTCAATGTTCTTACTAATGGTGAACTAGACAAGATCGGATGTGAAAATATTAACTGCAAACAGGATGTACAAAAGCGGAAAGAGTTAATGAGAAGACGATGAGGAAGAACGCGCTGGAAATGATGCGGGGAAAGAGGTTGCGATGAGAGAGCCGCAAGAAGAAGAAAAATGTTCCCCCGAGTAGGGGTTGACATGAAATTTCTTTCGGCAAATAAAACAAGACTTTAAGTCGCTTTTGAGTATTGATTTTCCCTTAATAATACGGGGTTGGTTCAATTACCAGACTGATGGTTTGTATCAACTACTTGACTACAACGTTTAAAAATGTATGGAAGAAAAAAGTTGCCTGCATTTCTTGCTTAAATTATTTTAAAATTAAAATCATCGATTTCAATACGAATGTGTATACTCACCAATCTATTCCATGTTATTCATCTCGTAGTGTAAAACTTTGCGATTTTTATCGAAAAAGTAGTAGGTAACTCACCTGAAACAAAAAAGAAAAAAATATTAGGAAAATTAAGTAAAACATGTAAACATCATACATAAACAATTTAATGCTTCGATAATGTGTTTTCTGTTAACGAAATTATGATGTTTTTTAAGTCATATATATATAAGAAGTACAATTTTGTAAGAGTTCTTATTAAATAAGCTGGGTTAAATTATAGATTTACAAAGTGTTATATATGATACCAAGATATAAAATTGTGTGATTATTGGTGTGCAATGTAAATTTTCGCAACGATTCGTTGTTTTATCTTTGACGATGTTTATAGGTTTGATTGGTCCACTATCATTCAATAAAACTATAGAGTTGCAAGTTTCACAGCCAATTTACGGAAACAGAGAATTCTGTCTAACATACTTATTTTTATTAAAGTGTATCAAAACTACTAAATTAGTACTTTATTGTATGCCACGACAAATGATAATTGACAAAAAAACAGAATTAATAATACGTCTTTGCTGATTTCTCACTCTAAAATGTTTTATTTATACTTTGTATTCAACGTTGTTAATAAAAAGTTGTAAGAATTAAAAAAAAAACATTTAAGATATTGCAGAAAAAAATCTGAAAGAAAAAAGTGCTAGTTCGGGTGTTGACTTTCTTAGCACACGTTTATTAATGTCTACCGGGATTAGAAGGCCGCACCCCGAGTTTTCTAAGGATTCTTACAATAATCATCTCTTTCAAATCTCCTTTCCGACCCTAACTCCTTGCCTCGGCGAAATGACTAAGCGGAGACGTCTTAACTCCACCTGAGATCAAAAAAAGGCTAAGCTTTGAAATATGAGTGTAATAGTCAACGGATGACACGGTGTTGCCTACTTTTAGGAAGGAAAATATAATTGAATATGATATTTTACGCCTACACGAAAGAAAAAAAAAGTATTCAGATATAGTATTTTTAGAAGATACAGTGGCATAAAAATATTAGTACTGATGAGGTATCAAGAAAAATGCGTTTAATGTGTAGTGAAGAAGTTTTGAGTTCTATTTTTTTTAGTTGCCTTTTTGGTTGACTGCAATAATAATAGATAAGTATTTTTCAATAAGAAAAAAATGGAAAACGCTATAAATAAAATTCTTTGAATTGTGTGAATGTACAATAAATTGAACGTTCAAATTTAAAACTCTCTGGACCTTTTTTTGACTTCAATATTTGAAACGTTAAAAAACAAGATATTAATTAATCACTTTTTTATTAGTGACATTTTTATTTATTTGTTTTTTATGATTGTATGTAAATTTCAAATCAGTTTACCCACACTACCAATAAAGGCTTTGTAATTAAGTAGCATTTCAAGAAAATATGCAAATTTTGTGCTCACGGTGCGTAAAATTTGCTATTTCAAAGAAGATCCAAGCTTCTATGTGCGTGCCTAAATACATTGTGCCCACTGAAGTCTGCAGATCCTTTATTATGACTGTAAATATTATTTTCTAACTGTTCCTTTTCAGAGCGTTTGATTTCGGTTTCAACATTTCACGAGTGTTTTGAAATAATCATTCTGGGACTTGACAATATTACTTGTATAATAGGCCGAGCATGGTAAAGAATGAATTCTGTCTGACAATGACAAATTTTGCGAGAAGGTTATTTATTCAAAATTTCATCTGGAATTCGTAAATTTAGCAAAATTGTTTGATATACTGTCGACTTTTCTTTCTGTTAGTTAAGATGTCTGAAACGACTGGGAAAAAAATAGCAAATTAAGGTTAACGAGATCATTTTTTTTTTTTTTTGTAATATTAATTTTATAGTAAACTAGTAAACGGTAGTACAAAAAACGAGCTCGTCATTTGTGTAGGAATGGCTGGAGCCACATTCAACTCAATGCGGACTGTCTGGGACACACAGCTGTACTCGATTAAAACCAAATGCCACTTGTTCAACGCTTGCATTCTGCCGGTAATACTTTACGGTTGCGAATCATGGCACCTGACGAAGACTCAGAAAAACCGTATACTGAGCTTTGAGAACAGATGCTTGCGTTGGATAATGGGGGTGAGGTGGTTTGATTTTGTAAGGAATTCAGAGATAAGGGAGCGTGCAAGACAGCGTCCCGTCACGTCAGTGGTTACGGAGAGACGTTGGAACTGGCTGGGTCACGTGCTGCGGATGCCTCCGGAAAGCCTCAATCCTGCCTGCCTCTTCTTTCGACTGGTGGGATTCCGGCGTCCCGGACGTCCGTCGAGTACTATCCATAGGATGTACTCGGCGGAACTGAGGGATACTGGGATGTCATGGGAGGAAGCAACCTGTTGGCGGGAGACAGGGAAACATGGAGGTGCCGCGTGGCGGCCATATGCTCCACAAAGAGAGTGAACATGGCCAAAGAAGAAGAAACTATATATATTACGGAATAAATTTTCAAATCAAATATATTTCCACTTTTCACATAAAATACAAGTTTATTATACTTTACTTTTGTGTGTCTTATAAGGAAGCAGTATTTAAATAATAAAATACCGCAATAAATTTTTGGTTTATGTGAGAAATCTAACATACAATTGCATGAAAATATGTACACCTTTGTTTATTAATGTATAGAAAATTATATTTGGCTAGTTGTTTTCGACTAAGATATGTCTTGGTAAATGCCCAACCCATGAATTGAAAATCTGTTAAAAAGATAATGTTAAATATATTGTAAATAAATTTACTCGCTGCTACAATTAATTGATTTCTGAAATAAGTTACAATTTGTTACAACTAAATTTGTTTTTGTATTCTCGAAGAAGTCATTATTTATGTAAATCACTGCAAACATTAAAAATACACGAAGAAAGAGTTTTAATCCACAAAATAAAAAAAACTGCTGTTTTATACTTCCGAGTAATTGATACACTGATAAAACTTTCAAATTGCTAAAAAATACTTTAAATAAAAACCTACCCCGATCATGTCAAAATACTCCTTCAGTTTTATTTTTCCTTTTAATCTCAAGATAATAAAATGTCTAAACAATGGACAACACCATGAATATAAAAAAGATACAATGGACTTCCGCCAACGCATTCATTAAGCATCAAACGGGGAGCCAAGAATTTTGATATACCCTTCAAAGTTCTCCATCAGTCGAAACCTTTGAAAAGCTAAGCTGAAACCAATGAAAATTATATATAATTCTGTATTTTATATTTCGTCAAAGATGGTTATATGGTTAGTGTACATTTTAATAATATATATATTGTCATTAGCCTATTTTATAATTTGCCCGATGTTCCACGAGACCCTTTTGTGATGACAACTAGTAGACAATTTTAAAACTTAGTTTAATTAGTTATTTTAAAATAACATATAATAATAACAAGTATAATTGATTGATTTCGTAAACCTGAGTGTTTTCGTTTCCTACCATCTTTTTGTACCTGATTGATTATTCATAATTGCTTTTCATCAGTGCTGACTTATTTTTCGGGTATAGCATCGTGTATTTAAATTAAATACTTCTCAAAATAGATGAAATTCACTCAGAAAAAAAATCGTTGTTAATATTAAAAATATGAATGATGAAACGAAGATGTGGATAAAATTAAGTCGACAGCGGAAATAATAATAATACTTTGATATCATATTATAATAAAACAAGCCAGTTACGTATATAAATACTCACTATTATACCTAACTACTAAGATTTTATTTCTAAATAACAATATTTAAAGTGCATAAATGATCGCATTATGGGATTCATAACCATATGCCTGATCAATAGAACGCTATAATGGAAAATTAAAACCATTTTTCTTAAAAAATTGAAAAAGACTAATTCTAAAAATACCCAAATAAAAACAGTTGAAACTTAAGCGACTTTAATACCGCTTTTGCTTAAAATTGATAAAAATATGAACTTTTCTGCAAAGTTGATAGAACTATAACTTCAAGTTATTTTTACAAAAATATTTCTAGCTGACATAAACGTCAAAAAATTAACGAAGTCTTAAAATTCGTAATATGTCTTATAGGGAATACTAGACATGTAGGCTTTAAGGCATTTTTGGTGTGCTACAAAATCTTGGTTCACAAGGCTTGAAAGCAAGCACAAGCGAGATAGGAAATAACTTTCCCTCTTACTTTGTACGTCCCCAAAGGAGCCCAACCTCGGAAACAATAGCCATAAAATTAATTTTTCAGCGTTGTTTCAGCAGCGCTATATATGGGCAAAGGAAGATTTACTGCAACTGAGTTATCAAAAAGAATATTAACACAAATGTACACAATTGTGAGACGGCGTAAGTATTTTTTTTTTTTCAGAGGGATTCGTATCTTTTAAAAAAAAGGAAACGGTCAAGTTGGAAAACAAAAAAGAATAAACATAACAATTACACTAACGTTTTTAAACGAAAACACCGCAGTACCAAGACGTCCAAAATTAAATACACAAAATTGTAGAACTAATTACGTTGATATTTTTTACCTTATTACAATGGAGTTCTACCGAGTAAATGCCAATTCAATCAAGGAATTGTAGAACAAAATACGTCGATATTTTTTACTTTAATAATCATATATATAAATACATATCCTTTAAGGTGTTTACTGTCAATACTTGGTGGAATGGCATTATAATAAAAATAAATAAACATTTTTAGTACTTTTTCCACGTAAAATTTATTGGATCAGGACCGGTTTCGCTCATGGTGAGCATTGTCAACTGATAAGAAATACAATGAAACAGTGATATCTATGCAAAAGTTAAGTAAGACAAACAAGGTATGACAAACAATTGGTATTACAACTAAGCAAATAAATTGAGTCACAATCCAAGAAAAATAAACTATAAATAAAAAGTTAAAGACCTCTTAGCAAAGCAATCTATTACATCAAAAATCAATTAAGTATGAATTATCATTAACAAAGTAAAAGCCCAAAAATGAGTGCATATAATAAATAAATAAATCCTAATTCCACATCTAATTATGGTTGACAGATATTAAGATTTATTTATTTATGAAGTGATACTTTTTGATTATTTAACTAAATTTGATCTTCAGTGTTTTCACGAAAATGAATCAGCAGCTAATAAGTGGATTTGACAGTTTATGTTGAATAATTATTAACTCTCCGTATCAAACCGATTGATATTAAAGAGCCCGCAATATTTATTTTTCGAAGATGGTAAAGAGATTAAGACGGGGATAGAAAAGACTCCAATGGATTTAGACACAAAATTATAAGTTAATTTTATTTAACTGTTTGTTCTATGATTAGAGCCTATTAACACTGCACCCGAAATAGGTGCCCATATTATAACTAAATAATCTAGTGAATACCACATATAAACTAACCACGGTAATCAGGCACTGTTATAATGAAAAGATTATTAGCACTATACTAAATACTTCAATGAGCAAGAAGCCATTTGTAGAATATGTGATCCAAGAAGGCTAGGCTTATTAACAACTTAGAGTGAATTTACATACTTTTAATATTAATTACGATTATACCCCACCTCTTGTGAATTGCTTTATACGCATGCCTCTATTTCCAAAGTATATAAATAAATAGGTACTATGGGGCGAAAGCTCTGCTTTGTAGCGTTATGTCAACGTTTCAAGCTTACGATAGCCAAACTCCATATTTAGATGATTATGAATTTAGTATATCTTTCGTAAAATATTTACTGGGATGTTCTAATGGTGCTTTAGAAAATAATTTCTTTTCTAATGTAGATTAATTAATTCAAAGCTTAGAATCAACGATTTTTGGTTCAAAGAGAGAAATTATTAGGTATAAAGGTAGGTTTTCACTTTTATACGTTTGCTGCGAACGATTCTCGGTAAGTGAGAGTGTGTGTGTGTGTGTTTATTGTTGGACAGATATATTTTCATTATTGCGTAACTGTAAAATGATTAAATGATTAATAAACAAAACAACAGATTTTTTAAACATAAATGTCAGATTTCATTTTGGGCCATATCGACTTTAATCTCCAAAACTAGGTCAGTATAAATGCAACCTAGCTCAACAAACGCATTCTCAATTATTAAAACAAAAAAGAGAGTAAAAAGTTTTTATACATATATTGTTATTAAGATTTACAGATATGATTCTTCTGGAATTTATTCTTCGGTTGTATTATTAAACTCATAACTTGGAAAGTAAAGTATGTGGAAAGGTGGTAATAAATTCTTAAATCTGAACACGTCGTTCATAATCGACTGATGAATGCTTGTGACCTAACAATTAACTGAATCTTGAAGTAAGACAGTCAGATATACATATACTGTCGAACTCGGTCGGAAACAGCGAGATCTCGGATGCTATGAGGAAACATTCATTGACATTTCAGTGTATGGTTTTCTCCATAAATTTGTTCACTTTTATAACAAGCTACTTCTCGGGTATACTGAGCAAAAAATATCGTCAATGATAGTGAAAAAAATGAAACAAGCATCAATTTTTTTAAAAAGTGAATTGACATAAAAATGTTATATGCGTGTAACGGGTGTGTAAATAAAAAAAAATAAAAAAATTGTTTTTTTTTGTTTGAATTGCTACTTTTTGTGTTATGTGAGCGCTCCAAATACTTTATGTCTTCATGTGATGGGTATGATTGTAAGCATTTAAAAATACCTATTCTCTGATACAACGAGTAATGCTTATAACGATTAAATTCAGTCAGACTCATCTTCCTCGTAATAACCAAGTTCGATTGTACATTTAAATATAAGCATTAGATAAAATATAATGTTGAATTTGGGAAAGTTATTAATCAAAATTTGTGAATAAATTGATGTAGCAACTTATTAGTGTTTCAAATTTGTCTTCGTCACTTTATTCTGTCGTTCTAAGAGAACATGCAAAGTAGTAATGTAGGAAAATATCGATCCAAAAACACTCGTTACAGCCTCCTACTGTTATTGTATGCAAAACAGGCTGGCTGGCACGTTGTACGGAAACAATTGGAGCAGAAATATAAGATGAAATGTTCAGAATGTGAGCGGTTCTATCACCTAGCCTATTTCCTTTATACTAACAAATAATGCCTACTTAATTATTTCGTTTTGATAACATTATGTTTATATATAAACATATAACATTTACAAACATTCAACAAAGGAATCAAAGCAAACAAATTAAGTCATATTATCATATAAAAACATATTTTGTCTTTTCGTAGAATTGAGTTTTAAATTACAGATAATGTATTCAAAAAATTAAATCCTTCTTCAAAGATAATACATTTTCACTCTTCGTTCCCAAAGGTATGAAATATATATTCACACAAAATAAGATGCCAAGAAAACAGTATTTTTGACATTCAGGAAAACAGCTTATCTTTAGAGATTTTTAGTGCTGTATTTTTCCAAGTTAACATATAATAAGGTACTTTACGACATCGATCGCACCCCATGTGAAAGGCTCGATGTGAGAAAAAAAGCTCCACCGCTATTAAGATACGATATTAGCGATAGTGCTACGATATATCTTCTAAATGAAAATATAGTGGGAGGATTTGCTCGGAAGGTTTATTTACTGAACAATTTTTCAGAGAATATATTAAAAATATGGAAATTGGATAATATCTCATGTTAATGTGATTTTTTTTATCAGAAAAGCAAACATTAAACAGTAATACGATATTTACTTAACGTAGCTTTATTTAAATTGTTTAAGCGATTTTATATCCTGCTTTCGTATTTTATTGTATTTTTTTATATCAGTATTCAAACAATTATATTTAATTCGACGACATTATACTTCTTTCTTTGTGATTATTTTTGTACTCCAATTGATACGATACTTAAATTTAGTGGGTCAAAAGCAAAGACAGCATCTACCACGGAAGTAATTTTGAGAATAACGTAAAAAAAATGAAAAAAGCATCAGTAATTAATTTAGTTTATGTTTACTATACCTTACAGTACAATATTATAATTTACAATGAAATCTTCAAATGTGCTAAGCTAACATTTTGCCACGCAACTTTTTGTATTTACAAAGCAAAGCGTTGAGAGTGAAAAAGATAAATTTGTTTCTAAAGCGAATTAAAAAAAAAAAACGATTTTCTATGGAAATTTGCTAGTGAAATATCGGCTAACAGGCAGAAGAATTTTTAGTTGTATTGTACTGCATCAACAGATTAAAAAAATATATTTATTCAAAATTGCCAAGTTTGCTTTTAACCCTCTCAATTAAATAATGAAATATTTTGATAATACACGCAAACATACATCGATTTAAAGTTAGAAGTAATTGTCGTCTCGGAGAAAAAATCTGTATCTCAAATATCAAAAATAATTTAAGATTTTGAGATATTATTACCGAAAATATTCCATGACCCGATAGCAGCAACATTCTTCTCAGTATTTTTTAATACTTTAAGCACCATTTAAAATCAAAGAGAAGTAAACTGCGTCATTGGAACAGTTAATGCCCTATAAAACTGAAATCGAATATTGATCGGGATTACCGATTCGAATTCTCCAAGCACCGTGGGGCTCCTTACTATAAATTTCAAAAAGACGTATATAATTTATTCTTAGGCTATTGAACAAACCAAATGCCTCCAAATCCACGCGTTCAACCCATAAATATTGTGCAACGAATACGGAAAGTTTGGGTTTATTTCTATTCGCACTCTACGGGTTGCAGCCATTGTGTATTTTCCTCTTGTATTTTGCCACACTCTCAAGTCGAATTAAAACACTTAGTGAGCTTTTTCCACCTTGAATGCTTTTAACAAAAGCATACCAATTTTATTACGTAATCAAAAGATAAACACAGAATGTTTCTACGTGATGTGATTTATAATAATTTGTTTGCGTGAGCGTACCGCAGTAAATATATTTTTTAATTAAAGCAATAACTAACAACACAAATTTCATATTGATAAAAAATAATATTTTTGTCCACATGTAAATAAAAATACCTGCTTCTTTTTTATAAATAAATCGTTTGCAAAACATTTTCTGTCTTATCGCTTGAAATTGATATTAATTAAAAATATTTTTTACTGTTTAATTGCAGTACCTATATTGTCGGGTCCTATGTCGCAGCGGTTAACGTTGTGGGCTTCCGTGTTGGACCTCACAGGTTTAAGTCCCAATACGTAAGACATTTTTTCGATTTCTGGTATCGGTGTTTGTGATATCTAAAAATTCCCTCCCGCTCTTCCTAATCTTAATAACAGGGCGCAGCGAGAGCGATAGTTAAAAAATAGTCCTGTTTTAACTTTATCCTTCTATCCCTACTACTCTTTGAAAAAAAGAGATGTTGAGCGACTGAGTAGCCAGCAAACTCGTAGAAAAAAACTTCTGTTTGAGATACCTCCATTATGAGACACATTGAGAGCGGACATGCATAACAAAAAAAAAACAGTTACAATATTTGATATATTTATAATATGTTCGTGCATTTGCATATTAAAACAAGATAAAGCCTCCAGATAAGAAAACCTTTAAAGATAAGTCTATCACCTCGTGTTGTGAAACATAGTAAGTGGAATCAGAGAGTGTTTTATTGTGTTTTATTAGCACTGTAGTGAGGGTGAGTATGTTTGCCCCTATTCTTTTCGGGTGGTCTTCCACCCTATCCGTCTTGCGTGTAAATCTTTGCTTTACGTTGACAGCTAAACGAGGAGTACATTGCTATGTTAGCATTTTTTTTTAAATGTAAACAAAGTTAATTTATAAACCGCTCAAGTCAATACAAGTTTATTTGTTTTCTGTAAATGTGATTTAGTTATACATTAAATCTGGGAACCTTAACTGATGCCAAACACGAAGTTATATATACTAACATTTTACATTGAATCCTTAATGTTAATATACATTTTTATGAAAATTGTATCCAATTGTTTATGGTTGACAACAATGTTTATAAATAATATCAATCGTAAATTTGCCGTGGGCACATTATGAAGGCCAATAACGTATTCTTACCAATACGTGATAAGAACAATTTATAATATATCATACATTTTACAAAAACGCAAATAACTTAAAAATAATCAAAACACGACTGTTGATTTAAAAAAAATAGTGATTGTATGTTGTTGTTGTTTTCAAATAACACTTAATAAAAATAATGATTATAGTAAAAATATTTGGCAATTTTATGATTTTACGAATCGATAAGTAAAAATATTATATAATTCATCGTTAGTAAAATGTGAAATCTGTAAGTCTTAAATATTTCTGCGACGGTTGTCAAATCCAACATAGGTTGATTATTTAATATTGAACAAATTACTAAGCTCAATCGTTTAGTTTGTTGGTTTTTGTAGTAATAAGTATTTTAAACAGTAAAGCTCTTTTTCATTAATATTATCTGTGACGTCTGCTTTAAAAGCTTTATGAACAAACTGACTTTAATTTAGCTGACATGCGTTGTATTGTTTATGGTAAAAAGTAATGGAGCGTACGGGGATGGTTTTATTTGAGGATTATTGTTGCTTCTACTATCCTTTATCCAAAGCCCAGCCTTGGATCATATGAAAGTCATTCGTACATGACGTTGCAAATAACGTGCGCAGTGATAAAAAGGGTGATTGTATTTTACAAGCATTTTATTTCTTGTCGCCTATGGAAAAAATAACATACGGTAAAATTGATTATCATCTGAAAATAGCACAATGCGTAATACACTAATAATTTTCTCTGTATATTATAAATTGGTGACTGAAATATTTTGTATAATTTGGGTATGAAAATTGATAGAAGCATATAATGATAATACGCAATATTATTGGAATCTATAGCAGATGGAAAACATTATATTTATTCGATACATTGATACAATGTCACAAAATGCAAAGGATTATACACTATGTTATATATTACAAAATCAATATTTACATTTTTTTGAATAAGTAATTGGAAATTTGTGAATTCTATTACCATTCAAGATTAATTTCATTTTCGGAATGAGTTAAGAGTTGAACCGATTATAGTGTGCACTCTAAATCAGTCTACCTACACCTAGGATTAGTCGAGACAGTCTTTTTTCTACTTTGCAAGCACATTATTTCACCAGTGCATTATTTCAGTAGTTTTTACGTATAACCATCGTTCAATGATCCTTATGGTAATATGCACTAACAAGCAAAACATGTATAATGGTATTAAGAACAATTTAATTGTAAGGATGTGTACTTGTTATAACAGGGAAATAGTTAAATAAACAGTTTTGTTTTCTGGCAATTGAGAAACAATAATGCGATCTACAGTTTTGTTATCATTACGATTGTAAAGCTTAAATAATTCTTGTGTTTTATTACTGTGCATTTGCATTATCTATCAACTTGAATAGACAATGTTTTCTAAACAAACACGCTGCACATTCGAAAATGTTTCCAAAGGAACATTCATTATATGAACTCCTTTTATTACCCATAAGGCTTATTCTCCATGTACCCCTCGATGTCCCTACCCCTAACCAATGAAGACAAACTACTTTCTGGAAGGTTTTTTTGCTGCCATTTTAAAGCTTTCTCTTGTAACGTCAAAGTTCTACGTATAAGGTTATATAGGTAATTGTTGTGCGCTAGTACTTCCATCGCTGGAAACTTTTGCAGCGAATGCGTTATCCATGAAACATCAGATGAAGGGAGGAATATTTGAAATAAAACACTGCACCTTGTTGGCTGAGGGTTGTTTTTATTGTATAGGTATAATTGCCAACAAAATCAACGATTTAAGAAACCAAACATCTATAAAAGGGGCGTTTTATTGTACCACGGTGACATTTATGAAGTAGGGAATAGTGATATAATATATTAAATAAATATAATATAATATATATGTAATAAAAATCCAAAAAGAATTTTACCTGTTAATTTAAACAAATTAAATAGTTTATTTGTAATTTTTAAATACAAAATTATAATGATTTCACATTGTTCTACATTATTTTAGGTAACCACTTCGTTAAGCAAAAAACTCGTGTGAAAATATTTGGGATAATTGAGACGTTTATTACGATGCTCAACCAAGAATGAAATTTTTTAATAATAAATTTTACGACCACTTTGTTTTTCATTATTCAATTGTGTACACACTATTAGCAATTACAAGCTTTATAGCTCACTTTTAAGGTGTTTACTGTCAATACTTGGTGGAATGGCATTATAATAAAAATAATAAAACATTTTTAATACTTTTCCCACATAAAATTTATTGGATCAGGACCGGTTTCGCTCACGGTGAGCATTAGAATAAGAAAAACAAGGTATGATAAACAATTAGTATTACCATACCATACCTTGTTTTCTTGCGTAACATTTGTATAAATATCACTGTTTTATTGTATTTCTTATCAGTTGTCAATGCTCACCATGAGCGAAACCAGTCCTGATCAACGTTCCCTCTAAGGTGCGCGCGTGCGCGGCCGCGCACCAGTTGGGAAGCCCCCGCGCACTCATTTCAGGTTGGCGCGCAATACAAGACAGGTGCTCAATTTATATTTTATCGGCCAGCGCAGCCTCCACGCAGCCTCCGCGCAGACTTTGAAATTTCCGCGCAGCTAACCATTCGGCTTAGAGGGAACGTTGGTCCTGATCCAATAAATTTTATGTGAAAAAAGTACTAAATATGTTTTGTTATTTTTATTATAAGGTTTATAGCGTTGACAAAGGTAAAACAATATTTGGTAGCGGTACTTGCAAAAATACATAGTTTAAAAAATTGATATTTTAGTGTATAATTTAGAATATTTGAAAACATATAAATTAGTTGAATTTTGCGATATATTTCATCTGTATCCCATATTCTTTCAAATACATATGAGATCATTTATAAATATTTTACAGCTGAGCAAATTCAATTTTTATCGCTTTGCTATATAGCCAGGTGAAAGTTTCATAATCAACGTGAGTGGTTCAGAAAAATTCAAAAGCATCCCCCGCTCTGCAAGGTCAGACGTGCTCTGATTCCAAAACACGTTCAAGACTTAAGCCTCCCGCGAGGGTGATTTGGACTAGATCCATTGCGAAGTCATCCTCGCATGATTCACATCGAGGTTACCCCTGCATAACGCATAACTGCGAGAAAACCCTTGGTCAAGATGCATTACCATAAGAAAGTCATTAAACAATGACTACGTGATGAATTCTCCACCCTTTTTTGCCTTTCCGGTGGCAGGATTAACTTTCAATCCACCCTAATGAGGCAGGACTTGGAGGGACGAAACTTAACTCGTTTCGTTTTATATGACGCAGAAGTAATTTCACAGTTTGGGGTGAATTTGCCAGAGCTTATATTCGTGGCGTATATATTATAGTTAATACGGTAGTGTAGTAGAATAATTGTATTGGACACCGTGCCTCCATTTTATAGATCAATGTGTGATAATTACATCTAGCTGTTAACTTTGGACGATAACTAATTTCACACGTTAGGGCATACATTAATATTTTATCTCTGTATCGTGAGTCACAATAACAATTTTATTCAACTATAGTGTTGTATATGTGTCAACAATGGAAAATTAAAACCTTATTTAAACATTTAATTTTTCTTACACGAATAATTATTAACTTTTATTTTAAAATATATGCAGCTTTCAAGAAATGATAAAATGAAAATTCATCAAACATATATTTTAGGCCACGATTTCACTAATTTCTAACTACAAATTAGTGAACCATTCTCAGTCATTAACTTAACTGTTTAAAAATATGCCTTTTATGTATAGTAAATATGATATAATGCCTTTCGTCATGATTACACGATTAAAATATCAAGAGTGGATTTGAATGAACAATAAAAATTAAAAAAAAAAAAAAAAAACTTTTTGTTTTTTTAATTATTGGATACTTATTGGTTTTACTTATACCAGTTTTTGCAAATGAAAATGCTCAGAATTTAAACTAAAAAATTCCAGTATTTACGTTTTAAATATTGGCTGATATTGATATAATTATCATTTGGAATTTGATTTGGGAATTCGAGAAGCAAATAAATATTGCAGTTAAATTAATGAAAATGAATCACTTTTAGGGTGTTCACTGTCAATACTTGGTGGAAAGGCATTATATTAATAAAAACAATAATCCTTTGTACTTCATTCCACTTTATTTAATATGTCAGGACCGGTTCCGCTCATTGCGAGCATTGTCAACTGATAAGAAATATAATTTAACAATGCTATTTATACAAAAATTGAAAAGTTATACACAACAGTTGGCATTGAAAAGAAATTGCCAATTACATTAAAGTGATTCTAAAATAACACAAAATTAAAATGTTCAACACAACTAACATATAATTAAAAAGTCATCCCAGATTCATAAATTCAGAATGCGATTGAAAGTAATTACAAACATAATTAAAATTTGGGAAATTTTTGACAAAGTGATAAAATGCTACATTAATAAAGTGAATATGCTTAATGATATGAATATGCTTAATGATAGTTTTATGTTTTCCCCGCTTCCAAGTAGTTGGTGTGTTCATTCATCACTTAAACAAAATCGACAGCCAGGAAGATTCTGAAAAACAAATTTTTCAAAGACCATATCAATTCTAACAAAAGAAATCTATATTTATTTATTTTTATTTTTAATTTATATAAAAGAATAGTTAACAAGTCCTGACATATTAAATAAAGTGGAATGAAGTACAAAGGATTATTGTTTTTATTAATATGAAAATGAATCATATCATAAAATATCCGACTTCTTTTGATAATAAAAAACTAAATGGAAACGGATTTATATACCAGAATAAACGGTTGTATTATTAGAAATAGAACATATTTTTTCCGACAGTAAAACAAGTGATATTTATTAAGCTAAACAAGTAATAAATATTAGCGAAAACGTACACAGAAAAAAGCAGATTGCAGAGTCATATTTTAATATTTACTTTCATCTTAATACACACGCAATTTTCTCAAAATACATTGGTAATATTAATATTTTATAAACAATTTGCCACTGTGTTTCGGGAAACCGGGAAAAATAACGTAGTTTGATTTATGGCAGAGGTTCACTTTTCCGGTACACAATTTTCTGCTAATTCTGTGCAATCTAGTTTTATGTCTGTAACCTTTGCGTCAGCCATTTTCTGGGATATCTCATACCCCTTGGCTTGTGACGAAAATCTCAAAGGATTTAAACTTTGGTTCGCAAAACCTCGGTTTTATGTGTAACTTCACCATTTTTATCCAATTGATATTCGAGTTTACAACACATTCATTATTAAGAATTATTTAACATTTTATTCCATGCTGGAAATTTTAGTAATAGTTAACATTTGAATAGACAAAAGCAATCATTAATTCTATGATACAAATTGAATATATATAAAACATTTCACAATCTCAATTATAATTTAAAAAAGCATTATAAGGATTATTGAAAATATTACGGAATACTATAATACCATATTCGGCAAGTATCGACTGATAATATTGTATTTTAACTGTTTTGAAAAGTTATTTTTTTAGGGTAATGTGAATAGTAAAATCAATGATGAAAATAACAAAATGTGGACTCTTTTTTGTGAATAGTATGTAGTAGTAAGAGATACGACAGTTTCTACAGTCTACACAAAGATAAACTGAAGACCAAGGCGTATGTTTATCATCTAATTTAAGATCGTAAAATTGTTTTTTATGTGATAGTTTTAAGAAATAATACATTGTCGACATATTATATGTAATCAAATAAATAGCACTTTAAAATAAATAGCAGTTAGTCGTTAAAATAACATCAATTTCTAACACACGTATTGAGTCATGGCAAGAAAAAGTGTAATGAAGATAGAATTTCACAAAGGTTTGATATGCTTTGGGGAAACTTTACACCACGTCATCTGTATTGTACACAGTGTGTGTTCATGTAAGGCACAAATTGTTTGTTACGCGCCATAGACTTCGTGTAAGACACTCATATCTTGAGTCGGGAGTTCTTTGGAATTGTTTGTCAAGTCATTGTCTGAATATTCTATCCCAAAAGATGGCGAAAAGAATTCAATACTGGAAAAATCTGATACAAAAAACATTCCATTTTAATCAAAAACCTTAAGATTCTGATTTGTGACACGCTTTGTATTTCAATTTAGAGCATTTTTTGTTGCCAATGTCATACATAATACGGTATAAAGATTTAACCAATAAAAGAACTAGATATTTCAAAGCAAGTGTTTTAATTTGAGGCTGTTACTTGCAAACACCGATCATTCCAAAATGGTTAAAACATAAAACTTAAATTTTATTTTGTAAAACGATATACATTTTGAAAGAATTTTTAGTTTTACACTACTTTGGATTGATATTTTGTATGTTATCAAGCCAGATTTGAGATTACTTTATAAAAATATTTTTATAATTTGTTTATACTCATTAAATCACATTTATGGTTCAAGTTTCAACAAATTTCGAATGAACCGGGTTTGCAAATAATAGCCGCATCTATAATTTGAATTTTCCGGTTTTTTATAAAATAAAAATGTGTTTTCTATATAAAGACAATATGAACATTAATATGTAGGTACTTATAAGCATGCTCACTTTTAACTTAAAAATAAAAATGCTGCTAAATACCACAATTATGGCTATATAATGAATGTATGGCTCATCGCGTGAAAATACGGTTCCGGGATTCAACGTGTTTACATAAAACATTTTTTTCTTTTAAATAATAAAAAAATCATATTATAGTGATGGTCAATATCACGCGCTTGTTTATAATAACATTTTATTTTTCTTAATGTTTTTTGGTATATTTTTACAACTCTTTTAAAAAGTTTAGTAAATGTGTATGTTTCTTTAATATTGCAATCTTTACCCATATATCATAACAAAATAATAAATAAACCAACATTTAATGTATATTTGTAAAACAATATCGCCTTGAGCCCAAAAGATTCACTTCCCCCTGACCTGACGCATATTTGTATATATGAAAATACGAGTTTTTCTATAATAACAAAATATTACATGTAGGTCCAGCTTTAATCTTACAGCCGAAGAAAAAAATGATATGTATTTATGTATCACGTAAGTAGTACTTACTGTCTTGTCATATCACACGCTATATGATTTACGTTCACGATATCATATAAACCTTTTTTTATGATTTTCAGGTTTACGTCAATACGTGAACAAATTTCGCATTGCGCTGATGATATTATTAACAATACAGCCATCCTAAAAATATTATAGTGGGTATAATATTTTGGTTAGGAAGAAACTAAAATAGTTTTTCCTTATTACGTAGGAGCTGTGTGTGGGTAATAACGTTTGTATTACAACAATCACGGTTTGTTGATATAAGAAATGCTATATGGAATAAAATTATGTTTTGTGTATTTCTGAGTATGATTAAAATAAATAAAAATGTTCTTATTATCTAAATACTAATTAGTAGATATTTTTTGATAATAAAAATACATTGCCAATAAGAAAATTTCACGACAAAAATCTGTGTTTGCTCGAATTTATAATTACTATTATCAAGATTACGAGATCAAAAACAAATATTTGTCTATCTTTCATTAAAAAAACGTTTTTCATTTTGTGTAGGCGTAGTGAATTTAATAAGCCAGAATATCATTTACGATTATAAATATGTATGTAGGTGTATGTTTTTTCTACAATATTTCAAACCTAAATTAAAGCATTGAATTATTTATTTTCTGATAAAATTTAAAATTTAAGAGCCAGTAAGATGATATAAGTTGTATATATTCAGAAGTATAATGTATATATAAACAGTTATTTCTTATAATGTATATATAAACACTTCCCCTACGTTGCCAAAAAATACTTCCGATATGTTGCTGGCTCTTAAATAACCAAGTGAAAAAACATGTTTTAACACTGAAACTTTGATGGATGGTAAAAACCCAGGACGTATATGTAAAAAAAAACATGTTTTTCGATTGGTTTCTAAAGGGCCAGCAACATATCGGAAGTATTTTTAAACACCGTAGGGGAAATGTTGGCTCAGTTATCAAATACATCTTTCAATTGTAGTTTAACTGAACACTTTTAAATTGTAACGTATGAATACTTAAGGTTTTTTTATTTAAAATAACATTTCAAACACTTTTTTATCCATGACCACTACCAATTTAGAGCATATGGCCTCCTAATCGAGGTATTTCAAAATATTTTTTTTACGTTTACTGTTTGTTAGTCAGTCGCTAAACCTCTCTTTTCCAAATAAAGTTGTAGGGATATAAGAAAAAGGCTGCGACAGGACTAACGGTTAATTAATCGCTCTCGCTACGCCCAGTTATTGAAGGATGGGAAGGGTTAACGGGAAATAAACACATCACAAACACCCATGTCTTCGAACAGAAATCGATAAATCGACTGGAAAAAAGTGCTGTTAGTACTAGGTCTCGAACATGTGAAATCCGACAAGAAAACCAGCAATGCTAACCGCTGTGCCTAAGGTCCCGACAATAAAAATGAATTAGTGACAGTTCGTTTTTGTATTCAATGAAAATACATTTTTGTTTGACATTGGCGAATAGTGATATTTGGAGAACACTATTTTGTAATTCTAGAGGATTTTGAATGATATTATTTATTTGAATCGTTCAAATTATGTACATTCACACAAATGTTGTTACTTACGACCCGGGTTTCGCCTTTCGGTATCTCAGGCGTTCAAAGGCACGAATGAACTTGAACTGAATTATTTGTGATTAACGTATTTTCAATACAAACCCAGGTTCAAATATACGTGATGGTCAAATCTGGGAGAAAATCTTAAATGTGGTAAAAATTTCACCGTTATTTTTAAGAAAAATGTAAGCGGTCGCACACGCAAACCACGTCCTACGGCCTTCACACGTCCACCTGATAAATAACCTTGCATCTTTCTCTGGCGAGGTACAATGCGAAGATTTCCCAAGCGTCGCGACGTTACCTATGCCACTTGACAATGAGGGCGTCGTCCGTTCACATAACGAAATAAAATCGCAGTTTTCAAGAGTGTTAGGTTAGTACTAGAAGTATTCACGTAAATATATCATTTATTAAACATATACAAAGTAACCTCAAATGAGCAAATCCCGAAAATTGACACGAAATTGGCAAATTCAAGATTTCAAATTCTTCGGTGAGCTAAAAAAAAGAGTTTCTTTGACAATCTGGGAAAAAGTATACCAAATCGAGGATTTCAATTTCCTCGGTGAGCTAAAAAATAACGAGGTTTTGTGACAATCTGGGAAAAAGTATACCAAATCGAGGATTTCAAATTCCTCGGTGAGCAAATCCCAATCCCGGGATTGAAAATTAATCAATCCCTGGATTGGAAAAAGGCTCCTGGATTGGATACCTAATACCAATAGACTACTCTGGGTTCAGATTTTACTCATATTAACAAATTTCAAACTCCTCGGTGAGCAAATCCCAGTCCCGGGATCGGAAAAAGGCTCCGGGATTGGATACCCTAGTTACTAGTTCTTCTGATACGTACCAATTTTTATACATATTATTATAATGTATATACATCCACTTTTTTCATTTAATTTAGAAAATATATTTTTTAAGCACTGTCAAAGTCACTGAGTGAAGTCTTGAACACCAAAATCAATGAGCATACATGTGCTGTTATAATTCAACCAGATGGAGAATAGAAACAGTTTAGACAATAATAGTAAAATTATCGATCTCCAGTTTGGGTATTATCTACTATACAATAATAAGGGTGAAATGGCAGATGCATAATGGCATGACATATATTCCATTACGCCATAGAAGTGCCTAAGATTGTACTTCAATAGGTTTTGACATTATCATTCAACAAGCAATCAATATACCACCATGACAGTGACATATATTTGATCTACCAACATTTTCAAGCAACGAAGCTTAAATATATTCCAGCACAAACGCACAAATTTTGACAACACGAAACTGTATATCAGGTTTATCTCAGGGGGTCTCAAAGGGTTGTGAAAATTTGGGAGTTATAGCACTAAAGTGTGTATCAAGAATAAAAAAAATGTATTTTCATTTAAACAATATTCTACTTGATCAATTTTTAATTTTATTCTACTCAGATCAAATTGAATAATTGGTTGATGTATTTTGAAATATTTCTGTGTGACAATTCAAATGTTATCACTGTCAATTCGATTTACTTCTATATATGAGTAGCTTAGAATTTTAACTCAAATTCTATGAAAATCTAGTTATTTTAAAATAACAAAAAACCATAGGAGCAATATTTTTTTAGTTTTAAAATAAATTAAAAAATATAAAACATTATTCCAAAAATTAAATAATTTACAATTAAAATACTGCAGGGCTGTCGATATATGCGCCGAGGTCGATTTCTGCTACTACGAAATATATTTGTTAGCAAACTTAAACATTTAAATTATTCTAAAAAATATATTTATTATATACAATGTAAATACTGCAGGGTAGGGCTGTCGATATATGCCCCGAGGTATATTTCTTTTACCATCAGAATTTCTGGCTTATTCAATAAATAGGTTTGTAGTTTATTTTCCACGTCAGCTAATTTTCTGACTACTTGAAAATGCAACAAAAATCCCCCCGTTGAGGTCAACGGGCTTACAGCTAGTAACTATACATATTTATGTCGAGTAAAAATGAAGAATTTTTGAAATGCAAAATATACTACTAAGCTATGAAAAATACACATCGTTGATTGGTTCATTCGACATCACATTTTAAAATGTGAGCTCCACAGTGCCGAATATTACCATTGGTGTGGAGTCCACACCAATGGTGATATTAGGCAGTGGTTTTGACATTGTTGAACGTATTTTTTAGGACAACAATTTTTGTATTGTTGCATTTAGACATACTTGGATTTTTAATGTAAGTTTTGATTCTACGCGATACATATTCAGACGTACTATTTATGTCCTGAAGTACCATTATTACTTTTCAGATATGCCAGCGAATGCAGTAAGTCCGAATGATCGAAAGTAAAAAGTGTTTGTATACATTGAATAACACTTAAAATATTATCGATGTATCATAACACAAGATATAAAATAGTCCCAGTGTAAGATTTTATATAATAATAACCGATCAAAGAAAATGATGCTTTCATTGGAAGTCCATATTCCATACTTCGGGAAAGTAGATTCTCAAAGAATACTAAACTCCTTGCTAGCCGTGAAACTTAAATTTCAAAATAATAATGTATCTAAATACTCAGTCATTTTGCTGACATACTTTAAGAGGGTTACGTAAATATCACTAGAGCCCTTGTATGTGTGCTACTGAACAAGTCCGCCCCCACCCAGAGTAATGGCTTTATCACAATAACATAGTTTGATGGATATAATTCACATTTAGAGTATTTAAGCGACCTTCCCTCTCCGAAATGGTATACTGCTACCATATTCCATTCAAGCGATGGTAAACCATAGATTTATTTTAATATTAGTGATATCTTTTTGACTGTATTTAAATTCAGATGTAATGTGCATTTGTATGATTTTAAAATGTAAATAATTATTCTCACTTTCAATGTGTTTACTGTCATAACATGATGGAAAGGCTTATATGATATTAACAAAATAAAACACTTTTTCGGTCTAATTTTTAATATATTTATTAGTATCAAGTTCAGTCTCGGTCATCACAAGCATTTTCAACTTATTGTAATAAATATAAAGCTTTTCCACATGCTATAGTCTTATTTAATTCAAATGTTTTTTTTTAATTGATATTTAAACTCATATTTATGATAATGTTAAAACAGGGATTATCAAGGCAGATTGATACAATCTGGTTTTTTTAAAACATTATGACTAGTTCAGAAAATTTGGTTATTAATTTATTTAATTGGCATTTACTTGGTAGAACTCCATTGTAATAAGGTAAAAATATCAACGTACAGTTTTATACAATTTTGTAGAACGAAAATTGTATAGCTAAGTACTTTAAATAGTTTACCTTATTATATTAATTTATTGTTTTGTCGTTGCATTATGTTTTGATTATAGCTTTAGTAAATTATGATGGTAATTTAATTACATGTATTTTTTTTAAACGGAAATTCAGACTAACATTCATCAATATTATAAATAATCTGTTCAAATACTCTTTTTCAAAATAGTTTCTTCTCTCTGGCCTTCATTATTTCGTTCCCAGCGCATATCTTCCCCGCGTCTGATTCAATTAAGATCCATCATAATTATGGCAGAGTTGCGTTTTGTTTCTAATTGACGATTCGGTTTAGAATTGCTACTGCTCTATGCAATCTTCCACGGGGTATTCAAGTACGTACCGCGTACGCCGTATGAATTTTAAGTGATCTTAACGAATGCGTTCAATCACATTAATTGATGCCGTATCGCTTCAATGTCAATAACAAAAACATAATAATCACTTTAAATACGTTGAAAGTAAAATAAAAGAACATTACAATATTATATAAATGTATAGTATTACTGAAATTGACAACGAACACACTTAAAAAAGAATACATATGACCCTCTAAGAGGTGAAGTGAGCCAAGTGGCTATTTAGGAAAAACTGAGTTGGGTGCGTTTTAATATTCTGCATGTCTTAAAGTGTCTTAAAAGTGAAGTGAGCTTAGTAAATACACATTACAATAGTGTAATCTATACAAAACATAAATATGCAATCAATCAAATCATCATGTATAGACGTGATTGTACGTTAAAGTCAAATAGTTACCATTTTACTACTTGGCTCACTTCACCTCTCGAGGGCTCAATAATGTTATTCAATAAATTCTGTAAAGATAGAATAAACAGAAAAGTATTGATTTTATTTAAACAAAAAACAATTATTAAATTTGATTAAAGTAAAAATAAAATTTTCGTTCATTTAATTAATATCTTAGAATTCATTAGTAAATTTTTCATATTCAATAAACAAAAACATATTCAAAAAATTTTAGCCTTTGCTTATTGGCTCAATGGATATTTGTAAAAAAATATCTTAAAAATGAAATTTTATAATGTGAACTAAAAATTAATTAAGTATGATTTGATATTACACTTATTTATATTTAAAAAAATGTTTAATAGCTTCAAGTTTTCAGATTCTCTTCGCTATAAGGAATGTTAATAATATCTAGAATCTAGAGAAATATTTGCGCTGTTTTAATTATATGAAAAGTCATTGCCATTACGATGCTAAAATTTTGGTCAAGGTGACTTGCGTTATAAAATTGTGAATTCAATCTTTTAGTTAGATACTAATAAAACATAATGACGTATGGAGCATTGTTCTTTTGAGTATTAGACCGGAAATATTAAGGCAGACGATTTGATCATACGTGTGGCTAACATACTGATTTCATTTCATTTGGTGGTGTGACATCATTCGTGTAGATTCAAGCGTATAGGTTCAACGGTGATAAAAAACGATACACGGTCTATTCCATTTACAAGTTTTGATATTGTGATTGTGAAAAATGTACATATTTTTACTAGCAAAACTATTTGAATGATTAACGTAATCGATCTAAATTAATGACTAAAAATGATCAGTTTAGTTTACTGGAGAAAAAGGTTACCCTGTTAAAACTGTATAACGATATTTATTATTTTCTTTATGAGTGTTGAAGTAGAACTAAAAAAAAATCCCCAGCAAAAGATCATTTTCAAATATTTTCTCGACATTTGTATGTTTTGTTATTATAATTTAGTAAACAAAATCTTTTCCTCGTTCTCAATAAATTGCGGTGAAATATAAAATATTATCTTTAATTTTTATACAAAAATAATTATGATCTAAGCAGTTTGATCTGAGTAATGGTTTGACTGACTTTTCAACAATGTTTTAGAAGCGGTATTTTTAAATGTTTTATTGGATTTTATGCATTCTTATGATCCTTATGCGTCTAGATGGCTAATTCAATTTTTCAGTCTAAATTTATTAAACTAAAGAGATATTTTTTATGTTAGTGAAAGACACTGTTTTTTACTTTTGTTATCAACAATGCCAGATTTATGGTATAGGTATAAGACGATAATCCAACGTTTTATGAATATATTATAAATATTAAATTAAAAGCCGTCTCTCTTATTTATTATCCGTCGTAAATATGTTTTTATAGAAAGTTCCCACGGATTATGGCGAATTTTATGTGAATAAATCGGCAGCAACATAATGTCCCCATAAAATATCCACCCAAATAGGGTGGAATATGGGGTAGAAAGGAGTCGACGCACCACTATTTGGACCAGCGACAACTTAATGCAGAGTGCACATGGATGTTTTACTTGCCAGATGCGAGTGCACGTACATAAATGCATTATAAAGCCTTATCGAATTATTTACATTTCGCAGAGGGCGTTATGATAAATTCTCGAGAATACTTTAGATGAGTGGTAAATATCAAAATATTTCGCACGTGTGATGTACTCAATCTGATCAAATTATCAATACGTAATAAAATTATCATGACTTAGTGACAAACACTGAATCACTAAGTGACATTAAATGTATCATTATAAATATTGTATAACTAACGATCTAGTATCAACCGTTAATATTAATAAATTTTATTACCAGCTTGTACGCTTTTTTTAAGAATATTAAAACTCATGGTGTAATTTGCTACTAAACAAAAAAAAACACAACTGTCGGTACATTGCTTTGATATCGTATTTGAAAAACCAGTGGGTTGACTGAAAATTCTGTTAAATTATTTTGTAGTTGTACGAACTAACTCCAGTCTCCGAATGTGTCTATCTATATCCAAAACAATATTATGGAGTTATATTACAGCTCTTCACAGAAAAAGAAAAAATAGCCAAACCCCTGATTCATTAACATTAGCATTCGGATTCAGGATGTAAAATTGATAAAACTTTTATGTTTCTTGTTAATTTGAACTTGCCCGGAATTAATTGTTTTTTTTGCGTACAGATTTTACACTCCACAATTATCAAGGATTTCTACATTTCAGTGAAAAACACATGCTTAATAGTTTTTATATAAAGAATTTAGTCAAGTTCATAAAATACAATGGAGTGGGTTTATGTATTCAATAAAAAATGCATATTGCTTTATTAAAGAGTATTTCTTATCTAAAATGCCCTGTTCCGTTATTTTAGATGTAAAATTGAAACCTGCCCGCGAATCCATTTTAAGCGTTATTTAAAAAAAGAAAACTCGTTTAAATTAACGGTCGCTGGGGGGATGAATACCGGCGGATGAAAAATTTCAGAGGGGCGAGGCTCGGAGGGATCGTGTGAACGAACGAACGACCTCAGGGATGAGGGAGGCCGTTCATAGAGTATTATTATGGGCCAGATACGCCGACACTCTTTCATACTTAACGGCCCATAAAACTTTACAACTGTTATAAATACTCGCCCCTTTCGATGTTTACTTTTTTCAGACCGCGCCACTTGCGCGAGTTTTTACTAAGCCCTGAAATTTGAAAAGAGGAGCACTTTGGCGAGTTTAATGCGCGAGTTAATTACCGCGCATTAAGCCGCGGAGCTTCCCGCGCGTCCCGAAGATGCGACTCAAAACTATTAAAGCGCCGAGTCTGTCTTCTTGCGGGGTATCAAATTGGAGGTACGCCATACTTACTGGGCTCATAATTTACATGCGGATAGTTTAATACCGCTGTGTAAAGTAAACAAAACGGTCTCTATTAAATACAGCATCGTACATCATAAAAGTAATTAAGAGTTTTATAAAACCGATGAAACTTGCGTTAAAACTTAAGTTCCTGAAAACCGTTGCAAGTTGTTCTTTTATTACTCGAGATTTTAAGATGTTGATGTTGGTATATATATATATTATAAGATCGTCACTTAATTCCAAAACTCGTTTAAATGAAAATAAGGAAAATTAGATTTTAATCGTTCAAATTATTCACGCAGATTTTGTCACTAGCCCGGGTTCGGCATCTTCAGGCATTCAAGTGCACGGATGATCTTGAATTGACTGACATAGTTTGAACGATTTAAATTTAATATTGGAATTCCACCAAGCACCTTCAGTCGAAATCTTAAATTATAAAAAGGAAAATTAGATTTAAATGCTACTTTTTAACATACATGTTCTTAGATACTGTTGTTTACAAAAAAAATCTCAATTAAAATGAGCTTTTTTAAACTCCTTTTAAAAGAGAGTATTATTTGCAAACACGGCTCACTCCATAATGATTAAAAAATGAAACTTAAATTTAATATTGAAAAGTAATGTACATTTTAAAAGTATTTTTAGTTTTACATTACTTTGAAATGATATTTTGTATGTTATCAAGACATCATGTTGACTGATTTCTAAAAATACTTTTATACGAATGATAAAACTATTTTTGTTTATCATTAGTATAGTGATGTACAATTGTTTTTGTAGGTACATTCATAAGTTTTGCTCTTTCGTTATTATGACTTATGTTGACATATATTTTTTTTAAATTTAAATCTTATTTGACATTTTATAACCTGAGAATTAAAAGGTTTCAAAAGTAGATTTCTTAAGTACCATTAAAAGAATTCATTGTAATTTTGTATATATTTTTTAAATTAAAAACAATATATTTGGCATTACTGCTAATGCCAATGCGCCAAATATTTTTAAGTTGAAATATCATACGAGAAAAACTTAAAACTTAAATCTAAACTAAAAATTTATTTTTTTAAATTTACTAAGTCACTCGTAAGTTCACATCACCCACCTCTTAGGTCTCAAATTTAAATTGAAAAATCTAAATTTGACACTTACTGACGTGTGCTGATGAAACGCTTATAATTATCTCATCATCGTGAATTCATGATAAACAAAATAAAAGATTAAGTAATTCAATTACACAAAGTAATATATGTATATAACAAATCAGCAGCTGCATCAAAAATATATAAATTGTCATTTATATAATTCTCAACAGTACCAAATATGTAAAATTGACATTTCATTTTACACAAATGGACAGTTCAGTACCGTAACTCAACGATTCGATGAATTGCGCAATAAATCATGGTCGATCAACAATACAATATGACTTATGTTTCTAGTTTAGTTATTCACTGACGTCTGGAATTCATGTTTATGGTTTGCAGGGATAGTGGCAAAGTGCAGTATTAAATTAAGTTAAATCAAATTTATTTGGTAAACTTCGCATCAAATTTAGTATGTTTCCGTTATTGTAAGATAAAAGATCATTCAGTTTAACAATAAATATGTAAAAAAATATAGTGACTACTTGAGGGCTTAGAGTGCCAATGACAAAACTACAAAAAAATATTTATTTATTTATCGACTATTGTATCATAAAATATATATATATTTTTTAAATATTTTATATTAATATACAGTCGAACTCGGTTATTATGATCACGGAAATGAGGAAAAAATCGTTGGAATTTTATTTATGGTTTTCCCCATACATTTATTAACTTTTATAACAAGTTACTTCTCGGGCATACCAAGTGAAAATATCGTCAAAATTTTTCTTAAAACTGTTAATGTGTCGATCGTTTAAAAACAACACTTTCGACTACAAGCAATAAAATCCGACCGGACAGTTAACTTCTGGGCTTCCAACAGAAAGTTATATTGTGGAGGATGTGCTCAACAAAGACGATGACAGTGATGTTGATGATGTGGCCAGTGAATGCCAAATTGAGAAATCCAAATCAGTAACGACGATCTCCAGAGCTCATGATATATTGGACGAGCTAGTCGAATTTTTTGCACAGAACACTGAGACTAGACTTCTTTGAGGGGAAATTTAAGAACATTGACCAGACATTGCAATTTAACTGAGAAATATAATATTATCTATATGTATATGTGAAGTTTTAGTTACAAATTAACTGTTAAATAAAATATAAATTATATTTGAAACAAAATGCGACAAAGTTAATGTAAAACAAGACATTTTAAATTTCGATAATTTGATTACTTTTTCAATTTTAAATTAGTTTGGACGCATCTGTGTATACCTTCTCGTAATTTGGGTACGTAAAGTTGGTAGCATTGTTGCCGCATGGCGTGAATGCTTCTGCGGTTGGCCAGACTGTGACTCCTACATGAACTACGCTGGATTTCTCCATACCCGTTCCCTAATTTTCACTATCTTCATCAGAGATTTTCCAGTACCAACCCACCACAGATCACACCACCTCGATTTATTAAGTAAAAGAGCTTATTGCGTAAGCGAGGAGAGTTGATTTGGAATTGGATTTAAATGCTAACGAAAAGGCCAGACAATGACTTTCTTCATTACATAATAAATTGAAACGTACACTTAGACTTGTTTTCAAACTGACTTGTACTTACTTATAAGAAATAAAATCATGCCTCTACTAGTCTTAATAATCAAACGTTTACTACCAATAATTTACACCACAATTATCATGCAAATATTACATAAATAATTTAAATTGCTTAAATAATATTAAAATTAGTAACTTTTCTATTCTACTGGTTGCATTGCAAATTGAAACACGTGTTTCGCCTCTTTGAGAAGCATCTTTAGACAAAATAAAACAACAGTTTTCCACACCTGAATATTGTACATTTTAAATGTAATATATAAGTTTAAGATTTCGACTGAAGGTGCTTCGTGGAATTTCAATATTAAATAATGAATCTTTCAAATTATGTACAAACAAAAATAAATATAATTCTTGAAACTACTCACCATTCGAATCTGTGGGCATTCCCATGGGCTAATCTTTTTCGCCAGAAATGTATATTTCTTATATAAAAACGAAACATTAATTTACTAAGTGTCAGTTCAAATTCATCCGTGCACTTGAACGCCTGAAGATATCGAAAAGCGAAACCCAGGTCGATAGTGACAAAACCTGTGCGAATCTACATAATTTATAAGTACTTACAAAGTAAAGTAAATTTATTTATATGATAATAAATATTTTAAAAATCCTCAAAATATTTCAATTCTTAAATAACGAGGCGGAACGAGATCAGTTAGCTAACCACTAGTCCTGTCCTATCCGTTCCTATATGCCTAGACCGGTCTAGACCATGCAACGCAATCACGTATTGAGTATTTCAAACCATCCAAAATACATAATATGTACGAGGGAATAGCACAGCAGGTGCATAAACTAAAAGAGTAAGTTTTATCCGTGTAAAGAATGGTGGTAGAGAGTATTTGGGTAATAATGGTAGCGATTCTTAGTCATAAGTCATCAAAGAAGAACCATTACGACGAAATTTCTATGAATCATATTATATTTTTATTTTTAACATATTGAGTGTCGCTTAACGCATGAGGTGTGGTAAGAGATATCCAAAACAAAACATGGTGACGAATAAGACTTTTTCTGCATACTGAAGTGCACTCCATCAAGTCTTGGGCAGTTACTCCTAAGACAGTCCCAGCACTCCCAGCCAAGAAAAAAATGTAAATACGCTTAACCTTTGTTAAGCTACCGGATACTGCTGTATAAAATTATCAGATGGGAAATAGTTGTAGGTGGAGGAGGGCATGTTGCGCAAATATATGTAATATTATGTATCATACCTTAAAATACATGTCAGAAATTGTTATTCAAATGAAACCGAACGTACGTATTAATGACTTTAATAATTACTTTTGACCATATCGTTTTAAAGCGTTTGATTATTCTCGGAACGTTTCAATATACTATTGAACAGTCTTTGATGTAATGAGCTCCAACTGTAATATTATTCGTAAGCCACCGAGTTGTAATGAAAGCCTTCGTTTGCCAGACGCCCAAAAGCGAAACGTGCGTTATGGCAGCCATCATAACGACGGAGGGCGCCGTTATCACACCTACGCCAGAATTGGGAATGTCACATATATTACGGTGTGGGCCAATTTTATTATTATTAAAATATAAGGAATTCTGATGAACCCATAACGAAATGCTAGTAGATATTTATGAACACACGGTCTGTTAATAATCAGTATTTTTTTTATTTTCAGTTGATTCGATAATTTCGGAAATTTATTTTCGATGTGAGCTATTACTTTTTTACCGAGATATTGTGACAGTTCTTTTGCCTCTATTTAACACATTTCACGTCTTACTATTACTCACAATTAAGCAATTGTATATATATATATAGGTAAGGGTAATTATTTAAGTTTATAAATGCATGTATTCCACATAAATTTTTTAATTAACAAATCAGAATCGATGTCTACGTTTTTCATAAAAAAAAAACTTTAAATCAAGTAAATCTGAAAATGCTATCCAGGACCGGCTCATGGCGTGTGCAGAGAGTGTGGTGCACATAGGCGCAGAAGCATCACACTAAGATTTTGGATTTGTAAATTCTGAGAAAAGCTAAAAAAAAGGATTTCGCTCCTTTTCATTTTGCGAATTCCTAGGTTTTTGAATTCGAAACTTCTAGCTAGTTTTTTGAGGCGCAGATATCCTCGAGCCAGCCCTTATGCTATCGTTCAGGTGAACTGTTATATCAAAAAAACACTTGCTTATATGGTAGATATTTTTAGAATTTCAAAATCTCACCCAGCATGATAAAATCAAATATTTACTTAAGATCAATTTGAGAAGAAAAGGTTTTACTCACATCTTAGATATAAAAATATATATATATATATATATATATATTTTAAAGCCTGGTGCTAAAACAACGAATTACTAAACAGTGTCGTGAATGATCACTTTGTTAATTTTGTAATTACTAAAATTATCACAGATTATGAAATAATTTTAAGAGTTTTTTCAAAAAGAGAACTGCTCTAAAATTTATATAACTGCTTGTAATGGTAATTATGACAACTGTTCCCGACACTAAAATCAGTTTTATTGCTTAAATTTCTTCACATGAAACGGTCAAATTACATTTAGTAAAAGGGTTTTCTGAATAAAGTGTTCTTATTGGAGGTAATAAATAATTGCTTATTCAAAACAAGTCACAGATACCAAGTATTCTTATTGAAATCAGAAGTTTACGACCGATAAAATCGACACTTTCAAAGTACACTACTAAATAATCTATATTGCTTACTATCTCATTTAGATTATATTTTCAACAAAGATCAGGTAGGGTTATTTCTATAAACTGTCCAAGTAAAGTTAATACTTAAAGAGGATTTTGTATTTTATGTGGGCGCTACAAAATATATAGAACGGGAGCTCCTTTCTAACGGCTGCCCTCACTTTGAAATTAGTTTTAAAATAGCAACGCAATTCTAAACTAAATGACAACCGATGAGAGGTGAGCTTTATTTAATTAATTAGATTGAGGATTAGACTTCACTTTAAATTATTAACTGAATTTTTTTTTACGTTTAATGTTGAATTTTATACAAAATACAAACAGTAGAATATCAAATAACCTTTTAGGCTTAGTAAAATTAGTTTTAGATTAGTATTTGATTTTAGATATATTTTATTTCATTTTCTCCACTTGGTAACTGACGACTAACTCTTTATTTATATAATATTAATATGAGCACCGCTCACGTTATTTTGTTGTATTATATTTTAAAAATATGTATCGTACAATATTTATTGTATGTTCCGTGATTATGTTTCGGTGTAGATAAGGTTAAAAAATAAAAATTATCTAAAAGTTCAATTCTATTTAACTTATCACACAAATTGCAATCGAATCAAACAATACGTTCATATATTATAGCTCACAGATAGCAGAAATAAAATATGGACTAAATAATCTAAAAACCTTACTAACGATAACTTAAAGCAATGTACAGTCGAACTCGGTTATTACGATCACGGAAATAGCGAGATTTCGGATGTAATGAGGAAACATTAGTTGACATTTTAGTTTATGGTTTTCTCCATACGTTTTTTCACTTCTCCAACGAGCTATACGAGCATACCGAGCAAAAATACAATCAAACTTTTAAAATTGTTAATGTGACGATCGTTTAAAAACAACATTTTCGACTCAAGCAACAAAATACGACCAGGCAGTTAATTGGACCGATGCCTCAAGAAGACAGTGCGACTTTTTGTGTTTTGTCACCGCTTTTGAGATATATAGATTTTTTATATACCAGTATAGCTGATATTAAAATAGGTTCTTATTTTCAGTATATTTATTGCTTGTTACATAATACTATTTTTAAGCTATGATAGATGTGAATGTCTTTTTACTGAAATAATAGCTATTTCAAATATGGCTTGTTATAATAAATACAGAGACTGTATCACGCAAGTTCTCCTATAGTTAGAACAAATTTATGATAGGGTACACGATGGTATCGACTCATGCGATCGTACATTAAATAGTTATGACACTACGGTATTTGGATACTGAAACTGGAATATTACCAAATATAATCTGTAATGAAGAGAGGTTTCGATGTTTAATGTTTCTACAAAATTTCAACAAAAAACCAGCAGCCCATTAGTGACTGAAAGTTTATATCATACTACCAACAAAAGGTTACAACATATTTCAATAGAAAAAGAAAATTATATTTATTATATTAATAAAAAATAAAAAAAGGCTATTTATTGATGATAAATGAGTGATTACACAAAGTACAAATTAGTAAAAAGTATTCTTATAAAAAATGAAAGGTGCAAATTTATCTATTATAATGATTCCTTATGTTGCTTTTGTATTTATTTTAAATACCAATTTGCCAAATATTTTGACAAGTTCAAATCACGGGAGAACAATTTAATGTGAATTAAAAAATAAAATACATCACTTACATACATAATATGCCATGCCAAAGATCTTTAATGTAAAATTTAAAAAGTCTTGCTTTAATTATGATCTTACCGGACTTGATCCCAGACCAATATGATGACTATGGAATACTTCTTATCACTAGAAAAGCTGAGTAAATGATCATCCATGCTTTTAGTCATAATTTAACATTAATTAATTAAAATTCTATTCTTAAAACATAAAAATACCACATTCCTGAAAACACGACAGTACACATATAAAGCCACTAAGTAAATTTATTTATTACGAGAGTTAAAAAATACATACAATTACAGTAAAAAATACAAATTAAGACATTTTATATTGTACGATTGTCGTCAATTTTAGAATTTAATTATGATTTGCCATTTTTTTTTTAATAAATGCTGTAATTGATTTTAAATTATCCTCTAACAAACTAGTAGAACCCGTTTACACATACTGTGATAAAACATACTTGAAAGCAGTAGTAAGTAAATGTTAAAAAAAAACATTATCAAGATATAAAATGAGTTATTACAATCTCTTTGAAGTTTCCAACACAGTTTAACGTAAAAAAAATGTATTAGCACGCACAAAGGTGGCACAAAAAAGTGAATTCAGAAATAGTGAATGAAACGAGTCTATAAAGAAATGACTTCACTATTTTACACTTTACGACGTTTACCATTCATAAAAATGTTATTGAACATAAACAAATGAGTGTGTTTCTCAACTTTCTCACCTGTTTTGGTAAATGTTTAACTCTATAAGTAATATATCGATATATTCATAGGGGACTAAAATAAACTTAAATATATATTTTTGTTATTCGTTTTTGTTCCCAATGTAAAGCATATGGCTCCTCGTGATGATATCTTAACAGAATAAGTTTATACGAGAACTGATTGTAACTCAGTTGCTTAACCTTTTATTTTTTAAGAGAGTTGGGATAGAAGGATATAGCCAGAACTAATGGTTGACTAATCGTTCTCGCTACGCCTCGTTAATTTTAGTATTGGAAGGGTGAAAAGTGAATTTTTGGACATCGTGAAAATCTATGGCTTTGAACAGAAATCGATAAATCTATTTAAAAAATATTGTTCATACTAGGACTCGAATCCGTGAGATACGCTCTGGAAGCCAACGACGTTGACAACTACGCAACCGACCCGACAATGGAAACGTACATAGGTAAAAACAGTTAATATTACATTATATATACTTGACTACTTCTTATTTTCGTGTCCAATAATTTGTGAATAAACTTAAACTAATATATTAGATTAAAGCCACCTGTTCTCGTCGTTAGAATTCGAACCAGACTGTATTGACGAGAAATAAAATATAGTGGTGAAAGAAACACATACACTTCTGAGAAAAGTATGCAGTGAAAGGTGCCGATATCTGAAATTGCATTTGGATTTGAGTGATGATGATTAATAAACTGTCATAAATTAGCGAAGATGAGGCAATTATGTGGAATATAAAAATGTAAATATGTACTGCAATAAATTCGTTTTTTTTTTTAATGATTTTTTATGAATTTATTTAATGATGGAGATAATGATAAGATTAATGAAATATGGGCATTAAACGTGTTTTTATGATATTCGTATATTTATCTAAGTAAAATTATATGTATATCTTGTGCATTTGGATGTGTGGAATATTTTATCATTGTTATAGTGAAAATACATTTTATTTTAAGTATCTACTTTGATTGTGAGAAGCAACTTGGTCGCAAAAGCTCACTTCCAAAACAAGCGCGGTTTGTCGTTTTCGACTGTAAGTTTATAAATTTATTCGCGTAATATAACGAAAGGGCAGGGAGCGGGGTCGGCGAGGGGTACGATAGTCAGCGGAAAGACCACAGCGCCACCTGCGGAGAAGTCCGGAATTCAATTAGAGGATCTCACAATGGCTGAGCTGGGGGCCTACCACCCCGCTTCCTGTCCGTCGTCCTCTCTCATTTCCTCTCAGAATGACCCCCCCATCATTTTCTACCCGCTGCCCATAGATAAGTGTGAACCACCCTTGGATATTATTAGGTAAGCGCTTTACGTAATCGGTGCATACCTAAGCATTCTCTGTAATTCAGGAATATATAGCAAAGCATTTAATATTTATTCTCATGTCTTGTGTAGATACATTGGATTGCTAAATTATCAATCAAAAATAAAATGTTAGATATATTAGATACTCACTTGAAGTTGACATACAGGTATATTATATTTATTTTGTAGGTGATAGAACTGTGGAGTCGTTAAAAAATAAGACGAGTACTTCAACTCCGACTCTGACCTTAAACATAAACACGAAATTATTATTTTTTTCGTTTAGTAGCATGCAATGGCGCTACTTTTTTACCGCAAAACGACTCCAAGTTTTAGTTTGTATTTAAGTCTTACTCCACGACCTCCACCCTGACTTCCCAACCTTGAAAGGTAAGAATCAGAACTAACTCACAATGAACATATATTTGAAATACTATTAAAAAAGAAAGCCCTTTTTGTACTAATTCCACATTATTTGTCATGGTGAGAAACAGTTTATGAGGGGTGGACAACCTTTTTCATTTCTAAATGCCACATTCATTCATCTGATTCAACATAAGGCCGCAGTAAAGAAAACGTTGACAACCCCCCTTTTTTCAACTGTGGAACATATAATGGGTCGATTACGCTCTTTTTCCAAACGCTTGCGTATAATTTGTTAATCAAAGTGAATATTTTGATCAAGTTAAAAGGCCTCAGGTCCCCTCCACTGGCTTTACTCATCGCAAGCATTATCAAATAATGAAATAATAAATATATACTTATACAAGATTATATAAGACTTATAGCAATATGTGATACACTATTGGTAAAAGAAATATGAAAATAATTTATCAAAAATTATAAATAAAAACGCGTATTTAATATAACGACTTTTTACCAATAATTTACAGTGATCACCCTAATAGTGACATACATATATATATATATATAAATTTAATTCAGTATATTTTTGATTAATAAGGTTGATAATTAAATAGTGTCCCATTCACAATATAAAGACATTGCAAACAAAAATATGTGTTATTAAAAAAACGCAAATTAAAACTAAGACATATTTTCAAGTTGAATGAAACTATGGTATACCTTTAACGTTGTTTAAATAAAAATGTTACAAAACTTAATACAGAAACACGCATTTATTTTCAAACACACGTGAGACAAAAAAAAACATATATTATATTCATTATTCGTTTTTGCTCTAGTGACTAACTAGTTACTGGGCTTGCATAATCAGCCAACCGGAAGTGAACAGAGAAATCGCTTTGCTTTATAAAGCAAAAGCCTTGTGAAATTTAGTCGGAAGTGAGTAACTTACTTTAGTTGGCAACTACTCAGGAAATACACTTTAGTATTAATTTGTTCATACTGTCTAGTAAATAATAAATAATTTTAATTAAATAATAATATCGTATGTGTAGATTCAACAACTAATTACATACTTGTATAAGAGATCGAGTAGGAATCAAAATGTTTAAGATTGATTACATAAATAAAAATCCATACCGCTACATAACATACAAGTCGTTTCGAAATTACTTTTTTGTGTAAGCAATAATTGAATAATACAGTTATTGTATAATGATTTGTATTATTCTTAACACAGCTTTGATAACAGAAATATGGTTCATTTTACTTTTCGCCGTATATGAGCTTACACGGGGGTGGGGAACCTTTTATATTTCTAAAGGCCACATTCATTTATCTGATTCAAAGTAAGGCCGTAGTAAAGAACACGTTGACACGTGGGTAATTTTTGGTCGGCGATTTTGAAATCATGGGATTTTCGAAACAGCTTCATGCCAATTTCTAAAACCCAGAAATTTGCGGATTTTCCAAAATTATCAGCGTTTTTTTTACTCTTTCCAAAAATATTCGAATCCATATTATGAATTTACAAAAATAGCAGAATTGGCCCATCAAGTCAAAAAGCCGCAGGTTCCCCTCCACTGCTCTAAGCTTTTGTGTATTCTGTATGACTATATGTGTATATTTTAAAAAACTGTCTAATACTAAATACATATGATTTAAAATTAAAACAGTAATTCATAAATTTCACATTAACTGCATTTCTTTAGTGGTTTATAACAAAGATAGAGCACCTTTTTATTTCAATTTAAATTTGTATAAATATCACTGTTTTTGTATTTTTCTTATCAGTTGATAATGCTCGCGATGAGCGAAACCGGTCCTGATCTAATAAATTTTATGTGGAAAAAGTACTAAAAATGTTTTATTATTTTTATTATAATGCCATTCCACCAAGTATTGACAGTGAACACCTTAAAAGTGAAAGATAGAGCGGTTGACATCAATCAATACCTAATTTAAAATTGGATATTATATCTTGTTTATACAACATTTTAATGTTTTATCACAAATGCAGGTAGTTTCAATAAACGTGTCAGGTTTTTTTAGTTTTAAATCTCTTATGAAAGAAAATAGTACATATTGGATTAAGCGATCATTGTGAGTGCCGCAAAATAAATGTATTCATCCGTTTCTTCTATTCAAACCCATGAAAAAAAACGTAGTAAACGTATCAAAGAACAAATGCATCGTCGTCGTATCAGACAGGAGAAATCATTTAACATGCAATAAATTATGAAAGAGTCCGCCGTAGCGTCGCGCGGAAGGCACTCGCGGCCCCCAGCTCGAGCCAGGCGACGCCGACGTCTGGGTGCTTGAGACACCACCCCTAAAATTTCTGTACGCCAAAGTTTGTGATTTGTGAACAGTTCATCCCGAGTATGTTCACATGACAACAATTTCTAGCGCAAAAGAAAATCATCAGTTATTAAAAAAAAAATCAATCTTTGAACCAACTAATTACACATAATTTATTTTAGATCAGGACTGGTATCGTTCATCGCGAGCATTTTCAACTGATGATAATGCTCGCGATGAGTTCTGATATAAAGTAAATTATGCGGAAATAAAACAAAAAAATGATTGAAAGAACAATTATAAATAAATAATAAAAACACAATAATCCTTAACAGTTGACAATGCTCGCAATGAGCGAAACTGGTCCTGACCTATTTAATAAAGTGGAATGAAGTACAAAGGAATATTGTGTTTTTATTAATATAATGCCTTTCCCTTTTAGGGTGTTCACTGTCAATACTTGGTGGAAAGGCATTATATTAATAAAAACAGAATAATCCTTTGTACTTCATTCCACTTTATTTAATATGTCAGGACCGGTTTCGCTCATTGCGAGCATTGTCAATTTATTAATCTGGGATGACTTTTTAATTATATGTTAGATGTGTTGCACATTTTAATTTTACTTTAATGTAATTGGCAATTTCTTTTCAATGCCAATTGTTGTGTATAACTTTTCAATTTTGTATAAATAGCATTGTTAAATTATATTTCTTATCAGTTGACAATGCTCGCAATTAGCGAAACCGGTCCTGACATATTAAATAAAGTGGAATGAAGTACAAAGGATTATTGTGTTTTTATTAATATAATGCCTTTCCACCAAGTATTGACAGTGAATACTTGGTGGAAACCCTAAAAGTGAATAAGGTATTTAATTTTCAAATTCAATTTTTTTTTAAAATATATTTTCTCGCCTAAGTTTACTTACTATTATTAAGTACACTCTCTCTATTTAGTTGACATATTTGGAAAACAAATAGCACAGTTCTGGCGATGACTAGCTGACAAAATAGCTATCGACTTTATCAAACAATTCTTGGGTGACTAAATACTTTAGTAGTTAAAGATCATTCATTATCAGTATAACAATGATAAAACAAATATTGATATTTTTTTAAATACAGATATATTAAAATGTTGGAAGAAAATAGCACCGGAAAATTAATGAATAAAGAATCACCATGTTGGTTCACGGGGAAGAATTTTTCTGAGACATTCGATTTTTATTCACCTGCACCCCCGTAGGGTCTTATCACTCTTCTATTCGATGTACAATAAAGATTCACTAGAAGCTTTTGCAATAGGCAGACTACATTCAGATAATACCGGATGAATAGCAAAGCTATCTGGAATTGTATGGTTTTGATTTGGCACAAGTAATATTGTAGGTAAAGATGGAATTTATCAATGATAAATTGTAATAAAAATGAATAGTATAGAAATATTTGGAGCTTAGTAGATTTTTTCTAACATTATTTTCCTCATCTCAACAAAACGTTGCTTAATTCGAACGATGATTTTCAATAAAGTTTTTAGTTTTTTAATCTAATGTATTCCGAATTTCAATACATACATATCCTCTTGACTCGTATCAGAGAAAAAATATATTTCATGCCTTCTTTAACAAAACGTTAGCAAAAAAATAATACGGCTCTGTTTAGCATGAATGAGAAGATGGTAGGGATGGAAACGTCTTTGTTTCCTTTATTATTAAACTTTCAACTAACTTCAATACCATTCCAGTGGATTTTATAGCGATAGACAGCGATAGCTGTAGAATTAATTACATTTACGTGTCTCCTGAAAGTTGTACTTTTTGAGGTTGTCAAAACTTGTGTAGCAGCGTAGGTTTAGGTATTTTTTTCAGGTTAAAATTATTGATATACGAACAAAAACATTCGCTTTAATGTTGAAGCGACATACTTGGCATAAAACTAAGGTTTTAAGTTGTAAGGCGTCCCTATTTGAGCGGGACTGTCCCGAGTTCAATCGACAATTCCCAAGTCCCGCATTGCAAGTCCCTCTAAAATTCCGACTCGAGAAAATGTGTACTTGTATAAAAGTCTTCGAAGTAGTAAATGTACTGATCTGTGATTTTGGAAATCTGGCAACCCTGCATAAACCGTACCACAGCAGTGTTTAGCGCTTTCAAATGGTTAAAAAATACAATGTTATGCTTCTTTTTAATGTGATACATATTCACAGTGTTTATTAAAGCATAATTTCAATTATCTTTTCTACGTTTACCATGGTGGCCTTTGCTTCCGCCAAAATCAAGCTGGGCTCTCTACAGGTGAAGTAAGCCAACTAGTAGAATGGTAAAACTTTTTTTTGGACTTTTAAGTACAATCACATATTTACTTGGTGTTTTGAATATTTTTATTTTACTTAGATAACCCTACTGCCAGTAGCAGCCGGTCAATGTGGCATTTGATCAATGCACTCTTTGTATATGCAGAGGCGGCTAAATTTCATGAAATAATATTCAAAAATAACATTGATACCATTCCCTCATTTTAAATTCAATAAAATAAAATTTATTTTTTTATTCTAGACAATAAATACATGAAGAATTTAAAATTAACAACATATTATAGTTCATAACAACGTAACAACGTAGTTCTGACGATGGCGCAAGCCGAAATAGCTATCAACGAATAAAATTATTAAAAACTGTAGAACTAAAATACTTTGTTATTTTTAATCTGTAATAAATGGAGTTCTACCAAGTAAATGCCAAATCAATTAATAAATTTAAAATAAGTTAATAGTATAAATGTTGTGTTAAAATATTATTTCATGAAATATAACCGCCCCTGCATATACAAAGGGTGCATTGATCGAGTGCCACATTGACCGGCCGCCACTGATCTACTGCATTGTGAATTAACTGAAAATACTTCACTTTTACGATACTTTAAGGCGTGTAGAATATTACAACGCATCTAAATTTTGTTTAAAAAATACCACTTCTCTCATTTCACCTCTTATGGGCCTATATTATAAAATGTGCACTAGGGTACCTTTCGTTTTATAATATTATGGATATGTATTTAAAATTAGTGAAGCTGTTAAAGTGTATATTTTTTTTAAAATATATTTCGTATTTAAATAAACTATTTTTATATGCATTCCGTAGATTCAAACAATTTGTTAATCATTACAACTGATTAACTAAAACTTGTTTATTAAAACAAGAAAGTCTTAATAAGCGATAGTATTTTAGAAGCATGCATAGCAAAATGCATTAACTTCATCTTTCACTGTTGCCTTACTAGAATTTAACGACATAGCCCTATCATTACGAGAATTTCTTGAATTGGTACTTAATGAATCAGTGTTTCGATAGAAAAATACATTATTGGAGATGATAACGTATAGAGAGCCACTTGATAAAATGCTTCGTATTAAAGTAGTTTTTTTATTGCTGACAAATTAATGGATTAAACGGGCGATGCCTGTTTTTCAAGTCAAGTGGCGGATGTATGCGTATAAAAAGATTCGATAAAGAAAACAAACTTAGCATTCAACATATAAATCAACGTTTAAATTTCTTTCTCGGTTCTAAGTAGAATGTTGGTGTATTAATTGTTATTGCGTTATCTTGCAGTCAAAACATTTATATACTTGTATTATCTGGTATTTTGAATAAAGACCTCACAACATTTGGTGAATATTTGTTGAATAATACTCTTGAATGTTATTTAAAAAGACTTAGAATAGCTCAACAGAATATTTTTACAATTTGGGCCCATTAGAGGTGAAATGAGATTACCAATTGGTATTAAAGAAAAAAGTTCGTTGTAATATTCTACACGTTTTAATGTATCGTAAAAAGTGAAGTAACCTTAACTAATACACATTGCAATAGTAATCTCGTATAGTAAAAATATGCAATCCACCAAAACATAATAAATATAAATAAAGACGTGATTTTACTAGTTAGCTCGCTTCACCTCACGAGGGTCCATTTGGTGTATATAGGTTGAAAAATTCTCGCAAATAGTTATTTAATGACTTTAAAAAATTCAAAAGCAATTAGAAATTTTATATCGCTATAATATTAAACTAAAATAAGTATACAACATTAGTGTAACTCTCGTAAAAATAAATAATAAAATCAATATGTAAATCAACGAAATAATTTTATTAAAAGAATCCATTATCCAGAATTCCAATATGTTTAATGATAAACACAAGTAGTAGATAAGAATAATATTTCATATAAATATTTAAATAGAATAATAATTAATAATTAATTAATAATTAAATAGAATAATATTTCATATAGAATAATAATATTTCATATAAATAGGAACCATTTATACGCTGCTCTGTCAGTTTTTTTGGAGTCGTCAACAAAATCACTATTTTTTTATAAAACAACGATTTAAAACCACAGTATGGCAAGGCTGTTTTCGGATAAATTATCTTACAGTAAAACAACCTTAGATAAAATAAATTAAATAAATCAGAAGATATCTTTATATACGAATATATTGATAACGGCTGATGATGATTTACATATTTGAATAAATCTTTTTAGACAAAATGATAATGTATAAACACGCAGACGAAAAAAAAACATTAAAATGTTTACATTATTTTTACAGGCAATAAACAGTTTCATTTTAAGATTCAAGTTTAACGTTTTGAAAGACGCCTTGTGAAGCGCCCTTTTGTGTAACACTAGTCTTTTTATGCGGCATTTTAAATTATCCGACTTACAAAACTTTTACGATTATTGATTCAGATTGTAAAAACAGATGGATGCATTTGGGCAGGGTGATAAAGTGAGAAATTTAATTGATGGTTATTTTGGATTAATGTATTTCCTCCGTACGAACCCTTCCCAGCTCCATCTGGATTTACAGTTAAAGATTATGACTGTCGAAAAACAGATGAATAGTTGAATGTAAAAAAAAATTGTCGCCGTCAACGACCGACTGTTAAAAGTATATTTAAGTTCATCAAATATGATTATATTCTTAATGTATTTCAAATACATGTATCATTTAAGTCAGTGCTAACTAAGCCTGAAAGTTGCTGAAATCAGAAACAAAACTACAGACAACAAAGCTTAATTATTATTATATTAATATTATTGCAGTTCCGTTAAGCTTTTGTTGTAGGTGTGGAGAGGCTTGTTAGGCGTCCGTAGACCGCGCCGCAGGGCCACAGACGCTCGGCGGTTGAAGAGGATGAAAGCTTCACAGTTTCTAGGAAACTGCATATTTGTTTAAATTGAGGCGTCTACCTGAGGTGACTGGAAATATAATTTAACTTGTAATTAAATATTTTATATAACTAAGGAACCAGTTTCCGTTTAACGGTGCAATTAATTGTAATTTAAATTTCATAACGATTTTTTCAATTATTTATGAATTACATCGTAGAATAGTTTATATTTATATCAAAATGTAATGTAACTACGAATCGAGTCTGGATTAAACAGATTACAAGACGAGGAGTATTTCAATTGACAGCAGTCAATAATTTTTGATACGGACAATGAGCATTGTTAGTTTAATTCCAGCATAGCAGAGGTGCTGAAATCTTGCGTCAAAACTATTAAATTAAGATATTATAAAGTTAAAATGATGTAAAATTGAATTTGATAACTTTGTTATTGCACTTGTTGTGTTACAAAATTTGACACTTGTTTTGCTTCTATGAGAAGCGTCATCAAACTAAACATCACAAGGTTTGCAAATAAACTTAAAATTGATTATCATTCTTATGTTATGTTATAGATTATAAAATAAATGTGTACTCATATTGGTTGAATTAGGCAGAAAATGTACAGGCTTGTATAGAGAATGACTAGCTATTTACATACAGTAATAGAATTTTTTTTACATTGACAAGGATTTGTGTAAGGTGTGAATTAATTAAATTGAACCATATACATTTAAGTTTGTGTGTATTTTGATAATTTTCGCGAGAGTTTAAAGCTTAAGAACGAAGCTGTTTTATGTCGATATTGTAGAAAAATAATATTTGAAATTCCCATTTATTGATTTGAGCAGTACAACAAAACACAATAACACTAAGGTGGATGGTCAGGATAGTGTTTATATATTTTGCAACGAGTCGTTTCGGGTAATACAAACCTTGAGAATAGTTCATATCTACGGAGGGTCCGTGTTGGAATCATGTGCTGGGTGGCAGAGAAGTACACGTGTTGTGCTCACAGCGGTTTAATCACTCACCTGGAAATGAAGAAATACAAATATAAATACTATTTAACAATAAAATTTAAAATAAATATGACTGAAATAGCACTTGTTTATTCTTCCGAACATCCTAGTAAAATAATGTATTTATATGCAATAAATACACACACAAACTTGTTGATAACTTAATGATACAAATACAGAAATTCAGAGTAATTTTTTATAACATACTATATTTTATCCATGACCGTGGTGAGCAATCACATATGTATGTTATAGTCAATAATGCTAGGTTTTCAGGAGATAGTTTTTTTTTTTAAATAAATTTTTACTTTTACTTTGTACACTAAGCTTAACCATATGGAAACGTCAACTATGTCAAAACATTGCTAAAATTTTTTATTGTAAGTACCCAACCGCACAAGTCTGACAAATGTATGTGTTTATTCCTCTTTATTTTTTGAATAACATTTTTTGTGTATTTATGGACTACGTCAATAACTACAAATTTTAAGTGTATTTTACTCATATGTTTTGCCACACATGTGAACATAGGTACCTGAATAATACAAAACATGAAAAAAAAACGGAGAAGATGACTTATGTGATTGTTCTCTCTAGTCATCGATATTTTCTTTGATGATAGAATTCGTATTAAAATTTAGCATTCATATATTAAAAATAAAGAATAATTATAACTATTTATAATAACGTCAATTCTAATAGGATATTAACAGAAATGTTTGGTAACGAGGCTTAGTATTTAATCTTTCTCTCTCTTTCTGTAATATATTATATAAAACGATATTTCAAATGATATAGCCACAAAACAAACGATCTTGCATACTTTTTCTGCCACATATTATTGAATGTTCGATCGATGACAGTTATTGTTTCTCTTCCATTATTACGTATAATCATTTAGTATCATAATTTTTAGATAAAATCATTTCTAACTGACCAAAAGTTTCCAAATATTACGGATTGAATAATAAATATTTATGATGACAGGAAAGTTTTGTGCGGTGAATCAATCATTGCGAATTATTCTTCCGTTTGGCATTCAAAGTGTCAAATGTTTCGTATTTTGTCACAGTGTCAGATCGCGCTTATCCCAAAGTTGACACACCTGTACAATCAAAATATTTGAACCGATTCCAGGGCAACCCTTTTGACCCTTTCAAGCTTAATTCAAAATCAATATACCCCGCGGCCTTAGGACCATGGCGGGAAACATAAACAGAACGAACGTGTTTGTCTACACTATACAAAAGCTTTTACTTTAAAGTGTACGATTTAAATACTTCCATTTATAATTCTATGAAGATTTTCTTAACTAGGTAAAATTTTATATCATAGATTTCACATCACGAAATCGTCTAATCTAAATTAAAAAGAATGATATAAATTGGTTAAATGTATTTGGCATCACTGTGAAAATCGCCTGTGTCATATATTTCGTAATTTTTATCACATAACATAAACTAGATGAGATTTTTTTAGTCACTCAAACTCAATTCAAGTAGAAAAACAGCCGTATCTAAGATATCAGATATTACGTAAAAATATATTAACTAATTCGGGACCATTTGATTATTTGGGAAAATCTGACTAATTTGGTATTTTTAGCTCATAAACAAACAAACTCCAATTCTATGTTTTTTTTTAAAAAATCTTATTATAGTATTAAAAGAATTTAGTTTTTGTAATGAAGGGATATGTAATTGAATAAAAAAAATTGTAAAAAAAAATATATGAATATGTTAACAATACACGGACACAAAATTTGTTTACATGTAAAAATTATAAAGCTATATTACGGCTTAAAGTCAATATTTTAGTAATTAAGATTCGAGTCGCACAGAATATAATATAACTATTTTTTTTGATAAGTTTTTATAATAAAATAATAACTATGTGTGTATCAGGTCAACGGATCTTAAATATTACATATTTATGTGTGGTGTGATGTCAAACCAACATACAGCATAATTATTATTTTCACGGCATAAAAAAATGTGTAACTCATTCTCACTATACAATTTTTTATTCTGTTTGTTTCCATACATTAAATAACACTGTTAATGAATGCTAAAGGTTGACAAACCGAAAAATCCAAACAAAACGTAAAACTAACAATTCATCCGACTCAGAAAACATGTTACTTATAATCGATTGGTAGGTTTATTTTTCACATAGTGTGTCAAGAGTTTTCAATTAAATTTGCTTGAAACGAATCATTGCTCTAACAGCGTGGTCGAACAGTAAAGTGTAGCAGTGAGCAAAAATCAGAAATCACATCAGGGTGGCTGCGGGGCTGTCCCGTTTGACTTGCGGACATTTGACACATAACAGGAGTAGGGTGGATTCAGTGATCATACAGTATTGGTAATAAATACCAAACTGTGGCTCAAGAGCTTATCAACTTATTTTCAGTTATTAATTATTATTATTTCATTATATAAATACATTATATAATATAAAAAAAAAACTAAAACTAAATTAATAACATTACAAAATAGTACGTCAAATTTGTAAAGTAGATACTACACATCTTATCAAAGACAACACACTTGTCAATTAGTAATAGAGCAGTAATGACAATTAAAATGATTTTATTAATTTTAAGGTTATTAGTAACACAAATAATGTTTTGTTGTTTGGATATTAATACTTTTATTTTATCCATGTCCGCTTCCAATGTGGAGCATATGGCCTCCTAATGGAGGTATCCCAACAAAACTTTGTTATTTAGTCGCTCAACATCTCTCTTTACAGGACAGTACTAGGGGTAAGCTAATCGCTCTCGCTACGTCAAGTTATTGAAGGATTGGAAGAGTGGTGAGGATTTTTTAGACATCAAAAATACCCATGGCTTCGAAGAGAAGTCGATAAATCGATCGAAAAAATGCTGTTCGTACTGGGACTCGAACCCGTGAGATCTGGCACGGAACTCAACAACGCTAACCGCTGCGTTATAGGACCCGACAGATAAATACTTGTATGTAATGATCAATGAATTCCAAATACAACGAGAAAATTTAATGGTTAGGAATCAAGATTCATCATTAGTATGTTGTAAACGATTATAATTTTATCAACGCAATTGTTTCTTGCGACTTTTAATTTGAGATAGCAAATAAATTACTAGTAAGGTTGTATTCGGTCTGAAAAACAATTCTGCAAACACCACGATAAATTGATTTATCATGGGGCTTAGAATAACTTTGTAATATTTGCCGGTTTTAAAAATATTTGAGCATCGTAACGATATTTGCTATTGACATTGTTTGTAATTCCATCCACATACAATACATGTACAAATACATTTCATCAGCAAATCTGTTTAATACACTGATATCGGTATTTTTCGTCAACAAATTCGGAAAATTCCCAATCATGAATACCTTCAGTGACTGGGGAATTGGTGGTAGAAAGTTAACATTTTAATACTTTTTACGTGGAGCATTATAGAATTCTGTTTACTTAGGTGGTTTACCTTTATAGCAAATGTGTTATGAAATATTGTGAAAACATCAGTGTATTTAAAATTAAATTTACATTTAACTGGATGTATTGCTGGGTCAAAATCCTAGTAAGGTCGCGTGTTTAAATCTTTGAAATAATTATGTACGAAATTAGCACCAAATTATAATACTACTTGTCAGCATGAGATTAATATGGTTTGTGTGATCGATTCGCAGACAGTGAGAGTATGCATGTGTGCTGTAGATTAAAGATTCATTTACAAATTACTATACAAATTAACACATATTGTCTTTCTGCGCATGCGCTTACAGAGGAATTGGGTGAGTTTGTGTGTGCACTGCGTTACACATAGGAATCAGTGGTAACTTTATCAATTGCAATTAACAATAATAGACGAATGAAGAACGTAAGAAAATACTAACTTAACGTTTAATATATTTCCCTTACTGTTTTGAGTAGCTATTAAGTCATTGTTAAACACAGTGCCATGTACCATGTTTCATTTAATTCGTTAACCTTCTAGAATGCAATGCAATATTTGACCAGAACTTAAAACTGCACATTGATCAGTAAACTAAAACTATAACAATCGTAATTTTAATGTTTCTGATAAGAAAAAACAATGCGGAATAATTAATTATCCAACGTATAGTATCAATCATCACTTAAAAAGTGAAATATTTAATGACAAAATCATTACAACATAGAAAAGTTATTTTAATTTTTATTGCGTATATCCAAAAATTATATCAATAAAATATTAAACCTAATTAGAACACAATAGTCAATTTTATCACCTGGAAATCAAGCGATGAACTTTGCTTAAACCATTAACGACGAAAACTTTAAGCAGAGTGTTGCAATTTAACTCTGTTACGAATATTCCTTTATTCCTCCGTATGCGTATTACAGCAACAAATAATATTAAACTTAATTATTTCAACGGTAAAGAGAAAAGCCGTGCCTTTACTGTATTATAGTAATGATGTGGTTTTGAATATTATAAAGCGCCGTCTCTTAATTATGTTGACAGTTTTCTCGTACAAAATTAGTGAATATATTTAATCTCGACTATTTTCCAGTACAGTGCTTCTCGTTTCTAACCTGATCTTCCGCGACGCCGACGCTACAAGTCACAGTTTATGTACTTTGCCAAACACTAACGAAGTATTACCGTAACTGAATTATGTGACTTACATCTGACCCGGTTTTCTCAACACGTGATGCTCCTGAGAGAGTTGCCTTCGAGGTAATTAGCAGTGTCAACAGAAACAAGCAGGAGTCGAGGAGACGAGCAATGACAATGGAACAAGGCGTCAGACGAGCATCGGGTAGCAAGCCAAATAATATAAAGGCAAATACACTAATCTTAATTAAATATTCAACTTCCTATGCAGCATCCGAGACTACTTTTATAATGGAATCCGAATGCGGTGTTGTCTTGAATAAAAGCTAAAAAGACGTTTGATTTGTTTGTTGGTATTTAATGATCATTCTATAATATATTATGATATTTTATATGTAGCAACGTTACCATCATGAAAAATAATTAATTAGATTATCTGTTTTTTTTTACCAGAGACTATTTATATATATATGTATAACACAATTTGTAAAACTTATTCAACAATTTCACTGTTCGATTAACACTGCTTAAATCATTTTACTATACAAATAAATTGCTCTACCAAAAAAAAATTGCCTTATTCAATTTTAGTGCAATATTAGATTGAGTTGATATAAATATTTATTACATAAGTACTTACACTGTCAATAAATTATAAGTTTATAATACTGGTCTTAAATTGTGTCAGTTATTAGTTTTTACCTTATATAAATTGTTTGTCATATTCTGTTAAGCATTCATTTTTGTGTGTACTAGTATATATTGCAGTCTTTGATAAAATCTGCAATAACTATGATAAAGTCGTGGTCTTAGTAAGAATATGTGTTCGTGTGAACTCTCCTCAACCAAATAAAGACAATTTTTAGGGGGAGATTGACGTGTTGTTTTTATTGCATCGTAGGCTTTGAATTAAATTTGCAACACGTAAAATGCCTTAATTCGGTTTCGGGTCGCGGCGATGCGACCTGCTACGTCACGCGATATTGCGTGCTACGCTTTACGCTCTACGCCATGTCATCAAACATGTCCTCGCCTGAGATTAATCCCAAAATGTGTCATGTGTATTAATTTAGCCAAAAACATTTTTATACGCTTTCTTGGATATTATTTACCCACACTGACTTTTGATTAGTGCTTAACGTTGTGTGTCCCAATATTGTATTGAACTTGAACTTTATTAGAGTTTTAATTGTAAAATAGGACCAATGATAAGCATTTTTTATGAAAACGATAAAATAATCAGAACAAAAACACTATCTTTTTATCACCCGTCTTTTTTCCGGCAGTTAGGTAAGAAGTATTTTAATATTATGCAATTATTTTGCAAACAGATAAATCAAAATACATTATTGTTTAAAATTCGACTTTCTTAAAATAATATAACATAATTTTCGCCATTGAAAATATTACAAAAAACAACGCAATCGTATCAAAATTTTTAATCACTTGATGTACTTAGCTTTAAAATAAAAACGGAGTTTTATATCTATTGTATAAACGGCTCACCAGAATAACCTGTCGTGTTTATTTTCCATCAAATATTCTATTATCAGTGTATTATTTGAGCACAAAGAAAAATGTGGAATATTATGACTTCTTGATAAGTCGATCAATATAACAATCTTGTTGCGTGTTAGGTAAGTGAATGATAAGTGGTAAAAAAATTATCAGTATTAAAAACTCAGTGGTTAAAATTGAGAAGCATATCGACTGTGGACAGGAAAAAGGACGCAACCCACACATATCAAATTTTACAGGAGGCGCAAAAAACGTGTTTTGATGATTTTGGGCAATATGAAAATTTTGAATTATACACAACCTTAAAGTGCACGGAGACTTCTAAACTGGTGGTTAATTGACATAATCTAATATTACTCAAATATTTTTTTTTAGGAAAAACCTTTATTTCAGTCTTTTTTTTTGGTTTAAATATTTTACAAGGTCATCTTTTTCAAACTTAAAAGCTTAATTTAGATACTAATTCGGCATTTGCAGCATGCATCCTTTTGAGAGAACGTGTATCAAGTTTAATACATTGTGACTATTAAGAAAAAAAAGTTGTTTTAAAAAAACTGTGGTTGCGTCCTTTATCCTTTCCACAGTCGATATGAATCGAATGACTATTTTTCCATATGTCAATATATGTATGTATGTTCAAATTTTTATTCGACGTAAATAAATCTATATACCAAAAAGTGCCGTGGTAAAATAAGCTAACTCTACAACTACTCGCCTCAAATGTGGCAAAGTTCAATCTGCGGTCTGTAATTCAACAGAATAGCCTCTTGCGAGTTTGCTTTGTAAGTTACGTTGTCAGGGTGTAGAGGTCAGTGATAGAACACGGTCATATAAATAAACATAAATCGATAATCATACACAATAAAAAATAAAACGCTTTTTGTACAAATTTAACATCATACGATCTGTTACGGTCTAACTCATAGCGAGCATTATCAAGTCATGAAATATAAATCACTTAAGGATTAATTGTACAAAAGATAGTCATTAAATCATTGATAATGATACAAATTAAAAAAAAAATAAGTATCTATTTAAAAAATAAACACTATTTAATTTCATAATGAGAGAAACCGGTCCTGGTCTTTATTGATATTTTATTTTTTTAACACAACGCCTTTCCATCTAGAATTAGCAGCAAATACCTAAAACGTGATCGATAATTGTACATGGAATTATTTCCATAGCTTATTTAAATCCTATAATAAGTAGTCCGAAGTTTTTTCAGAATCAAATCCAATAGCTTTTTTCTCAGACCGATATTAATTGAAATTGCTACATAAATATTTGAGCTAGATAAATAAATTCAATATCAAAATATTCTATCGAGCGAAACTATATTTTTAAAACGGGTCTTTCTTATAAAAATAATATTATTTCACATTTTCTTTTTTTTTTCAGTAATAATTAACATAGTTTGCTGAAAGCATTTTGACATGAAAAATGATTCTTCAAACACCGCAAATAATCTAGCCGCCGTAAACAGTTATCGGCAATATCAAATTTCAATTCGGATTTTGATACTGCTGAATTAAGATCTGTCGAGTGTTCTCTGGATTTGACCTCGCATAGTATTTTTTATTAATTATTCACCTTTTGATTCAAACTTCGATCGTTTTAAATAAAGTGAAAAATTTTGACAATAAAAAAAAACCGACGAAGATCTATCTTCACTGACGTATGTTATGTGCATGGCTGGCATAGTATAGAAACAACAAGGAATAATAACACACGCCACGGTACGTGAGAACTATGAATACATTAAGACTGGGTAGGGTCGCAATCTCAGAAAACATCGGTGGAGACGTGACAGTATGTATCAAACAAATAACTAAATACACAATTTTTAGGAATGTGAAGTACATTTTTATACAAATAAAAATATTAATTATTAAAAAAAAACTAAGATGACAAAAAAAATAATTAAGAAAAAACACAATATTCTTTTGTACTTAATTTTCACTTTTATTTTGCCAATGCTCGCCATGAGCGAAACCAGTCCTGATCTTGATAAATAAATGTGAAAATCAAGTACAAAGGAATATCACTTTTAAGGTGTTCACTGTCAATACTTGGTGGAATGGCATTATAATAAAAATAATAAAACATTTTTACTACTTTTTCCACATAAAATTTATTAGATCAGGACCGGTTTCGCTCATGATGAGCATTGTCAACTGATAAGAAAAACAATAAAACAGTGATATTTATACAAAAGTTAAGTGATATTTTTATTGTTTTAACTGTTTTATTGTTTTTATCAGTTGACAATGCTCATCATGAGCGAAACCGGTCCTGATCTAATAAATTCTATGTGGAAAAAGTACTAAAAATGTTTTATTATTTTTATTACAAAGGAATATTGTGTTTTTTCTTAATATAATGCCTTTCCACTAAGTATTGACAGTGAACGGTGCTCACTGAACACCCTAAAAGTAAAAAAATAGATTTTAATTAAATAGATAAAAAATAACTTTCAATAAATGAAAAGATGTATTGTGTATATATCTAATAAGTTAGTTAATATACATATATAACTTTGTTTAAACATAGTTTTGATGAGAGCGAAAGACGAAATAGCTATACAATATATACAATAAACATTTTTAGAACTAAACTAGGTACTTTGATGTTTTTTCACCTTATAACATTGTAGTTCTATTACGTAAAAAACAATTTGATTAGTTCAGTAAAATGTCATTGTTTTATCTAAAATATTTTTAAATGAATAAAAAATAATATATTAGCTGTTAGAAATGATACACAAATCATATTATTGCTTTGCGACAATACTGATTAAATCCGTATCACTGGACGGTTGCAAAATTTTCATTTAATTGCACTAAGTTTCCATACTTCATGGCTATATCTAAATTAATGAATCAATAAATTATTATTATTTTGACACTATTTATGTAGAAATAAAATAAATATTTTTAGATAATAATATATTATAACGTTATATTTGAGCTGTGACTAGTTTCACATTCTATCGTTAGAGAGGAGAACGTTTTTTTAACTTATTCAAAACATATTTATGAACGAGGAAATATCTTAATAAATTTAACAAAAATATGAAAAATATCAGTATGCCTACGAAGGAGTTAATAAGGCATATTCAACAACATAATATAGTTATCATTATTATATACGAGCTCTGCTAAATTCATGAAACCTGTTTCACTTAAGAAAATGATTTGGCGTAAGCAGTTGCTAACTTCACTGCTTCCAATATTATCTTTGTCCGGCTGTTGTTTCAACCGATTTCAATACTAGATTTGAATGAATAAATCACTGGGTAATTGGCGGAAGACGATCACGCTAATGTTCATCGAAATTTGCTTACAGCGTATTGAAGCTTGCAATTTAATAACTTGCTCAACAGATATCAGAGCTCAATTTACAATACATGAATTCAAGCTCACAGATGTACATATGTGTTATATGAAAACGCAAAGTCCCGGAACCGTGTATTTGTGTGATGTGTTAGGCTTAAAAATATAGCTATAGTTGTCGTTTCTAACAACATGTTTTATAAACAGGTAATATATTAAAATTATTTTCATTTATAGTTCATTTTATTAATTGTAGGATAACACATTAGATGAGTCCACTTGTTATTTTGAAGACTACATGATGGTGCAATCACTTTAAAATAAAACTTTATACAATCCATCAAACAAGGTGCTCACAAAGCAAAAAGTGCGTTAGACTCGGTACATGTACTATATCGAATGGAAACCATTAATAATTGCGTTTCGATATTCTTTAAATTAAAAAATAATGTTGGAAACGGTCATGCATTAATTACAATTTTTTTATCGACGGTGTTTTATCTCGAGTGATTGATTATTATGTAAAAAGTGCTGACAATTCTTAAGAATTTCATCAAATGTATAGACAAGGTAAGATACTGTTACGGTAAGACTTATCTAACAGCAGTAGAAGCCCGTTAAAGAATGACCAATTAGTATCTGTTGATTCTTTGAAATAACTAATGCTTAGAGATCTAGCTAGAGTATTTAGTTTTTCTCCTCGAATAAGCGATATAAATATGTATAAAACATGAGAATTTCAATTAAGTGAAATGCAAAATATTTGACTTGCTTATCGTAACTGAGTTATAAACAATAATGTTTGCATATACATGGCGGGAGGTGGAGAAATAATTAGTAGTATTTGCTCTGTATGTAGAGTATATCGGAGACTTTTGCCAAAACAGGGTTTCATCCCCGGATTATTTCCGGCGGGCCACTCTGCCCGCAAGCTTAAAAGATCTCCCACGTGATGGTCAAATTTATCGCGCGACAGACCCAAAACTTTAATGCATGCATATGTCGCAAACTTAAAGCCTAATGCATTAAACTTTGTCTCAAGGGTGGTGTTATTAAAACATACATGATACTTCAACAAAACATTTCATATGTAGCCTAGTCATTGATATAATTTATTTTATAATATAATAGTGAAGGTCTGAAAATTCTAATTACATATTGTTAATTTTTGGTAAAGGTTTGTATGATGTATATTTTTAGCATTCATCTAACAGAGCGTTAATAGTTTTCGATATAAAAAAACTCGCATCTCATTAACCTATGAAGATTTAAAAACTCTCTGAGCGACAGAATTTATTATCGGTAATTTTTTGAGTACACAATAATCTTATATATATATAAAAATGAATTTTTGTATGTTTGCAAAACTTTGGTATCTATGGATTCCAACGCCACAGGTCCAGTTGCGACAAAACTTTAACAATAATTTAGCTTGCAGTTTCGGAAAGATTATAGGCGTATTAAAATTAACTTAAAGTGTTCAAAAACTAAAATATTCGTAGATTTCAAGGTTTTTTACCGTTCAAACTGCAGTATTCCAAAACAAAAATGACCGCCGTTCGAATTTGAATTTCATTTGAACGGCGGCCATTTTGTTTTGATTTGACAATTCAAATTCGATGTTCGATTATTTCAATTTCAGATCTGTCAAATCGTATATGGTCTACATTTTATCATTACATTCAAATGTGTTTCGCGCATTAGGTGTGATTGTTTGTTATTTATGCGTTGTTCTTAGGTTAGTTTTATTTGGAATTAGAAACTGTACTCTTTTCACTTCAATTAATACTAAACTATTTATATATAGAACGTCAAAAAAATATTTCGTGATATTTGACAGCAAAAGTACATTGTGAAGTTTACATACGTTAGTAAGCCATTATTTTATGGTTATTGTTAAAATTTTGTAATTTATGAATAAACTGCTACGTACATAATTCCTGTGTCCACTGTCAATACTTGATGTAAAAGCATTCTATATTTAATTTGTATTAGTTCCACATTTATGAAACGGTTTTTCTCTTATATAATCTCGAATGCGAAATTATTAACAAAGAGAGTTTCAATTGACTATTTTTATGAAGTTCAACGAATATTGTACAATTTCTTTTTTATGTTTTGTCAACAATTATATCGACTGTGGAAAGGAAGAAAGGCGTAACCCACACATGTCAAATTTTACAGGATGCGCAGAAAACGTGTTTTGATGATTTTGGGCCATATGCAAATTATGAATCATACAAAACCTTGAAGTGCACGGAGACGTCTAAACTAGTGTTTAATTGACATAATCTAATATAAATTAAAGAAATTGTCTAAGAAAAACCTTGTTTCAGTCGTTTTTCTTGGTTTTATCATGGTTTTATTATGGTCATCTTTATCTTAATTAAAAGGAAAATTTAGATACTAATTCGGCATTTGTAGCTTGCATCCCTTTGATAGAACGTGTACCAAGTATGATACATTGTGATTATCAAAAAAAAGCTGTTTGGAAAAACTGTGGGTTACGTTCTTTTTCCTTTCCACAGTCGATATGTAATTGCTAAGAGTACTTTGATGCTTATAAATGCATTGATTATGTACGTTTTAGCTTTGGAAGTCTTTTTGAACGTGGTAATGATCTATTAGCTGTGTCAAGACATATATTATAATAGGTGAAAAAATTTATATCTTATATTCTGGAATTAATATTTTTAAGGTTCCCATATACTACAGATTATTAATAGTAAAAACACAATAACATTAACTTATACTATTTATATTTGTTTTAAGCAGGTTTTTAGTGAGGGACATCTTTTTAGAAACGGTAATCATAGAGTCATTCGATAAATCCATTGAGGGCATCCTGGAGACTATTGATGGGTTAGCAAATAACTCAGGTCGCATTGGTCTAAAAATTAATACTAGTAAGACCAATGTGATGTTTAACCAAACCTGTCATGACTCTGATAGGACCCTTACCAGCACGGGACAGATCATCGAGAGGGTTGACAGCTTCAGATACCTCGGGGTACATATTCCCGAAGACGGTAGTATAAAAAACGAGCTCGTCAATCGTTTAGGAATGGCTGGAGCCACTTCAACTCAATGCGGACTGTCTGGAACACACAGCTGTACTCGATTAAAACCAAATGCCACTTGTTCAACGCTTGCATTCTGCCGGTAATGCTTTACGGTTGCGAATCATGGCACCTGACGAAGACTCAGGAAAAACCGTATACTGAGCTTCGAGAACATACGCTTGCGTCGGATAATGGGGGTGAGGTAGTTTGATTTTGTGCGGAATTTAGAGATAAGGGAGCGTACAAGACAGCGTCCCGTCACGTCAGTGGTTACGAAGAGACGTTGGAACTGGCTGAGTCACGTGCTGCGGATGCCTCCGGAAAGCCTCAATCCTGCCTGCCTCTTCTTACGACCGGTGGGATTCTGGCGTCCCGGACGTCCGTCGGGTACAATAAAAAGGATGTACTCGGCGTAACTGAGGGATGCTGGCATGTCATGGAAGGAAGCAAAGCTATTGGCGGGAGACAAGGAAACATGGAGGTGCCGCGTGGTGGCCATATGCTCCACATAGGGAGCGAACATGGCCAAAGAAGAAGAAAGAATCATAGAACAATAATTTCGAATACGAAAAAAGACTAAACGTATGAAATAAAAGTCACACAATCATGATAAGAGTGAAATGAATGTTTGTTGGTTCGTACTTTATGCGTTGCCACACCGCTCACCCAATTGCAATAAAATTTTGACAAACTGTTTACTTGCACTTCCGGGAAGGTTATAAATCTTAAATATAAAAATCAATGTTTGTATGTCTGCCATACAGTTCATTTTGGTAACGTATGCTTGCACTTGCGCGAAGGTTATAGTACAATCAAATTACAGTAAGTGGCGCGTGTGTTGTACCATAGTAAATCGGCAGCAAGCGTCAAACAGACAGAAAAAGAAAGCATGCACTTCAATACACACAATTAAAACACAAACACTTTCTTTCTTCGAGTGGCATTGCAACGCTTGCCGGGTACCGGCTAGTATATTATATTATGTACCCACGCCAACCTTTATCATATTACTGCGTTATTTTTATATCATACTATTTCTTTTAAAAAAGTACTGGTTTTAAGAATTTTACATTTTTTATCCACATCAAGAAAAGCTACTATTACAGTATTTAAAAAATACACTTACAAATTGATTATCAATATTTGATAAAATATTTTATTGTTTGTGGATAGTGTGATTATCATTTTTTATCCTTTCATTCGATTTTTCTATTTATGACACTTAACATTAATATTTGATATGCTATACTATGATGAAATAAAATCATAATTATATCTGTTTAAAAATATCGATAATAGCCATATTAGAATAGACATATTATTATACAATAAATAAAATTGTAATAACTATTTTCCTCGAATATACTCCAAAAAAGGTCAGTAATGTAATAAAATTATTTTAACTAAAACACGAGAGTTATTGACGAGGGAAGATACAGAAAAACTACCCCTCGGCTTGCATCATCGTCTGTCGTCTCTTATAAATGAAGCTCGCTTTGATTTCTTTCGAGTGCTGAGTAAGTTTGTCCATACTTGAATAGAATGAAATGCAATTAGTGAATATTCATTTTATCACAGGGTGAATTGAAAAGAGGAGGAGAAATTGACCAGCGAGCACCCTTGCAACTGTATCCCGATAACACATTATAATTGAATAGAAATAAGGGATGTAGTTCTATATAGACGATGAAATTAATTATGTTGTAACACAAAATATTTTTCATGTTAGAAGGCATTTTTTTCATGATGTGATGAAAATTATAGACATATATTGTATATCATTGCACACAGTAAAAAGTTTTGCCAAATACAATACTCTAATTAAACACACTGCACAATATTAATCATTTCATCTGTATTTAGCTAAGATACTTTTAAATTTGAATTGTTAAAACTATGTACATTCTCACAGATTTTGTCACTAACGACCCGGGTTTCACCTTTCGGCATCTTCATGCGTTCAAGTGCACGGATGAACTTGAACTGACGCTTAGTAAATGAATGTTTCGTGTTTATATAAGAAATAAATGTATCATCGAGTTTAAAGCCATCGCTGGCGAAAAGGATAAGCTCATGTGAATGCCCACAGATTTGAGTAGTAAGTAGTTTCAAGAATTATATTTATTTGTTTATCGGCAAAGGTTTTATGATTATTTTTATATAGGGTATAGAAGTGGAGATCCCGGTAGGTTTATATTTCATTTAAAATCGGAAGGCTATGCAATTGTGCTCTATTTATTTCCAAAATTTCCTGGAAAAAGAGCCTATGACTGTCCGTATTTGTGTGTAACATTTTTATCCCTTGTTCCTGATTGAACACGTGTCCTTCCGAAATTAAGTGATTAGCAAAAGTGGACGTGTCTTTTTTCAATCTAAAGGCTGCCATATGCTCTAATACTCTGGTGTTCAGTGTCCTTTCTGTTTTTACGATATAATTTTTTTATCGTTAGTGACAAAATCTGTGAGAATGTACATAGTTTGAAAGATTCAAATTTAATATTTAAATTCCACCAAGCACCTTCAGTCGAAATTTTAAATTATAAGATACTTTTCTGTAGATTATATGGTTTTAAGTGTTTTTTACTGTAGAGGTGATTTTAAATGCGTCTTATAAAATAAGACGCACATAAAACACCAGTAATATAATTTAAGGAAATATTTAGCAAGCGATAGTTTATTTTTCCATTGTAAAAATTAATTTACAATTGAGGAATGTATAATATCAAAACTTGGAGTGTCAGATTATCGCCATGCCCAAGAGAATTAAGATGATTGATTATCAATAATTTTCATGTCAAAACTTGTTGAAATATTTTGTTAGTACCCGTAGAAACCTTGGTACTTCTATAGTTTAAAATATATAAAATAATAATATTAGACGAAGCAGCGTTACTTTAAAAAGAGATTTTTAAACTCATTTTTTTATTATTAATAGAGCGAGCATCATTTGGTTCTATCTAACTAAAGCTCATCTAACTAATCTATCTAACTGAAGCTAATTCAGCCGCCTGTGTGATCTAGTGGTCAACGTCGTTGGCTTCGGTTACGGAGGTCGCGGGTTCGAATCCCAGTACGAACAGTTTTATAAATTGATTTTTCAATCGATTTATGAATTCCTGTTGAGATAAATTTTTCTCAAGTTTTTTTTTATAAAATATACTAATTGTCATTTTTGACACGATACATGATATAAAATGAATTATTCTACAGAATAATCATACCATAAAAGCAGTCTCAATGATCATGCATTTCATTAGTTGATTAAAGTCTTTAAGTTCATCGGTTTTTTGGCGTATCCATATAATCATAAATTGCATAAAATTGGCGTACAGTTTTCAGTTTCAATATCAAACTATGGCCCAAGAAAGCTTATCAAATAACAGATAGATTACTGTTTCAATCATGCATCAAGCAATAAAATTACTCGTGTTACATAATACATAATCTTAGCTGATTCCATAGTATAACCAAGTAACCAAGTGCACTATCTATTGATTACTTCCCAAATAGTTGCTCCTCTCTCAGCTGGCTTTCGACTATGTGAAAATGTTATGTAATTTAGAAAACTAGAGCGATTGATTAAAAATAAATATAATATTTTGACAAAATAATTATGTTTTTGTTATAAGATGGAATCGATTAATTCGATCATGTATGTATAAGTCAAAATTTTTGGTCAAAATAAAAACCTTAAATTATTATTGTATTACACATTTCTAATGGCTTACTATAAATTTGATGTCACACTTAAACTATTCATGTTTCTTAGACTATATTTTAAGCACAATCAAATTATAGATTACTTTACTTAGTATTACTTAGTATACCTTAGCATAATCTTAACTAGGGTTAATGATTTTCGGTTACTGTTTTTGAAATTCAGATTGAACGTTTTCTCTCATCTTACTTGATCTGTGCTATTGATATACTTAGGGTATGACATAATTGTATGTATGTTTTTCTATGAGAATGTCTGTACGTACACCGTGTCCGAGCCACGAGCCCAAACATTGTTCAAAGAGTACCTTGTTGAATCCGTAGACCGTCGAACGAGAGTCAAACAATAAGTTGTCAATCGCTCGGCCAAAATGTTTGGATAATGAAATTGGAATGCTAAAGTTGGTTTGTTTACGCTTGGCGGAAAAGTTTATTGGTTTTTATTTTTCTTTTGGGAATAATAATTATCGTTGATAAAAAGTTATGGGATATTTGGCGTACGTTACATTCAAGCAAACAAAATCGTATTTGGCAATAAATGTAATCAGTTCTTTATGGAACGTTGTAAACATTTTTAATGTTTTAATATTACTCGATAAACAGTCAGATCGTATTTCAGTTGTGATGAAGTTTTATTTTTAATTGAACTAATTGAGATAAAATAGTTTATTTTATAACTTTGGACACACAATGCGTTCAGTAAAATTGTTTAGTTTCAGTGTCGGCGGTGTAAATGAAAGTATGCAGATCTGAATGTTAACCTATTTCTATCACTGTTTGTTGGTAACATTTCTAAAAATTTACTTTTTGTATTTTTTTAAATCTTTTTTGATAAATATTTGTGCGAACCAATGTTACAAACAGGATTTGAAGAAAATTAAAGAGAAAAAATGCAAATTTTTCGTGTTCTTTTAATTATCACACTACTGTGGATAAGACCACCAATAACTTTAGATTATGTTTTGTCAATTTCAATTAGTTCTGATTAATTGAAATTTTATTCATAGTCATCAGTAAAGTGATGATCTTATGAAGGGGTTCTTAAATCTTTGCTCGTGGACATATGTGCGCCCAGGGAAATATTTTCGTGCATCTGGTAAAAAGAACTTAAACGAAAAAAAACAAAATTGTATCAGATTTTTACAAATAATATTGTTCATTAAAATCCTAAAATAATAACTCTACCTATAGTCAATTATGAATAACACACGATACATATAAATCTTGTTTTTAAAAATCAGGAGTGTGTCCCCCTTTGTTATCTTTAATCTCAAAAGCGCCCGTCACCGTAATAAGGTTAAGAGATCCTGATCTAATAACTGCAAGAAACTGATTTTATTTTTAAAAAAAAGGTTAAATCACGCCTTATATTTGTGAATCGTATATAGTTTTCAATTACGGCACGTAACATCGACCCTGCCTTTACAGATTCGCTTTGTACGTTGGTTTGGGACAGGCTTTGAAATTGTGGACCGTTCAATAGCATTATGCCTTCACTTTGCAAATCTGTATCGAGATGCTTTATCAAACAGATGCTAAACGACCAGTATCCAATCGGTGAGTATATTTACTTCCGTAATTGAACCTTGAAATTTTCGAGAAACTAATTTTAAGCCTAAAAAGTTTAGTCCATTGAAATTAGTTATTCAAACACACTTTTATATAAGAAATAAATCATAAGTACTTTTTTCAGTTTTAAGCAAAATAAAAAATAGTGTATGTATGCGTCATGACAATCAGATAAACTTCATTATTACATTTCAATTCAACACTATCGTTTTATTTTTATATTATGCTATATAAATCAAATATACCTTACGAAGAAGACCATATTTTGAGTACACATACATGAGTTATTGTAATATTCAATCATATATATAATTTGAATGTAAATTGTATACAGTTTATTTCAGCCTTTGTTTACATGTCAATGTTTGAGTTCACTTTTCCGTAGCGTATTTTTGGCACAAAAATTCAATCAAAGCTCAAAAAATACGACACAAAACATTTGACAAATATTTCCAACGAAAAGCAAGAGTATAATTAATTTCAGCCGAAAATTTCTGCAAAGGAAATAGGCTGCTGGGCGCAAGTCCCGATATCCGAATTTCATTTTTTCGCCGACGCGTAATTTGACAAACTGGTGAAAATTCCCAAAGCTACGCGTAAATAATATAGCAGGGGTCATAGCGATGGCAAAAATGTATGTACAGGCACAACAAATTGGCGTCGTTTAGGCAGCCCTCTGCGAGGCGCTCACGTCCGATAAGGTCACATATATCAAACACTAATTACAAGAGGGATTTAATAAACCCTACGGAGCGCGCAGGACCCCAGCAGTGACGGGTGGTGACCTTTACGTCGATGTGGTGCTATGCGATTTGACTAGCAAAGAATGTGTTACCAGCAATGCTACCAAAATCCCATTGTTTTTTCATTACATTTCCGAATTCAACAAATATCATTCTTTTGTATATATAAATAATTTGCGAGAAAATATAGTTATAGAAATGGTTATAAAATTCACGATTTCTTTCATCATATACGTTTATAATGTGAAGGATTCGGACACCTGATTCTATTCAGAAAACTACTTGTGATTCAGATTTTAAACCTATTATTTTTCAACCTTTTAACTGCCGCTAGGTGTGCGTATGGCGGTACTCAGCACGCGGCGAATTTTATTGCAAAAATAAAACTTTCTGAATATATTGTTATTAAAATTGAGAGTACGTCAATTTTGTCACGTGTTCAACATTAAACTATGTTTAAAGTAATAGATTTATATTAGTAACGGATTTAATAAGGACGCATAATTTTTATTACCGGCGTCCCGTCCACGGAAAATTGTGCACCTTAAGACACTTATGACTGCTAAATAGTTAAGAAAATTGAGATAGGACAGAAGTAGTGGATAGCTTATCGTTCTCTTCCACTCTGTATTGGCATAAGAGCGGTGAGAGGGAATTTTAGACACCACAGATATCCAAGCATATTTGCAGGGGTTTTTTTATTTATCGTAGTGGAACGACGTTCCGGCAACTTTTTGTTGTCATTTTTAATGTTTGAAATCAATATTTGCAAAGTGATATTTGTTTCTATATTGGACTCCTCTTGAATGTAATGTACCGGGTACCGTTACACTCATAAATTAATGTCATAATATAAAACAATATCAGGTCAATAGACTTACTCTATTACCAGAACCAGGGGTTTGCTTGTGGTTATGAAAATTCCTTTCCAACCTTCCAATCTTAAAATTGACGGGACAAAGCGAGAGCAATTAGTTTACCACTAGTCCTGCCATAGTCTTTATAAATTCTTATATCTTAACTTTCTTTGAAAAAAAAGAAAGGCTTAGCAACTGAGTAACAAGCAGTTCTCTCCTTTTGAGAAACCTCAATTAATAAGCCATATTATCTGTATTGAGAACGAACGTAGATTAGAAGAAAAAATCTTTAGTTAAAGTGAGTTTCGGTACTTTTTTGTTTAAAAAAAGCACTGTTTGATTCCCGGATTTAATGAGTAGATTTTTACAAACCACATTAAAAAAATGTTATATACATGTTTTCAGAGTAAATGATATCATGCTAGAATTTTCGTTGAATGTTATATTAAAATAAACATCAATCAAACGTATGAATGTTAATCAAACTAGATTGTATAGGATTGACGCCACTGAGTTCAACCTTACGACCCCCACAAAGCGGAGTCTCCCACCCCGTAGGGCTTTGATGTCCAATTACGTATAGCCGAGTCCCAACACGCCTGTCTAACCATCCGTTTTAAAATGGATATTCTATTCTCCTTCACTCGGAAGTAGGTGACATCTACAGGGGGTATGGCTAAGACACCGTCGACAACTTCACTTGTTGTAGGTACCAATAATAAAACCACCCTGCTACGACAGACCACCAGTCAAAGAATCGTATAAAGTTACATTGTATTACAAGTAACAGAGGATTTAATTTTGATCTCACATATTTTAAAACATTGTTTTATTTACAACTAAAAATGTATATTTTGGAGTTGTTAGTATTTTGTGAACTGTTTTACAAACATATTACAATAATGTTTAATTATATTGTCAGAATATTAAATAAATTATGGACGGTGTAATACATGGTTCTTATCATTAATTAAATTACGTATTATAATGATAATTTTTTTGTCTATGTATATAATATCTAACTGAGATGTAACGTCTTGAAAAATCAATATATGCATGCACAAATGTTTGATAGCACTATCAAATTATACAATCACTTAATTGACATACTTTTTGACTATGGATATCGTGAAATACATATACATAATATGTTGTTCAATACAAATCTTTTACTTTGTTTGAAGTACAAACAAATTAAAACACTTAATTATAAACATAAAAATTCATTGAATCATGAATGCAAATTTTGGAATATCGTTTATTTAAATCCGATTATACCAGTGGTGAATTTCGAGTATCAAATAAATGTAATCCCGTTTCAGCGAAATTATTTATTGTGAAATTGCACATGCTCTCGACCGATAAAAATCCGTAATAAAGGGAAAACAATAATAAAGTGTATTTTGATATCATTCGCATTTTGCATCGCTCACTTCTTTTTAATATCACATATCAAATGACACCAGGGAGACATCACTTACAAGCGGGTAAAGAAAGAAAGAAAAAACAAAAAAAGACGCTATTATGATCCGGCGAAGCATGCCTCCGCGTACATAAACATTTCTTCAGCGTAAAATGTACGTAGATGAAAGAAGAAGGAATAAGGTGGCATTTTGAATTATTTGGTTATTTCAATGTGAGTTGACTAAAGTCTCGCCGTGGATTGTCATTCGTAAATCTCTGAATAGAGAGTTCGTAGAATTCGTTAATAATAAATCAGATATGGTTTCACCCGATCAGTTTTTTTTTAAAATTACATCAATAAAACTAGGGAAAAAGTGCTTTAGAGTCAAAATTAAATCTGTTTACAATTTAGAAAATAATGCTTAATTATTTAGTGTACATTTGAGTAATAAATTTTTCCTCGTAGTAACTTAGCAAAAACCTAAAAAACTTACTACCATAGTAAAGTGAAGCGTTGGACTCGCCCTGTTGCCATGGCCTCTTTATTTAATTTAAGTCTAAAATTCAAAAAAAATCTAAAAGACTTACTTTATCTTTCATTTAAGTTACATAAATAATATTGGTATAGGGAAGATAATTTGAAAATATCCATGTGTTCATTTAAATAGCCGCGTTCTATTTATACAAAGAAATAGCATAAGAGATCAAACTAACATATTTATCGGTAATTTATAATTTATAATCTTTATTGTAGTCATTTTATTTAGATATAAACTTTTCAGCTAAAGATAAAGAGACATTGAAGTATACGAGAAGATGTTAAAGTATTTATCTCGAGATGTTTGATTGATGTTTAATTTAAATTTTGTAATATCTACAGCTTACTAACTGTGCCGGATCAGGCTTAGATAAGTTAGTGTGGGTGATGGTAGAAGCGTACACAAAAACATAATAGAATATGAAAAACAAAAAGCTATGGCGATTTTTGTGAGCGCGAGTGTTCCTCATATTGAAAACACATGCTGAGCGACAAAGGGAATTTAAATGCGGGCATTAAAAAGAAATCCGCGCCAAAGAAACTGCGGGGCTTCACGACAAACAATACCAAGAAGCATCAGGCTGTGAGATACCACAGCGATTCTCAACTGAAGAACCCATACAAGTTACATAGCAACGTTAATTATAAATACTGTCGTAGGATATTCTATAACCGTTGAATTATTCACTTAGCTGCTGCAAATCTACGAGATGAGAATTTCTCTTTGTCATTTTACCGATACTGCTTTTCTTTGTTCGGGCTTATTGATAATTGTAAAAGTGGTAGTAAATAGTTGATTTACGAAAAATAGCAATAATAAATAATTATTGCTGTGAAATTTTATTTTATTATAAAATCTTAAGGCGCACAAGCAAACGCAACATTTAACTTGACCAAATTACGTGTTTTAGCGTTTTTCCAGCCGAATTTGCGCATGTATGTGAGAAAGGCTTTAGAAAACGAACCACATGTTATAAGCTGTCATGAAAACGATGTTACCCACAATCTTTTCAAACCAGATTTTTTTGATGATTACAATGTATAAATACAACTTAATACGCGTTCTATCAAAAGGATGTAAGCTGCAAATGCCAAACTACTATCTAATTTTAGCTTTTTAGTTTGAAAAAAATGCATGTCAAAATTGCGAACAGGAAAAAAGACGAATATTTGTGACATAAGTATTAGATTAAGTCAATTTATCACTAGTATATCAGTCTTCAAACACCCCAAGGGTGTGTATATTTCGTAGTTTGCATTTGACCCAATCATCAAAAAAAAATTATGTCTCGTGTAAAATTTGTTATGTGTGGGTTACGTCCTTTTTCCATTTCAATATCGATATGTGTACATACAAATATATATTGCTTTAAGCCCCGATTGAATAATAATCACAGTTTATCTTTGGTGTGACAGTGTTATTAAATAAAATTGATAAACGATTTAATTTATATAAGAACTCGGCAGTCTCAGCTACTTACAAGATTTAATAGTTCATAATTTAAATAACTGTATACATTGGCAAGACATGTTGAGTAACTCAGCATTATAATAGGACGCCTGCCACAGAATGATCCCAACATTTTATGCGCGTTGAGTAAAAATAAAGGGTTGCCATAAGGTTTATAAAATTAGGCATAAAAAATGTTTTTATTGTCCCAGGGAAAAAGCAGCTTGAAAGGCTGTATACATTTTTGAGAATTTTAAACGGGGCACCGAGAATGTCTGATACCATACGATTATGTTCAAGAATGAAAATAAATAATCAGATTCAGAGCCACGTACATCATACAAAATACCGTAGTTGAAATATGAACCGAGGGACTTGACAAATTTACGATTGAGAAGACACAATTACACAATAAAATAAGTCTTTATAACTTAGAAGGTCTGTCACACGAGTATGTTATCCAACATTACCTTATATTCAAGTAACGTGGGTATGTATTCCGATAGTCACGTTTATTTAAACTGTCGGAAGATCCTTCATGATAGTCAAACAAGGTTTGTTACGATTAAAAGGCATTAACGTCTTGTTCCAACTTATCATAATCAAGTGAGTATTGTACTTTGTTCCGCAATGAAGTGTCGATCCAAATATAGGCAGAGACAAAAGCTTCGGTACAAGGCAAGTGAATGAACGCATACATAAGTTGTTCGGGAGAATACATATAATATATCAGCGTTGTTAATTCTTACCCACATTTCATGAAACAATATAAACAGTAGCACACTAGCTTTGAACATATTATAATATCATTTTAGAATAATAACACAAATATAATGACACAAACAAAGATTTCAGTAAGTAATGAAATAAATATTTTTTAAATAACAATAGTATGCAGCAGTAACACTTCTAACATATTATAGATAATAGAAGTATAAATACATATAAATAGCATTTTAACCATCAAACTATCGCAAACAATGTTGCCATTGATGTGTTATATTAAATTGAGACCTCGATACAACTTTTTGGTATTTGTCTAACGCAGGGATGGGGAACCTTTTCTTCTCTAAAGGCCGCATTTATTTTTCTGATTCGCAGCAGATTTCTGATAAGCATTGACTAGCGAAGCTTTGGCCGGAAAAAAATTCATACCAATTTGCAGCGTGGGACCTTTTTTTTTAGATCCTCTAAGGATTTTCAAATCCAAAATGTGCAGAATTTCATAATTGGCCAGAAGGCCGCACCAGGGTAGTCAAAAGGCCGTAGGTTCCCTACGCCTGGTCTAATGCCTTGTTATTTAGGAGTAATAGAAAAAGCAATACATCGTTTAAACCAGTGTTCCCCAACCTTTTTACACCTGCGGACTGGTAAAAAAAGAAAAAAAAACGCGGACCACTAATAATGAAATAAAAATGGTTTTTATTGAATATTTTTTTAATCTTATATTGATACAAGTGGACATAACTATGCAACTGTTTTCAATTGACAATGCTCGCAATGAGCGAAACCGGTCTTGACCTTATAAATAAAGTGGAATAAAGTACAAAAGAATATAGCTTTTTTTATTAATGTAATGCTTTTCCACCGAGTATTCACAGTGAACACCCTAAAAGTGAAAACAATTATGTATTATGAAATTATTGGTATATTAAGGTAGGGTTTTGCATCTGGGTTTACTGTCGAAGAGCAAATATTTATGACTGTCGATTCTGAAAAAATCAGCGACCATCGTGTTGCACACAGAAAAAATAATACAACAGAATAAGTGTCCGCAATAAACTAAACTTTACAAATTTGAAGCCAGATTTTAGAAGTGTGAGTAATATGTAACCGCACAAAAATGGCCAAGAAACAAAATACGGAGCCGCATTATTGATGTCTTTTAATTTAAAAATGACTAAACAATACAAGTAAACTTGCAGGCGATAAAAAATCCCTTATTCAATACTTTTGCATGGCAAATTTCTTAAAATTTGGCATAATGTTTGCGGCCCGGTGGAAAGTCTCTGCGGCCCAGCACTGGGCTGCGGACCACCGGTTGGGAAACACTGGTTTAAACAATTAGACAAAAAAAATAATGGTAAAACACACAGTGATTATACTGTTATTTACTTGGAATATAATCCATTATAATAAGATAAAATAAACTAAAACATTTTGATCCCGATTTATTATAATGAAAAATACTTGATAGCTTAAATAATTATATTCTCTTAGTCAGCTTTTCTTGTTTATGTTTAACAGATTCTTCAAGTACTCACTTCTGCATTTAGAAATGAATTACGTAACTTCCTTACATATTAACTGGCTGAGGGTGATAATTTAATCCAGAACGTTGGTCTCCAATGAATATATTCACATCTCTAATGAATGAGTCAGACAGATTTTCTATAGTAGATGATTATAGAAAAGCTATCTCGCGATTTATCGACCGTTTTATCTAAAGTACTTTTTCAATAATTATCGCTTTATGTATTTTTTATACATCATAGAGTCACAGGATAATACAAGTTAATCTTATAAATTACAGTGGAACATCTCATAACGAGTTTAATTCGTTCCAGAATCTTACTCGTTATGCGAAACGTTTTTCCCCATATAAAACAATGTAAAATACAATAATGCGTTCCATGCCGGAAAAAAAATCAATTTTACTTTTTTACGTCTATTAAAGTAAAATTACATACGTGTAAAGTGTTAAGAGCGTAACAACTTGGAATGCGATTTCGATTTGCAAAAATCGACTAGTTTATTATTTATGACAGATAATTAATTATTTTTTTACTAGCAGACATTTGTCTTGAACATGTGACAGCATTATCATTGAATAAATTTGTAAAACGCATAGCCACCTCCTTATTAGGGTAATTTTCTCAATGTATGATGCAACAGTTTCACATGCTTTCAGCTTTTCTCTTATTGCGCCAGAATATTGTTGTTCCTCCTCCACTAACAAACTCTCCTATAACTTCTTGCTGTGAAAAAAAATGCAACTCCATAAGCTTTTCGGTGGTGGTATTTTGACTGTACTCTTTCACAAGCTCATCAATATTGTTTTTATCCACCTCCAGTATTGGCCAAAGATACAATTTCGTTGACTAGACTTCACAGGTACTGTTTCAAACCCCTCAAAATCACATTTTACAACGCTCCTTGGCAAAGCTTCTTCTAAGCTTAACTGAGGGTTCTCTTGGTAACCCCTTCCCACGCCTTGTCAATCATCTCAACGATGTGAAAGTGATCTTTCCAAAACTGTGCGTCACTCGTTATTCTAAATATCGCTCGTTAAAGGAACATTTTTTTCACAATCTGTTTTGCTCGTTATGAGAATTACTCGTTATAAGAGGTGCTCGATATGAGAGGTTCCACTGTATACAGTTACTAAATATGACGAATTAATATGTATAATAAGGTGTCCGTTATATTAAGAAGTATGATAGCTATTTCGGCGTATGCCTTCATCAGAACTATTTTTAAACATACATTAACTCAGCTATATATTCTGGTTTATAAGAGAAACATAATATATCGTGTTCTCCACTTTAGGATATTATTGTGTTTGATTCTTAGGGTGCTAGAGTGGATAACAGGATATATAATATATATATATATTCTAAGTTAGTAGATATGAATAGTTGAGTTAATGTAATTTTAAACACTGAAGGACAGTGAAGCTGACCCTGAAAAATTTGAAGAACGTCGCGCTGATTATCGTAATCAGGACAAAGTTGTCAAGAAGTCTGCGCGACTTGACAAGCGCCGATTCTTGGATCGGCAAATTGAGACAGCTGAGGTGGCGGCCCGCAGAAATGATACCAAGAAGTTATTTAAAATCACGCGCGAGGTCTGCGGAAAGCGACCACCGACTCCCGGGCCAATTCGCGGCCCTGATGGAGCAATAGAGTCAAACGCAGAAAGCGTTAAAAAGATTTGGAAGGATCATTTCTGCGAGGTGCTGAACCGACCGCCCCCCCAGGACCCTTTTGACGTAACCGAAGAGGCTACATCTATGGACCTCCCCCGAGTGTCCGGTATTTCAGACCGTACGCCCACACATGCCGAAATCATCTTGGCAGTGAAGAGGCTTAAAAACGGCAAAGCACCGGGTGGAGACGGAATACATTCGGAATTTCTGAAATGTGGTCTTAACGCCGTCCTACATCCTCTCTATCACCTGATGGCCAGGGTGTGGGACGGTGAGCGTTGTCCTAGGGACTGGGTGGACGGTGAGGTGTTAGCACTCCACAAAAAAGGTGATCCCCTCAGCTGTAACAATTACCGAGGCATAACTCTTCTCAGTATTCCTGGGAAGGTAATGGCACACATTCTGTTGGCGAGAATAAGAGGTCCCATTATGAAAATACTTAGGAAAAATCAAGCGGGCTTCCTCCCTGGAAGGTCGTGTGCGGACCAAATACACAATCTTCGATGTCTCCTCCAGCAGAGCAATGAATTTAACAGTGCTCTTGCTTGTTGTTTCGTCGACTATGAGAAGGCATTTGATAGTCCGCACAGACCCTCTTTGTGGAGGATACTGGATGCCTACGGGATTCCGCCAAAGATTGTGGCCATTATCAAATCCTTACATGAGAATAGTGCATGTTGTGTGAGAATCGGTGACTCAAATACCGAATGGTTCGGGGTCACTACCGGAGTGAGACAGGGGTGCGTTCTTGCACCGTTCCTGTTTATTATTATCCTTGACTTCATACTTCGCAGGTCAATTCCGCCTGATCGAGGTGTAGCTGTTGGTCCCGGTCTGAAGCTGTGTGACCTTGAATATGCCGATGATGCTGTAATATTCGATAAATCCATTGAGGGCATCCAGGAGACTATTGATGGGTTAGGAACTAACTCAGGTCGCATTGGTCTAAAAATTAATACTAGTAAGACCAATGTGATGTGTAACCAAACCTGTCATGACTCTGATAGGACCCTCACCAGCGCGGGACAGATCATCGAGAGGGTTGACAGCTTCAGATACCTCGGCGTACATATCCCCGAAGACGGTAGTACAAAAAACGAGCTCGCCATTCGTTTAGGAATGGCTGGAGCCACATTCAACTCAATGCGGACTGTCTGGGACACACAGCTGTACTCGATTAAAACCAAATGCCACTTGTTCAACGCTTGCATTCTGCCGGTAATGCTTTACGGTTGCGAATCATGGCACCTGACGAAGACTCAGAAAAACCGTATACTGAGCTTCGAGAACAGATGCTTGCGTCGGATAATGGGGGTGAGGTGGTTTGATTTTGTGAGGAATTCAGAGATAAGGGAGCGTACAAGACAGCGTCCCGTCACGTCAGTGGTTATGGAGAGACGTTGGAACTGGCTGGGTCACGTGCTGCGGATGCCTCCGGAAAGCCTCAATCCTGCCTGCCTCTTCTTTCGACCGGTGGGATTCCGGCGTCCTGGACGTCCGTCGGGTACTATCCATAGGATGTACTCGGCGGAACTGAGGGATGCTGGCATGTCATGGGAGGAAGCAAAGCTATTGGCGGGAGACAGGGAAACATGGAGGTGCCGCGTGGCGGCCATATGCTCCACATAGGGAGCGAACATGGCCAAAGAAAAAGAAGAAGAATTTTAAACATAGTTCTGATGAAGACTTACGCCGAAATAGCTATCAACTGTATATAAAATAATATTTGCGGGACGAAATTACATTATGTTTTTACCTTAATAGATAAAGATGTTTTATTGTTTAATATTGTATTATATAATGCTTTTCACCAAAGACATGGAAATTAACACATTAAATGTAACCTACAGTGTTGACAAGTAAAACATTTTGTCACGCCGCCTGCCGTCCATGTGGGTGCAAATTTTTCAAGCTTACTACCCTTATTTCCACTTTTAATATGTGTGACTCTCATTCAAAAAGAGCCGGAAGAACTAAAGCAGTGTGATAAAGCCGGACATTTACATTCACAGCATATGGGAAATGAAAAAACATTTTCCTCGCATTACCCCGAGCATCTATCATCGCAAGGAGAGGCCGCAAAAACAATAAACTGCCATAAATCAACACAAAAGTTTAATAAACTGCTCCGAGCTTCGTATTCCAGCGAGAGCTATGGCACCGTAAACTAAAGGGAGTGTTGTCTCTAAAGGGGCGCTTATTCTCGCGACAATGTATTACTCGTGCAACTACACTCTCCGGCTGATATGTTTGAGATTCAAATAATAAATTACTTTCTGTTTGTTTGTAGATGAATTGTTTGGGCGCTGTTGTGAGTGAGAGGATTGCTTCAAAGAGCCTTTGATTACAAATTAAAACAGAAGGAATGATTGACATCAATAAATATTTAGGCTTAAGTGAAATGCTAGCAAAAATAACAATTTATTTAAATTGATAACAGAATGTATAACTAGATGTGACACCTGTTTTGTTTCTTAAAGACAACATCTATATATAAACGAAAAATATTATAAAATTTTGAACGATTGATTCTTATTATTCAGTTATTTTATTTCTAAGTAATTAAGTGATATTTTAGACAGGGGGCACAATCTTGTATATTTTATATGATCAAAGAAAATATTGCAATAAAAAACATAATATGTACAATGAATACATTTTGAATTTCTGTCGTTACGTTGTTTATTGAGTTATGGGCATTGGCCGTATTGCTCACGGCTTTTGAATTTATAAAGATGATGCGATAGTCAACAATATTTTCAATTAAAGCCACTACAGAATAAGACGAATTATAGTTGAGTTTATTTAATTTAAAATGTTCAAAGCAAGATATTTTTATATCGCTGGTTTTAAAAAGTTTTACTCTTACTGAAAAAAAGTGTTTTGCTTTCTGTGGTGGAATATTTATATTATATTATAGTTAATTACACATTTTTTTTATTTTACACCATATCCGCTTCTATAATGGAGCGTATAGACATTTAGTGGAGTTTATCACATGATATATTTTTCTACGAGAACTGTCCGTCACTCGGTTGCTCAACCTTTCTTTTTCAAAGGAATTATGGATATAAGGATATGACAGTTCTAGTGGTAATCTAATTACTGAGGTCGTTTTGCTCCGATTGGGAAGATGGTAGGAGTTTATTTTGGAAATCAAAAACATCCATACCTTCAAATAGAAATCCAAAAATTGATTGAACAATCTGTACGTATTAGGATTTGAACCCCTAAGCGGTGCAACCGAAGCCAACGAATTTCATCACTCGAACAAGAAACCGAGAATAAGTTAGTAAATCTTGTAGTTTTTTTTAGTCGGTGATGGTATCATCGAATCCCCTTACGAATATTTTCAAAAATTGTGTTCAAAGACTTGGATGACATTGAAGTTCATGTTTCCTTCCCTCAAGTCTATCATTAAAATAATAAATGGTGAAAGCGATGTCAGACTAGCTTTCTTGTGTCATCTAGCCCCATTTTTATTTAAGAATATTTAGGATATGAACAAAAAAAGTTGTAGTATCCAGTAGGTAAAGAACACAGTAAATTTATATAATTAAATAAGTAAATTAGTATTACCACTTTAAAATTTATTCCAACATATGTTTACTTACTCCCAGCTTTTAAAACCATTAAATTTCGTTTTCATTGTACCTATAACATTTCTTTTTTGAAATTTTGTCGTTTAAAAATACGGCAAAATAATAACAAACATTTTTCTTTTTGCTATTGCAAAAATATTACAGAACCAAATATATAAATCGTAAATCACAAAATTTACGGAAAAAATATGATAAACTTTTTACATCCATTTCCTGTGCGCAATGTTGCTTCCCGTAGCACTACACAAACAAAAGCATAGCCACATGTGAACTTCGTGTTTTTGACACACTTATGAAACGCCCTTGGCAAAAAATGGCATGCTTGACGTACTCAATTTTATAAAGCTTCCTATGGAATATTTTATATATTGTTCTATGCTATTTATTAAAAATATTGTTTCACGCGAAAATATTTATTTTTTGTGAAAATCATTTGCTAAAAAATTAATATTTCATACAACTTATTTTTTACATACTATTTTTTATTAAAATATCGAATTTGAAATTCAATTTTACATAATGTTACAATCAAGAAGTAGTTGGAACAAAAAAATGATGTGTTACGGTTTTCTGAGCGGTGAGTCTAGTCTGTTTTAAGAAATTAATAAAAAAATGACTACCGTAATAAGAAAAGATTTTTTGCTCTAGTAAAAATTTACGACGTTATAAATGTGACAGTGAGGAGTCACGGTTGCTAGGCAATTAAACAAGAGGGTCGTTAGTTAAAAACAGTTGAGAGAACTTATTTTATGTGAATTTATTTTTCTTAATTAATATTAGATTAGTCATACTTAATATTATGTAGCCAATGATGAATTATGAACAAAACATTATTTATTGAATGTTCAAATGCCAGTTAAAACTATTAAAATATAAGAAGACAATAAAAAAGCGGTGTAGATAATCATCGCAATACAACACGTTTAAAAACAATAAATATTTATGTGAATTCCAAAAAATCCCTCGTTTTTAACGTGCGTAGCAAATTGATGTTATTTGAAGTTTCCCCTCGAGCTACATTTCCTATTTCGTTAAATAAAATTATCAAGTTAACGAGTAACATTTGGCAGCAAGACAGCCAGTGATTTGTTGCAGATTTGAAATTGCACATATTGAATTTCAATAAGAAACACACCAATAACAAACCCTCCCCGGTCGTTGAAGATATAACGCACACGCTGTGTATTTTGTCTCGTCTCGCATGACAGATGGCGTGTTTTTGCTTACATTAAAAAAACACTAAAACAAGAGATGTTATATTTAAAAAGTTATTGGCATTCCAAAACTAGTCACAAATATAATCCGCATAGTATATTATTACATAGTATATTATATGTACGATAAATTGTAAAATAAATTAACTGATGAACTTAATATGCGAAGTTTGAGTTAATTTTTCTTTCAATGTTTAATGTACGAAAACGAAGTGAAAACACCAGTTTTACGTACGTGGTTAGATATATTTTCTTGTATAATAAAAACAAACATAATTTCCTTATTGAATCTTTAAGTTTCGACCGAAACAGCTAAAAACACATTATTATCGTGTTTTTTATTCTAAATCTGAACCATGTATGATAAAAATACACTTACTATTTGGTATTTTAGCAAACAAAATATGTTCTCAATTTATATTGTTATTGACTCAATAAACACGTAATGGAAGAAGCCCAGTACGCGAATGTAAACATTACATTCTACAGACATTTTAAGTCGATGGCTATTATAAACATTTATTGATAATATTTGATGCTTATATTATACGATACATTTGGCTATAAGTTGGAGAATTAATTAACTGACCAATATTTATCTTAATCAGATTAAATAAGCGGTCAGATTGATCGGCGCTTACATGTTAAAATTGAAATATATATTGTATCATTTATTAGACTTATTGCAAACCCACAGCTTGTACAAATATGTTTATTTATACATAATATTCATATATGTATATATAAACAGTTTAATTTATTTATTTTTCAGCCAATTTGTAGTTTATTTGGACCCATTTATTAGCATTGTTTTTGTTAAAAGACATGGCGGTTTGTGATACATAAAATAACCTTTCATCTTTGATATCTAAAAAACGGGATGTTTTGTAAAATTTTAGCTTACCTAGTTATATTGTTCTACCTCTTAAAAAGGAAAGGTTAGCGACTGAGTAACGAACAGGTGTCGTGAACAAATGTCTGTTGAAATAAACTCTATTGGGCGAACATGCTTTGCATTTAGAGCAGACATAGTTACAATTTAATAAAATTCCGTTGTCTGTGCATAGTAACAAATGGTTAATGAAGCGATGCGTAGGTGAAGGGGTAATTTATATTGTAGCGTCCACCGCAAAAGCGAAAAGACGTTGTTTGTAGCGTCTTTGCATCCTGAGTCTGGTGTGAGCAATCTCGCGGCCCCAGAGCGCCCGAACCTCGTTAATAATGCACACGTTCTGGGCGGCGGGGTCCTAAACAGGTTACGCCTCACCGCCGGATTTTCGTCGCCCGCCGCGGCCTTCTGCGCGACGTCCTTTTGCGGCGTTTGCTAAGTGCTAGGCCAGCTAGCGAGCTGTGGGAATCGGATTCGCTGGAAGGTTGACCGAAACAAGAGTAATACTACTTTAAATATTGCTTACACTGAAAACATTTCGGAAATAGTTTTCCGTAGTTATCAGTAGGCCAGGAAATCTGAGAGTAGCAAGAATTTGAACCTCGTAAAAGGGAGAGTGATTTAGTTGATATATTTCGTAAACCTCTTATCCAACAAAGAGGCTTACGAGATATACCCGTAAATGTATTACGGTGGAATCCCGATCTACCGTTCTCGCATTATTCGTTTTCCCATATGGATCGTTTATTTTCCACAGTACCGGCCAAACACCTATAAGAACAATGTTAAATAATCCCGAATTAATCGTTCCCCGATTTACCGATTTTCTCGATCGATTCTTCTAAATATTATGGTCCCGTTCCAAATATTATTCCGATTGACAATTTTTGTTGAATATTTTTTTTCGCTCATAAATAGCCTTACTTCACATCTCGTTTCCCCACTTTTTCTAACTCACAACTAAAATTCCCAAATGAAGAAAACTAGATTTCTAAAAAGGGTCTCTGCTAAAATCTAAGTGCCAAACTGCAAATAAGCATAGTATGTTTTAACCAATGATATTATTTTTTTAAATAGGTTGTTTAAGAATTAAAAAAATATTTGAGGAGCAAACATTCAAAAAGTGTTTTGTCACAAATTTTGAAAAATGGCGTTTTATATCAATTTTGATAGCCCATAATAAAACCTATGAATGGAAATCAAAATTAGTGTTCAAAAAGATTTTTTTTCATATTAAAATGAAATCATAAAGTTGACACATTCATACAAACCGTCTCTTTTGCAACACTTAAATCGTCATTTTCCAAGCTTTGTATATGTGTGACAAAACACTTTTTGAATGTTTGCTCCTCATTTTGGTATTATTTGAATATTTTTCGCATTTTTCGTTTGTTTATTACAGTCACTAGAAAAAAGTATAATCGAGGATTTACTGTATTATAGAACCAAAACAAAAAAAATCGTGCCATGTCTTTCAACTCTAGATATTAGCGGAATACCAAGAAATCTGATGGAACTAAGACTTTAAAGTATTTGAAACTCCACAAGAATTCATAGCCACCCCGAAAGAGAGAACCAGTTCATACTTAAAATACAATAGCTTAATAGGATAAAAAAATATTCTTACTAGTGAATTGTAAATAGCTGAGAAAACTACGTCACATAATATTTAATTGATTAGAATGACGTAGACGTAAATTTCACGAACGTTCAGAAGAGTTTGTGCTCAGCCGAATGCTTCTGTATCAAGTATGGAATGAAAGCATAATGAGTTCCATTTGAGAGTGACGTCAGAGTTTCTCTCGTACGTTAGGTCATATTTTCCGCGGATAAGTTAATAAAGCTCGGACCTCTTACATTATTTTATGGTAGCAATTCGTTTCATAGCGAAAGAGGTTATGTTTTAAGAGACGTAATGTGAAATACCACTTCCCTTTACACGTTGCAGAGAGCAGTATTTCTTTATATAATATATAAGTTGAATAGTAAAAATTGCTGTCCTTTTTTTGAATTTGTACAAATAATTTTATTAAATTATTAGCAAAACTTTAGAGAAGCATTATCACACTTATAACGATTTTGATTGGAGATGCAATGCTATTCTTTTTGAGACTAGTTCCAGTAAAACTAATAGTAATGTGTCACACCAAGCTTGCTATCGAAAAAATTTGATATTAGTAATATTAAATATAAGTAGTTTGGTATCAAAAGCAAAACTTTCCCATATATATCGAAATTAAGCTAATACTATTATATTATTCTGCTGGTTATAGTGTATGGCTATAAATTAAAAAAATGTTTAAAACTCAAATAAATGTGGTACAAAAACACAAAAGAAAATGATGCTTGGTATCAAAAGCAGAACTGTCCACGACGTTGGAAACAAAAGTAGAACAGTTTGGTGAATCAGGATTAAGACCAATCACAGAGTTACTTTAAGTGATGTCCCATACAAATTTTAAGTTGCAATCGTTGATGAGCTATGTTTAAAATTGAGTTTAAATTGATAAAACTCAAAAAGCCAACGAAACGTTTTTCGTGTTTTTCTCGCAACATCGAAAAATGGATAGTTCTACTTTTGATACTATACGACTCATATATCGTATGATTGAGAAAAAAAAAATGATATATTATTTTGGAAAATACTCAGGATAGAACCGATTTTTTAAATTCTTAACGTTTGGTGCACTTTTCCATTACGTTCAATTTAACTAAGCTTACAGTTATAATGTAATTTTATTGAATATCGTATTATAATTATTGTCGAAAACTAGATATATAATTTATAATCGTACGTCTAGAAAAAAATGCGTAAATTTTTACTTATTCTTTACTTTACTAACGTCAACAGGCATTTCAATGGCAAACATTGAAATGGGTATAATTCTATTGAGAAAAATATAAACACATGTACAGTACAACAGGATCCGTTACATCGTATCGATCTAATGAAATTGTATTCGATATCAACAGCTAAGTGAGACCGTACCGAGGCATCGCAAACAAAAAGAAATGTGGCACGGATAAAACAATAAATAGAATTTTGTACCGGAACGTGTAGCGTATAATAGAACTTATGAATAGTTCATAAGTATCGCTCAACACTATAACAACCAGTTCAATAACGATGGAGACTGAATTGGTGAGATGGAATTAAATTTGGCTCAAGGTATATATATTTGATTGATAAGACAACATAGACCCTTGATACAGTAAAAATAGTTAGAGGAAATGGTAGAATTAATAAATTATTCAAATAAATAAATGGTGTTTCATTTAGATTTCGAATAATTGTCATCATTATTATTTTATACTTGACAGTTCAAAATGATAAAGTAACAAACTTTTTTTGTTAATCACAATGTATGCAACTCGACACACGTTCTATAAAAATTACGTAAGTTGAAAATGCCGAATTTGTTTCTATGTTGGGAAAAAGATAAAAGATAGGTCTTTATAAAATATGATCAGGAAAAAAGACTTGCTTTTAAATATTTAATGTTTATCAGATAAAGTCAATTAAAAATCAGTTAAGCAGTCTTCATTCACTTCAAGATCTTTTATATTTAATAATTTACCTTTGGCCCAAGATTATCCAAAAACGTTGTTCGTGTGTCTTGTAAAATTTGGTATGTGCGTGTTTTGTCCTTTTTCCTTTCCACAGTCGATATCACTACTGAACAATAATAATTAAAAAGCACACGGAGTGTTACAATTACTTCATAGAATGGTAATGTAAAATTTGAATGCCAATATATTATTTTGTGTCCAACGGTATTTATCGAAAATACACAGTTTTTCATGAATATCTCAATTTCAATTCAAAATGTTTGAAACTTTGCGACAAGCCGATAAAATATTTATAAAAAATATATATAAAATTGTGTATGCAAACAATCTGGTTCTGAAAGAGTTATATCCTTCGATTGTGGTCGGTCCGGGGTATGAAATATTGTATAGGGCCGACATACCTCGCTGCCCAGTTTGTGGAGAAATTCAGGGTGGTGTTCACAGACAGAAAGGCAAAGTTTGTATCATACTGAAAGTCCAACGATGCAAAGATTCTTCTTTGTAAATAATTTATGATGTACAGTCGAAATAAGCGCGGCAAGTACGCGAAGCTTGTTTTAATATTCGAACGAAATATGGGTCGAGCTTTCGGTTCATTGATGCTAGGATTATTTAGAATACTCGTTATTGTTTGTATTTACCACAGTCATGTTTATTTATTTAATTAAATTTTGTTCAACGTATAACGTTATTAATAATCGTATATTTTGCCATCGTATAACGTCGAGCGAATAGAAAAAAACAATATTTGCGATATTCTCCAATATTTAATGAAATAAATTTTAAGATTTTATAAAGTTTGATTAAATAAACTATAGTTACAATAAAATAATCAATACTTAATTGTATAACGTTGTACCTACCAATAAATGGAGGGTTATTTTTCAACAGAAAATATTATTTTTTTGTCACTATCTTTCTACGTACCCTTACATAAAAGAATGTTTGGATACACAAATAAGAAAACTTTGCAGATACATTTTTTTACAATAAAAAGTATACTCAAGTTTAAGTTAAATAAAAAGAATTTTCACTGAGAATTGATAATTTACAGTATCCAAGTCAAATTTAAAAAAATGCGTTCTGCATTTTCAAATCAATTTAATATAAAAAAAACCTTAAATATTTACGACATACATTTTGATTTATTTCATGAGTAAAATTTATGGATCAGCTATTTCATCAACGCACGTTTTTCATCAAAACAGCAGGTATTTTTAAAACAATAATCGTAAATTTAGTCCATAAAAAGCTTTTCCTTTTGACAGAGATAAAAAAAAACAAAACATTGCGAAAATATAACAAATATTTTCGTTGTCCTTAAACGATGATTGCCTACACGGCAGTAAACGTTTTACGAGAAATCTTGGGGACTCGTCGTAGTGTCTGCGTTGCAGGAAATCATCTCTCTGAAAGCGGTTTGATCGATTGCTGAAGCAGAGCCAACGGGCCGCCGAGAATGCCGTACTTCTCAAATATTAATCGACGCCCACCCTTCTCAGCGCTGCGACTTCATACAAACTATTCAGAGTCGAACCTCTTGTACTATCTTGGCGTCGTTAAAACAATAAAAAGCATATTTTGAAGTCAGGATTTTGAGCGTAACTAAATATAGTCAACATCACATTTATAGTATTTTATGTCAAATTATCATGGAGAAACAATTACTTCATTTCAATTAAAGACTTTCAAATATTCAGTTTCAAACTGATAGCATGTTGACTTATATTCTCAAAAAATAAAATATTGAACCGCCTTTAATATGGTTTGAAGTTTTTTCAATAATATCCAATTCAAAATTAAAATCTATCATCGTATGTTTAGCCATTTAATACAGCAACATATTTGCAGCAACACAGCAGCAGTTTTTTAACACTGAGCTCTATGGGTTGTACGATGATACTAGCACAGTTCAATAAATTGTTTTACCAGAATAATACGTTTCAGTAATACGTCGGCTTACTGCCACAAGCCATTAAGTGACAAAACTTTGATTCTGAGACAATCGATTTTAAAGTTTCTACTACATTTTATCAGTTATATCCTAACATTAATAACAAAGTCTTTTGCTTTGAATAATCTGAACGTTTCCAAAAGTTCTCACAAATACTTACTCTCTCGATTCCAGAGAAGCTTTCAATGGTAAGTTACCTTACTTGGTGGCTTCTTGCAAAAATCATGCAACAACGAATGCACTGAGTGACTATAAGGGTATTCAATTTAGTTTTAAAAGGCGTGTTTTTCAACATAATGACTTATTTACTTGGTAAATCATGACAAAATGCAAAGATTTATTTTTAACTCAGTTTTGACTAGCATGTCACTTGATGACTTTTGTCAGTAAGCCGACGATATTTTCAAATCATGACTTCCATCAGCAATGAATTATCAGTATTTGATAAAAATTTTAATACATATAATTTCGCCAGTTACGTGGCATGCTTTTAATATAAAATACTAATGTGAATTCGATATAATATAATAACAAAGCTCCTTTACCCATATTTCGGAAGTACATATTGATACGGTATGATTTATAAGCCTACGCTCCTACTACCCTTTTTGTGATGACAACTGCCAGACATTTAAAAATTTCAGTTAAATTAATTTTGTTTATTTTTTTTCATCATGTAACCAGTAATATCGATTTTTTTATTGTTTTTGACCTCAAATGGCAACACTGCTTTTCGATACCCAAAACACGAACCGAACACAACGTGTGTGGGGGACACTTCCCGGTCCTGAAACTTACTTCCAGAGCCCTTTAATCTATAGTCACTTGTGGTTTTTTTTCTTTTGTAGTTTTGCGCAATACGTTATTCACCGAAAAGCGTATCGAAAGGCTAGACGTCCGAGATGAAAAAACTGATATTTTTTCCATCTCGAAGAAAATTAAATTCATTCTGTTCTCTGCCGCGCGGACTTAAGTATATATTTTTTTCTTAACTTCTATAAAATCGCTTGAGCAAGCTAGGTATTATAATAGTTATTGTGTATTGTAATAATTCAAAATTTTGTTTGTTAAACATTGTATGTGATTAAATTTTAATGTGTGTGAATTCTTAACAAAACGTTTTCGTAACAAGTGAGCGATGTTTTTTTTATTTATTTCTACCTACCTGTTTTACGTCGAGTTTAATCCAACTGCCGTTGGTCTTAATGACTTTTATTAGTGAGCATTTATTTTTGAGGTATAACAACGTGAACAAAAGTAGAAATTTCTCACAATAAATGAAACTCGCTCAAAAATAATTTACGAGTAATGTCAATCTATATTTCTGATTTATTGTTTTAAATACTTTCCACTTGATGCGTTCCTGCATATAATAAGAAGCTTCGTCGTTCACTTTACTACCGGTAAAGTTTCCTTGAAACGCCTTCATAAATGATAGCGACTCGAAAGTTTTTCCGTGCAATGAGCTACGCCAGCTTTGAAACAATACCATTTTAAACGGACACAATTCTCTTGTAATTATTAAAAAGGAAAATTTATCGTACCTTTCTAAACTCACCGTGCACTATAATTTGGATGACGTTTCAATCACTGGCACATTATTTAATAAAGGAAAAATTTTAGATGCGTGATACTGGGAAGTGAAGTAAAGTGACATTTTGCTTTGATTAAAAAAACATCAACGGCATGGCACGTAAAAAGAGTTATTAATAATGTTAATACTTAATCATGTTTTAAGCAAAGATTTTTCCATAACTACTTTCTAATGAAGTTGATTCTTTACAAATTTCAACTAATTTAATTAGTCAAAATAATAGTTAATACAAAATTACAAAAAGAGTATATTCGAAGGAATCTTATTGGATTTAAAATTTAGTGACATAAATACATAAAAACTCTGTTCTTCTGCGTACTTCTGACGGTTTGCTGACGGTTTGCAAACCGTCAGAAGTACGCAAAAGAACAGAGCTAATGATAAAATAAAAATATTATGAAATGAATGTATGCAATTTTCAAACGCCCACTAAAATTGAAATGTAAGTTCATCTTGTTTTGATTTCAAAGTTTCCACACAACATCGAATATTTTTTTCTAATACTAACCATGAAATTTGACGATACTTTTTTACTACTATAAAAAAACACTTACAATAAATAGTTTTGATTCATATTATGCTTATTAATGACAAATTAAACTAAAGGAACATTTATAATAGTACAGACATAATATAAGTATTATATTATAATTCAAGTACAAAGAAAAACCTTTCATCAGTCTAGTAATAAATAAAAATAGTACTAGGTATCAAGTGACTTAAAGTGACAATACTGGTTCTATTATCAAAGCAGGTCCGAGATTAACGGTGATAAGGATTTTTCAAAGACTAGATATGCATTCAGAAACAGTTTACATGTATTTAACACTTCCCATACGGTGCTAAAAAATACTTTTGATATGTTGCTGACCCTTAAAGAACCAAGTGAAAAAAACATGTTTTTTTTTTAGGAGAACGTTGGAAAAACTTTTATATTTTACCCTCTACGCGCAAAATGCAAAAAGATTTTCAGGCAACCTGACACATCACAAAAAATAAAATAAAAATCGTAAATACCGAGCTAATAATGATTTATAAAAGATACATAGCTTTTGAAATTAGCAAGAGCTTTTATAAATATTTGCACTGATTATTACTGTTTGCGTCTTAGCCCTCCTGTTGGATTATTATTATTATTCTCATCTCATTATTCCATAAAAATGAATGTTCATAACCTACGCGATAAATACAAATCATTCAGTATAGTTAATCCGAAAATGCTCACAAATAAGAAAAACACATGCCACATGCAGCAACACATCCAGTGGAATGAGAATGCTGTCCTCAACCAATTTTAATTTTATATTAAAAATGAATTCCTACAAATTTTCCGCTGAATACATCGAAAATAGCCATTCCGTTATTGTGCGAGTTTATTATATTATCACACTGGCATGAAGCGATAGGTACGCCTCTATCTCGAGTGGAGGCGCGGGGTCACAAAAATAGATGGGCCGTAAGAAACGAGCGTCCATATGAGAGAAAATATTTTGATGGGTGGCGACGCCTTGGACGTAATGTGTCAGGAGCAGAGCCTTTATGAAGAGGTATAAAATAAAGCCCGACGAGGGACTGCAGATAAAAAAGAAAAGGGCGGGCTGTAAAATAAGTACCGGTGTATTTTTCTGAAAAGATCTTTCTTTCTTCTGCCGAGAGGGTTGACAGTCAGGTAAGGTGTTGTTTTTTTTTGCCCTTAATGGCTACATCGCAGGGCAAAATACTGCATCTTAAGTTTGTGGAGGTGTCAATTCGTAGTTGTTCACCTTTTGACTAAAATTGAAGACTTGATTTTTTTTATTTTCTGTTCCTTTTTAACTCGACTAAAATTATTCCATGTTTAGCGTGCAAAGCAAGTTTAGTCGATATATTCCAAGAGACTATACGCTGTTGATACATTACAAAAAATTGTGAGATTTTTTCTTACGTATACTTAACAATACTTAGGTTTTTAAAATTCAAAAGTCTTTAAAAGATTTCAGTAGGAAGATTTCATTAAGAACATAGTTAGTTATGAGAATCATATAGTTTCGATACACACTAAAATGATTGTACAACATTTTAGCGGGCTTAACTAGATCGATTATACGAAGAGAGGTCTAACGTTTTTCCTCTTTATAAAATTATAAAATTTAAGGTGTTACTATCAATACTTTGTGAAAAGTTTTGATAGTAAGTTTTGTAAAATAATAAAACACTTTTTGTACTTAAATCACATTTATTTAAGATGATCAAGAGCATTTTCAACATAACGGTCAAAGTTTTTGTTTTCTTACTTGCCAACATCTTTCAAATCTCTGATGAAAAATTATAGTTAATTTTGAAACAAATAATGTGTGAATCCAAACGACTCACGAAGTGACAAATGCCTCATTTACACCACTCTCGATCATTTTCAACCGATTGCTCGACTTAAGAGCATTATTGACCGACTTGACGTCTACACACACATAAGTGTTTTTTCGAGAAACTTTATTTTTACGTGCATTTCGTTTAACTCAACATCCAATAATAATAATAAAAAAACAATAAATATACCACTCGAAATATCCATACGAGAATAAAGCTACTTGGAGTCTTTTCCAATTTTTCTAGAAACAACTAGAAACAGTTTTAATGGGCTTTAATACTTAACACTTCATATCAAGTTGTGTTTATTAAAAAAATGTCTTATCAATTTTCAATTATTTATGTAATTTTGTTGATTTGGCTTAAATATGTGCCATTGTTAGATGATTAAAATATGTGCCAGCTATCTCTATACCTACCGCGATAAATGGCTACTATAAAATAAGGTTTTTTTTTCTCTCGTGTGGATTGACGTGAAACAAAATGTTTAAGTATAACAATATTAGGATAATAAGTTTCCAACTTTCATCTTTCAGTTTGACTTCTTGCAAGAGTAGAGTTATTCTTGGAATATCATTTTCCCCAAGTCTCATACGTCTCGGGCCGTTTTCTGGCTAATGTTGTCTTTAAAATGAACCCGTTGTAAGATAGGAGATTTCCCTAGCGGGGCTGGAGGAAGACAGGCTCGTCAAGCCATTCAGGTGGGGCGTGACCGGCATGCTATCGACGCGTTAACCCTCCACTAGCCAGGCGGGTCGGGTTTCACTGACCCGATGCGGGGTCCGAGTTCCGATTGCCCGCACTGATAATTGTCAATAGAAGCGTCTTGAGTACTGAGAATGAGACGGGATGAATTCTCTGAGAAAGGTTTGTGGAAGTTTTCAGTTGAGTGTTTTGCATAAATAAATACTATTAATTTTGATTTATTCGATGTAAATTTTCGATAAAAGGGATACGTACACGTATTAAATAAATAATTCACTTTAGGTACTAATTCCAAATTATTTGCGACAGATCAGGACTGGTATACGTATCCAGTATAAAAATGAGATGAAAACGATTTAAGCAAAAAAGATAACTTTTGTATTATCATAATACATTTATTGGAAAATGAATGTTGATAATATTCAATGACTAGTTCAATTTATGGGAGCATATTGCATTGTCACATAGCTCTGTTCTTCTGCGTACTTCGGACGGTTTGCAAACCGTCAGCAAACTGTTTTCAAATTAGAATCTAAAAGCTTTCAATTCGATTCTAATTCTAAAACAGTTTGCAAACCGTCAGAAGTACGCAGAAGAACAGAGCTAATATTCTTACGACAATACAACACGAGAAACAATATTAAAACCCAATACCACTACTAACATGCATATATTAAAAACTTATTATATTTTCTATATAGCCGTCGTATCAACACTTTAAGTTGAAGTAAAATATGATGTTTAAAGAATATTGCGCTCTATAATAGAATGATATTGCGATATATAATTGACTTTATATCGAAATTACCAATCAATATGATGTGTCAAAATGATTAGGTCAATATATTGATTGTTAAAAATATATTTATTATTTCAATTGTAAATGACACCATCAAGTGATGACACCCTATGAGCTTATCGCAAATGTCGTATATATCACCGGATATTGCTTCAATAACTTTATATAAAATGTCCGTTTTATCATTCTGTAACGCATTTAACTTTAAATATGTGCTTTACGCTATCCATAAAATGCCATCATATAGGCCACTTAAACAGATATGAAGTAAATTACTCTCGTCCAAGAAGTGCCACTGTCCTTAACGATATGTGTTCAATCAATAATAAATTGTATTTAGTCGGCAATTCGTAAAAGTACGTTTTAAATTATTTCTTGTAAGTAAGTCAGTGTCTTAATATAGTTGTGATCGAAACTGGGTGTTTGTGATGTCATTTCACATTATCTCCTTTTTTCCTATCTTACTGATTCTTTATTAACTGGGTGTAGCAATAGCGATTAGTTAACCACTATTCTTGTGCCTTATCTTTCTTTCCCTACTACTCACTTTGAAAAAAAATTGAGCGACTGAGTGATAAACAGTTCTCGTATAAAAAAATCTGTTGAGATACCTTCATTATGGGGGCATATGCTCCACATTGGGAGCAGACATGGATATTTGTTTTTTTAATAATGATCAGGAGCAGTATTGCAATCAATATTTCATACAATAATTTTGTTTAAAATTTAAAAAGAAATACTCAGTTGTCGCCTGTGTGGTCGAGTGGTCAACGTTGTTGGCTTCGGCTACAGAGGGCCCGGGTTCAAATCCCGGTACGGACAGTTTTATAAATTGATTTTTCAATCGATTTATGAACTTCTGTTTAAAGGCATGGTTGTATGTGATGTCTTGAATTCCCCCCTCTCACCCATCCTATCCTATGAACGGGGCGTATCGAGAGCGATTAGCTTACCACTAATCCTGTCCTAGCCCTATCCTTCTATCCTTTCTCTCTTTGGAAAATGAGAGGTTGAGCAACTGAGTAACAAGCAGTTCTCGTAGAAACACTTCTGTTGAGATAAACTCCATTAGGAGTCCATATGCTCCACATTGGGAGCGGACATGGTTTAAAAATATTTAAGAACGGTTTTTAGATTTTATTCACGAATTTGCAAGAATTTCATTGATTCTAAGTCTAAGAATTCATTATTCAATAACATCAGAACGTTTTGAATTATAAGATGATATAATTTAGCTTTATACAACAGTGTTTATGTTATGATTTTTCTCAATAAATGTGTCTTTATAAAATGAGAATTTACACGATGTTTTCAATACGATACACATGTTTTGCTACTATGAAACCTTTCGCTAACATGTTGTCCAAATGTTATCTTTATGTATCGAGAGACGTCTGTTTTACGGAGTCTGTGGGGCGAAATGAGATAAGAAATATTGCCGCTATAGTGAGCACGATAAGTGTTCGTAAACAAAGTTCACATTCGTCGACTGGCATAAAATAAAAACTAAATTTCACATTGGCATCATAAAACTGTAACACTTTGAAAGTGAACTAGTGAACATAATAGATAAACGTGTCACGTTTCATCAAATTGAGTGTAAATATATTGTGCATTGTACGCTGTTAAGGTTTAATGACAAATGAGAAAAGTTGACGTGTAGCTTATGGCGAGTGTTGCCATTTATAGCCACATTTATTTTTGCAAAACACTTTAGGAAACTGTAGCAACTCAAGTTTCACTTAGAAGATTGTCTATTTCTTCATTACCACACTTACAACAAATAATTCAGATTCTACCAACAAAACGTAAATATAATAAATAAACAAGTATTCATAAACTCATATCAATTATACAAAACAGAATTTAGCTGAAGGTATCATATAAGCATTTCGTACAAAAAATTGAATGCTGATATTTTTAGTTTAATTTTTTTTTTTTGATTTTGTTCAACTAAATAAAACCTGTTAAAAAAGTATGTTTGTACCTAGCACGCCGGCTATAATTTTCAATTATTAATTTAATTAGTCATTGGCGAGGTAACTCGTCTCTGGCGTGTTCAGTTAAAAAATGAATAGTGAACACAAAGCCGTACGGGAATTTTAATTTTATACCTGGTATCAAGCTTTAAAAACCCTGGATGAAAATAAACTTTGTTAAAATCTTTAAAAAGCATGTAAATCAGTCAAACCTTGGGAGCTTCAGTAGTACGAAAGTTTTTTTTTAATTCCTGCTTGTAAACATCATTGTCGACTCAAATGCTTACAAAACGGAACACAGCACGCCTAATTGATATAAAAAAAATACAGATTGATATCTCTGGAGAGTCAGTAACCGTCAAATTTGAGTGAATCATCATTAGAGTAAAGTTGACATGCAACGCATACAAAGGTGCGTGGATAAAACAGTAATGAAATCATTAAATCCGTATCTCCCAAATGACTGACAATTTCGTATTGTTTATAGAGTAAGTCAAAAAACAAGATCTGTGTCCAAAACAAATATGTTATAAGAATAGTTTATAAATATAATATAAAATTTATACTCTGATTAAAAATGTTCTTGATTATATTGAAAAATGTTAACTATGAAGAAAAATATGAATAAATTAACACAGCTTAACACAAATTAAAAATTATTATATTCTATAAAACCATGTTCGTTTTTTGTAATACAAAAATTTTGATGTATTATAAACACGTGACTCCACTTTATCGCACAGTTAAATATAAGAGACGATATCGCAGACCAAATAACATACGATCGTACCTATCTAGGTTTTTTCGGATATGAGATCAGGAAGGCGGAAAGTTTTTACATTATTTTTAGCAATCATTGTCCCCAAAGAAGACGATTTTAATAGAACTGCGATATCAATAATCCAGATACGACTGTATGTTTTAAGCATCCGATAATCCGATAGTATTACATACAGTTAAAGTTATTTTTCTGTTGAACTGAAATTTTTTAAAAGTGTTATAATATGTTAAAATTAATATTTTCAAATACTTCTCTATACTATTTAATAAAATTACGTAAACAAAGAGAGAAATAGTTTTTTTATTCATGTTTGCTTCCAATGTGGAGCATGTAGACTCTTAATGGACGTATCTCAACAGAAGTTTTTCCACGAAAACTGTTTGTTACTCACTCGATCAAACTCCCTTTTTAACATAAAGTAGTAGAGACAGATGGATAATGGCTATGACAATAATAGTGGTTAACTAATCGCTTTCGCTACGCCCAGTTATTAAAGGATCGGAAAGATTTTTTTAGACATCACAAACAATCATGCCTTCGAACAGAACTCAATAAATCGATGATAAAAAATGTTGTTCGTAGTGGGACTCGAGCCCGTGAGATTCAGCACTGAAGCCAACAACGCTATCCGCTTCGCCATAGACCCGACATTATTAAAATATTGAAACGTTTAATTATTTATCAATTTGTTTAATATGTATTTGTTTATTAGTTGTCTATTTAAAATCGGGTATGGGGAACCTTTTCATCTTAAAAGGCCACTTTCATTTATTTGATTCAACATAAGGCTGCAGTAAAGAAAACGTTGACACCGCCCCTTTTTTTCGACTGTCGAACATATAATGGGTTGAATACACTCTTTTTCCAAACGCTTACGTATTATTTTTTCATCAAAGTGAATATTTTGATCAAGTCAAGAGGCCGCAGATTTAAAAAACTATTTTCCACTGTTTTAAACCATTTAAAGTTGCTCACTGTTTGTGGGTACAACTTTAAAATCAAATTCTGTTTTGCTTCGTGTGATTATGTCTAACAAGCATACACGAGTGATTATTTCTAGGAATGAGTTTCAAGTGAAGTAAGAGACAACAAAGGGTTCAGTATTATCAAAATTTTAACGAGAAAGATAAGTCCTAGCTTAAAGAAAACGCTTCAAGTATCGGGTAGTGAAAATCTCTACGTAACTTTTACCACGCTAGAAGAATGTACTGACACAAAAAATAGTGTATGGTGGTTGATCACCTCATCAGTTTGGTGTATGATTAAAAAATAGCTACAGCAATCGTTGTGGTTGTATATAGCCCTGATTAAGATGTTGAAAAATTGGTAGTGGTTTAGGCAGGTAATAAAGTAAATTACACATATTACGACTTTTGACTTTTATGGTTCGTTTCTTAAGTGACTGATAAATAGCATAAGAAATCTATGTAACCGAAACAATATTATTATAGAGTATGATTACGTTGTTCTACCTTATTGTGGTTTGATGTATAGTTAAAATGACAAAATTATATATATATGCATTTCTATTCCACTTGTTGACGAACTTCACAAGGGTCCTCTGACAAAAAAAAATACTTTTATATTTAAATATTTCAGTGGAAAAAAATGCATAAAATTACGGCGTTAGGGAAGTGTGTTAAATAATAACAGTGACATACTACCTGTAAACATTTTCACAACACTCACTACTAACAGGTATATAGATAAATACATATCGACTGTGGAAAGGAAAAATGACGTAACCCACACATATAAAATTTTACAGGAGGAACAAAAAACGTGTTTGATGATTTTGGGACATTTGCAAATTATGAATTATACACAGCCTTGAAGTGCACGGAGAGTTCTAAACTGGTGTTTAATTGACATAATCTAATATTAACTAAAGAAATTGTCTAGGAAAACCTTTATTTCAGTGGTTTTTCTTGGTTTTAATTTTTTACAAGGTCATCTTTTTCAAACATAAAAACTATATTTAGATAATAATTCGGCGTTTGCAGCTTGCATCCTTTTGATATAACGTGTATCAAGTTTGATACATGTGATTATCTAAAAAAAACCTGTTTTGAAAAAACTGTGGGTTACGTCCTTTTTCCTTTCCACAGTCATTTAAATTTAAGCAATCTATAGAAAATCAGTGTTTGATATTTTTTTCACAACATACCTAAGACAAATTAAATAAGGCGCTCGTGCGAGCCTTTTCAATCTCCCACTAGTTAACTCCTGCATTTAAGTGTAAATAATATAAGAAGAGTGTGAAGCCGTAGCGGGTGATGGTGGTTGGTGGTGGGTTCAACGCTTAGTACTCTAGGGAATTAAAAAAATAATAATATATCAAGGTTGAGTTTCACTGAGCTTGGCATAAAAATCATCGGGGCAATGCGTCTCTGTAGACGACGCGTTTAATTTACCATGACTCGAAATGTCGTCCATATTAAAATCACGCATCCCTATTTTTTAGGATGCCCACAATACAAGAGTGTCTTGAAAGAGATTTTTTAAAAAAAAAATACTTCGCGCGGTAAAGAACGGTAAGAGTGGTAATTTTTTTACGTACTGAATTGCAGGTTCTCAGTTTACAGACTATTTTCATTTCTAGGGAGAGTTCAGACTTTATATCCTTTTTCCATATATATTCTAGCTTATAACTTACAGTATTGTTTGAGATTGTGTCTTGTGAGATTGAATTTTTATTATGAGTGTTTAAAAAAGTGTTAAACTCATACCTGCAATTGTTCATTATGTGTTTTTAAGCTTAAAGAGTTTTTGTTAACATGCTCAGCTTCCAACTGACATTCGAGAGTGACTCGAAGTAAGCAGAAATTTAGCATAATTTATGTATAGAAACGTTATGGTTCCCCTACTGTCACCCCAGGCGTACTCACTTTCTTTACGGGGATGAGAGGAGAGATAAAAAAATCCCCCAATCTTATTTATTACATAACTAAACGCATAATCTCGCGAAATTCGAAACCAGATACGTCTAGTCCCCGATGCCTCTTTTGTGACGGCAATTTCACTCCCAACTTAAATTTAGAAGGATATTTTTCTTGAGTAAACTTCTCCCGGAAGTGATTATAGGTGAGCCATTCGAAGGATCCCCTGGAGAGCTATCTATAAGTGATGCTGGAGATATTATAGATGAAATTGATGAGAATATATAAACAGTCAAATAATTATTATTTGATATTTGAATAGAGAAATCAAAAATACTATTCCATTAATATTTTATATTAATCAGGTCAGTCGAATCGTGGTATTTACTTAATGAAATTCCAATATAATTCAGTAAAAAAATCAGTTTTTAGTTCTGTAAGGATCTTAAAATTTTGTTGATGAAAAATATGAAATACTTTAACAACACAAATCTTTTAAAAAATCTATTTAGAAAATATGTTTTATGAAAACGGATGTATATTTCACGGATTTATTTATGTTTCAAATCATTATTAATATTTCACACGTGGTGCTATAATAATATGCTAGAAGCATTAGTGGAGTAGAAGAGAAAAAAACGTTTTAAGGGTTCTTTCTCTCGATAATATTTAAATTATTTTTTCGAGCGTTTTGGGCGAACGTGTGTAAAGAGAGCTTTTCAAATATTTCGTCTCTTTTATTTCAGTCGATTAAAAAGAGAAAAGATCGCCGTTTGAAGTTGTTTGGTTGAGATTCCCGAGGATCGGGCACTGTGCTCGGTTAGTCAAAGCGTGGCACGGCGACTAATAGGGGCACGGATTTCTAAACATCGTGTCAAATTACCATTTCCTGTACTGAGTACGGAACACCATATGTTTCCTTCCCTCAAACGCGACTGCGAGCCGTATTATTCGTAGGACTGTGCATGCAAGCAATTTGCTCGCCGAACGCTTTGAGCTCGTACGGAAAATGAAAGTTTCCTAATCTGATTTGCGTTCGTGTAGTTAGTGGAAATATAATGCCAGAGATCAAGAACCTGTCAATTAAATTGACAATGTTGTATTATTATTTTACTATATAACATATGAGCGTGTGTTTTAGTTACGCTTAAGTCAAACTTTATATTAAAATTTGACCGTTACATATAGGGATTTGCAATACCAGACGTATTAAGACGAAATTACCAAAACATACTGCCAATTGTAATAGAAATACGTTCACGATTTTATTTTTTATAAAATATAATAAACTTACTTTCATAATTATTATAATGCAATATTTAAAAAAAATTAAACGTTTATTTAAAGTTTTGAAACATTAATATTTAATAATTTTATAAATTAAATTTGACTGAATTTTGGTAATAAAAACAACAGTTCTCAACCACTGTGCACTACATATTTTTAGTATCCATGTGTGTATGTAATAAAACCGGCCTACGTGTTTGGATTATCGTTAACCGAAATAAAAGAAGGAAGGTAAGTGTTTTTGTAATTAAATATAAATTTTGCTTGGCGGGAGCGAACGGGTTAACTATATTTCAGGTAAATTTATGCTGTTCAGTTTGAAGTTTATTTCAGTAACGTATACGCAATGAATTAAATGATTAAATCGAAATGAATTATTTCGTTCAAAGTGTGTTTTCAAATTTACTGTTTATTGTTTTATGAAGTTTCTTGTTTAAGCAAGTACTATTATTATGTATTTATGTTCCTTCCTACATGTAATTTTCCTTTTGAAGTAAGTAAGCTGTTTGTAAGCCGTTATTAATACAAAAACGAGTATCGTTGACATACCAGTAATGCTGAAATACTGATTTTTTTATTATGTGTTTTCAATACAATAACAATGGGCAATATAATATGAAACTTTGCTTCATTATAATGTCATGATATTAAAATACTTTTTGCTATCGATATAGCTACCTACTATTAAAAATATATCAAATGCGTCCAACATAACACACAAAAATTACCATAATTGAAATGTTTTAAGTAGAGTAAGAATACTTGGTCTCCACTGCCAATACTTGGTGGAAACGCATTATATTTCAAAAGTAATACACTCATTTGTACTAATTCCAATTTTATTATACATGATCAGGACAACTGATAATGCTCGTCATGAGCTTAACCGGCTCTGTTCATATAAAGTAAAATTCGAAGTGGAACAAATGAGTGTTTGCTTTTTTTTGAAAATAAGTAAGCATACCATTTTTTCAATCTAAATACAATTTTATTAAGCATGCAAGATTTTCCCTTCCACCTATCCTTTAAAAACTAGGCGTAGTGAGAGCGATTCGTTAACCACTAGTCATTTCCTAGTCTTACCCTTTTATTCCTAATACTCTTTTTAAAAAAGAGGTGTTGAGCGACTGAGTAACAAGTGTAAAAAAACTTATGTTGAAAAACTTCTCCATTACCCGCCATATGCTTCACATTGGGAGAAGACATGGATGCAAAAGACCACTGTCAATCTACACACGTCAAACTGACGTTATAAATTTGAAATTTAGTAAAATATTTTTATGGTTTTCTATAAAATGTCTTTCCTTAACTTGTGCTATTTTAATAACTGGGGCTGACTGACTGGATGGAGCTTGTTTGTTATTATTTAAAAGTGATGGATTTCTCAATAAATAATACATATAATGGCTCAATCAATTACTCTTTGGAAGATTTAAAGTAAAAAATATAAAGCTATTTTAGTAGTACTATAAAAAGATAATAAACATAAATAATTGAAGACAACAAGATACATTTAGTTTAAACATTATTTGTACAAAGCAGCCCACGTAAATTATCTTTCACTTCAAAAACAAACGTGATGTTGAAATTAATATTCAATGTAACATACTCGTAGTTTGTTAGGAAGAGTATGATCGCTCACTTATGGCATTAATTCCGACAAATATAATTTCAGTATTCATCTATTTACAACCATTAGCTTAGGGATAAATTAACTTATTGTAATGAACACATTATACAATAAGTCATGTTTTAAATAATTTTATTCGTTGATAGCTATTTCGGCTTGCGCCATCGTCAGAACTAATTAATATACATAGTATTAAGGATTTTTGTTAAATCCATGTTTGCTCCTAATGTAGAGCATAAGGCCTCTTAATAAAGGTAACTTAAGATAAGTATTTATACGATCTACTAATAGTTACTCAGTTGCTTATTCTCCATTTTACGAAAAGATTATGAGTAAAAGAATAGAGGATCGGACAGGACTAGTGATTAACTAATGGCTCTCGCTGCCCGCCGTTAATTTAAATTGAAATAGTGGAAAGGAATTTTGAGACACCACAAACACCCATGCCTTCGTACACTTCGATAACTCGACTTAAAATTGCTGTGCAATGAGCAAAACCAATGTGCAAAAGACACAGCACAGAATTTTAAATAGTCAGTAATATAATAAAGTGAATCCACAAAAACGACCAACTACAAAATCCTAGTATCCGAGATTATAACAGGACCGTTAAGTCCAAAGTTTTTACATCATCAATCAATTTATATTATATACGATATTTAAACGACAGTAAAAGTAATTCTGAATAAATTACATTTGTATTTTTCAAGGCAATGACTCAAAAACCGACGCATGTGTGTATATATTTTTTTTTATATAGAATTATAAGAATTATTTATTTAAACATACCAATAGTAGAAATCATCTTAAAATAAAAGATTATTTTAAAGGCCCCAAGAAGAACTTACCTGAAAATAAAAAAAAACAATTATTAGTATAAAAAATACACGTTCAAAAGTGGTATCTCACAAATCGAATACATATCGAAACCTTGCTATTTATATGTATTTGTAATATTAGAAAAAAAAAAGTTTTTTTAGATTAATCCAATAAATACAAAAATCGGATTAGTCTAATTATGTCTATTTTATATTGTAATACATAGATAGCTTAATGATTTCATTAAAAAAAGTTTAAATTGTACGGCTTCCAGTGCTGTCAATTTACTCAATAGCGTACGCACAAGATTATGTCATTTAAATTTCAGATTACCAATCGAATCATTACGTAAAAGGTTTGGTAAAGCTAACGTGATACACGGTATAACAATTAATACGAACTGCAAAAATTCTTTGGTAAAAATGGTAAATTAAAAATTATTCGAATACCGATTGATACATTACTTTTTTAAATTATACATTCATTACATAATATATAAACCATTTGAACTGTGGATTGTCATTTCATGAATAAAGAACGGGATCAATTAATCTAGTCAGTCCGACCAGCTGTCGGACCCACAGGCCATGCCGATTTGGTAGCCACGAAGGCAAACTAGTAAGCATTCAGTAACTTTGCGACGTCATACGGAGAAAGAGTAGATTTATACTCATAGTACCTTCGGACATTTTTATAGGGCAATTTTTCTCGAGACTTGATCTTGAGACAATTCTAGCGTAAAACTGAACGGTGAATAACGTTTGTTATGCCACAGAAAACAGATGTCCACAAGCAAATATCATTTTTAGGTTCATTTTTTGTATAAAATGAATTGATAATGTCATCTCGTAGAGAGCTTTTTATCGTATTTGTTATGATTTTATACATTACGATTATCGTAAAAAGTCATATGTCCTTTAAAAACGTGTTTATAGAATGCTTGGTCAAAAAAAGTTCACCAAGTGATCTTTCCTAGAGCGTAAGTATATATACTTAAACAATAATTGATATTGAAAAGCTAATCATAGATATTATTCAATATTTGAAATATTAACGATAGATGTTTTAAAAATGACACAGATGTGAAATATAAAGAATGTTATTTGCGTGAGGGATTTTTTTTGTTTTTGTAGTCATAAGTAATACTTTGTTATAATAGCCATAGTATTTCAATAGTAATTACGTGATTAAAGTTACTCTCTTCGTCGTTTTGTATATAATATATTAAAAGATATTTACGTTTTTGAAGGTTTAAATTGATCTAAAAGGGAATATTTATAAACGATCCTTTTGATCATGGAAGATTTCAATCCCCAGAATTAAAACGTTGATAACATCTGCCTGTCATAACAGAATTTCGTTCCCAGTATGCTTTGAGCCTTAAATTGTTTCTATATTTGACTCAATCCATTCGTCGGACTAGAAATTAGTCACAAGAGTCTGTGTGTGGGCCTCAATATACAAACCTAAATCAACACAAAGACCGCATATAATTTTAACCACTACCACGACACAATAATTTTGTCCTTCTTGGGGCTATATTGTTCACACAGACAACAAAATTACTGACCACATTCACCGATTTATTATTGATGAAGGAATAACATATTTGTTGATATTAATTATATGAAAACTATCTAATGAAAATATTTCACGAAACTAAGCAGACAATTGTAATTATCGTTTTTTTTACATTAATTGTGTGTAGTCAGTAACAACGATGCACGACTTGTGGCCAGTTTGTTTTTTTTGCGGTCCTCCAAATATATTGCATATGTTTTCAAGTACATCAGAGCATTTTATAAATCTTAGCAAGCTTTTTTCGTTGATAAAACAGAATAAATCGGTTTATAGAAATATTGTCGAATTCTAAAGAACTAGCCTAAAATTTACTTAGAAAAGATCACATTGATATTTTAATTATAAATGCATGTATGTATAAATATTTCAAGATAATTATATTTTACATAAAGCAGTTTTTTTTTTAATTTAATTTTTTCTTGCTGTCTCAACTCATTATATTTTTATATGTGGCCCACAAGACTAGCAATGTATGCATGTCTGCTGTAAAGAAGTAGGCTATCGCTTCTCAAATGAGTTGCACGAAGCAAATGTAGGTAAGGACACCAGGATGTCTTCAACTCCAACAGCCTCTCCTCTCAGCAGTAAGGCCATCGCGCCACGTGGAGGCATCCAATGGAAGCACTCCAGCAAGCCGCGGCAATACTTTAGAGATAGATGTTTTATAATGATGGCAACCAACGCGCTATGCAACGAAGAAACGACTTAAGCTATTAGTTTATCAACCAGACAACCATTGCAGTCAATCATAGTTAAAATGATATTCAAAAATAAAGGTAACAACTCATAACAGCCAAACGATAGAGCAAAAACAAAAGAATATGTCAAAATGCTTTGCTTAAACTACATTATTTGTCAAAAATCATGAACGATCTGTATAGCAAAACATATGTCACTAAATCAGCAATAATACTTGAAGAATGTTACGCCAATGTCACAATTATTTTTGTGATCCTGGGAAACCTGGGAAGGATTGAGCATTCCCATAATATTATACCAATGTTGCTTGAGATTCTAGGGAAATTTCAAGATTTGCTGGGAAAAATATTTGAAATTTTTGGTGTCATCCTTTCAAATAATTACGACTACCAGTGACTCCAGCCAGATAAATAGTTATGAAATGAATTTCGAGTTTTGTAGTGAATCCCGAGATCTTGGAGACCTCAGTGTGTACTATTAATATATTCGTTACGTTGCTTGGCTAAGTAAATATTAAAAAGCGATGCACGAAGTAAGCATAGTATTTGGCAAACATCATCAAACATCCGCCGTGTTGTGAATAATTTACGACATTATTTTCATAAGAATATATTATTTACAACGTCGTTTCATTAGCATTTAGTTAAGGCACAAGAATACTAACATGTATGATTCTGATAGCGTTTGATTGAGTAAGTCAAAGTATTTGACTTTGTATTATTATAGTAATGTAATTACATCACTATAATAATAAAATGTAATATGTTTCTGATCTATTTATCTCTTCTTGAACACTTTAATTATTCAGTCTACAGGAAGTACAATTTTGGAAATAAAATATCAATTGATTCCTTCTCAAATTTTTATATCGATAAATTCCACATCGAATTTGGAAAGGAAAAAGAACGTAACCCACCGTTTTTTCAAAACAACTTTGTTTCGATAATCACAATGTATACAACTTTATACGCGTTCTATCAAAAGGATCTAGGCTGTAAATGGTAAATAAGTATCTTAATTTAGCATTTAAGTTTGAAAAAAAAGGACCTGTGTTAATTGTGATCACGAAAAAAGACTCTTTTAAGTTAGTTTGCCTTTGGCCCAAAATCATAAAAAAACGTTTATGGTATTTTTCTTTTAAAATTCGTTGTGTGTGGAATACTTCCTTTTTCTTTTCCACGGTAGATATGATGTGTGTTATTAGTGAAGTGTACAAAAATAAGTGATATTTACATTGTGTGTTATTTTGCAGCTTTAAATTGACGAATAAAAAAGTATCAGTATGAAGAGTATTTATAACTTAAAACTATGTTAAACTTAAAATTATTAAATTGTCCATATTTAACACTCCGTGACTTTCCGCAAATTATTTTTAGAACGCCTATTTTTGAGAAACTTTTAGCGACCAAACAAGATTTGCCTAATTTTCTGATTGATGTTCGTTTTCTGAAATTACGAGTGCTGAACTGCAAACTTGTCAAGTCACCTATTCATTCTGAAATCTGCACGCCGTTCATAGTTCAGAGTAGACACAGAAAGCTTCGGCAGTGTGGCAAGCAAATGATCTTTCGCGTCGAGAATAAGAATGAGCCAAAGCTACCTTGGTGAACCTAGTTCCCCTTTGACAGTGCCCGAGTTCACAAAAAATGAGATTTTCCAATCCACTCGAACTTAGGATATAAAAAAACGGTCTTACTTTTGAGCCCAATGATGTTGATTCTGATGAGCTGTACCAGTAGTTATCTTTATTATTTTATATTCTCATAATGTATCATACAAGACGAAATGATCACTGACTATATTATATAATACACGGAATGAATTTAATTAAATATTGAATTAATCTTAAAAATAAAACACTCATTCGTATTAATTCCACTTTTATATTATGCGATCAGGACTGGTTTCGCTCATGACGAGAATTATCAACTAATAAGATAATAGAATATTACAGTGCTATTTACACAAAACAAAATATAATTATTAGGCTGTAAGCTGTAACAAACAATTGGTAATGAAAGGAACTTTCATAAAAAGATACACAATATGAGTGGCACTGAATTGACTATAATCAAAATGTTTTTTTTACCTCTTGAAAATAAATGAGTAATTTAAGCTGAACAAAAAATATATCAGTTAAAGTGGCGACTAACGATACATTTAAATGTTATTGTAATCTGGAGAAATTTTACAAAATTATTAAAATTAATAGCTAACCTACGATTAAGCGATTAAAAGTGGTGACTTGATCTATTTATAATAATTTGACATTACTACGTCAAACATTCGTATAAACTATTAACGTACATACTAAAAACAAAGAGAAAATATGATAGATTATCGTCGATATTAAAAACAGTGTTGAAATATAATTAACATTTAATCAGAAGTGAAGAAATCAAAGAACATAAGTGTGGATGAAATTTAATTATAGATAATCTAAATATAATTACATAAAATTCATTTTATATGATAAATGGCAAAATAGCTGCTTTAAAAATACAAAGAATTGTATGATTTCGTCGTGAATACACAGCAATCAATCAATTAATTTTGTCTGCCACGTTCAATTTGTAATGATATAATTGGCGAGAAGTGTAATATGTCGTTTTATTGTATAAATTGAATACGTAGTTATATTGTTAGGCAGCCTAAATAATACAATACAGTGACATGTCGTGTTACTTGCTACATTTTGGACAATGAAGCAAAGACCGAACAATTTCCTGACATTAATAAATTATGTCTCACGGTCTTAGAGATTAAATTCAATTGTGGGAATATCAAAATAAATTGTGTAGATTTTCGTGTTAAAATATTGTTGTTTTTAATTGTGAATTAAAGTCATATTTCAAAGCTGGAGGCTATTTTCAAGAATAGAATGAATAATTATGCAATTTCATTAATGGCGTTTTTACGCTTAGACGTAAAATTGTGGCAGCTTGAAAAGTAAAGGTCACACATGTTTCTGAGTGTTTGTTGTTTTTTGGTATTCCAAAATATACACGGTTCATTATATTTGTATGCTCACAATAACGATTTTGTAATAAGGAATAAGAATATCTCAACAACGTAGCACTTTTGAAAAATATATTCCATATTGCCCTACACTGTAAAGGTTATTTGTAAAGGGTTAATTAATGTACTATTATCTATAAAAAATATCAATATAGGTCAAATTTTATTATCTTGTAGGTTTGAAATTGAAAGTATTGTGAAATAACACTGATGAAGAATATAAACTGACATACATATTTGAATTGATGGATCGTTGAAAATTTTCGTAAGTATGTGGCAGAATATTATTTTGAAAATAAAAATTGTAAGTACAAAAGAAATGATCCCATTACATTTAACATTTGGGCAAATCAATCACCTTCGTTTACTAGCTTAATATATGCGAGAGCTTTTTTATCGGTGCCATTACAACCTAGCCGTCCACCGCAAGTTTCGGGCAGAAACTTTGACATTCGGCCGTAATTGCTTGAATACTTTACGAGATGAAAGCGATTATTCACTACCTACGTAGGGAAAGCATGCGGTGGCATTCGGCAAGGCAAACAAAGCATTAATCAAGCAAAAACGGATCCGGAATTCGTTAGCCGTTCGGCGAAGCTTTATACAGCGTCGGGACGTCCTACAAACAAGGGTCACCATTATGTGTCAGAAACAATGTGCCGGACCGTCTCAGGGGTACATATACCTACCCTCTCGCAGACTCTTTCTACCCTTTCTCTAATGGAAATATTTCATAACATTTATAGTGCTACTGGAAAATAGGCTATCAAATCCAAACTGTCATGATTAATTTGAAACAAAATTCCTAAGTAAAACACTGACATCATAATTATTGCTTGACACATTCGCTGATTAGATACTGATTATTGTGGCCTCAATTTATAATTTGTTTCACAAAAAATTTCATAGAAATTTTTTGCTAAAGAAATTTCCAATACGTAAGTACAATACGTCAAATAGTATAAATTACATTGAGAAAATTCCCAGTTTTAAAAATACTTTTGAATCTATTATTAAAGACCTCTCTAATTTAACTGTTTTTTTTGACGCGATTGTAAATTAGTATGATTTATTTGTAAGAGATTTTAAACATTTAAATGAAATACAACAAAATGCACCTTAATCTGTAAATGTATGCATATATCTATTGCCAATTGTTTGTTTACACCAGACGTGGGGAACCTGCGGTCTTTTGGCAACCCCGTACGCGGCTTTCTGGCCAATCCTGTAATTCTGTAAATTGTTGTAAATTCCTGAGATTTTCGATATCAAAATCCTAGGAAGACTTAAAAAAATCCCTAGTCAATGTTTACTGCGGCCTTGTGTCAAATCAGAAAAATGAATGAGGCCTTTAGATAAGAAAAGGTTACCCACCCCTGGTTTACACCATTCATAGTTTTACTTGGTTTAGTATAAATAGCCCCTATTTAATGGCTATTCTTATCGGTTGATGATAATCATGATGAGCCTATTCTGATAATTTAAAAAAAATGTGTAATCAGTGTAATAAGTGTTTTTTGAATGTATACATTTACAGTGAACGCATTAAAAGTGAAAAACCTAAGTATGTATGATTATTTAATAAGAATAATGAAAAAAGTAATTGTATGTTTATTAACGCACTCTGAGTGATGTCTCGTTATTTTCTATTTAATATTTCAAAACTACATTTTATACTCGACGTGTATTATAACTGAAAGAAACTCTATTAGTATTTGACCCTTTCATTTGACCTAGTAACAAGCCAACCGAGGATGTTCTCCGCATTATTATTACATAAAACTAATAGCCAACACACAGTAACACCTTTTTAACCACCACTCTGCTATAGTATAGCATATATTACGATTGAAGCTACATTTAATTTGAATAAAATAATAATAATGTCGCCTGTGTGGTCTAGTGTTCAGAGTTGTTGGTTTCAGTTACGGAGGTCACGGGTTCCAATCCCTGTACTGACAGTTTTATAAATTGATTTTTCGAAGGCATGGATGTATTTGATGTCTTAAATTATCCCTTCCCAATCATTATATCATATGAATGAAGCGTAGCGAGAGCGATTAGCTAGCCACTAGTCCTGCTCTAGTCCTAGCCTTTTATTCTAACCATAGTTGTAAAAAAAGAGAGGTTGAGCAACTGAGTAAACAAGCAGTTCTCGTAGAAACACTTCTCTTGAGATTAACTCCATTTGAAGTCCATATGCTCCACATTGGGAGCGGACATGGTGAATAAAAAAAAACATGATTTCATTTATATTAACACGATACCTTTTCAAAACAGTATGTTATCATTATTGATAATGTAATTTTATTATATAATTGGTATTGCTTGTTATAAATGTCAAATAAAAAAGAAGTCTATCGGTGATGGTAAAATGACCTACATGATTTTTTTCACAAAATTATATACAAATTTGATAAAATCTCATTATACACGTCAAACAGAATAAGTAATCAAAAATAAGTATACGGCATTAATTATTCATTTTTTGAGTCACGCAGAACAATTAACTCATATTTGACAGGTATTTTATTTCCATTTTTTCAATCATTCACACACATCACACATAAACGGTTCAAATAAAATAAATTCGATCACATTACCCAACATAACGTTTTGTGATTTTATCAACTAACAAATTATCATATTGCTGATAAAATAACACGAAATGAAATGATTGTGGAAGGTAACGTAATAAATTACGTTGTAATATATTATTTTTTTAAATTTACATCGACTCTATAGGCCAAAAAAAATCTATTTATAATCGCTATTTTGGATCTATATAAAAACTTCTTACAGACAATGTATTAATACATTTTGGAAGTTAAACTTTTTCAAAACTCAATAAGATTCCTAAGCTTGCGCACAAAAATTGAACCTTTTATAATGATATCAGGAGAAAACGGACATAGGCCAAAACGTAATAGGACTCTTCCAAATTGCCTGGTTATGATAGAAAAAAAATGATTATTGGATGTTTGCCATTCAATTTTGCGTACTATTTACCTGTGGGTTTTTATGTTGGTGAAATTTCACAAGTATCGTAATATTATATTTTAAAAAAACACAATATTCCTTTTGTACTTATTTTCACTTTTTTTTTACAAAGACCAGGACCGGTTTCTCTCACGGTGAGCATTATACCACGGATCAGTGGAATATTATTTTTTTCTTAATATAATGATTTTCCACCAAGAATTGACAGTGAACACCCTAAAATTAATATACAATATAACATATTGATTAGCCTTAGAAGATGCTTAAAAATTCAAATAGTAATACCTAATTCTTTGATACCAACGTACTAAAACTGAATATTAAATTAATATCAAACACCAGCTAACAACAAGTTAGTGTCATAAGTTAGAAATACTAAAGTATCAAATGTCTTCTTCAGTGTGAACTTCAGTATATAAACAGTGGCAACAGAGATTTTCAACCCTGAAATATACTTTTTGTTAATTTTATATGTATTTTTTTTTTATTTAAATAACTTGCATTTCAATTGTATTGTAAAAAAGAATATTTCTAGTCATGTGACTTACTTTTGATAAATCAATATTTGTTGTACATATGTAGCTGTTTGCTAAATTATAATATACATAATACAAAAGAGTTTTCGGATAGTCTTTAAAAAAAACTGAAAATTTTATTACATTACTGTTTTTTCAGATGTATCAACTTGATAGAACCTTAAGTTTTAGAGCGCACCAGCGCCACAGTTGTTCGAGTCTCCTTCATCGCTGATTTTATTTGATAATTGGATTGCTTTTCCACTTTTGCTGACAGAAAGATGTGATCGCTGCAAAGGTGAATGATCCAGTGTGATGCCAGTTCACGTAGGCACCATATGCATGTTGTATTACATATGCTTACCCATAAATGTATACATATGCGTACATACAATACATAAGCCGACGAGAGTATTTGAGGCTAGGGGACGTGTTTTCCGTTATATTATATAAATAATATTTTTTTTCCAATCTATAACAGGGTCGGCTCGCAGAACTGCTCATGGTATTAATCGATTCATATGTATCGTCTCGTCATAATTATGAATCGCAATTGTGCATGCGAATACTTTTCTAACAGAACACTTGGAAAAAATTATCGCCGAGCTCTTCAGTTGTCCTATCAGTTTGCTTATATTGATCTTGCGTGACAGCACTATATCAGTTACGAGATTCTGCTAAAATATCCCTACCATGAGCTATGATTGCATCAGTTTCCCCACTGGAAAGAATACCATGCGTGTATATATTATATAATATAGATTCCAACGCAGAGCCTTCCGAAACCTTCACCAGTCACCAGTGTTGACATTGCCGAGAACCGGGTTTCATCAGTTTTGACGTTGAAACGTCTGCCTGTCACGAATGAGTTGAGGATCTTAACTAGTGGTTATTCTATACTAGTCTTCGACATCATGAATATCAGCCTTTCGGCCCATAATCTGTCAAAAACTTTTGCAATTTCTAAAAAGAGATCAACTAAGAATTTATTCTCTTGTGATAAACTCTGGCACACAAAAATTTGATGGTTTATCGAGTGATTATCACATCTGTTCTAAAATCGTACTCTTATTATTAACACTTTTAAGAAATGTAATGGCAAAAAAATTTTGGGCAAAGGTCATTGTGTTATATTCGAATCGAGTGAAAACTTCAAAAATATTTGAAATATAAATAAAATAATTTATAAGAGACCCATTTTATAAAAGTAATCACTACATACTTTAGTTTTTGTTGTTTAATCAATAAATTAATAGAATTAATTTTTTTACAAAAACAAATCATGTCAAGACAGTGGCGAAAGACTAATTTAAGTCAAAACGAATGTAATAAAAAATATTCCAAGGACTTCGATAAACGTTTCTTGGATTAATGACTCATTAAAATTTCGGCTACACGACTTTGTGAACTAAAAACACCTGATATCGCCGTCTCAATCAAGAGCGGCAAGCAGCCAACCTGAAGGGCACTGTGTTTACCTACATAAATCGATACTTCTCACCTGATGGGGCCGTATCAGATATCACTTCCTTGCGAGAAGGTCGCACTTGTTTACACAGATTTTATGTTTCACTTGTTTTATTTAACAAGAAACACTCTTGATTGAAAATTTTGCTTCCGTCGGATTTTCTATATTTGTTCGTTTGAGGAAAACAACCTCTCATAATTTAAAATTCACATCTATAACTTTCCGCATCAATAAATTTCGAGACTTTTATAAAGTTATAATAATTTGAATATCATGATACTCACTAAGCTTTATGGTAAATATTTCGACAGAAGATTATCTACACAATAATTCTATTAAGCTTTTCACTGGGTTTATCAAAACATTTGCTTATTCTTCGTGACATGTACTTATACATTTTTACATGGATTTATTGACCATTTCCATTCTCTGGAAGGAGTAATATTAATGAGTTATTGGAAAATAATCTAAAACTGCCGAAATGGAAGAAATGGTTGTAAGGTGTTAAGGAAAAATTTACAGCCCTGTATTCATTAAACTTCATTGACTATAAAATATTTAAAAAATGATACTCAATCAAAACAAATTTTCAGGATATAATATAAACTAAATCGATTTAAAGTAGCATTAGTTTTATTACTGTATTTATATATTACATACATAAATCAAACTGTTTTTATGAACCATAGAAATAGTATAGTATTACTGAAAAAAATGTAACATTCATTCGAATGATAAAAATATATTAAGATATTAGTTTACTGTTTTATTAAAAAGTTTGATTAACAGTATTTTGTTCGCCTCATGCCTTTGTCAAACATACCGTATCATGACACGATATAATGGAGAATATACAGACCCGTAAAATAATACTAAATGACATAAATTTAAAACCGATCATTGAGCATTTCAACATATTTTATTATCATTGATATATTGATACACAGTGATAATATTTATTTTTAATATTTTATCATAAATATACATTTCTAGCATTAAAAAAAAATTTGACCGCTGATATCTTGTTATTTACTTTGTATATTTTTTTTTAATCAGGTTTGTTTAAAATCGGACCTCAAGTTAAAATCACATCAATTATTATGAAAAATTATTAAAACGATTTGTCTGTATAATCTTTCAAATTCATTTTTAAACTCAGGTAAACGTCCAGTTTTCACCAGATTAAAAAAATACTGAAATTTTATAGTAATGGGATTGAGGTAGGAATCGAACTTGTTAATAAATCTCATGATAAAAGATTCTGATATTACCCGAGGCATTCAAATTAACAATGTTGCTTCGACATTGCTGAAGTCATTATGCAAATGCGGTTAAATTAGTGTAAAAAAATGCAGAAAAAAGTAATTTATTTTATTAAGAATTCACAGCGTAACATTAGCATTCTAAGCACCGTGTGCCTGACTTAGAAGTGTCCTTGAACGACCACAGGGTGTTCGCTACCTAAGTGGAACATTCGAACCGCAAAGAGGCGAGAGGGAGAGATGGCTCAGTTGCATAACAAAAAGTAAAATTCGATACCGCCATATCAAATTTAAAACTTCTACACTAGCGAAGGTAAAAAAAGGTAACTGGGACAATCGCTGAAGTATTTAGTTACTTCACCACTTTGCCGGTAGATACCTGTGGACTTGAGCTAAATTATTCTTTGGTGAGCAAGCAAAAGAAGCAATGAAACATAATATCTAAACTTTTACTTGGCCCACAGTACTATATTTAATTTTTATATGCCAAAAATTATTAACTAGCTATTATATTTCATTTTAGATGAATTCAACGGTAATTATATAAAATTAAAATTGATAATATTGTTACTCGACGAATTGTGCGTTTAATTGTGACACAGTCAGAAGGATAAACGAGATGTCAAGTTCTATTTTATATAACCATTTTATTTTTATTGAAAACAAGTTTATAAATCATTGCTCTTTTGAATATTTCTTCTCAATCAAGTGTTTTGTTTTAGGATAACTATTCCTTGTGTTTGTGGAGGAATGAGACAACAACCTTGCTAGTAATAAGCTAATTACTATTGCTACGGCATGTTTTAAGGGTTGGATAGGTAGGAGAATTTTTTTAGACTGCGCACATTCATACATTTGATGACAAACACATCAATTGTTGAAAATATTATCGTATTTGTAAGAGAATTGGAGCTTGCAGACACTGCAACTAAAGCTGACGATTCTGAACAATCGTATGATTCGTATTTTTGGATCTTTTTCAATAAATGTTTGAATTGCATTTATAGTTCACAAGGTATATCAAATTATATGCACAAATATTTTTAAATATCCGAATTATGTAGATAAAAAAAAAATGAACAGTTATAAATAGATGTATCTATAACAGAGGTTACAAAGCCCGGCGACCGATTCCGATGCGACCACCAACTTTTTTAAGATTTTCAAATTCCTCGGCGAGATAAAAAAAAAAACTAGTTTCGGAGATATTTTGGGGAAAAATAAAAGGGAATTGAGGATTTCAAACTCTTCGGTGAGCTAAAAGAAAAAACGATTCACGGTGATATTTTGGGCAAATCGGTAATTCCTGGGTTTTGAGATTTTGAAAAAATGTGTTGCTCGCCTCCCTACCAATATTTTAGATTGCGCTCTAAGGTCCAAAAGATTGGTAACCCCTGATCTACAACATACAACGGATATCAAGCTGTAAATTATAAATGGCAGTTTCTTCACATAAACATTTTAAAATTTTCCGCCTCTGATCACCCATAAAACATTGTTTTATTTACCATAATTATATCCACATTATTTTAAGTAATAATTAGTTCGAACTATACTAACTATACTCGAGTATGCAAAATAGTTTTGTGCTAGTACTTGTATAATAATTGTAATATTTTTTTTATGAATAATTACGTAATCTAATTGTTTCCTTAGGCAAAAATGCTGCTATTATGAAACAGGTAATACAATTACTCACATTATAAGCGTAAAAATATACACATTGAATGTAGAAGGATAATTATTGTATTATTTATACTTTTTCTTGCAATTAATGACTAACAAGTGAAACTTGTTTGGTTTCCTTGAACCCAGTTAAAAGAACAATAGATTTTTATAATGCTTGTTTAAAATTATTTCGTATGATTTGCTCTGACCACAAAATAAAGTACTCAACCTAGTAGGCATAATTGAAAAACAATGCTTAAAAATAATATAATACAATTCGATTTACATATATAAAAGTTCGGAGTAGATGTTATTTTTGACCACAAGAATCATTGGTTTCCAATGCAACGTAACTTTTTTTAAAGTAGGTATAAGTAATACAGGCTGTTCCAGCGGTCACTTAACACACAATAGCTCGCGAGCCAGTAATTGCAGGAGACATTTTCAGTTGGATGATTATAATATGGAAGAAAGTGACTTTTATTTTTTGTTGTCTATTGTTTCTTAATTTATTTGTCTAGACGATTTTCGTAATCAAGAATATGTGACAGCTTTAAAAAAATACTAATTAGTTAAAAAATTAATTAGTTGTGGCTTTGTTTATTGTCGTAGAGTCAATGAATAGGTATGACAGATTATAATGAATCACATTTAAAAAATATTCACGTAAATACTACAACTCGTAGAGGATAAAAATATTTTTTCAACGCTGAAGAAGTCTCACGGCGATATACAAAAAATATTATATATGTACATATTTATAAATTGTGTTATTCTGATGGATTTTTTAATCAAAAGTTGTAATATAAATATATATCAGAAGCGTTTTAAGTATTATTTAAATACACACGAGCATTGCAGTTATGAGGTCTGAGGCACGTAATGAATGAAAAAATATTAAATATATAATATAAGAAATACATCATTATAAATATATTGTTGTCATCATAAATAGTATAATAACTAAATTATTCTATTTGAATGCGTAAGGTAAAACCATGTGTTTAATATAACGATATGCGTATTCTATTATCTACTTTCGGCAAGAATATTCAGTAAATAGATACATTACGAAAGCAGCTGAACCAGGATAATACGAAATAGTCCTAGCATTTTGCTTTACAAAAGTTTCAAAGAAAACATCTTTACACGTATCGTTCTTCGTTCGCCAATCATTCAAAAACTCTTTCAAAGACTTTCCCTTATATGTAAAAAAAGGAAAAACAGAGTGCCGCAAGGCTCGCACGTTTGCCCACCCAAAAATGTTTTCCTCTCTCGCGCTCTTAAAAAGAAAAAGGGCGCCAAAAAAAGAACTCGCTTCATCGATTAGCATGCGAAATAAAAACATCCCGAAAGGGGGAAATTTGTATTTTATCTGGCAATGCTGCACTCTCTATTGGCGAAGGATTCAAACGTAATCCAAAATATATAAATTTACACACGGGGATGCACCGAGTGAAGCCGAAGAGGTAATATACACAAAATAAAAGAGGGAATGGAAACACAATAAGATGATAATGCGCAAACATACACACAATATTATTTCATAGAAACAATGCTGATAATATACGATATTTTAGTGCGTGAATCACTATATTATTATACCTCTTGATAGGTTATTAAATGTGGTTCCATTTTTTTAAAATCTCGTTTAAAGTTTATGGAATCCTTACTATTTAAAATGAACACGGAAAAAATATGGTGATAAAAACAATTTTTACACGTTAATAAATTAGTATATGTCCACTTCTAATGAGGAGCGTATGGGCTTTCAATAAATTATTTTATCTATAAAGTTTGTGTAACCGAAGAAACGAAACCAGTTCTGATTATCTGATGTGAAATTAGCACATAAGAATGTTTTTTTTTTAATATAATGCATTTTTACAAAGTAGTGACCTTAAAAGTGTATAAATAAGTTTATTAAAAACCTTTATTTTCATGACGAAAATAAAAGAAGTTTAAGTCTGGTCGCAATACTCTAAAAAGAATAAATATTCATTAAATTGTAATATTAAATTGGTTTATTTTTTTATTTAACAGGTTGTGTACCGAATCGTGAAAAGTGTTTCGCCTCTTGGAGAGCATTTTCAGAAAACTATTGTCAAGGGTATTTTCCAATAATCGTAAACTTGTTTTTGTTAGATAATTCAAATACAAATACAATTCAAAATATTGGTAGAATACGTAAATTATCCGACATGTTTTTTTTCTAGATTTAAATGGCAATTCAATTCATCGCTGGGATCTTTTACATGATTATTTTTTAAAAGTATGTAACTAAAACAATATTTATGTAATCCACAACAATATGATGTAACTTTTTGGAGAAAAGTGAAATGTGTCCTTAAAAAAATCCCCACGGCGTTGGTGCCGAGAAATCTCGTCGCAGGAAACATACCATTGTGTGTACTGAGCATTCATCCCAAGGCAATGCATATAGTAAAAAACGAAAGTAGTAAAAAAACGTTTATTGTCATGCAAAATATGAGACAGAAACATAAGACACGGCAGGCGTATGGCGGTAGTGAAGATTTGTGTATATTTTTTAAAGATTTTGAATGATAACTTTAAATGCGTTCGCTGTCGAGGTGGAAAGGTAATATACGAGAAAATATAACATATTTTCTATAAATTAACACCAGCTTCGTGACTGCTTCTTCTGTATTTGTTTCGTTGAATTTGATACTGGTATTACAACAAAGCATTACAGTAACATTTCGTCAAATAATTGTTTTAAAATCGTCTAAATTTATATTTTTAACAAAACCCATCAACAACTCTTTTGTAAACCAAGATTTTACACGTCATATACTCCTGTTTGAATATGGGCTACATATTATTATTTTATACATTGATTTAATAACGATACTAATATTTTGCATTTCTTATAATATTAAGAAATCAATATTTAATGGCATACAATGCATTGCTGTTAATTTACTTACTTTACTTATTTATTCGTTTATTTTGTAGAATTTTTTTATTACATACAATTAATTATGATAACTTTGTTATTTTACTGATTGTTTAACCATGCTTGACACAAGTGTAATAACAAAGTTAACATTTATAAAATATATAAGTACGAGTACAATTGAAATGAATATTTTTAAAATTTATTTATTCATAACAATTAGCTCAAAATTCTTTACAGTAAATAAAGCAATGAATAATTTTACAAGACATCCTTAAAAAAATTGTAAACATAAATATTCAAAACTTTCATCACATCCCAGCACTGTATACCGAATGCCAACTTTTGAAATAGGAATACGGGCGAGGCAGAAAAGTTTTCCGCGACGCTGTACCCCTCCCTTCGTTTTGAACGAACCCCCCTCTGGCAATTTCTGTATCTTTAATGGGTAAGACGAAGGGAAAATATTTGCTCAGACATGTGTAATCTTAGATTTCGGTTTGCTTCGACACAGAGGCGTACTAAAATGATCACTGTATGGTTAAATTATAAAATATAAAAGCAGCCAATTTTATTATTTAAAAATCTTTGTATCTAAATTAGAATAATTTGCAATTTTAATTATAATTAACAATTAGACATTTTCAAGTTTATTCCATTAGATTACGGGATATCAAAATAACAATTGATGAAAACAAATAAATGCCTGATTGAAATGAACAAAATGTATCTTTATAACAAAATGTATATTTTTGGTAAAATAGTACATTTTTAATGCATGGTATAGCTATTCTGTGAATTTTATTTATCAAAAGCGACACTTAAAGTGTATGAACACCACATAATAAGTAAAAAAATCTTAGCATAGCTTAATTTACAAAACTTTAAGTAATCTAATAGCTTTGTAAACATATACAAAAACAAAAATATTACATAGACTACGCTGTCTAGTGTGAGTATTAAATTAGGAAATGCTTTTCAACGCACTAAAAAAACATTTTATTCTACTTATATAATCAATCTAAATCACGAAAAAATATGCTTGCAGATTGCATATATAGCAAAAATATGCTTCAATTTAGCATTTTAATCGTTTATATAATATTTTGAGATATTATCTGTACTGTAAAGATATATGTACATAAAATCAGAGTTTTTGAAAGTTGTTACACGTGTATGTACTATAATGATACGCCTATGCATTTATTCACAAGACGATGATTGGTTTTAATATTTGCGAAAGACTCAATTTGCACAATGGATGTCATATTATTATGGTTGTTCTTAATGGCGGGTTCTGTAAGATGAAGGGATTTGTCCAATTAGGATGATAACAGTCATGTAGAAACATTTCTAAATTAAGGCTTCATATTTGAAAAGAAAGAATTATTGCTTTATTTGCGTCATGAAATTCGATAACAGAAATAAAATACATGTGTATAAATCAGAAAATTTCGTCATTGATTTGACGACATTCAACAAAATTATCATCCATACCTTATTTGGAAATATATTTGAGAATTTTATTGTTTTCAAATAACATGATATTGATATTATATTTTCTCAAGTCTGTGATCAAATTTGAAAATTCAATTTCAGACTGATTATTTTTAATTCTACTAATAGTAAGTTCTTGTCTGAAAACCGTAAATTATATATCTATAAATTTGCACTGAACAACTTCACGAAGTAATCTTTATTTTGGGTGCCCATGTCACAGTAAAAAAATGTCAATTAATATAAATTACTGTAGTCTTTTTTCAAGCGTATGTTTTTAAAATTTTGATTTTCCATGCATACAGAATCAAATCAAAATAATGATTTGATAAATTTACACTTACCTAACACAATATATGATTTTTTATCGCTTGTTTTGTTATACTTTTTATTAAATGATAAAATTAAGGAATCAATAAATAATAAAACATTCTTCTTCACTTGTTCTACAATCAACACCGGTTTTGCTCATAACAAAAAAATAAATATGTTCAGTTTAAAATGCTCACTACGAATACATAATTAGTGTTTTTTACACAAACGTTTTGAATACAAAAGAATGTTTTTTAAGCAATGCCTTTTCTCCAATGTAATTAACAGTGAACACCTTAAATGTCAAAATTAAGGAAAGTAATCTTTAATCAGTTTGAACTGTTTCTTTGAATAATTATTGAAAAGAAACAGTGTCATAAAATTATACAATATCAATAGAAATTATACAAGACAAATAAATACCTACTGAATAAAATTTGACAACGAAAAATTCCAATACATATATTGTGTCGCTTCTTGCATATTTTACATACATCAATATTAATATTATCCTGAGGAGTTTGTTGTTCGTACATATTCGTATTATATTCATTTTGCATTGTTTACAACTTACTAATTATATTATCCACATCGTTGATAAGTTACTCTAAAATGAATATTGTTTTCAAGTTGTTGTTTCATAGTTCACAGAATAATTAAATACACATCCATTTGTGAACTCAAGATATGTTTGCCATAACCGAAAATTCAACACCAGACACGGTATACGTGCGTATATATATATTATTCAATAAACAAAATAATATTAAATCAGAATTCATATGAATTACAAAAACAAATACCAAGTAGTTGGAATTTATTTGTTTATTTTAAATATAGCAAAGACTTATAGTATCTATTGACTTTATATCAATCAGAAAAATGTGTCATCTCAATCAAATGCAAAACTTAATTATATGTTACATTTAATGAAGAATTACTATTTAAAACAAGATATTTTAACTGTTTTTTGAGTCGATTTCTCAATGGGTTCTCTAGACACAGACAATGATATTTTTTTGTGAATATATCGACGATTATTACATTAGCCGTCTTTATACACACACAGGAGCTTCTAAATGCAATCATATGGTGTGTATGCTTCAAAATGATAAAAAAGATGTGTTAAAAATTCTTTCTCGTTTTAAAACAACAACGAAAAACACACGATCGATCTCGAAAGCGTCTGTGTATTAATTCGCTGATTGTTAAACTTATATCATTATACATTTGATCATTTGGAATATGTAAGTAGCTTTGTTTTGTAACCCAATTTTGCTCTGCATTATATGATTTGTGATAGGTTTTAATTCTTAACTATTAAATAGTTTGATTTATTAATAGAAAATTTAAATTAACTTTGATTATTCCACGTATTGTGTTACTAACTGTGACACGTGTTTCGCCTCTTTCAGAGGCATCTTCAGACTTACTATCGCAAAGTTTGCTTAAGTAATGAAGCAAGATTGATTATAACATTTTAAAATTATAAAATTACAAAATGGAGGTTTGGGTTTTTTTCTTTTTAAGAGGAGCAAGGAGGAGGGTGTAGAATCGAAATAAAACAAACAGATAATGATACTAATGATACTAATGTGTTGTAATCAATCAGATTGGGATTTTTCCTTTTATGCAAGAAGCGACACAATATATGTATTGGAATTTTTCGTTGTCAAATTTTATTCAGTAGGTATTTATTTGTCTTGTATAATTTTCTATTAAAATGAACTTCCACAAAGTTACCGCCGAAACCATCGAAAGTTTGATTTATATTCAATGCTACACACTCATTGAATTGATCAATAAGCAATCTTTCTTACCACTGAAATTTGTATAATAATCATGGCGAAGACCATGCACACACATGTTGAGAATATATAATGGTTTTATGATTAAATTTATTATTTGAAGAAAAAAGTTCAAATAAATTCAATAATCTAAGTGGTAAATAAAGGTAATATGGTGGGATAAATAAATAAATTTCACATTCTTGGAAAAATTCTACACATAGAAATAGTTAGAGTAAGTCCATGTTTTTAGCCAAGAAATAAATATATTGCTCGATAATACTTATACACATAAAATTGTAATTTCAATCAATGGGGTAAATTGATCGCTCGTAACAAAATAAATGTCAACGCGTATCATATTGCTCATTACTTATAAAATCTTTTAGTAACAGATGGCGGAATATATTCCATCCACTTTTGGTAAATAGGAAATTTAATCAGGGAATCAAACCACAATCCCCACGTGACAACGTGAATTAAGTCGAGTCAACCCCTCAACTCTGCGGATTTCTATAGTCTTTTGACACATTAATACTTAGTTATCAACCCGTTTACTGCTTATATTCTTTGTGTATTCATTCTTACATTTTGTTATTTAAACAGTGAAAAAGTCTTATTTCGAAAACTCATAGTGTGAGTGGTGCCTAAATGGTATAAAAACACAATCTAGATTTTAATAAACAATTTTATAAAATTTTGTGATAAAAAATATAGAATTACATTTGAAATAATTTATATAAAAATGGAAAAGTGAGCAATAATTTAAATTTAGATAAGAAAAATAAATGACTCTTTTTGTTGTATTTTTTTTAATCAAATTTTATACTTGCCACAAAAAAAACATTTTACTGAACGTGTCCTGGTGCAAAAATATATTTAGGTCACCGGGCTTTAGTGCGTTAAGAAATTCATCCCTCCAAGTCTTTGGCAATCTTTTGACACATTAATGCCCGGCATGATGATTAATTAATTCACCGCGCATGCGATGTGACATTCGATCGCACAATGTATGCATGTAAGTACATATATGTAGGAGTGTTCATGAGGAATGATATATATAAATATTTAAATGTTTTGGAATTTTTTCAAAATAATTATGAAGGTAATTAGTGTTCATTGATCAAATTTATTATTTCACTATTCTTAACACAATGCATGTATTATTGAAGGAGAAAAGATATTTTATCTCAATACAAAATATTTTTATAAATATAGTACAAAGGAATATTGTGTTTTTATTAAAACATAGTACTTTTCAATAAAAAATGACGTTTAAAATGATATTTTTTTAATTTTCATATAAAATCTGACACACTTCTTATCTGATACACATAACATTCAGTGTAGTTAATCGTTTTAAAACAAGCCATATAGTTCAATGTTCGTATTATCAATTATCTTAAAGAATAGGATTGATAAGTAAGTGGTCAAGCCAAAAGAGGATTTGATCAAGAACATAATTTATAAATTAGATTAAACATATATGTGGCAGTCGAGTCGCTTGTGTGGTCGAGTGGTCAACGTTGTTGGCGTCGGTTACGGAGGTCACGGGTTCGAATCCCGGTACGTACAGTTTTACAAATTGATTTTTCAGTCGATTTATGAATTTCTGTCCGAAGGCCTGGATGTATGTGATGTCTTGAATTCCCCCCACCCACCTATCCTATCCTATGAACGGGACGTATCGAGAGCGATTAGCTAGCCACTAGTCCTGTCTAGCCCTATACTTCTATTCCTACTCTCTTTGGAAAAAGAGAGGTTGAGCAACTGAGTTGCAAGCAGTTCTCGTAGAAATACTTATGTTGAGATAAACTCCATTAGGATTCCAAATGCTCCATATTGGGAGCAGACATGGTTTAAAAAATATATATATATTAACATAGCCAGGGCCTCTTTGGATAGAATCAGGGAAGGAAACCTCCCCTAATCCGATCTTCCAGATTTGGCGTAGCCCTAACAGTCTGGTTACATAATTATTTTTTTATAAAAAAGCAAAGTTAAACAATAAAAGACTCGGTCTCAGTCAACACGTGTAGTACATTATATAACAATCTTTATTCAATTAAGTACACACAATAATATCTATTAATAATGATAATATAACTAAATAAAACAAAATTTGTCATTCATCTTTCTGGGGTTTCAGGGGGCGAATCCATTATAGACTTAAAGTCGTAATAACATCATAATAAAACGATACCAAGTATTCGTATAAGCAATTGAATTCTAAACTCAATTATAAATTACATATAAATTCAAGTTATTACTGTCAATAAGTTGACTGAAATACAACATTATGTCATTAACGACTTATCTTCTTCAGTTACTAGATAACTACAATACATTTTCAAAATTTAGGACTATTTCCTCCTGCTTGATAACATGATGATAACAATAATTAGAAAGATAGTCCTGGGTACAGCAACTTACTGCTGATCCACAAAATTGGACTACTCTTTACCAATGCACGAAGTTAATTAATACACAGTTAGGATACGAAACAATTCGATACAAATATTAAAATCTTTAATTTTAATTGGTTGACTGTGAATTGGAATAGATTCCGGCTGTTTAGGGACCTCGGATCCAAGGATAAAGCTTAGCGGAGACTCACCTCCTACGCTATGCATACAACCACCCTGATCCCTTCCTGACATCCAGTCAAGAAGCACGGCCTCAACGGAGATGGAGGCTCTATAACAATCATTATTCCCAAGCAAGGCTTCTGATCCAATTCCACAACCTTCAAACTACAATGGTTACGCTACCAGGTTTATGTTCTAAAGGTATAGGAATGTGACCCAATTTTTGACTCCCGACAGTTGTCAAGGCTGAGGGTCATCTACCGTCCCGAAAGTTCTGCCATTTGAAGTGCAAACATTATCCAATGTTTGCTACGCTTGACAAAGCGTTTGGTTTACTCTATTGTTTTCCCTACTGCATCGGGCTAGGATGCAGTGAAAATGAACTGACCGTATGCAGCGAGATCGCACATACCGATCCCACGGTTTTGGCCTTACGAAACCGATCGCGGTGTTATAACCGTATCCCCAATTGATACGCGCTACGTTGTCACATTCTTATACCTATAGTAAAACGCTCTAACTCCTGTAGGCACATCCTGAAATCTCAGGATGTCCTACCTACCTTATACTAACATATTATGTATACGAGACACGGCTCATCCCATTGCTAACCCCGCGACCAGGGTCTCTCGAGATACTTCTGCGCATCTAAAGAGTAGAGATGACGGCGCTCTCGTATTCGAAAAAAAATAGAGGTGAAAACACACTCTCCGGTGATTGAACCCGCACTGGTTTACATATTAACCAGTCTTTACATAAGACCTGTGTCTTACAATCAACCCTCATAGTTGAACAAAATAACATTTCTCAACCCTCACAGTTGAAAAACAAAATAAACTAATATTTGCGATCACAAATGTAAAGATTCCAATAGAACATTCAACATAAAACACACACGAATAATTACAAATAAATAATAAACAAATAAAACTTTAGCTTTTCAACTTCCGTTGTTTCGTCTTCTTTTTCGCCTGGGACATCAGTGGGTTACCCTTTATACTGTTATTCTTAAACCCGAGTTACTTCAATCCTCGCAAATGTGATAATATTCGGATACAATATCTCCTGATAGTTATGCAAATTAAATGTCACCAATGGCGCTATTGTACAATTCACTGAGTTTATAAATGATGTTGATCCCAGGCGAAAAAAAGATTACTCAAACAAACAATCAAACGTGACCTATCTCAATCAATGCCCTTTCTATACTCATTTTCTCGCGTAGAAAAACAGCTGAAGATCTACGCCGTGTTTTGTCACTTGGTGTTCTAAATTCAATATATTTCAAACAATTCCGTTTAATAATCATTAAATTATTATGTTTTTCTTTAATTTCCATTACTAGCAAGTGGTTTCTTTAATGAATACTAGTAAGAAATCTGATCTATAATATGCAAGGCGTTTTTTCAAGACCATTATATTATATATTCTCTATTGAAAAAAATGAGAAGGTGTCAATATATATATATATATGTAGTAAACATAGATATGATATGTGTGAATGCATTATAAATAATATTTTTTTTATAATTATTTACATCATAGCTCATACCTCGCGGATTATATTATAATATAAATGCATCAAGGTATATAGGGGTGGGGGGAAAAGATTAATCACAAAGCCTTTCTACGAGCGAATTTCTATTTTATTAATAGTACTAGAAAATGTGTATGTCTCGTAAACGAATTCATTATTTCTTCATTTATGAATAGTGCAGTCTTCTTTCTGTATGTGGAATTGATGTCAAATCCAGTTGTGTCCCCTTTTATTGTGAAACAATTATCATTTGGTTTTGCCAAAGCAAGTCGTTTGATATATATTTATTTATGTTAAAGTTTAATAACATCAAGTAATTAAAAAAGATATTCAATATTTACATACAAATTACAACAAAGAATTATCGTTATGATAGATATTGAAATGTGTAATTTTTTCAAAAAATAAAAGAGTACATTTTTTAGTTGATACTGTAGGAGGTGTATCAATATATCTTTATATACAATAGAAAACTTCATTTTAAATATATGAATCAATTAACAATTCAATGAATTCAAGTTTTCATTCATGGGGTCTAGACCACCATTGCTGAGCGGGATCAGTTTAGCAGTCTAAGCGTGTGCAGTTGCAGACTTGGCAGATGCATGCCAGCGTATGCTGTGACAGCTGCGTCACGCAAATGACATGAATAACGTATGCTGAGCCACAATAACTATTTTAATATATTTAAAGAGTAGCCTAGATGAGAAGTATCGTATTAACAACGTTCAGTTTGCAGTTTGCACTAATTCATTAGTTTCTCCGTTATTTCCGTGGCAATATCAAAATAACAAGTTCAAACATGTAGGCGTCACGCATCAATCTGCGCCATAAATATAATAGATCGGGGCAGACGCATGTCTGCATTGCAGCTTACGCAGGTCTGTGATTATTCGTATAATACAAAATGCCTGCACTGCGCTGCGTCGCCTGCATCTCAACATACGCTTAACCAAAGCCGTGTAGCTCTGCGTTGGTGATATGTAAAATAAAACTTTTATCAGACATATTAATGAATATATTTTACATTATTCATATCGACTGTGGAAAGGAAAAAGGACGTAACCCACAGTATATTCAAAACAGCTTTTTTCGATAATCACAATGTATCTAACTTGATACACGTTTTATCAAAAGGATGCAAGCTGCAAATGCCGAATTAGTATCTAAATGTAGCTTTTAAGTTTGAAAAAGATGACCTTGTAAAATATTAAAACCAAGAAAAAAGACTGAAATAAAGGTTTTTCCTAGACAATTTATTAAATGAATATTAGATTACATCAATTAAACACCATTTTAGAAGTTTCCGTGCATTTCAAGGTTCTGTATATTTCATAATTTGCTTTTGGCCCAAAATCATCAAAACACGTTTTTTGCGCCTCCTGTAGAATTTGATTTTGTGTGTCCTTTTTCCTTTCCAAAGTCGATATGTAAGTTTTGATATTTGTATGGTTCTAACTTGGGAAATTATTAAGAGGTATAACACCCACTTACTACGGAGCAAATACCTTATTTAAAAGGATTCCGAAAAATAATTGGATAAGAGTTTTCTTAAAAAAGCTTAATTGGATAAATAAAGCTGAGGATAAAAATTAAAAGGCGTTACTCTCTTGGGGTGTCAATGAATTGGATAGGTTAGGGACACAGTAGCAGATTTGCACCGTTTTCAGCTAATCTAAAAAAAACACACCACGTCGATATAGATTTCACTTCCGAATAAAATCAAAAAAAAAACGAAATATGAAGGGGAAAATAATGTATTAATTGAATTTCATTATCATAGAGGCCATCTTTTTTTGATACTACTATGTATTGGATCACCCGCTGTAATAATTTGTTCTGCAAAAGATGCACACGTTGCAATCAGTCTTGTATGCATACAATACATACACTGTATTGCAAACTACACTCTACCCTTACTCTCATTCATTGCTAGCTCATACAGCACGGTCATGACTTTAGTATAGAAGTGGGATATGAAAATCAGTGTAAGCTCTGATACTACCAGTATCCATGGGTTCATAATCGTACTCTGTCGCTTAATTTTTTGTAGAGCAAGCTGGTCATACTTACCAAAACTTTTACTTAAAGATAGAGTACTAAAAAATAAAACACTTTTGTAATTTTAAATTATTTATTAAGCTGAAGATCAGTTTTTCTCAGCTTAACATGCTCGCGATGAGCAAAACCGGTTCGTTCAAAAAGTATTTTTCTACAACGGTTTTCCAAAAACACTAAACAATGGACACATTTTTAAAAGGATGAAAGTACAGTTTTTGAGTTCGAAATTTAAAATTTCACTGTTTTGGGTAACTTCCAACTATAAGTGCCATGTTTTTTTTTTCATAATTTGAAAATGTTCCGGACCGGTCGTGAAAATTGTAGAGGTAACAAAATATGGGATATACTTTATTATTTCCTTCCATTAAGATTTGACGGATGACGCCTTTTGAGTACTGTGGGGCTATTCTCATACACATAAGGATAGCCTAGATGTCTATTTTGGACGGTCAGAAATAATATTGAATGTTGGTAGAACACAAATGTATTTACTGCGACTATATTCATTGTTATTTTCATAATTAGCCTAGCTTGTTTTGAAAGATCACGTTTTCCAACATCATATTATAAGAACTAAAGTAGCTTCTAAGATCGCCTACAAGTGAAACGTTTGACAGATAAAATATGAAATTTGAATCGTTCAAATTATGTAAATTTACACAAGTTTTGTCACTTAGGACCCGTGACTCGCTTATTAAGATTAAATTATTACTTCCATATTATTATTAAGCTTGAATTAACGTTTGGTTGACATCACTTTATCACTTTTTTTTATAAAATATTGCATAAAGAAAAAACAATTTAAATGATGATAATTGTCAGTGAGAAAAATAAAGAAAATATACCACCAAAAAAGTGTTTGTAGCTTTGATTGGTGCATTTTATATGATATCAAATATAGTTGATATATAACGGAACAGTGCAAGTATAATTTATGTTCACGATATTATGATTTTGCGGTAGATTTATATAATGTGCGTATCTCTTCTTCTGTGTTAATTCATCTTCCACGGGATTCACAGTATTTGCGAATGACTACATCACCACCACTGCGGGATTGGGGTGGTTTTGATGGATGATACCCAAACGTCATTGTCATACACCAGGGATAATCAAAAACATTTCCAACGAAGCAAGTCATTCTAAATCAAAAGACAGTATTTTTAAAATTTGTATCCGGCTATTTTTTTAATGAAATATATTACTGTTTGTAAATTTAGTCAAGTAATTTAATAATAGGTAAAAACTATTTTTTTTTATTTCTAGAAAATTGTTTTAGAGAATTTTACTCTTAAATATTATGTGCTCAGGCAAAGCGTAGTCTTAAAACCATGATCGAGAAAGGATGTTTTTAAAATAATGTCTGTAAATGCATACAATTTTACAAATTAGGTAGGCTACCTTTAATATTAAACTCTTCGTGGAAAGATATTTTTTTGAAAAGTATAGCACATTTTTTGTTGTTATTCCGAAATTGTTATTTTTTTGGAATTCATGCAGAATAAAATTGTCGAACTGTTACGACAACAATTACTGGTTTTTTACCACTGTTAGATATAGAATTTTGGGGGTAAACCCTGATGCATCGCTCGCATTAAAATCAATTTGGGACACCCCAGCGGTCGCTTTTGTGCGAAAAGGCGATAATACACGATAAACTTGGTAATCTCTTTTTTCTGACAAAGCATTGCCATTCCTTGTTTTGATTGATAACTTTTTTTCATACAGAAAACAGTCCAAAGTCTGTCATAATCAGAATAAATTTTACACCCTTAGTACAAACTTATGTGAATCTGATATTATCTAGCCACAAAAATGGAACTACATATATAATTTTTAAAAAAAGAACGTCCGCGAACAAAAATAAGATTCATAAAATATCATTTTATACAATGAAAGTATGCATTCATTTTATTTGTTTTTTGGACTAAATAACTTATTTTGTAAAGTTTAAAATACCTCTATACATGTTTTTCTATATAAATGCAATATATTTGAAAATATTGTATAACTTCCAATCTCAGAAGACATGATTATATTTGAAATGAAATTTATAAAATAATCACATAGAAAAAAAGTATCTATAGAGATAAGAGAAAAAAAAGAATAATAGTTTATATTTAACACATACACTTACTAAACATTTAATGATAGTTTTATCAAAGCCGGAATCACTTATCTAAATGTATATGAATGTAATAATAATTGAACTAATAAAATTAAGGATAATAAAATGTCATTTTATAAGACAAGCAAAGATGTGAGACACGTTGGTTAACTATGTTTTTCATTTTATCATTACGGTGCAAATATAATACTTATTTTTGAAAGATTATTGCAATACCTAACATGTATTTTTAAACAATACATAGGTCGTGGTAAAATTTACCAGATAAGCGTTATTCATGTCGTATAATAGATTTGTGTGTTGGGTGTTTACGTTTTATTCTTCCACAAAGGCCGTCCCACCCTACCGATAACGTTACTTAGCCAACTGTCTCGATTCATTAAGGGTGGAATCAGACTACCAGACAAACTGGAACGTCCAACTAACTAAAAGGAATTGGTAACTAAAGTGGAGCTAGTATCAGGAGAGTCGACAAAGGGAATGAATGGCAAGTAATAAATATTATTTTAACACCGTTGTATTTACAAAATTACAAAAATATAGCAGTGAAAATTCTGTGATTAATAAGTTGGTAGCACTTGCCTTTTCTTATTCAATAAAATGCAAACAATACTAAGTAAATTAATTTAAATTATTATTTAAATTTTCAAACCGCAAAAAAGAAATATTGCAAAGTTTCTTTATACTAGTAAAATAATATTTTATTTTTCTTGTTTGATCAATAAATGAGTAGAATACTTTACTGTGAGAAGAAAACATAAAAGCACATTATAAAAAGTAAAAAATAAAACACCGTTTTGTACTAATCACGAAAATTACCAACAAAGCGTGGTGAGTGAAACCGCTCCTGAGCATATTTAATAAATCAGTACAAAATAGTGTATATTATTTTACAATAAAATGCCTTCCAACTAGTATTGACAGTGAACGGCTTAAGTCTGATTATAATAAGTAGTTCAAGAATAGTAAAAAAAATACTGCTATATGTCAATTGTCAATGAAGTTGGCTTTTGTTACACTGCGCACGTCACGTATTAATATGGAATTATTTGTGAATCGATTTTTCTATCAATTTATAGATTTGTGATCGAAGGAATGAGTGCATGAGATTTTTGGATTCCATGTGCCTATACGATCATTAAAACGTAACAAAATGGTTAGCTGACCGCTAGACCTGACTTATTCTCAACTTATATTTTTATTCTCTTCGAAAAATAGTGAAAAATAGTAGCGACGAAATGACAGACAGTTTCTCTATATTGGGAGTGGACATGGTTAGAAGAATAAAAAAAAATCAATCCAAGATTGCATCAAGACAAGATGATAAATATTAGTAAGAATCGTTCATGTTGTAATGTTATTTAAAAGCTATTTTAATACCAATTCAAGGATAATAATTGAAACGAGATGTAAATTTGTTTTCGTTTATGAAAAAACTCGTTAGAAAAAAAAGCGAGAAAGAAAATATCTTTAGTTAACTTTGGCATAATAGCAATGTCTTATTATTTACATTTCGTGGATAATAACTATGCTTAACTCATACAGTAAATGAAGATTTAGTATGCTGTGCTGTGTGTAAATTCAACTACATATATGGGTAAACCGATGAGTCCACTTTTTTTTCAAAAAAGAATTTCAGTGCAAATGAAAATATTTACATTCGAAACGCATTTTCCTTTACTTTATTGCATATTTACGTATGACGGTATTATATATGAGATAGCACAGATAATGAAGGAATTTAAATATTATAGGGACATGAATAATAAAATGGTCATTACAAATACAATTAGTTAATATAATACGTTAATTAACATTTAAAACCATAACTGTGTACAGAAATATAAATACTTATATAATATTTATAAATTAAAAAGTGGAAATATTTGACACAAAAAAACGTGTGATTGTTTTTAAATGCATCAGTAATAAAGTAAAATGCATTTGACAAAGCACTGTGTTGAAATTGACTGATTGGTTTTTACGAATTTAGCCTGAAAGTGGGTTTATATTAAGTTTTTCTCAAAATATTCATATTAATGTAAACAAATATATTGACAATATTCAAATATTTTTCGGCCTCAAATTAATCGCTGAAAAAAAAAGTAAGTTCTTAAGTAAGTAAAAAACTGCCTCTCCTGTAACTGGTGGTAAAATGCTATTGTGTTTTAGTTGTATACTCGGACGTGTGGTGATGATTCAAGTCCTTAAATGAGCACTATTTAATTCATTTTTAAGCGAAGTAATTGATCTCAGTGATTTTTTTTTATTAATTTCCACTACAGTCTCAAAATTAGATAACTACTCGTTTAATCTTACCTCATCCTTCTATTTTAATCGTCTCCGAAGAAATCATTTCCTTAAAGCTACCGCCGAATCCACTAAAAACATCTGTTGGCTATGATTTAAATTAAATAAATTAGCACACTGCTTTATCTATGTCCGCTCCCAATATGCCCTCCTGACGGCGGTATCTCAGCAGAAGTTTTTGTACGAAAACTGTTTGTTTCTCAGTCGCTCAACCTCTCGTTTTCGAAGAGAATAGTAGGGATAGAAATGGTAGGGCAGGGCAGGACTAGTGGTTGTCTTATCTCTCTCGCTACACTCCGATATTTTAGGATTGGAATGGTTTTTTAGACATCACAAACATCCATGCTTTCGAGCAGAAATCGAAAAATCTATTAAAAATGCTGTTCTTACTGGGACTCAAGCCTGTGAGGTCTGGTATGGAAGCCAACAACGTTTACCACAGTACCATAAGGTAAGACATTTTTTACTTGGTCCAATGTTATGATGAGAACTGATTTTGTTCATTGCAAGCATTTTTACTGAGCGATGAATGAAACTAGCCCTGATCGTTATGTAAAATTGTGGAATTATAGAAAAAGTGCTTCGTTTGTATATGTAAATACTTTCCACCAATAATTATCTTACATTGATCGTATTTTGTATAAATGTCGTGAATTTGTCATTTTACAGCAAAAAATATTAATTCCGATTACGAATTTAGGAATTTATCAATATTTAATCATTCGAAGCAGCGGTAAATCTCGATGATAATCAAAATAATAAAAAGATGATTACCTTAATGCCGGAAAGTACTACAAAACCGGGCAATACAGGACGAAAAAGAGGCAAACACGAAATAAATAAATCAATCGGGGAAGGAAAATTCGAAAAATCGCTTCTTGATTAAATTGACAATATATCAGTATTCGGTCAAACGGAAAGGAATATACACGCCTACTGTGCGTGAGGCTATACACTAAATCACGAACCGCTCGATAAAGAACTCAAATCAACTGATTACTTAATGGGTTACCCTACATAAGTGGATTTGTTATTGGGGATGATATAAGTCATTATCAGTTAATAATGATGAATATTTAAAAATCACATTACAATAAAAAAAACTGTGCTGTAAAGCTGAAAACAAGATGTGTATATGCATAGTTTCATACGTTATCGGTGCAGTTTTTCATATGAAGTGTTTGATAAAGCTTTCCTACAAAGTTGAGAGTGATACTAACTCGTGAGAATATTAACTGTATATATAATTTAATGATTACACACACACACAGGTAGTGATATGTACAGTGATGGCACCAAAATAAACGACAATATTTAATAAATTCCGCTACTTTGCAAATCCCAATAAATGTCAGGTTTCACAACTATACTGTTGGTGGGAAAGTCCAGTACGTCCAGATATTTTCTAACCAATATTTGACTCTCAACTACATGATGTTTAAAGCAATTAATTAGCTGATAATATTCGTTGCGAGCAGTTCACAAAATACAACCAATTTAAAAGTACAGTGCACATAAAATAATGGTACAAATGTTTAAATTTTTTCGACAAACTTCTCAAAAATTGTAAAAAATGAATGAATATTAATTTGAATGTGTGTATATGATGCATATTAGTAATACATTATGAAATGTCCCGAGAAATAGATAAAAAAGGTTGGATCGGTGTATTCGATGGCGTGTGGAATCGGTTCCGTAAAATCGAACCCTTCTAAATTTGTATAGTGTGTGATGAACTATTGGCATAATGGAAAATGTGCGTGAGCATAATGATCCGGTGAAGATAATTTGACGGCCCCGGGCAAATAAATGATTAGGCCTCTGTAAACACGCTGAGAACGACGAGGTGCTAATGGGAATATTACGGTGTCTTAGTATGGTACTAAGGTGCCGGAATCTGCCCGCCTCTCCGCTGCAAATGATAATGATTCGCCCAAATTACGTTTAATTAAAACAACAAAAAGCCGTCTGACTCACAAACGTTTGACGTGACGTGTGATTAGCATGATTGTGCATTTTCGCGCCCATTTCAAAGACTATCATTAATCACGATTGTTGCAAATAGGCCAAAATCCAATTAGACTAATAACATCGCGGCAACATTTAAAAACCTTCACAAGTAATATTTGATTAATATTTGCATTATATCAAACGTACTATTTTAGTATGTAATTCTGAAAACATTTTGCCAGTCGTAGAATTAAATATTTAATATAAACGTTGAAATATGCACGCGATGAGAGAATTACATTCATACAATTGTATGTAAATTTATTGGCTATTTAGACGAAAACAAAATAAACATTATTTTAAAATTCGGTACAATTTAAACGGATTTTGTAACCAAATAATATTTGACATATGTATACAAATACAATTCAGATATTTTTTAAACACTATATTTGCTGAATTCTTTCATTATATATAAGAAAACCGTGACGCGCCAACAACGAACTATGTACATTAATAACATAGTTTGCTTTCCTTATTGAAACAATAGCCACAAGTGACTGCCAAGATTACGATGTATAAAATGAAACATGTATTTTTCTAGTCAGTATGGAAGTCAACTTTAGTCAGTATTTTTATAAAAAGATATATGTAAATTGTTGATTAGTTTTTTTTAACCTCAAAGCTAGCTTTATGTTGAAAAATAAACATAACATATGATATTGTACATATGACATTTATTGACATTGAGCAAACTCAAATGAAATACTGACCGTTTTATATGTTTATAAATTTTATTAATATTTTTGCTGACCAAATATTATATTTAAACTGATCATTTGGAAAATTAAATAATTATCATAAAACTGTTTAAATACTGACAAACAAGAAATCAGAAGATAATGTCATGAGTAAAAAAATGTTTTAATTAATAACAAAAAACTTAATCAAAATAAAAATTTCGGGACACACAGAATATGCATGATTGAAAAAAAATGCCGATGCAGTAAAATACTATGAACATACGTTAAATCCACGTTAAGAACAGTAAAAAAAAATCCTGGTCAGTTAATTTTACATTGACAAATTGACGAACGATTAAAACATGTCAATACTTAAGTACCGGATCATTTGTTAAGTAAATTGTAAGAATTCGGCCCCGTGTTTTTAGCCCCAATGAGGCCTGTTCATTTGGTAATGTAGATCCCAGGGCGTGGCTTTTGTGATTTATGCCACGATTTGTGTGGGCTGTCACAGTGCGCTCTTTAAATAATTAATACATACAATATTTCAGCGGGTATTTATTTTTTCTAATTTTTCGTAACTAGACAATATTCACTAAATGTTTAAAAATACTTTAGATTTTGTTACTTCAAATTTATAAATAAATACACCTTATTATTGAAATGAGGTGAATATGAAACTATTTTTGTAATTTTGAACGATTTCAATAATTGAAATTTAACTACGTATTTTCAGCACAACTTATACTTACTGAATATATGTGAACATAAATCAATTAAATATAAAATCACGTTTAATGATTCAACTAACAAACCTTCAAAAATTATTAAAAAATGCTCAAGATTGACTATCTGTCGGATCTGTCTGCCCCGTTGGTCATTCCGACTTGGTTGCCCCTAAGGTAAATTATAAGGCCTTCAAGGGATTCATCACGTTTTATGGAGAAAGTATTGAATCCAATAGATAAAAGCTTTTATTTTGAACTCTACATTTTTTTTTACTTATCATTCTGCACACTGTGGTACACGCAACCAAGTCTTATGAAATTTTGAGGGGGAGATGATTACGCAGAACACAATATATACATTGAATGAAGATAAAAAAAATACTTGATTAGTTAGTCCTGTTTAGTTATTTTGATACTTAATTAAAAATAATAAAGTAAAATAAAGTACGGTTACAGCTTAAGTCGTTTTGTCTATACAGATATCGGATGATAGCATATTGCCCTGTACCTGAACCTTCCATCAATCAATGACATGAACAACACAGAATTAGTCACATTCTCTAAGAACAAAATAAGTCCCAAAACGTTCTTTTGTCTTTGATATCCCAATATCTGGCGTTATCTGAATAGACAAAATTCTTAAGAAAAGAAAGTCAAATGATTTTTACATACTTATCCTAGCAAGCAATATTGTTCTTTTTTAAATCTCAACAAGCTTCTTACTGTAGGCTGTTGTAAATTTCATTTTCACTTCAAAAGTCAATATGGATTACTTAAAAATTGAATGGCACTATCAATTATCGTAATAAATAATTCATATTTAGACTAATAAGGTAATCAAAAACGGTTTTAATAAGTGAATTTGTAAAACGGGGCATATCAACATATCAACGAATACGTACACATTGTGTTTTTCTTATCTTATATTATATATGTACACAAATCAAGTTTTTAAATTTGCATTTCAGTGAATATTATCAACGAACATGTTAATTTAGACGTGAGAAAAGTCGTAATTTTATGAAGTACAACTCTGTTCATCTTACAAGTAAAAAATACTCATCAACAAATTACGTCGCTTATTTATAAAATAACAATAGTAGAGACCGCTGCGATAAAAATAGAAACTTGATTGAATAGTACAGATTGAAATAATATATAAAAAGGAAAATGCATTCCTTGACAGATCGGTTATGCTGTAAAATTCAATTAGGAAATAATTTCTTCCTTGTTTCAACAACAAAAATATGATTATTTATTTGGAATAACAGACAGAGCTGGAAAACATTCAACAAATACACCACTATCAGCTATAAATACACAATTTTAAGGAATAATAACCAACGATATTGCAGCGTTTTGCAAGATTGTTTGCGTTGCACTTAGAAAGAAGAATGCATCTCGGAATTTCTATCTGTTGTTAAAGTAAGTGCTGTGCTCGGATGTGTACATAAACAAAGTACTACGTGTTATTGGGTGATAATAGCTTGGTTAATGTAACTTGGCTGTCTCAAAAATGTTAATTGAATTTTTAACCAAATGAATTTCACTAAACATTCAGTTAAATGTTTATACTAACACCAACCAGAATAACCATATGGCAGGGCAGATGAATAAATCTAAAAACAATTTTAGTAAGATTGTGTGTACACGTTTTACGTGCCCGGAATTCACGTTTTCACTGTAGTTCTATTTTAATACATTTACTACCCATTTCTATGTTTTTATTTCTTGAAATATTCATTTGAAATATTATAAATTTTATTAGAAGTATATACATTTTAAGGTGTTTACCGTACATGTAGAGACGGTATAATATATTTTGGTGTAATAAGTATATATTATGTGACTTCTATTGGCGAGCATATAGCAGTAAGCCTCTCGACTATACCACATAATGAATGTTTATACTTTGGCTTAGCAGTATATTTTTTTCGTCGTTCATACGTGTTCTTATAAAACATGCCGGGATTACCAAGGAAATTGAAACATAAAAAAGTCAATTAATATTGTGTCTCCTTTTGTGAAATAATTTCAATTTTTCACAAAAAATGGATAAAGCGGTTACAGTAGCAAATGAATTAATGTAAAAAAAACACCTTATCAATGCAATGAAAATAGTTGGATATTTATAATTTATACAAAATAATATTTATTACATCTTATTGAAATAAATTAATTATAACCATGGTCTATAAGAGGCTGAATATGTCAAAAAATAAAAGATTAAAAAAAAAATATCAGTAAATTCACACTTTTTCTTCCTAATCTTACTTCATACAGCAGGGATGGCGAACCTTTTTGGGTCCGCGTGCCAAAAATCCTCAAGTATTATTTCTCGATTTTATGGCATGCCCAAGCAGTATTTTTTTTTAACAAATAGAAAAAATGATTTTTTAAACGATTGTCGTTTATCTTGGGAAACATTTTAAAATTCATAAAACGGAATAAATTAATAATTCACAGATTATTTAAGCAAATTTTTTTTTTACCAAAAATATTTTTGGAATTTTCAAGCGTGCCACCTCGGGCACGCGCGCCATAGCTTCGCCATTCCTGTCCTACAGCTTCCTAAATTGAACTCATAATTTATAAGTATGTACACTTTTTATACTGTGTTAATTTAGTTATCCCGTCTAATTTAATTATCAATGGATTTAAGGGATTAACTGCGTTAAATATTTCAAAACACTTTTAAGCCGGCTTAGTCCGAATAACAATCCGCGATGAACAATGGATAACCCGTGTAACTATTACGTAATACTCTCACTAGAACAGTTTGTATTCTCGTCACCTGTATTCAGGTTATAACCAAAGCCGCCAGCGATCTTATCACTTCCCACGTCTCTGATTTACCCAAAGTTTACTAAACTCAAAAGTTGGTGGCCCAGTAATGACTTTTCACATCCGGGTTTTCCCGTCTGTTGAGTGCCAATGTTATGGCACACATCACAGCATCCGGAACAGTAAAGTGCCAAAATAGAAGACAAGTAAAATAATTATTTAACACGAATCAACACCTGATATTCCTTTTTGGCACGAACTTTATTATATTATAGGTATTTGCAGTTACTAATTTCTCGGTTACGTTCTGTTTCTCCCTTATGTTCACAATAAATAATGTTGGTAAACTATATTTTCTAAAACTGATATTTTAGTTAAAATATTTTTTTTTATTATTCCACTGATTGTATTACTAGTTTCGACACGACTTGCTAAGCTTGTTCGATAAGCATCTCCAGACATGATCTATCGTACAAATTTCAATTATGTTTCTAATATTTTACTTATATTATAAAAGAGTGCAAATTTTTCTCTTGATATACGCAAAGGGTTGGAGAGGGGAGAACTGTCATACTTGTTCAATAACAAATGTATCAATGTTAATTTTAAAATATGTATAAATAATGAGTTGAATGAATTTTGTCACAAAATAGATCGGCGATTAATACATTATTGTATTTTCACTCAAGTTTAGGTATGTCAAATATACATAAATTTTCAATAAAATGTTGTTTTCCGTTTAAAAGAAAATAAACTACTTTATTAAAAATCATAAAGCGTGGACCAAAAATGGTACTTTAGTTTAAATGAAATTATATCAGATATAATCATTTATCACGATGATGAATATTAAAATTTCTATACATAGTAGAAATACACAATCTTTTAATGTTTTTTTTCTATTACGAATTTTACGAATGAACTAATTCGTGGTAGTACAGGGGAAAATATCTTTACATACGCCACTGCCTACACTATTTTCGAGTGACATTCGGTGTAAATAATAATTTTGACAGTGGTCCACAAAAATAATAAATTGGTGTACACCAGTGGGCGACAGCGCACGCATGTTGTGCCTCGGGATAGACAGACTACAGATTATGCAATAGGGTTACCGCGTTGTGGTGACTGGGGACAGATTCTATTATATATATATTAATTTCATTTCGTAGCAACTTGTTTAGTATTTATATATTGAAAAGATAACAAATTTATAGTAGAGACTAACTTATTATATTTTTTATATTAAATATCTAGCAAGGTTTTTTTTATATAGTTTTATTCTTATGGATGAAGATTTGGGCTAGCTTAAAACCTGTCTCAAATCTTAAATTCTCACCTCGGAAAAAGCATGAAAAGAAATGTGAGGTCATGATTTAATATTGAATGCTGCATTAACAAGAAAAACATGTTGTACAATTAATTAATAACCCCATGCTAAAATTATATTTTGGATAGAGTTGTGATACGTTTTTAATTGATTGCAGACATTTGGTTACTTATTGTTCTCAAAAATAATAGAAAAGCGAGAGGTAAATGTCTAAATGTAGAAAATACGTATGTAAGTATAACCAGAAATAATTAGCACACGGAAAGAACAGTTTAAAAAATAGCAGTGATTGAAACCGACAAATGAATGTATATGGCAGGGGTGTGGAACATTTTCTTCTGTAAAGACCGCATTCATTTTTCTGATTCGACATAAGACCACAGTAAACATTGTCTAGGGCATAGGTTCCCAACCTTTTTCGGGTGGCGACCCTTTTTTATAAAGCCATGTGACTAGGCGACCCCCCGAGGAATATGAAATCCTAGATTTGCTATAATTTTTCGTTATTTTGATGTTAAAATCCAAAATCGATAAAAGTTGGCGACCCCCCTGAAAAGCCTTCACGACCCCTTTGGGGGTCGCGACCCACAGGTTGAGAACCCGTGGTCTAGGGGATCATTGGCCGGAAACAATTTCATGCCAATTTCTTATGCTAAGAATATACGAATTTGTCCAAATTACCAACGTTTTTTAGGTTTTTCAAATCCAAAATCTCAGGAATTTACGAATTTACAAAAATGTAGAGAATTACAGAATTGGCCAGAAGGCCGCACCAGAGTGGCCAAAAGGCCGCAGGTTCCCCATGCCTGGTCTATGGCACGTATCAATCAAGTCAAGTATCGCTAGTTGTATTCTGATATGGACTACTGTAATTTTAACTAGCACAGTTGCGTCTATTGTTTATGTATAATATTGTAAATAAAACGTGATTTAATAAGCATAATTACTATGTATTCAAATGCTGTTTTAAAATTTTATTTACATGTTATTTCATGCATAGATTGTGGCCCTGACTTTGCATCTTCTGTATTATACGGGGTTACACAGTTTAAAGATCTCGCTTGTTTCTCAAAATAGATCCATTGGACGAATGATAATTATGACAGATGATAAATTTTGAACCATCGTCTCGGCGTCAGTGAGTTGAAAGATCTAAGAGTTCAAACGTCTTGGATGAGCTTTGTTTTTTTTTCTCTTATCGAGACATTTCAACGGAAATCATTGGTAAACTTTTTCCGTTATTTTAATTTTATTTCATCACAGCTAATTTTACGGCAAAAAAATCATATTCTTCAACGTTTTATATTACACTAAAGACGAAAACCGTATACCTTCGTACTGATACAAATTATTGATAAATATTTTTTTTAACGGATTGTTTTTGAACAATGTTAGATTATTAAATTATCTCTTAATCATAAAGTATTGAGTTCAATATCGTTTTTTTTTTAAATATTCATATTCAAATTGGTACACATCTTTGGAGAAAAACAAATATTTTTTTAAGTTAAGAGACTAAAAATGTAACGTAATTTATTCAGAAGGGTAAATGATATTTTGATAATATGAAGACATAGAGAAGGGAGGGTCAACAAAATAGCATTAAAACAGTGTTTCTGCGTGTACGAAAAAACTTTTCGATTTGCCATTTAAATATCATCGTTTTAGATCATATCAGCTTGGGTGTTAAATTTTTCCCATCAATTAAAAAAGCTTCGTTGTTTTGAGACTGCATACAATGTAGGTACTATGTACACATATACAAGCTATGGAAATATGGCTGTCAAATAAACGAGACACAAGCCTTACTCACCCATAAAAGTTAAATTTCATCCTCTCCTCTGAACTAATAGTGATTAATCACTTTTTAAATTAAAACGTTGGGTAATAAAGGCTGAATTTACATATATGTACATACACATCTAAACATTCGTTACAGTCAAGTGACTTGATCCAAAACAAAACAGAAAAAATATATTGGTGTAAAAATATATGATATTTTGGTGTCTCTCGTTTAACCCTTTTTATCAGCAATACACAATCAAAATTTATATTTTTTCCTTGTACATGAAATTTTTTACATCCTAAAAATGTGTTTTTTATCCACAAATCCATTAAAAACTTAGTCACATAATTTTTTAACACTCTTTATTTATTAAAAAAAAATGAAAAATAACGACTAGCTACTTACATATATAACAATATCTATCAAACCGCTTAGTTAATAAGAGTTTATATTGATTGAATTATTTCTGAATTGGTGATATTATGGTCAAAATAATAGCAATGTATGTTTTCAGGCTCTGATTGAACATAAAGACGAAACTCATGAGATAAAAATAAAATAATTTGAACGGTTAAAATGAATAATTTATTAAAAACATGTAGTATCAGAAAACACATTTTTTTCAAATTTTAACGACTGGGAATATAAAATGACAACAAGAGAGTTATTTTTTATCAGTACCCTAACTTAATATATAATATATATTTTGTATCCATGTTCGCTCACAATCTGAACCATATGGCCTCCTAATAGAGGTGTCTCAACAGAATGTTTTTCTACGAAAACTGTTAGTTACTCAGTTTCTCAACATCTCTTTTTTAAAGAGAGTAGAGATAGAAGGATAAGACTAGAACAGGACTAGTGGTTAGTTAATCGCTTTATCTACGCCCGTTTTATGGTGGGATGAGTGGGAGGGAATTCAAGAATTCACATACATACATGCTTTCGGAAAAGAATCTATAAATCGATTGAAAATCAATTTATAAAAACTCTCCGCACTAGGATTCAAGCCCGCGACATCCGTGTTTTAAGTCAACGACATTGACACTCAACCACGCAGTCGGCTGATATATATATTATATTATACATGAAAAATAGATTACGCATTTTTAGTATATTTTATAGGTTCCTTTATACAAAAAATAATGTTAACCAAGTCTTCCAGTATTTAAAAAAACATGCGTCAAAAGCAAGTTTTATTTGTATGTAAATTTTAATCAGTTACCGCCAAAGAATCGTTACCATCCTTCATTGCGTAAATTAGGAATGGACCGTAAACATTAATTCCCACAGCCGTTTGGAGAAGCATCATGTTTCGTCACTCCATCGTGCAGTATGAAATAATACGTCATGCTGTGTTCGTTAATTCACCGTAAATTATATGGGGTTAATTAAAACCATGTGTTTGAACTTAATTGAATATCGCATCTATGCTTTAACAGGAAAGTGGATATCTACTTATTTATGAACGTACATACAATTAAAGAGTCAAAGAGAAAACATACGTCACAAAACTGACATGTCCAATAAAAAAACGTAGGCCAAAACAAGGTAAACAAATCTTCGATATGTGTGCAGTTTTATTTTATATACATGTCGGATTTTAAGAGTTATATAAGATAATTAACAAAGTACCATTTGATAAATAATAACGAATTTACTACTTATAGGTGTTAAAAGCCATTACTTCGGGGATAAGGACATTGTCAACTGATCATATAAAATTTAAGTGGAATTACTACAAAAGAGTGATGTTTTTATTTTTTTAAAAAAATGAATTTATCCGTATCGAAAAAATGCGAAAGCGTGTTTATTAGGCTAAAAGTAAATTAAATTTAAAAAAATGAAATTTTAAATAAAAAAAGAGGAAACACTTCATTACCGAAGGATACTAAAATATTCTAGCGCAAACGATGGCGTAGATCCAAGCTAGGGCATTTAATCCAGGATCCTTTTTATAATCACAAAAAATTCGGGATTCAAAATTTTTCCAATGCCTGAACTGATCATTCAACAGAAATTCGGGATTCAAGATTGAGAGATTGGAGGTCACTGGCAGATTTCAAAACAAATTGCTCGCCGATTTTGAAATCCTGGGAATTTGCGGAATTTCAAAAACAAAAAAAAATGAAACCTTTTTTTGCCTCTCACGCAGATTACAAAAAAATGCCTTGTCTGTTTCAACAACTTTTCGAGGATTTACAGTTGTTTTATTTAATCCCGAAATTCCGGAATTAGTATTATTAAAATGTCGGACAACAAAATTAGACGGGATACCAGGATTGGATGCCCGAGAGTAGCGTTAGAGGTTGAAGGAACTTCCTGGACTCGTTTATTACCATTTATAATCAAAAACATACAAACATGGCTTATAGCTTAAAATTTGTACATATTGATATTTCTCACAGTGAATTTAAAAGCAGTAAGTAAGGCAGATAACAATATTTAAACGTGCTGCGTGGCATTACTAATTTGGTAAAAAGGCTTGGAGATATTTTCGTAATTCCACATCAAACCAACATAATATTATATTATTCTCGCACATGTGTGCGTGATCAAGCGACCCGTTAATTCCGCATTTATAATACTCCGATTATTTAATCAGAAATTTATAATGAGATTATCTCAGCCCGATAAATGCCTGTAGGCAGAAACAAATTCAGGAATTGGGTAAAAAAATAATTATTAATACTGTGCCAATCTCTGAAAATTTCATTAAATACACAACATTTTTATAATATCAAAAATGTGTCCAACAAAAAATCAATCGATGATACGTAGCTAAGTTAGCTATTTCAATTTATATTATGTAAGTATCACTAAAGTTAAAATAATATACACTAACCATTGTATATTTATATATATTTTTTAAATCGTACAAAAATCGCCATTAATGAATACGGCGATAGGTATACGTTTAGTTTTAAAAGTATGTTTTCAAAAAATTAAATATTCATTTTTACTAATTCCAATTTTATTTAATATAATCAAGACAGGATTTTGTACATGACGGACATTATCAACCGAATGAAAATGCTTGTCATGAGTGAAACCGGTCTTGATCATATTAAATAACAGTGGAATTAGTACAAATAAGTAATGTTGTTCAAATACAATGCCTTTTCAGCAAGTTTTGACAGTGAACACCTGTATCTTGAAAAGGTATTTTGTTAAGTATCCTGAAAAGGTATAAAGACTCTTGGAGATTTTGCTTAGTGAGAATAACTTATATAATTATTTAAAGTTCTGACGTTTTTTGGTATGAGGTCTTTTAAATGATGTTTTGATATCTTATTCTAAAAATAACTTTGAATGGTGACTCTAAAATATTGACTTAAAGCAAAGAGGCATTTCTTATAATAAATATTCCTTGATTCAGTTCTGTTGCGACGCGGGTATTTTGTGCGCCAGGCGAGCCGTTTGTTGTGCGGCAAAACCCTTATCTTGACTGGGGGCTTTGCGACGTCATTTTCAGCCTTTGCAAGGGCAATAAACAATCACATTTATACATACGAACGTTAGTCATTTGCGATGCTTTTTGATAAGGTTTAAAATATAAAGGCGAATGTATGTTACCTGGGAAACAAATTAAATTCTAGAGCTGCGGAAGTAATCGCAGAGATAAACCTTTCATGTTTATGCTGTCATGAAAAACTATACAGGAATTTTATAAACTTCCTTTATAAAAGCTGACAAAAGGTTACAGGCACATTTAATCAGGTCAATATGTCGTATATCTATCTCTTATTTTAAATACTAAGATAGATTAGTAATATTTCCACGTAGTTATTACTTAGAACATTGAAATTTAAGCTCGTACACAATTATTAAAAGTAAACATAAGTTTATACTTTCCATGGATTAAAAATACATTTTTTTTTTTAAATAATATCTTGAATGAAACAGGTGGTTCGCCACTGTTAAATTTATTTTCCAACGGTTTAACCCGTCCTAATAATAAGTATGTAAATATTAATATAAATGTAATTTGTATTACCATTATCATTTGTTTGTTTGTTTTTCCATCATCCCCTCCTTGCCTCCCATTTTTATTATAATATATGAGAATAGTAAAATTAAAATCTTTCGTTCTTAAACAAGCATTTGTAAAAGTAGTCTGTCCGAGGATGCCTCTGAAAGAGGCGAAACACGTGTCACAGTTTGTAGCACAATACGTGAAATAATCTAAGTTATTTTATATTAAACATGGGTTATCTATACGCATTACCGTAAAATAATATAACGTTAGCGTGTTCAACACAAAGAATAATACTTGCAGGTGACAAAAAAAAACTTAAAAATAGTATTCATAAAACAAATTTTCTCTGTTCTAGCAAAAACGTCACAACGAAAAGTCGTGTTTTAATAATCAAAACGTTCCTCATTCTAAGCTCTATCGTCTGTCTGACAAAACACACAAATTCAACGATTTTAAATTTCTTTTGGAAGCTCCATATTTCAAAACCAAACTGATATATAATAAAACAGTACATTTTATGTTAAAAAATGATTAAAACGCTTTCTCTGAATCGCATTTTTTTCTTTCAAGTGAAAACTAGTATTAATACTTGAATTCAATCTCCTAGATAATATTTTTACGTTGTATACATGAGTAATTATATTTTAAAAAAAATTGCTTACAATAAACACGTCGTAACATTTCTGTAATTGAATAGTTTAACTAAAGTTTTATCAAAGAACAGTTAAACTATACTTATATATAGAAATGTTATGTATTAACTCACCGCAATCTATTATTATTTCAGAAGAGAATATAGCTTTCATTTCGTAAAATGATAAAATTGTATTTTTATAGGCAAAATAGACCTCGCATAACTTGTGCAATATCGTAAAAGGAAAACATAAGAAAATACTGTTCATTCGAATAATGAAAAATATCATTCTTTACATTTTCAATGTTCGATTGCTGTTTACAACCTGGTAGTATTATTATGTAAGTACATATATGCGTACTGCATTTCAGGGCAGGCTTGGATTAGGGCATCCAATCCCAGGCCCTATTTGTGATCTCGAACATAAAATCGTGTATAAATTCGAATTCGGGATTAAGAAATTTTTGCTCGGCGATTTTGAAATCCTGGAATTTTTCAAAAAAAAAATTGTCGATATCAAAATTCCAGAAATTCACGGATTTCTCAAAATGAAAAGACCTTTTTTTAGCTCTTCACAGAATTTCGAATCCGAAGTCCTAGAATTAGTACTGTCACAATCTCGGGATTTCGGGAACACACAAAATTAGACGGGATCCAGGGATTGGAAAATCTCTACTTGGAATTGAGACAAAACCGAAAATTCTATTACAAACCTATATCTAATAAACAATTATATTATGACTATTAAAAGAAGCAAGAAGAAAAAAAATGATTCGGTCACCTCCCCACACTTGTCTAAGATATATAAAATATGCCATCACTGTGACTACATATTAACAGATTAATTTTAATTTTAAAACGCTGTGCTTCTTTTATTTGTAAGTAGATTATAATATGAATTGTCATAGAAAAAATGCGAAACTCTAAACGAGCTTCTACTTTTTAATTAATATGTCATAAATAACAATATGTATGTAATTTCAAGTTTATTTAAAAAAAAAATCAAACAAATGCGCTGCGTCCCTATCAAAGTTGCAACCGTTAAGGTTTCAATATCGTAATGGATCGTATTGAAGTCAAATAAAATGAAATGGATTTTTTGCTCGTTGAAAATAGATAGATGTGTGTATTCAATAATACTTCTATCAAATTCGTTGAAATGTAGATTTTTAGCCAAAGTCAGCGCACGGTGTTTTATGTCAAACTACAGAGATTGAAAAATATAGTCTGTATTTTTGTCTGTTTGAATATGCAATATATTTTGAAACTCTTTGTATACATACTTAGATAGATTACGTTGTTTTTAATCAATTTAAATGGATCTCTATCTATTCGAAATATAGAAGAGTATTTTATATCAAAATACTAAAATATATATTAGAAGAGAACCCTGCCTGTCTCTTCTTTTAACCGGATGGATCCCGGCGTCGTGGAAGGCCACAGATGACCATCCACAAGATGTACTCAGCGGAGTTACGGGACGCTGGGTTGACCTGGGAGGAAGCAAGGAAACTGGCTGGGGATAGAGAATCTTGGAGAAACTTCGTGGTGACCATATGCTCCATATAGAGAGCGGATATGGAATAATAAAAATAATATTTAAAAAAAAATAGAACAAAAATCTAGCATTAAATCGATCTAGTTTTCCGTAATTTTGTTACTGTAATGCGGTCACGAAATTTCAAATTTTCGTTTTAGCTTGTAAAAATATTTATTGCGGCCGTGGTGAGAATTTGACAGAAGCTGTGTTTGTTGACACACCTTTCATTATAATATGCATTTTGCAAATAAATATAAATTGATCGAAGGAGTAAATTTCAGGATTTTAATCATCAACAGACCTAGAGTGATTGTTAACACTCGGTAGGTCACCAGTTTGTCATATCTAGAGTAAAAAATGTAATTGTTTGTTCCATCATTGATGGCAATCATCAAATAGCTGTTACTTGCAAAGTAAAAAATACGAACAAAGAGTAATAATATTTAAATGGTTACAGGCAATAGTTAAACGATAAATTCGTACGCACAGATAAGTTCCAAATACCTCCCTACTTATAATACAGTTTCAGAGTTTGTTAAGTACCTAGAACAAATGTATGTGCTTGGTGTACTTTACTTGCATCTCTGCTGCAGTGTAAAGCCGAGAATACTATCGTCCGAGTCAAAGTGCACTTCGTTGTATGCACAAGGCGAGTGCATTATTCGATTGACGTTTCGATCCAAAAGCAGAGTAACAGGGACTGTAAGGGTAATCAAGGACGCGTTCATCTTCCCACGCTAGTATCCTGCGCCGCTTGTCTCTCCTTATTGGGATACCGGTCCAGCACATGCCGTAACAACCCATCGCTGGATAAACAAGGTGTTTGTAACATTGTGAATTTCATAAAAAATACCATAACTTTATTAACAAATTGGCTGGTTTTTTTACTTCCAATTCTTGGCGGAAAGATATATTTATACGAATAAAACAATTTATACAAAGAGTGTACTAATAGTATTTTACATAATAATTTGCTTAGTGGGCGATCATTTTCGAATTGTAAAAATATTCATCTATTTATACAAATAATTATATATTATTTGAAAGTACAAACCACCCCAATTAGAGAAATCGTTAAATATCCTTTTCATTCGTTTTATGTCTACTTCATTTAAGTTAATTGGATGATACGAATTAGTTTAAGATAAGTGGATGTATAATTTATCAGAAATGAATATTATTTTATTACATTAATTACTTAAAATGCCAGAGTCGTATACATTCCTTGCTTATTAATAAACTATTCATTTCGTTATTTTAACCCATAGTTATTTAGCTAGCTTTTTTCGCTGTATTTCGTTTTAATGCATTTTTGAATGAATTATTCGATATTCTCTGATCGAATTCGCTGTTTTAATAGGAATGACAAGTTTGATTGAGAAATTCACCCAAATAACACTCGTACATTCTGATCAGCGTGTAGAATTTTCTTCATGATGGCCCTTAGCTTTAATGTGCTATGTTTATAAAGAGTATTATCATGCTTTGATATAATATTTAAATGATGCATACAAGCTTTTGATGTTGACGCCAATTCAGTCATGATTGAATCTTGACATCCATGCATACATTTTCTCAAATGTACAATTACGCAACATTTTAGATAACACAACGAGGTATTGATAGATCCATTTGTAACAAAAGAGCTGTATCAATGTTACGTTTTTTTTTCATTTGAACATGTGCATTTGTTTTATATTATAATATATGTAGAGGCTATTCACTTGAACGCCTGAAGAAACGAACGGGTTTCCTTAAATCTTAAATCATATGTTGTAAATTACAAAAGAACGGAGGAAGATACAAACTTTGATAATAATAATTAAAAACGACCTAATTACTTTCATTATTTGTGGCAAAACCCATTGGAAATAAATTCAACAAAGGAGATCCACCTATCTCATTTTAAATGTTATTTACTTACGCTTTATTTCTCTTAATGATTATATTAATTTACAAAAACTCCAAGCTATTCATTTTTTACTCTCAACTATTTACTTCATGGAGTAGTTCAACATTTTTATTTTTATCAAAATTGTGATCATTTTATATTCTTTTTCATTTTCTACTAGTTGTAGCACAATATAATCTATCAGAGATACATTGCAGTTTATGTATTATAATTTTCATCATATATTAACGGAAATAATAATATGCAACTGCAAAAATTCTTTTTAAAGATCACAAGAAATTATCAAAATTTCAACGCTTTCCTATTAAGTTGTTGTTTTAGGATTCCTTCAAAAGTGTTGTTTACTAAATGGATTCTAATTCATACCATAAAATATTCATAGCATGATAAAAATGTATGCATTTTTATAATACCTAGATGTTTATTTGTGTAAAAAAGCAAGATTCAAAGGACATACTGATAACCAATTACGTATTCATGAGATATTCTGCAGACGAGACTTTCATTTTATATTACAACCATCGTTTATTATAGACGTGCGTTTAAATAACTACATTGTTAGTTTCTAAGCAAACAGACAAGGAAGTATAAAGTGTAATTGCCGCTAAGTATGTAGAAAGATTAAAAAATATATTGATATGCCTTCATCGTATAAAAAGTTTGAATCGATAAGATATTAATGGCACCATTAAAACCACATACCTACAAAACAAAGGCTAAGTATTTATTTGATTGATCGAGGTATTATTGTGAATATTGATGTATTTATATTGAGTGCTGAGTATATATTTCGAAGCATGTTTTAAAAGGTCATGAGCCTGGAACTCGAAATAGTTACCGCAATATGGAAAGTATTTATAAATAAATAATATAACAATATTTTAGAATGTTCACTGTCAATACTTGGTGGAAAGGCATTATATTAATAAAAACACAATCAGTTGACAATGCTCGCAATGAGCGAATCTCGTCCTGACCTTTCAAATAAAGTGAAATAAGGTACAAAGGAATATTGTTTTTTTATAAATACATATTACAATAACTTTGACTACAAATAATTTAATTGTTTTTATTTTTCATATTCACTTTAACATTAGTTGTTTTAACAAGTGCTTGTTGAAATTCAATCGTCTAATCTTTCTTTTTTGGAGAAGGTAAGGGTGGAAGAATTGGAGTAGAAGACTTGTAAATATTACTCTCTCATCGCTTAAGCATCTTGAACTTCATAAACGTTCACTTTTCGGGTGTTCACTGTCAATTCACATTATATTCAGATCAGGACCGGTTTCAGTTGACAATGCTGGTATCAGCGAAACCGGTCCTGATCTTGCTAAATAAAAGTGGAAGTAGTACAAAGGAACATTGTGCTTTTTTTTAATCATAAACGTTCATACCTTTAAACACAAATTCATTAATATATTGAGAAATCTATGCCTTGAGTGCCCACTCGGGTAATCGAGCCCGAAGACGCGGTGTTGAACCGAATATGACGAACGCTTAATAGCGTTCACGACTCAACTACGTACCGTCTTCAGGATTGAATGATAGCTAGAAGACTATAAATCGATTTGAAGACCAATCCATCAGTAATTATATGAACGGATTAGAAATTGCTTAAACGTTGAGAATATTCGAAAAATAGAGGTTTGTATAACAATCATTTCTAATGAGTCCACTTTCAATGTTGGGCGGTGCACGTATTTTATCACCTTTATTATATTAAATTTGTTATTTGGTTAATAAATGTAATTACTATTTATTAATATTATTTTACAAAACACTTTTATTCCACACACACATTTAACATAGATGCATACAGAGAGCAATGTTCTAAGGCCCGAATAGACGTGACTGCTTAGTAGAAACTTATTAATTTGAAATTGTTCGTACTTCAAGTCTCTATCTCAAGCGGTAGTATGAAATATTGAAACTATGCAAGTAACGCAATTACGCAATGGAAAGCATACCATAATAATCACTATACGTTCAAAGAGAACATTGACAGCTGAGTTGTTTATGAAAACATTTCCACGTAATTTATCTGTCCAATTAACGCACATAATCTAATAAACGTAAAGTAACAAAATTTATATTCCTTAAATAGTATTAAAAACATTAAGATAGAAACTGTTAATTACCACGAATGAGTTATTGGATTTTTATTGTATTAATTGACGGAGTGGGAGTGTGGCTGGTTGGTGAGAAGATATATGATATCAATTGATCTAGTTTTAAATGAAAATTGTTCACCCAACATAAAGTGGGCGATTTTAATTTAATTATTCCGACTTCTTGTTAGAAGCGCTGATAAAATTTGATTGCTTTTCTTGTTTCTTTTGTTCGAAATATATTGTTTTTATTTTGCCTCGTTAGTCGGAAACTTATTCTGTAAGATTGTCAGTCTTTGATCGAAAGCGAACGGCATCTTTTAAAAATACGCAATAAAATGATAAAGGTAGTTAAATGTTTTTTCTTTGCAGTTAGATTTAGAAATTGAGTGGCCTATTAAATCATTTTTTTACGATTGACCGCACACTAATGACTTTTGAATTTATCAGCCTCTTAGAATAAATTGATGCCGGATCGTTAGTTCTTAATGTTGCATAAAATGTATGCAATAGTTACTACTAGAGCTATTTTATTATATTTTATATGAAAATATTTTTCACTCTTTATTTTCTCTGAGATGTTAAAGGATTCTTATAAGAAATCTTTTAGATTACTTTGTGTAAATAATATTTGTATTTTATTGTACTTTTAAAATAAAGTCAAGTCCACGTAAAGCAGTATTAATTAATATTTTTATTATCCTTTAATCATAAAAAAATAACGAATCACCCTTGAAAAAATGTCACTCCTACTAAAAACTAACAAAGCCGTATCAAAAAGCTTATATGAACGAAGTATAAATCAATGGTCGACGGAGAAATCAGACAAAACATATTCTATTTGATGATGTTGTGACGATAATTAAAAAAAGTATTTGGATGACGCTGCGACTTAAAGATGAATTAGACTACAAGATATCGGTGTCGTATCCGCAACTAGAGTATTCAATCCCAGAGCCTTTTTCCAATGCCGGGATTAGCTCACCGAGAAATTTGAAATGCTCAATTTGCTATACTATTCCACCAGATTTTTTTTTAACTCTTGCAATTCCAAAATCGTATCAATTTTCGGGATTTGCTCAAAATTTCTCAATCCCGAAATCCCGGGATCCCGACCATGTCAATCCTGGGATTTCGGGATCCCGGAATTGGATGCCCTATCCGCAACGATTAGTAGAGCTATGTGTCACCGCGCTCTAACCAAACGGTACATTGCCATCGATTTTCCATATGGTATCGAAAATATTAACTTCAATATTTTAATAAATCTTTTTGTCATAAAAATAAATGATAACAATGTTTATAGGCCAGCTTGAAAATACGAGTTAACTCGATAAGTCATTTGAAAAATACTGTTGTATCTAATAATTGGACATTATCAGTTGCATATCATTAGTCAAATAAATATTTATTGTCATATCTTATCTCTATACAAAATTCTTTCGATGTATTTTTAAAATGTATTCAATTAATGTAAAAGTTAGGATATCTTTTTGACATTTCAAATTTTATCGATTTGTAGATATAAATAGTTATTAAATAAAGCACACAATTATTTTTCCTGCATTTTTCATATCTTATTCAATATGACTGTAATTGGTACGTGAAATAATTGAATTAAAGCGATGATTTTTGTAGTCACTTATTTTATTTGATTATATTCATTAGTCACCTTTTCGATTTGGTTGAAAATGAATTAATAAAGCTTTTTTATTTGTTTAATCTGGTAGTAGTGGTGTCAAGAGCCTATAGCTCAAGCCTAGCAATAAAATGGTAAAAATGATAGTTTGAACAACAACGAACAACGCAGAGCGTGATCATACATCAATGAAGGTGACATTTAGCTTACACCTTACCCGTGAATTCTTTGTGACTATTCAAATATATGAATTCGTGTATAGAGGTATCATAAATATGTATAGATTACGCTATGTTTATTTCTCGCCGGCCAGGAATCAAAAAAATTACACTCGAGTGTAGTGTATAGTATCAAAAGTAGAACTATTTATTTTTCTAAGTTGCGAGAAAAACACGAAAAACGTATTGTCGGCTTTTTGAGTTTTATCAAATTTAGCTCAATTTTAAACAAAGCTCATCAACGAGTGCAACGTAAAATTTGTATGGGACATCACATAAAGTAACTCTGTGATTGGTCGAAATACTGATTTACCAAACTGTTCTACTTTTGTTTCCAACGTCGTGGACAGTTCTGCTTTTGATATCAAGCATCATTTTCTTTTGCGTTTTTGTACCACATTTATTTGATTGTTAATTTCTAGCCATACACTATTACCAGCAGAATAATGTGACAGCATTAGTTTAATTTCAACATATATTGGATAGTTCTGCTTTTGATACCAGACAACTCACATCAAAATTGAAAACAACAAAGTATTACAATAAGTATTCGCTATTTATAATATTAAAAGCCTAAATAGTATATTGGATATAAAAAATAATCTATTTTTTGAAAATCTTCGCAATCAGATCTCTGCGTGCTGTATTATTTAACCTTTAGAGGAGTGAATAGATCTATAATAGAGGTCTGCACGTACCGAAATTTTACAAAATTACCCGGTCCAAGCCCCAAAAGACTCAGGCCCGACCCGACCCGGCCCCGTGTCCAATACCACACTATTTACCCGAACCCGACCCGAAGCCCAGATTGCCTCAAATCTCAATTGCGCTTACCCGCCCGTGGGCTAGACCGGGTAAGAGCCCGATAGCCTGGCCCGGGCCCGTGCAGACCTCTAGTCTATACTGACCTTACTTTGCTGTTTTCACTTTTCTTAACATGACCGTCGCGTAACTTTTTCCAATGAATATATTTAATTCATACTGAAACCATATTCGTATGTGCTCAAAGACAGACACTCCTGTGTTGAGTTAAAAGTCCGTCCATACTCCTTTATAGACACATGGCGCCGCGCCGGCCGCCGATGTACATTTAGATGTATATTTAGAGTATTTAAATTCGATAGCAATAAAACTTGTATCTGTAAATTGGAATGATTGTTTTGCACACATAAAATAAAATGTGAATTTCGTGATATGTTTCTTATCAATAAATGATAAAATTTTGGAATATTCAAATTGAGAAATATAAAATTTAAGTTGCATTGAGACGATAAAATGAATTCACCAAATTAAACCTAAACGATCTCTGGTGCTGTTGTCGTTAATTACCTATTAACGAGATTGATTAAATAATTAAATCACAGTTTTTTTAATAGTTTATCCCACATTAACTGAGCTATCCTATCACTGAACTAGAAAGCATTAAAACGGTGATACAGTGTAGGTGGATAATGATCCGCTTTTTCTTCTTATTTTCTAATTTATAGCGAGTTTAAGTAGGTATTTGTTATTTAATATTTTTTCAGAAAATTAAGCCATAGCCAATTGCCCATCGACAAGAACACGCCTATATTTTATTATATTTAGTATGCAGCCTTAGATGAGAAAAAATGATACGATTTATTTATCAATTTAAGCACGAATTAGCATATTAAACTATAAAAAGGAGGTTTACTTAAAAACAATAATGTTATTTGTTTCAAGACAGTATTAATAATACAAATAAAGTCATACTTATTACACTGATTGCTATTTTATAATATAGCTACAATCGTTTTCGCTTTGCGAAGGATCAGTTGGTAAAGTGCCATTATTGAGCCGGTTCTTATCATATTAAAAATTTGTTAACTAAGTACCTATGCGATATTGTTTCATACAGTAAATTCATCACCGTATTATCTTTGTTACATTTTAAAATGTTAATCCGTTTTTGTATGTATCTCACGTGTTTATTGTATCATTGTGTAAAAAACGATTTAATAAATTGAAAACGCACCACCATTTTATTTTGTTCGTATTATTCATTGCCTTTGCTTTAAAAAAACTCCAGGAAGTGGTTTTTCTTTATTATATAAAAGTGTCGTCAGAAGTCAAACGTTTAAGTTTTAAAGTACCAGTCAGTATACACCAGAATAAGAAAAATCTACAATCGGATAAAACGATTCAAAAAATTCCAGCAGAGGCGGACTGTTTGTAATAAGTACCTAAATTCATACAACTTTTTAGGAAATATCAAAACAATAAAAGTTCGAAAAGATTTTTTTGATTAAAGAAAATGTTTGATCTTTCATAAAAAAACATAACTCACGTTTTATTTAGATTGTAATCTTACATTACACTAACATTAACATATTATACATTAAAAATCGTTTTGATAAACTAAACTTATATGAAATAATTCATTTCAATATTTATTTTATTGCCCAGTTTGTTATTTATTTATTTATTGTTAAAAATCAAAAATAAATAAATTATATAATTTATAGAAACGTTTACTAGGTGTGTACATATATATTTATTATCTTGATGTCATTCTTATCATATTATTTTCCAAATAAAATAGAACAAACATATCACAAATGAATATGTACATACTTAAATATTTCTTGTACTTTGGTAAAAAATAATATTACATTACAAAAGAACTGCAATATGCCATCATTTCATTATGTTTATCATTCAACATAAATTAACTACAATGATTGAGACAAAATATATTGGACGTTGTGTCTAGAACATATTTTTAAGTTTTTATTCGCAATATGTTTCCTCACGGCGGTACACGCATAGTGATTGCTCATGTTATTTATTGTACTATTATTATGTAGTATCACTGTATTAAATAAATAAAAATTCTTTCAATTGTCTCGACGTCGTATTTGAAAAAATACCTTATCTCGCCAATTTGCATAGCATGTTCAATACATAGTGAAATTGAAACAGCTAACAATACTTACTATCAGTATAATTATTGTTCAAATACTTTTGAAGCATAATAAAATTGTATTGAAATTATTTTAAAAAAAAGACCGCCTACGTATCAAGCTTATACATTATGTACAGTTGAATATTACTTTAGAAAATACCCACTCACATATTTTCTTATCGCGTCAAAGATTGCATTATTCCTTGACTACCTGGAGATACACGGGATTTTATTTCACTTGTAAGTTAAAGGTTATGTCCAAAGTTTTTATCTTGCCAAAGAAAGATTGTCCGTTTGATAAACACTGAACAGGTAGTCTAGCTCTATTGGCAAGATATTATTTCAGGGGTCGTTCTCAGTAAGCAACAAATCATTTCGGAATAATTTGTACGAATAAATCTCATCATTTTTTATCCAAATGCAATCGGAATTCACCTATCTATTGATGCATTCGGAATTCGTGTGTTTTTTGTTGTTTTGTGTTTGCACCTGTAAAATGGCCAATATTTTTTTGTGTTTAATACAATATTCAATAACACATTGAAAGGTAAGCCACATATTCTGTTTGTCATGAAATTCAACGTTCGGGTTTTACGTTTCTGCATAAATTAAGATTGTAATAAGTCATACATTTGCATTACATAGCATGATTGTCAATTGTGATAACAGAGTGAGTGTACTACTGAAATCTCTGTGAGAAAAAGCTAAGTTGATTTTTGAGATAGTGCACTGTTGTTTGTTCTGTACCGTTTAAACATAAAATTCTGAACATTATACAGATCTTTTTTTATTACCATATGTATTTTTATAATATGGGGCGACACAAAAAAGCTATATCGTGCATATTATAAACGTACAAAATTATTTTTTAATTTTTAAGAAACAAAAACAATTAAGCACACCATGTCTCGTGTGGTTCATATTATATTTTACAATACAAACCAAAAGATTGTAATTATACATATATATTAAAATAACGCTACATACTTGCAACGTTACCAAAGAAATAGAACACACATATTAACTCCAGCTGATTTCACGATAAATGTTATAACTTGCCAAGATACCAACAGCGCCTATGTTCCTTGCTTTAAATGTTTGCCCATTTCTATTGAACTACCCTAACAAATCATAGGTCTCTCTACCGATAGAGAAGTGTGTCGCCAAACCCCTTGTAAACTTAATGGAGATTTCGTTGAAAACTAAAAGTTAAGAATTCCAATATCTTTAAAGTTTTCGAAAGGTCACTTAGAATGTCGGCAGTTTGGCACTTATTTTGCTGATAAAGCGACAAATTTGAAAAGAATTTATCTAACGTCCGCGATAAAAACTCTTTGATACTTGAACGGTATAAGCTTTCAAAGTTTTGAGTTGTAACTAACAATAAAACAGTAAATGGTTTTAATTATTTTACATCATAAGAACCTAATTTCTTTTGATGTTGGAAAACTAAAATCATCTGATTACTGATTAAAATTATTACTTTATAATTTTCTATTTTTTCCATTTTAAGCAACTGATAGAAAATTTATTCCCTTTAATTTTGTTAAAGAATTAAAAAGCATCCGTTATTTTTACCATAGAAAAAATAAAATTAATCAGAGAACATCTAATAAGAAGCGTCTCGAGTCCTATAGATTTTGGCTTATCACTCTAAAAATATTTTTAAGAAACATATTCTGTAGAATAAGGTTTCCCAAACTTATTATGCAATGGAACACTTTGCAAATCTGAAAATGTTACTGGAACACAGCTTAAAAATAAATTTTCAATTTTTAAGTTAAACAGATCGCGTAATTTATAACAGTAAAAATATTTACAAAATATATGTTATTAAATCACTCATTATTTATTTATTATATATCTTTAAAACATGTTAAATAAAATTAATTAAATAAAACTTTAAACGATTCAAAATCTCCACTTGTACCTGGATATTTGACTTTTAAACATCAGAGGAGCATTATCATCACTCGATTTTTAATATGAAATAGAAGATGCTTAAATTTGTTGCAGCGTACATTACCATTCCATTTTTTTGCGGAACACCAGTGTTTGGGAAGCTCTGCTGTAGAATATATTGAAATGATCTTATATATTCATGATATCTCAGGATACCATCTAACGTAGACCCATCGGGGATTAGAACCAAAAGAACCAGCAGATCATCAATAATAAGAGGAGGGAATGTCTTAAGTATTTCAAAGTTCTTGACTGAATTTCACTTTTTTATTTAAAATTTCTTCATTGCGGCTATCTAACATAAAAAAATTGCATGTATAAAAAATCAAAACTACAATAGAGGGTTAATTTCACAGTTTCATTTATGATTCCAATATAGATTTTCTAAAACGCGATAGAATTGTATAAGTAATAAATATAAATATAGTTAAAAAATGTATTATTATTAAAACACGTGATTGAAAAAAACTAAATGGGGCAGGCCAAATTGCATTCGCCTCTGCGATATAACCATCTGCATAATAAATATACATCGGAATCGGGGGGACCGAAAAAAACTTTTGTATCGCTTCCCCCTAGGTACACGATTGATGAAATTTTTCAGTAAGTAGCAATAGAGTTATTATGTTCTCCGATCACAATGACTAATATCCAAAAAGGGGGTCGTCGGTATAAACAACGTGTTATATTAAAAGAAATACATTATTAATTCATTCTTCTCCTACTACTGCGCCGTCATTGGAATGGCGTATATGTATCGACACAGTTAAATTTATTTAACAAAATTACGTTATACCTCTAGTTTACACCCTTGTTTGGTTTTTGTTTGAAGGGTGTCGATTCGGATGAATGAAAACTTGATTTTTTACGAGCATCGTTTCCTGTTTTAGTAACAGAATATTTACGTATTCTCTCAATTCTTGTAGAAAAAACATTGTGTTATAATAAATAATTAAAACACGTTTTTTACTCAAGTGTTGTAATGCCTCATCATATATTGTCATATTGATGATACTCGTGATAATCAAAACCGGTACTTATCTTTAGGAATATTTTTTTATCAATTTCCGCTCCTAATGTGTAGCATATGGCTTCCAAATGGAGGTATCTCAACATAAGTTTTTTCTACGATAACTGTGTATTACTCAGTCGCACAAACTCTCTTTTTCAAATAGAGTAGAAGAGATAGAAGGATAAGGCTAAGAAAATTGCTGTTCATACAGGGGCCGTTCAATAGTAAACCATAACACATTACAAATAATTAAAATTAATCAAATATAGGTAGTCGAAAAAAAACATTATTAATGTATTTATTACTTTTAGTTCTGTAATCTAACACAGATATGTCTTGCACATTACACACACATGCCTTATTTAATTATTATTAGTAAATTGACTATGAAATATATGTGTTATTATCGCCAACAATACCATAAGACGTAATCCATTCAGTTGCAAATCTCTAATAACAGTTTCTGAGAGCCATTGACTGATCTCTCCCTAAATGTATGCATGGTTATAACTAGTGTTGTTAGTTCACGCATAGACACAAACACTTACGTGTATGAAAAATGATCATAGTGAATTGCCGCGTTGAAAGGAAGCCATGTCATTATTTACAATCATCGGCATTAAAAAAGAATATTATAACAATTTGTTGGGCGCATGCGTACACGCTCCTGTTACGCATCCGAAAAATTACTACACCGTGACAATAAGCATGCAATGTAGCTCGTTTTCGGGAAGTTGACTCTTTTGTGTTTTATTGTTAATTTAATTTAGTCTATAGAATAAGAAAAAATATATGAATTATTTTACGATTAAAAAATAAAAAATTTAAAAAATATCATATATATAGTCATTTATTTTTTAAACGTAGATCAGACAGACACTTACGTGATGTCGAAAAGCGTATCGAATGTTACATATAATAATTTTAAATCACACAATTAGAAATTTAATGTTTTAAATGTTTCTGCCAAGAAATTGCAGCTTACATCATTCAAGTGAAATCTTATAAGACAAATATTACAAAATTATTTAATAATTTCGGCCTTAACGAATAAACGCTTATCTATAATAAAAATAACGTGCAATATAACGGCTGTGTAGAATGATTTAATGTTTTAAACGAAGACTCAAAACGAAATTTAAATGGACTAATTTATGTTGATTTATCGATGAACTAAGTATGTATATATTGGTATATAGTTCAAGTTTTGTGAATATAACTTTAATATGAAATCTGAGCTAACAGTATTTTTTTCTTTATTCAAAATTTTGAATGAATTTTTTTACAACTATTGTGAATGGATTGTGAAATTCTGTACCGAAAAAATCACACACATCTGTAAATCATTTTAAATATGAACCATTCAAGTAATTTTATGTATGAATAAAATTAACATATTATCAACGTAAAAAATTACAGACGTTCAGTGGGATGACTGTGATTTTGATAAGATTATTATAAAAATATTAACGGTGGCATGCAATAGGTTTATCCGATTCCATCGGCAAAAAGTCTTGACTGTTTGAAACTTTTATTAAACGTGTTTATTTTCGTCACAATGAAACAGCTCAATACTAATGAAATAACATTTATTTAGAGCACGGGTTCCCAACTTGGGGGTCGCCCGGTGAGCTAAAAAAAAAGAGTTTCGGGGACAATCCGGGGAAAAGTATAGCAAATCGAGGATTTCAAATTCCTCGGGGGGTCGCCTAGTCACGGCTTTTATAAAAAGGGGTCGCCACCCGAAAAAGGTTGGGAACCTATGATTTAGAGTGTGTGCTAAAACGCTAGTATGAACGGATCTAAATTATGCTTTTACTAGATGAGAAAATTAGCTTAAAACAACCATGTTGCTAAAAAATGGTAGTGTTACAAGAACAACAAAAAATATGTCTGATTATGTTTGGTGATAATGCGATGTCGTCAATGTAACATTACTTCTGTTAAGTAAATTATACCAAAATATATTTACTAAATAAGTTTAATTAACAAAATAATTTCATATCAATAATCCACGTGTGAGTTAAAGAAAGCAGCATCAGAAATGATACTAAAACCCCGAAACGATTCAATATTGTTTCATCACTGGATATCCACTATATTAAAATGTCATCGGATTTTTGATAATAACGTTCGTACGTTTGGTATGAAATAATTTATAAGCTTAAGGCAATTATATACATTACAGTAAAAAATAAAAGAGCATGTGAGGATTTAATAAAAAGTACCTAACCCTATTCATTAAATATTATTTAACGATAAATAGCTAATCCAAATCTGGGAGCTGAGTTTCGATTGGGGGTGAATGTGTCAGCGTGGTAAAAGCCATTAAATATTCTTTTGTATCACGAGGTGAAATATGCGCTGCCGTTTTACGAACGAATCGCATCGCATTTTCTAGGTCAATCGCCACTAAGTCGAGTTTGCTTTAATTCATTTTTTTGGGCTCGGGAAAAATGCGAGAATTCATTTAATTTGGTGCGGACGCACGCAACGCGAATGATTTACATGTATTAGGGGGAAGTTTCCAGTGACCGCTCGGAAGGCGAAAATCGAACTTGTTAGTATGGCGTGTGGGACTTTTCAGTTAGGTAAGCGAATCATAAACGGTGGTTTGCGAAGCTATAAAATTAAATTTTAGCGAACACTAGTATTGCGGCAAGGGAATGTGAATACCCAAAGTTTTTAAAATACAATTAAAAAATGTTTTTCTACGACATTCTAAATAGCATAATAATCAAATTTAAATCGTTTAAATTATGTACATTCACACAAATTTTGTCACTAACGACCCGGGTTTCGCCTTTCTGCATATTCAGACGTTGGACGGATGAACTTGAACTGATAATCATAATCAACTGAACATAATAATCAATTTTAAGTCTTAAGTGTGAACGTTCTTAGTTTAATTATAGGCAATTACAATTATGTATGCGTACATCAAAAATTCTGATCATTGCTTAGCGAAAAAATTACTCGTCTTCAAATGCTTAAATACTTCGGTATTAATGTGATAAATAAATTAATAAAAGTTATTTGTAATCGCGCTGTGTAGAACTATTGGTTAAATTGGTAAAACTACATTTCAATATGTTAAAAATAGTACTTTTTTTAATACTTCATTTTTACCATAGGCCTTCGTCTAATCTAATTTAGATTAGATATATGTACTACATACTCGCTCAGACGAGATTAATAATACATCTTATCGTCCACTATAATATCCTATCTTGTATTTAAAAAAATTCATGTTATAAATTAACTTTAATAATCGTAATAGCAAATTATTTAATAAATAAATCAATATTTATGTATAATTCAATGATCTTATTGGAAGATGGTTTAGGTACTACTGACTCACTGAACAAAAAATATTCCAATTTAGATATCTGTATGATGTTTAAAATTAGTTATTACAAATATACATATTTTATAATATTCAACAAACTGTGCTATTCATTTTATTTTTAAGGTCAGTGCATTTTCTATTTGTAACGACATAATCCGCATTTGTAAGCGGTTCCATCATTAATAAACCTCGCTTGAAATTGCAGCTACAACGATCACAAAATAATGAAGATAGATTTTTAATTTGATTCAATAGTGTTCTAAAATTGCAGGTTGACTGCCACCCGCCATATGTAATTATTACAACAGGGTGTATGTAAATTTTCATTGTGCTTATTCAAATTGGCCTCCGTTGTTCAAATTGGCTTCATTGTATATTTTAACGTAAACGCGACGATTTTAACGATTTGACTAATGCAAAAATTATTGTATTCACTTAAGTTATAGCAATTGCTACTCATTTGTTACTGAATATACGTTAACTTTGGCATAGAGTTAAATATAAACGGTTTAAAAAATGTTCAATATTTTATGTATCGTTTATCTATTTTATAACTGCTAATGTTGTATGTGTTTGTATGCAATACGCTAGATTTATGTAGTATATTAAACATTGTATTGATACACAACACAATGTAAAAAAAACTTTGTTTTGTTGACAATGTTTTAAAATATGGTATTTATAAAATATTTGATAAAAAAGAATCAAATCAGTCTTTTCAAAAGGAACAGATTTCGCAACATACCACGACAGTGATAAATATAGAGGCCGTTGAGAAAATGTAAAAGTTTGTACAAAATTATTGTTAAATAGTCGAAGTATGCCCAAGTTAATAATATGATACTTTATATGTGTTATGCTCTTAAAGCTAGATTTATAAAACACATTAGAAAGTCAGAGTAGTTGTCTAGCAATGTTAAAACTACTGTAATATAATGAAACACTATTAAACTATGTATTTGAGAATAGATTTTCTATAAAGGTATTGTATAATCTTTGAAAAAAAGTCAGCAAAAATATGCATTCGCTCTTAGTACTTGCCTGATAAATCATATCGTCAATTTATAACGTTTAGTTTGTTAGTAAGACATCTTTTAAAAAAACAATAGTTTAAATAGCGAGCATAGCAATATTCAAAAAAATCAAATATGTATTATCATTTTATTTAATTTTATCAGTAAGTGTTTAAGAACTGATGTACCCGATTTCCGATAAGCAGTGCAATACAAGATAACGTTTTAATTAATAAATATTATATTAAAATTAATTCAACTTTTATAAAAATTTAACCCATATCCAATCCAAATGTGGAGCATAAGGCATCCTAATTAGGGTATCCAATCCCGGAGCCTTTTTCCAATCCCGGGATTTTGGGATTGATTAATTTTGAATCCCGGGATCCCGGGATTGAGATTTGAGATTTTCTCACCGAGGAATTTGAAATCCTCAATTTACTATACTTTTTCCTTGGATTCTCACAGAACCTCGTGTAATTTTTCGGGATTTGCTCAAAATTTCTCAATCCCGGAATCGCGGCCATCTCAATCCCGGAATTTCGGGATCAGAAAATTGAACGGGATCCCGGGATTGGATGCCCTAATCCTAATTAAGAGATTTCAACAGAAGTTTTTCAACTAGAACTGGTTGTTATTCAGTTGATCAACTCGTTGTCTTTTTTTTCGAAAAGAGTAGGAATACGTAGAAAAGATATGTCCCGTTATTTTAAGATTGAATGGGTGGGAGGAAATTTTTAGACATCACAAACGATTATGTGTCCGAACAGAAGTCGATAAATCGATTGAAAAAGTGTTGTTTGTACTGGTATTCGAACGCGTTAGATATGTCACGGAAGCCAACGACGTTGACCACTGCGCTAACGATACGATATTTGACTTATATTATCGATGGCTTAGTGTCAAGATGTTGTAACTATCAAAATGAGTTAAGAACGCAGTTGGCTGTAAAATGTTACATTTTATATAATCTAAAAATTTTGTATCTCCCTGATTTGAAATAGAATTGCCATTTCAAATTTTTTTGACATTATATAACATCTTGACACTAAGCCATCGTGCCGCTAAGCATGCAATTGTCAAATCCTATTGTAGATGTTTGCAAAGGTCATGTTTAAATCGATACCGAATCCGTTTGGTGGAAATGGAGTATGGCCTGGGAAGTTCGGTGGCCGGGTAGTCAGATCCCAGCGTCGGCAGCCGTGCCCTTATTATTGTATCCATCATGAATGGATGTTGTGGCTGTCGCTTGAAGCGTGTCCGCAATGATTTATGTCCCACGACGCTCGGACAGGCGACGGTGCTGACGGCCGGTTTCATTTTGGCGCATTGCCCCGACGTACCCTTTGTCAAATCCTTCTCTATATAGGTCAGAATCTAGCATTATTTGCGACTGTGTGTGTGTGCATCGAAAAATCGATGGCTTTATTACTACGGTATGTAATAAATGGCGGTTGACATACGGCTTTATCTCGGATATGGATAATTAACTTTCTTAATTGAGCATTTTATTATTTTAACATTAGACCGATGTGTATCCGGGCTTGTTAATAACCATCTTTGGTTGAATCATAATTATAATTTTCTGATGTCTAGTTTTGTACTTGTATTTTATGTTGCGGTAAAGACATGATCAAACGAACAGCTTATTTACATACTGTTATTATCTGATCACTCAACTAATTTAAAATTTGATTTAATAACTTTGTTACTCCACTTCTTCTATTAAAAATTGTGACAAGTATAACCAGAGAGAACATCGCAAGGTTTACAAATAAATTAAAAACTTATTGTAATTTTAAGTTATATATTTAAAAAAAACGTTTTTTTTAAATCTTTATTAGACGCCAGAGATGGGGTAAAGTATTAACATTGATAGTACTTTATAACATATTTATTACATATATGTATTAGGTACAATAAATCCTAGAGAGACGCCTATCTTATTTAGAATTTTACTATTTTTTTTAACTTATATTAATGACTGTAAGCTATTCATTTTAAATCTTTCGTTAGTTACTAGAAGGAATATTATTTAATATCAAATGATTCGCAAACTCCTTTTCGTTAGACAATAAATAGGTGGAGTAACAAAATTTAATTTACATTCAAAATGAACTTCTACAAAGTTATCGCCAAATCCATCAAAAACACGCTTTGAATGTTTGCTAAAGAAGAGAATCTATAAATAATTATAATACTACAGATTAAGTCTAAAACGAAACATGATTAAATAATAATCAACGTGACCACAATATCTAAATAAATTTTAAAAATACTAAAGTAAAGAAAAACAATACAAAATTTCATCTCATAAATATATCTTGTGATATACTCAGTCTTGTTCATACATAACTGTGACTTCTTCTTCTTCTTCTTTTTATCGGCTTCAAAACCTTGTCTTTTACACTTAAAATGCACTTTCTGAAGACTATAAAATCACACAAAACAAAATAGAACGTAGTTACAATCTAATACATTATTACAAAGTGTAGTAAATTGCGTTAGATATTCGCTACCCGAAAGTAACAGTTTAGAGATAATTGAACTTCAAGATTTGTGTTGTACTTTTTAAATAGCGAATTATGGTTTTATTTATTTTCTTTTACGGTTTATAATAAAGGATAACAGTATGTTTTTTTGTATACTATTATCTGTATCTAGTTATTTTACTAATCTCGCTAATGCTTTAAAGATACAAGGCAATATTAATGAATATAAATGTATTTTTTTTTATTGGTGTATATATAAAAAAATGTTTCATTATAAAGGTCTATCTTTCAGTAATCAATTGGCATATTTATCTTAAAATCGACACTTTTCACATAATCTCACTGTTGCTATATGGTAGAGAAGACATAAATTAAATATATATTTTACGATATTAAGCAAAGGTTCATGTTTGTGACATAATCAAATTGATTAGAAATATTTAATGGTATCACAAATTGAAAAATAGGTTTTTGTCGTATTACTTACCATCACAAAATGTAGAAAAAAAACTCATCAAATATATTCTCTGATATCCAATTAAATTAGCTTGTTTGAGTCATAATAACAAATTCGAATTGTTTGATTTCATTCCAAGCGAAAAGCTGTCTAAAAATCGACTCTTACTTATATACATCAAACGCCGTCGCTTCCTCACAAATAATACAAGCCGTCTAACACGTCTCTAATATTAGATTGACCACCAATGTTCTTGTGTTATGTATTATTTTATTATTTCTGTTGTATCCGGTCTCGCTTTGCTCTCCGGTCAAAAAGAAAATATAATCCCACGCAACAAAAATACGCTATAAATAAGCCCAATTGACTTATTAAATCACTCTTAAATCTTATCACGAAATAAAGCTCAAAAATGATTTACCTATCTCAAGATGTCATTTTATTTATAAAGATGTTAAGAAGTTAAGAATTTTGACCGCTTTGACAGATATTTCATTAATCTTTTTTACGAATATGCTACACTGAAAAATAAAACACTCTTTCGGATTAATTAATTTCACATTTATTTATCAGGATCAGGACTGATTTTGCTCATCACGAGGAGTATTTTCAACTGATAAAAACATACATTAATACAGGGCTACTTATGCTTAACTAGGTAAGACTAAGAAGGGTTACCAGAAAAAATGGTCATAGAAATATAATCAAAATAGCAAATACAAAATAAGAGTAAATTACAATAAACTGATCATAACTTGTTTAACCTCTAACAAATAACTGTATTAGTATTTTTAGCAGTTACGTCTAAGAATGTATTCAGCACTTATTAGGTTCGATGATTCATTCATTCGTACATTAATTCTCTACAGTCTACACAATGATTATTCCTGTTTTTATTTAGGAATATTTAACAATTATAATACCTTCTATCGCGCAGTCTTATTCTATCATAATTTATATTTTCGATAACTCCTTATTTTAAATGTACGACATCAATATAATCAGTGCGCAAAGTTTTCTTGTATAGAGAATTTGGGGACGGATCGAAAAATCAAATCTGTCCCAATGTCTGGTAAAATAAATTATTCTAGTAACTGAAAGTGACTTAATGTTTTAAGATAATATTAGATTAGACGGTTGGAATATAATGTCTGTTCTAAAGTATGATATAAAGTTGTATTATTAAGAGGTGATGTTGATGTGGTGACCAACGGATGTAATTAATCATCCTATTCTAAACAAGATTTTCTCATGAACGATTTTCTCATGAAAAAAAAAACAGTAGAAAACTTACTAATGAAAACTAAAACGAACGCTTGCCAGGTATAAATAATAAAACGCTAAACGCTAAACGCTAAACGCTAAACGCTAGCAATAAAACGTACAAAAAATCACGATTTAAATTTTGAATACGTAATATTTATAATAATATGTACTTACTAATATTTCAGGTAAATGTGTTACGTCCTCTTTACTATAATTACGTACGGATTCTCGTATTGCCTTTATTTGTGTTTGCTTATTCTTTAAAATAATGTTATTTTAAAATCTAACGTTCATGCGTATAGTTAAATCTTATTAATTGTAATAATAACAAATTGATAATACAAAAGATTTACAGTTTTGTCTTGCGATACGAATAAAACAATCATCAATTTTATATTACTTTAGCTTTAAATGAATAAAAAATAATTACGGAGCTTTTCAGCTAACATTCATAACATTATTATGCGTAACATCTTTTATATATATTATAAACCAACTGAAAAACGTTCTAGTTGTTAAACGTAATGCAAATAGTCGGTTTAATTAATAGCTTTAAACAAATGAAGGGCGATATAAATTGTTGTGGTTTTTAGATATTATAATACGGATGGGATCGAGTAATGAAACCAAATCCATAAATGCAACATATTGTGGTTTCAATAATGTGCAATCCAGGATTGCACATTATTGACTATTACATACTTATATATAGTCTTCTATATATATTCATCGTATTTATTTTTCAAATTATTATTTCATTTTTTTTTAATAAATGGCAATTAAACATCGAGAAGTTACATAAAGTATGATACATCGCCTTCGTTTTACAACTGTGAGTGAATAACTATTTTTTTTTTAATACGAATCTATGAAAAGTTTGATATTGTGGATATCGAAACATTTTGCATGGATTTGTATTCCTCTAGTATTTGAATAAAAAAACTTTTTTTTATTCAATCTTATTACTATCAAGCAAGTGGAGTCGGAGTCATGGGTTTTGCCTAGAGTCGGAGTCGGTAAAATCTTACGGCTCAGACCGATTAAAAAAATGATATTTCATGTTGTGTATTGAAGTCACAAGAGCCCATAGTGTTTGCCACTGCATGTAAGGCTGACAAGAGATGATCTGATATTATACACACATATATATTTATAAGTTAAAATAAATTTCTTTGGTGACGGAGTCGCTTTTTATTTTAGAGCTGGAGTCAAAGTTGTTGTTTTTCTTACTCGACTCGGCAGCCCTGATTACTACACTTGAAATAATACATAGCCGTTATTATTATACTTGAACAAAACATAAGTATTTTTAATTTTTATATTCAGTCACAAAAAATATATTTTTTTAAAACTAGTATATACAACGACGATGATGTACCACAACTATGTATTTATAATAGTTACCCTAATGTTCAATAAATAAGATAAAATATCTGATCCTCATGCTTTTTTATAAAAAAAACTTTAAAAACTGTTAATATATAAGAAGTGATTTTGTGGAAAAAAATAGAAGATAACATAATGTTTTCTTTAAAAGTGTGGTTATAAGACTATGTTTCGTTAAAAGAATAACTGTATAAAAATCCATTTTCCCCCCAGCAACTAGTGCTGTATAGTCAACGTTTAGTTGAAGCCATCAATTACAGTGCAATGCCAAATGCAACCGAGAGTCGCAAAGTGCATCCATTTGGTGCAGCGGGCATTCACATTTCACAATATTTCACTGACCACTTCATACTGAACATATGTTTTCATTTGATCATGTCAGCCTCAGGGTAAATGTGTTAAAAAATAATCGTATGCATATTTACAAACACATTTCCACTGCAGGCAATTAAAATGACAGTACAATAATTTTAAATGTTTCTCATTAACTATTTTCGGCGAGTGAGCTGAGTTATTTATTTCAATTCTGTTCATATTCACAGTAACAAAATATCTATGCAATTCATTCGTTTTCAATTTTTATTATATTTGTTTAATTACTATCGTTCAAGTTGACAATTATTTGTAGAAAGAAATTATATTAATACAAATAATAAACAATGTATTGACCAACATCGACCATATCACGTCATAAAATTTGATATTATAATGCAATAAAGTACACGAAAAATTATACATTACAAATCAAAGAGTATTGATTTAAACCATAAAATCATAAGTATTTTACACATTTAAGACACTTTAATATTGTCTTTAACTATATAAGTTTTTAAATTACTGAAGATATAATCGATTTAACCTGAAAATACTTAAATTATACGAGTAAGAAAAATGCAAACTTATGTATGATATTGTGACTACTGAAAGTAAGTGATAAAATTTTAGATTTAAATTAAAACGAATTTTACAAGTAAAAGAAGACTTAATGCATTTCGTTTAATAATTACAATATTCTTTAATATAAAAAAATATTACAAAATGATTCTTAGAGTCTAAAATAATATTTCTCGAATTCGTTTCTTAATATTGTTTTTATTTGACAAGCGAAAGATTAACATTTCGACGACAATTCTTTTTATTTTATTTTGAAGACAGATTTATTCACAAGCTTTATAAAGATGAGACATGCAATATATTTATTATGAAAACGAGAACCAAGTATTATTATTCACGCACGATGCAATGAGCGCTAGGACAAAATAAACACTCGAAAAGCTAAAGCTCCTTTCAAAACAGTCTTTTGATTTGATTTGTTTGCTTATTCTCTCAGCTGATTCTAGCTCACCCACAATAATATTCTCAGTATTTTTAGATAATACACATCTGCTACGCTATCCAACATCTCGTCTGGCAGACAGGACAACTCAGAAGTTATACTGAATGAAAATTATAAATTCGCATTTCTTACGAAGCGTAAAACTTTATCTCTCATTTTAGCTTACATTATACAGGCAGATTTTTCGTTGCGAAAATACATTTCTTACAAATTGTGCAACTGTTTGAAATAAGCCAATGTAACATGTGAATACTATCAATATATTGTATAAATATATTTTCACAACTCTTTTATTTTTCCGAATATTTTTCACGTGTATAAAACGGTGAATTTATTTTAGGCCGCGGTATTTATTCATGGAATGAAATTAATTTTATTTTTAAATGTTACATTTTTTGCATTCATAAGCGATTTTATTTTTCCTCAATAAAAAAAAAGCATTTCAAAATATCACACACTTTACTTGCCAATTTATTTTTGTGAATAAAAAAAGCTGTTCATTTTTATAAGATTGTCATAATTTGATTACCGACATTAAATAAAATTTTATAATGATATTTCATTCCATTAAATTATTTTTGATATCAATACGTTTTAATGATTTTCTAACTAAAACTGAATATATTAAATATGTTAAAACTCACGAAAAAAATATTATAAAAAAATATTACACAAAGTTTTATTTACACTTTCAAAAAACAAAATGAAATATGATTGTTTCTGATAAAGCAAGCTTTTATATTTGATACTATAACACTATAATACATCTAACTTTAAATATTATATAAAAAAAACATTTTTGTGACCAGTGAGGAAGGTTTGGAATAAAACACCGATTTAAAATAACATCGTGAAAATTTTCAAACATCACGAAGAATATCAAATATTTATTTTAGGTCGGTGTAATAATAAACTTCACATCAGCCCATTACGCTTTTTTATTATGTAAAAAAATATCGTAAATAGATTTATATTTCACGCACGTTGAACAGCTGGCCTTACTGTTTGCTAGAAACTTGTAATTCAAAACACCGGTCAAAAATGTAAACGTATGGAGATAAGCATGAATTCAAAAAAAAATTGTTTTATTTATGAATCACTAGAGGAAATAACTACTAAATTAGTTATTATAAAATTATGTATACTATATATAACGGTACATATCTATTGATATGGTCCAACTATTTTTTTTTATAATTCTTAAGATTCGCCTCAATAGTTTGAAAATGTAATATTAAACATAAAAAAATACCTACCGCATCGATTTGAGCATCCAATGAATTCCTTCAGTCTTCTGTGATAAGGAGTAGCACTTGATTCTTTGAAATTTCACTGGTGAATAATAATTTACTGTTTCTTTCAACACATAAACACTTTGAACTTATTATTGCTTTAACTGATAAACTAATAAATTAGTTGATATGTCTTATGCTTAAATGAAATCTTCAAACAACAATTCATAACTTTGTTCTCGGATAACCTATGACTTGTAATGTTTCATCAAAAGAAGCGATGTCTTTATCGCCGCAATTTCTAGCCGAAGAAAAATGTTTTAATTTAATTATATCTTAGAAATAGTATCGCTGATGAGCGTTGTCGAAGCACGACTTTCCATTAACCCAGCCTGCATTAACGTGACCCTAAGGGTGTTCGCTACGCCGTAGCGGACCACGTAGTAGCGCGTGTACTACGCCGAGCGCAAAATTAAACACTTTCCAGCGGAAAATATCGAATGCCGAATCGAAAGAAAACACTCGGCGCCTAGAGGCAGTCGCGTTAAAAAAGCTTTATCGCCTATCGAATGTTTGCATTTTCCACAGTCCGTAAGACGACATGAAAACGCTAGGGGCGCAAACCCCGCGAATTTGGGTCGAAATCTGTCGTAATACTGCTAATATACACTCGATAAAATAAAAGCTGACGTGAACCTAATCATTCAAGAAGCAGAAATGAATAAAATCACAACCGAATCTTTAACACAACACATGCGACACTCTTTCCTTACGCATATCAGGTCTGAAAACACTTGTGATCTTTATTGACGATCGAATCGTACTGACACATGACTACGTTAGTCGTATTCGATTCGTTTTCGGAAGCGACGAGCGTACGTCCACTCCGCGCGGGCTCTGGTTTTCGACTGACTTTGGCCGCACTTCCCCTGCAGGGGAACCCTGCCCTCGCGCGTCACTTCCTCTCGCTCTCGCGAACCCGCCCGCCCACTAGCGCCAGGCGGCAGGAATGAAAAGCTGGATGTAGGTACTTTCATCACGGATCATGCGTGGCTTATTGGGAATTTATTTGGAGTTTTTTCCCAGTTTTTGTAGCGCCGCGTTTTGTCCGGGAAGAAGTACGACCTCTCGGATCATTGCGTCTCAAATGGCTTTTAATACTGAAATTGTTTCTATAGTTACTTGGGAATAAATTTATTTTAATTATACATGTGTTTCAAAATGTCTATAAAGATATAAGCATCAAAAAAGCAATCGCATAATAAATATCATCAGAATGCATGTGGCAAGCAGCAAAATACTTCCAGTCATTTATTTATGATACCTAGGACAATATATATTTAATTTTATTTATTCCTTGTATACCTTGCTCAACAATAAATTTAAGCAGGAATCTTAACTCTAATTGTCATAAAAAATTCAACCTCTCTTCCCCTTAAAACAAATTACATAATTGATTAACTATTATTTTTAATAGATTTTCTCAGATTTTTATTTTTATAATCTGAAAAACATTATTTTGTTTTGCATCGGAAACGACGATAAACACACTTTAATTTTTCATACAAATACTTTACCTACATAGCCCCTCCCCCATATTCCATGAAAATGAAGTAAAGGAATACTCAATTCTTTTCAAACTTTTGATTGGTTCGGTGGTAACTTTGTGAATCACTTACTATGTTATTAATTAAAAAAAGATAAAAAAAGGCTATTTTTTTGGTACCCTGGATACGTTTCAAAGAACATGGTGCAAAAAATTTAGATTAAGAAGATGACGTTGTATGTTTTTTAATATATGTAATGCTTTTCCACAACGTACTGACACACATCAAAATGATTATAAACCTTTTTTTCAAAATCGGTGATAAATATCAATGTAAACGAAGAATCAAGTGTATTCGACCCGTAATAGGCAGAAAATCGTAACCGCCTTTTTTTTGTTAAATTTACAGGAGGCGTTTTTTTAAACTTAAATTTGAAAGAGGAATTCTAGTAAATAATAGCATATGTTCAATGCCTATCCTTATATTATAATAAAATTTTCTGGCTATTTTCAGGTTTCTAGATCAACCGGGGTCCACATGGAACAAACGATAACAAGGCAACACATTAAAATGCACAGGCCCTAAAAAAAGATCAGGCGTATGAGATAACGCTCTAAAATTTACCAAATTGTGTCGCTTAAGTTCTTTTGCTGATCAATAAAATAGTTTAATTAACCTTAATTTATATTTTTTTACATTTGTAAAACCCAAACTCAATAGTTAGTTTTAAGATTTAGTATATAGCCAATCCTAGACTAATTTTTCGTTTGTAAGAAAAAAGTAATATTTGCTTAACCCAAAACGAAAACTTTGTCGTTTATTCATATCACTAGGCACCGAAAAAAAATAACCGAAATGTTTGCATTTTGTTAAAATCCAACAAAAAAAACACACATAATATACCTAAGATAAGTAATTTTAATTAATATTTATGTTTTGATATGTAACTAAAATATAACGTGCGACAAATGAAAAAAAAACCCCTTCGATGCGTCACGAATCACGATGATCGTACGCAGAATAATTGTTAGATTAAATTTGATTCCATAAGACATTGACCGGATTATAAAAATAAACATATTGTCTTCAACTGGACTTGCTATATTTATACTATCATTATTATAACTACATATATGTATATCGTTCTGTGAAACACTGATTATTTATACATGAAAATTTTAAAGTGGTCATACTGTCTGTTTTTACTTTAATATGTCTTGTATAACAAATACTTATTACAATGGAGATATTTTTTCTTCCTAAAACACTTAATACAACAAAAATACTCTCAATGTAAATATGCTTGTAAACCTTGCTGCGATTTCAGAATTCTGGAACAAAAGTTATCTTTTCTAAAGGAGGGAAGGAGATAATTAATTACTCACAAAGTTTGACTGAAAAGTTTGCCAAAACGTAAAAGCAAAACTCAAAGGTTAAAACAGTATTCATTTCGGAAATGAACAAAGAATAAAATACGCTGTGAAGTTTGATTGACATTCAAACAACAATAATAATGACGCTGGAGTGATTACCCTTATCAAGCCGATGATTATTTTTATCACAATTCAAATTAAATTAGCTTCTAAGACTCAAGATAACTGCTATCAGAATTATCTCATACAATACAGCCTAGTTAGCAGCTATTCTGATACATATATTACAATACATCATCCATGTATAGGATATCATTATTAGTAACATATTTTTTAAAATCGGTAACTTATGATTCAAATTAAACGCATATTCGTTTGGTTAAAAGTGAAATGTTTTATTTAAATTGACATCGTAAATGACTATTTAATATTATAAAGACGGTTTAAATCAGCAATACTCAACTTTTTTTTTCACCGGGGCCGCATGCCGGTTTTTGCTACATGAAATGGGCCACAGCATATTAAGAGTAATAGTAAATATGCCAAATACTTTACATCGTATAGTGACAAAGCATATATGTAAGAACACAGAAATACAAATGTATCCAAAATACTCAACTATATATATTTTTTAACATCAGATGTTTGAAAAAGCATCTGATGACTATGATTATTTTGGGCTTTACATCAGCGGCGTAGCCATCTCATGGAATTGTCATGCAATTCACGAGGGCCCAGCGAAAGGGGCCCTAGAATTTTTACATACATTCTATCTTAAATTAAATTATTCCATGAATTTGATCACTTCTGTACACGGTTTTTGACGACCGTATTTTCCGTGTAAAAGAGAGTTTAGTGTAGTTAAAATAACAAATTTCTTGGAGGTCCTTGCGTGACGTTTTTAAATTGGCGGATCAACGGAGGGGCATGCTCCCCCCTGAGGAGAATTTATTTTCCATTTTTCTAATTTATTAAATCTTTAATTTCTTTAGTTTACTATGTTTTATAAAATACATACTTAATTATATATTGATTATGTTTATATAGATATATTATTTTAAAATCTATTTTTTAATGTTTTATTTATGTATCGTGTTTATTTTCAAATTGAATGGCCCCCTCCTGGAACAATTTCTGGATCCGTCACTGCGTTTGTATGAGGGCCCAAATTTCTAGCCACGCCAGTGCTTCATATAAAATCTGAATGGGCCACAGGTATAGTACCGCTAGTTTAAATAAAATGGAAAAGATTTTAAATCGTTTTAAAAACCAATAAATCAATTCGTCTCAAATAAAAGGCAATATTTTATTTTGAAAACTTTTTGATATTAAATAAAAGCAAATATGAAATATGTGGTGCTGAATTTTCACGTTAATGGAAAACGGTTAGTAAAATCTTCATAAATGTCTTTTTAAATTAAGAAATATCACTGTCAAAATACTTTAATTAGTTTTTACAGAGATAAAGAAATAATATACACGTATTAGACCATAGGTTCCCAGCCTTTTTTTGGGTGGCGACCCTTTTTATAAAAGCCATGTGACCAGGCGACCCCCCACGAGGAATTTGATATCCTCGATTTGATATACTTTTCCCCCGGATTGTCTCCGAAACTCCTTTTTTTTTAGCTCACCGAGGAATTTGAAATCTTCGATTTGCTTTACTTTTTCCCCGGATTGTCCCCTAAACACTTTTTTTTAAGCTGACCGGGGAATTTGAAATCCTCGATTTCAAAATCGAAAAAAGTTGGCGACCCTCTTGGGGGTCGCGACCCCCAGGATGGGAACCCGTGTATTAGACGATGACTCGATATTATTATACTTTAGTTTCAGCATAGAAATCAACGACGTCGACTTTGGTGACGCAATTACACATTTGAATACCTGTTCAAAGGTATATATGTATTTATGATATCAAAGATTAGCCAACCACTAGTCCTGCCTCAGCTCTTATCTATCTTTACTTTACTTTAAAAAAAGGGTAAGTAACTCAGTAACACCCAGTTTTTTGCAGAAAAAAACTTCTTTTGAGAAAAACTATAATGTGAGTTTATTTGCTACAGATTGAAAGCGGGTTCGCTTTTAGAAAGAAATTTAACTTTGAAATAAATTTCAATTATTTTGTGCACAACTGTCAATGTGCACACGTGTTTATGTTCGCTTTAATCAGTCTACGTATTTCTCTTGTGTAAGTGTCATCAATACAAATGTAGGTATAAATATTTCTCTAAAATAAATAAATAAGTAAATTCACATTATTTGATGTATTTAGCGGTGACTTTGTGAAAGTTCATTTTTAAATAATTTCAATGTGTGTACCTTGTTTGTAGCCTGCGTCCAGTAGAAAAGAAAAAAATCCGACTTTCTTTTTATAATTTATAACATAAGGCATTTATAATCATTTTTTAGTTTATTTGTAAACGTTGCGATAGTCTGATGATGTGCTTCTCAAAGAGATGAAACACGTGTCGCAAGTTGTAGCACAGCAAGTAGAATAACAAAGTTATCAATTTTAATTTTATATTCAATTATATGTATATATTTAATACAATTAGCATTATTAGAGAAGATTATTAAATTAATAAAAAATGCTACGTTACAAATCAAAAAAGATTGTTCTAAATATGTCAGTTATTTGTCAGTTCCTATGACGCAGCGGTTAGCGTTGTGGGCTTCCAAGCCGGATCTCACGGGCTTGAGTCCCAGTACGAACCGCATTTCTTGATCGATTTATTGATTTTTATTCGAAGGCATGTGTGCTTGTGACGTCTGAAAATTCCCTTCCACCTTTCCGATCCTTCAATAATTGGGCGTAGCGAGAGCGATTAGCTAACTACTAGTTCTGTCCTAGCCTTATAATTCTATCCATACTACTTACCCTCTTTTAAAAAGAGAAGTTGAGTGACTGAGTAACAAACAGTTCTCGTAGAAAAACTTATGTTAAGATACTTCCATTGGGAGGCCATATGATCCACATTAGGAGTGGACATGGATTTTAAAAAATCAGGTAAATGATGTTTAGTTTAGAAATAATGATTAAAACTTACTTTACTTAATTATCAACTACGCCAATGACAGACACGTACGAAAAACATATTACGTTCTAACAATATAACTGTAACCGTGAACTCTAATCATTTAATCAAGGTCACACTTAGCAATGTTGTGTCGAGTGTAGTTACGCGAGATTAATCGTTTTCAATAATCAAGCGGTACAATTAGGCAGTAAATCGACTTATCGTACTCTACCAAACATTTGTTTTATTTGGTTTACTTACCCATACCTTTTAGAAGTTGGTAAGGAATTAGTGACGGTAATAGATTAATTTTAACGTGGTGGTAATGTATAAAACGATTCAAATTTTCAGTTTTTCATTTGTACAACCAGTTGTCTCAGTGGTGTAGTGGTAAATAAATAGGTATCAGGTCGGTCATTGATTTTTTCCCTTTTTTTTTATACGTCCGATGTTAAAAAACGCGCAATTTTTTTTTTTTAAAAAACTGTACTCACTTCTTGTACGATACATTTGATGATAAAAATACAAAAAAAAAACAAAATTTTTCACTTTGACACATGACGCACAGATCGAGAGTGAAAGTTTGGTACTGAAAACATTTTTTTAAAAACACATTTTTTGAATATATGTTTGTACTTGAAAATTAAGTTACTAATCAAAAAGGTGGTAGGGCGGCGTCCTGGCTCATTTTCAGGTGCAAGGTCGCCGACCTGGCCCCACTACACCACTGAGTTGTCTAGTCTAGTCGCCTAGTGATCAACGCTGTTGGCCGCTCTTTCTATTTACTTGGGTATCCACAGGCTTATTTCACCCACTGTGATCTAGTTACCAAGAGCTAGGCTATACCGATCAGGTAGGTCTGAGTTATATATAAAAAAAGTTTATCTATTTTCCTAATAAGGTTTATTTTAAATTAAAAATTTGTGATTTTAGATATGTGTCAATATTTTTTATGTCAAGTGTATTTCGAGTGACTTAAAAAAATACCAGCACGCCCACTGTATTCAAAATTATGAATGTCTGTTATGTTTACATTCCTTATCACAAACCGTAAAACGATGCTTATCGAAACTGATTTGCTATTTTTGCTAATTCCCACCCTACTATATTTATGCTATAAAAAATAATAACCAATTGAATAGCGAAATATGAAATGGAAATTGTAAATAATGCTCTTAACCAAAGTGTAAGAATTGCCTTAAGAAAAAATAATACTGTATGTAATATTTATGTATGCATTTGAGTTAGGATTAGAACCACAAATGAAAAAAAAATATATTTTTAATATTTAATTGGATATAAGAACCTCAAAGTACACTACTAAAATCTTAAGTGCTTGGACTTTGGATTACTAATTGAATGCGTATAGAAAAACATTACTTTTGTCAAATAAAATATCTTTGAGGAAGGTTATGTATTTCGTGTGATGAAATCAATAACTTTATTATTTCGGTTGGAAAAACAATAATATGTGGGAGTAAAAAAAGCTGCGTAAAAATATAATTTTGTTTTTCATTGTTTAAGACGAGTAATAGATAAAATCTATAACATTGTTTGCGTTGGCTGTTCAAGAAACCTAAATATTTCGAACATTTACAAACCAAATTTTCAATAAACATTTCATTTTGAGTGCTTTCGAAAAGGTTTTCATGATTAGTGAGACCTTTTTCCATTGAAATAGCAAGCTTTCGTTCAATAAAATGAATGTTTTAGATCTAAAAAAAACAATTACGTCTAATATTTAGAACTACAGTCAGCCAGACAGCTTAAATTAAGATTTTTATATCGAAGTTAAGACTCTCTATAGAAACAACAACGATTCAAAGCGCTTTTATATTTTGAACTATATTATTTTTTTTGTGATAGAAAATGATTTTGAACCGTTTCAATAAATATCGACGAGACGAAAAGTTTCTCTTTAGATATAGTGCTGTTTGTTTTATTAATATGTGTACAAATAAAATCCAATTATTTATCGATTACTAACACTAATTCCAAAGCTTTCTGTCTGATCAACATCTTCAAGAGCATTATTATTAGCCAACCAAATGATTATCTTCTGTGCCCATGATCAAAGCTTTTTGTTTATTTAAAATGTGATTACAAATTGCAATATGCACAATGCAATATCGCAAGGGTTAAAACGGGGAAACCCCGAATTTTTATTTGCCACGCACGTTGTATACACACCCTTACTATTCGTACCGAAAAACGGTACTGTTTATTTCTAGGTGAAGTCAAAAACCTATGTTTAGAGAATTCTCATAAATATTTCATGTACATTGAATCTACTTAAACATATTATTTATGTGGGTAAAGAAAAATGCATATGATGTAATATTTTTTTTTTCTTAAATTTTTCAATTCATTGTTTCTTTTTTTCCCATTGAAATTAAAATAATATTTTCATAGGAATACGTAATCATCACATTCGAGACAAACACTAGACCAAACTGGGCGAGAGCCTGCAGTCTTTTGATTGTTTTTTTTATTATTTTCATTTATTTACTTATCAAGTCATTTCTTGAATGCTGCCTTATTAGATTGTATACGTTACAGTTAAAGTATGCACTTACTCAATGTATGAATCGTCAATTTTACCCAGTTGCAATACAGAAGAAAGAACAAATTAAAACTTTAACTAATTGACGTGTACATTAACTAGTTATATTATTATCAAACTTTAAAATAATAACGCGTGCTCTAATAGTGTTGCCAGCCCCCTCCCATACGATGTGCGTGCGTAATCACGTAGTTATTGTGTTTAACTGTCATGTGAGATTTTTACATTATCTCAAAAATTTCAACGTCTTGTCATTCTTGCCCCCTTTCTTCTCAACGTGTGTACCTTTACTTAACTCAAGCAGTAATGCAATTTATACTTTGACTAGTTTTTGTTGGTATACTAATATAACCTATACCGTATTATCATTCCTACTATGTCTATCTCTCGCCAGTGATCTTATACACTTACAAGTAGGGCTTGTCGGTTTTAAAAACCGGTTTTTTGGCTAAATCTGTGACATTCGAAAAGCGGTTTTTCAACTTCGTGACCGGTTGTGCTGAATTTTCCATAAACGAGTCTATAAACAAAAGGAAAGAAAAACTCGATCTTTTATTTGATGGCTTAAAGACCATATGCCCCACATCATTCATTATCCAGCGAAAGGGTATTTTCAATATTAGGAAATCTTGTTAGATAACGGTCATTGGACGCTTTGTGTTTTGTTAAATCATATTTTCTGAGGAGTAACACCAAATAACTTCTTGCTGTGTATTATTATGTATGTTAACAAATACATTGACGCAGTGGCGGATTATCCTATAAGCAAACGAGGCGCGCGCTTGGGGCCTCCAATTTTTAGGGGCCACAAAAACAGCTTATATAATTTAACTCGTATACTTTTGGTTCAGATTTTAGTTTGATTTTCTGACGTTTTTATGTTATCCGTGAAACAGGACCTACAAATTGTATTGCGCCTGGGGCCTTTCATGTGCTTAACCCGCCACTGCATTAACGACATTCTACTCATTAAGTGTCATATGTATAAATGAATTCGGCAGTGTACCATGGCAAGTTTCCCACTCCTGGTGTAACGATATGTGTCGATATTGGGATTATATCTGTAACATATTTATATTTTAAATATATTTCAAGTTTCTATTTCAGTGACGACAGTAGTAAGTCATAAAATGTGACTATGTGACCTACCAACATTTTAAAAGGAAGTGACAAGGTAAATTCTATTCAATTTGCGGACAATGATTCTTATTTTTAACCAATGTACTCACTACTTACCTTCAACTCCCGTCGTGACCAGTGTCAAAGAAATATAAAGACATGTTCTCGCACTGTTAAATAATAATATACTTCTTGGAGTTTTTGTTAGGGTTGACACGGAAACAAGTATACAAGTACTTTAATAATGCCTTTGTAACGTCAATGATAAAAATAAGGAAGTGATGGATATTTTTTAAGGGTTAACATGAATTTCATATCATTTGTATCAAAGATCTTTTTTAATAACATAATACCTATACTCTCTGACTTATTTCTGAATAAAAAAATGTATATTTATAACATAAACAGTTATTGATGTAAGATGTATTTAATATAAATTCGTTTATATTTTTTAAATATATTTTTTAAGTGATGTTCGCTACACACGTGGAGAATATATCTAGACTTCTATAAGCGGTATCTCAACATAAGTTGTCTTTTGCAAAAGCACACAACAAGGCATTTACAAGTAAAAAAAACAAAAAATACTTACGTATTTCACAACATATTTTTATTACCTAAGAGATGAATATAATAAAAGCTTCAACATCCTTACTTTTTATATCGACTGTGGAAAGGAAAAAGGACGTAACCCACACATAGCAAATTTTACATGAAACCCGAAAAACGTATTTTGATGATTTTGGGCTATTATGAATTATACACAACCTTGAAGTGCACGGAGACTTCTAAGTTGGTGGTTAATTGACATAATCTAATATTAATTAGTAAAAAGACCTTTATTTCAGTCTTTTTTCTTGGTTTTAATTTTTTACAAGGTCATCTTTTTCACACTTAAAAGCTAAGTTTAGATACTAATTCGGCGTTTTCAGCTTACATGCTTTTAATAGAACGTGTATCATGTTGAATACATTGTGATTATATAAAAAAGCTGTTTTGAAAAAACTGTGGGTTACGTCCTTTTTTCTTTCCACAGTTGATATGATAATATAACACGCAATAAATTTGACAACCTCGAATCTCGATATGAAAATTATTTTTCTAACGATTTCCGCTCCTAATGTGGTGAAAATTTTTGCCCTATCTAACTTTAACAAAAGTTGTTTTTAAGAAAACTTATTGTTAGTCACTCAAGATTTTTTTAAGAGATGGTAATTACAAAAGTATTTCTAGGACAGGATTTGTATAATAAATTCAAAAATCAAATAAATAAGATGAACGTCCAAAAAAATGATATGACATATTGTGTTGAAATTATTTTAAAAAAAAATAGACAGGGCCGTACTAAGTAGTAGGCAGCCCTATTTTATATTCTTTTGTCATGTGAGCTTAACTTCAGCAGAACGATATCAATCTTTACAGATACATAGGCATCGTATCTTATGTTATTATTTCCATTGATTCCGTTAGTTATTCGTTGCCTTTGACACGATTTTCGGAGCGTGCCGAGAATCTTAAATGATTTTTATCTTGGACGGAAACTTGAGAAAGAATCTGACAAGTGATTGTTAACCTCTTGACGGGAAGTACAATGGGATTTTATATTTTACGAATGGCTCTAAAGATCACGTAAAATTCCCGGACAATGCGTTTTGAAGAGGTTTGTGATTTAAAAAAGGAAAAATTAAATATCGGCAATGTTTTTGACCCGTAGAAAAAATATTTAAATATCACCATAAAATGTATACACAACATTGAAAAAAGCTATTGTAGAATATCAATTTTATTCGTAAGGTGTCATTGTTATTAAAAATAAATCATTCATTCGTTACAATTTTGTTGAATAAATTATAAATAATACATAGCTTAAAGTATTTGTAATATCATAGAGCAGGTGGAAGTGCCACCTTTCAACAACAAAGACACTTTTAATGCTGCGTTCCAGATACTTATTTAGAACAGCCAAGACAAATATATCATATGCCTATATTAGTTTTTTTGTGTGATATTATACGGATTCATAAAATTTTCTATACATTTTGCGATTTTGTTTTTATATTATTTTGTGGTCGGGGTGTCTTAGGAGCAGTAACACATTTTTTTTCTTAATTAACAAAAAATCATATCCCTTAGTATGTATCTAGAAAGCTTTGATGAGCAAAGGTCTACTTGTTACCCTTAAGACACTGTATTAGCCACGAAGTTGGTGAGGCTGATCAGTCCATTTGATGGTTGTACTGACTATCTACGTGCATTGAATGACACTTGCTATTGGTTATTTCGAAAGGGTGTTAAAGTATATTTATAAGCTTGTCTAAATGATTTTTCACACCCATGCTTAAAAAATGTTAATGAACGTCATTAGCAAAAAAATGATATGATGGTTATGATAAAAGATGCAACAGCACAATGTTACAATATTACTACGTTGTTTTAATAATGAAGTAATCATTGCCAATGCTTTCGTTTGCTAAATATATCATTTTTGACTTTTGAATAAAAGTAACACTAAAACATTACATATTTATAACACGTCTGACTGATTGCATGAGAGTCACGTGTAAAGTGCGTAAAAAGTAGTTTATTTACCCCACTATACACAAAGAAGAAAAAACAATAAACATATCCCAAAAGCAGACATTTTAAAGTAAGAGATATTATTATTTTTGCTGGCGCTGGAGTTTTTAAGCTTAAAATCGAAGTCTGCTACTATTGGAAATCCATTGACAAAGAATAATAAAATTGGAGCTCTCAAGATAATTCAATCTATTATTCGTTTTTTTCACAAAATAAACATATTTAACGGCATCGAGTTGATTGAATTATTTTTTATTTTGAATGAATATTATTATGATACTAGTTGAGAAAATAACTGAAATTATTCCATATTTTTTAAAAAGATCGCTTAAAACACAATAATATTCGTGGTGTGGTTCTCTAGACCATTCTTCTAGTTTATTTATAATTACAAATTACAATATACTTTTAATATACCGTAGGTATTTCAAGAATGTGCTTAAATATTTTGCTACATTGCTGGAGGTTTTTAGAGTACATAAATATTATATTTTATATCAGCGCACGTCTAAGCCAGTCATGTACAACCTTTTTATTCTATCGGGCCGCATATATACAAAAATTATGTAAATTTTTAATTTTAATTAAAGTATGATCAATCTTCTTTTTACACGGAATACGTTTTCTGTAAAACATTCGAGTAAAAAAGTTGCAGTTAATATAGATAGATGAAATATAGGTTTCATTACATTTGACCGTGTTGTTTCAAAACTGTGCAAAAGAAATTTAGGTGTACGTATTTAAAATAAAATATTTAGGAATACATGATTTATTTAATTCAAAGTTAATGCAATCTTTATTTTTGTAAATTGTATACTTATTCTGCAAAAATTGATTTTATATTTGTAGTATTAAGCTGCAAATTTTTATATGTAAGTCTATTTCTACGGACCAATTTATTCTGCTTCATGAACAAAAGATTGCTCACATTTATTAAATTCAATGATTTACTCAAAAATATGTAGTTTATTTGATTTTTAAAATGAAAGATTCTAGAATCCTCTATTTATTTGGCTACTAGCTCATTTAATTGTATGCTCTGAAAATTAAATAAGTTCTCAGTAATATACAACAAGAGGAAGCAGACAAAGAAACAAATCCCCACAACTCCCGCTTATCAAGAAATACGAAAATTTAAACCTAGTCCAACCAAGCTTTTTGAACCTGTCTAATATACATACAATGACAAAAAATGATTATGACTGGCTGTTTATATTTTTACCGAACTCCTTTACATGAAGTTACTGATCTTCATACATCTAGTTACTTAACAAACACATTGCTAACGGGATCAATGTAATCTCGTATTTATTGCCAAAATCGATCCAGACGATACTTATGAATAGCCAGTTTTACTAAATTAACAGGAGCCTAGGTCGTAAACATCTGTACAGATTAACTCAATTATAAGGCAGGTGACGACATAATTAGAGACAGCTATCTCCTCAACATTTTGATGTGATTGAACACGTGGTTGGGACAAAGGCGCGTTACTCCTTTCTCTTATAGACTGTTTGTATTAAACACCTTCAATTTAATTAGCTGTCTGGTATTAAACATTCGTTAACAGTGGTGGTAAAATAGTCTACAAAGTATTTTAAGTACAAAAAAATCTTGATGTAATTAATACAAACTTACTGTCAAATATAAACATCGTTACCCTTTTTAATATTATTTTTAGTAACAATACATGTTTTTAGAGCGATTACCAACTGGTCACACTTTTAAAGCAGCTTTAACGTGCACTGACCGACGATTCGAAGAGTTTTTTTCTATGAAAACTTATACATAACGTTGTATTGACGTATCGTGTCAGTTAGGTTCGATCAAGAAAACCATCAGTACATTTTCTTTATTGTATAGAACAGTGCTTCAAACAAATTTCATACCATGGCCCCCTAAATCTGAAAAAAAATTAATCCGCGACCCCCTCAATACAAAACATGTTCTACGGATCATCGGATAATCTGCGGACTCCAGATTGGGAAGCACTGGTATAGAAGACGACAAATCAAATAACCATCAATGCGATGAATATTAAATAAATAACTAAAGATCTCTCTTCTCTTTGGCCATGTTCGCTCCCTATGTGGAGCATATGGCCGCCACGCGGCACCTCCATGTTTCCCTGTCTCCCGCCAATAGCTTTGCTTCCTCCCATGACATGTCAGCATCCCTCAGTTCCGCCGAGTACATCCTATGGATAGTACCCGACGGACGTCCAGGACGCCGGAATCCCACCGGTCGAAAGAAGAGGCAGGCAGGATTGAGGCTTTCCGGAGGCATCCGCAGCACGTGACCCAGCCAGTTCCAACGTCTCTCCATAACCACTGACGTGACGGGACGCTGTCTTGTACGCTCCCTTATCTCTGAATTCCTCACAAAATCAAACCACCTCACCCCCATTATCCGACGCAAGCATCTGTTCTCGAAGCTCAGTATACGGTTTTTCTGAGTCTTCGTCAGGTGCCATTATTCGCAACCGTAAAGCATTACCGGCAGAATGCAAGCGTTGAACAAGTGGCATTTGGTTTTAATCGAGTACAGCTGTGTGTCCCAGACAGTCCGCATTGAGTTGAATGTGGCTCCAGCCATTCCTAAACGAATGGCGAGCTCGTTTTTTGTACTACCGTCTTCGGGGATATGTACGCCGAGGTATCTGAAGCTGTCAACCCTCTCGATGATCTGTCCCGCGCTGGTAAGGGTCCTATCAGAGTCATGACAGGTTTGGTTACACATCACATTGGTCTTACTAGTATTAATTTTTAGACCAATGCGACCTGAGTTAGTTCCCATCAATAGTCTCCTGGATGCCCTCAATGGATTTATCGAATATTACAGCATCATCGGCATATTCAAGGTCACACAGCTTCAGACCGGGACCAACAGCTACACCTCGATCAGGCGGAATTGACCTGCGAAGTATGAAGTCAAGGATAATAATAAACAGGAACGGTGCAAGAACGCACCCCTGTCTCACTCCGGTAGTGACCCCGAACCATTCGGTATTTGAGTCACCAAAGATCAGCCCAAATGTAAAAATTTTCACATTGTCTTTTCATTTGCAAGATATCAAATGTTAATAATCAACATTTGATATCAAACTTCATGATAATGTATCCTGGAATCATGTGATCACTGAGATTCTTCATAAAGAGGCTGTTAAAAAGAACTAATGAAATTACAACGATCCGCTTGTTATGGTTTATCCACAAAAAACTCATTTGACTTAAGTGGTATAAATATGCATTCCAAAAAGGAACCAATGATCTATACTGCAGTAATCCGTAATCTAAATAATAAAGCATTCAATTATCATAATATCATTGTACTTACAACTTACAAGTCATACAATCTGACGTGATGAGCGAAATAACGTCCATGACATTCAAATACATCATCAGTGTCATTTCATCTTTATACGGGGAACTGTGGAGCCGAGCTCCAATCTCCCTTTCATCTAAGGTTAAATATATATTTTTTTTCTAGTTTATATGTTGTGGGCCCATTTCATTTAATTTATTCTATTTACTTTTTTTAGAATGATTTGGGTTTGTCTGTTGTTTTAAACTTGAATATTTAAATAAAGAATACTGGCTGTAACACATGCGAAATCCAATTTTATGTTCCAAACCAACTCAAATGTGCTAATATGTATTTGTTTCATTATAATAAATATTTTGCAGGCTGAATAAAACCAGTGTGAACAATATCAAATGATTTTCGCTGATAGCGTAATACTTTTTTTATCTGATTAATATTTTATTCTTCGAAGCAATGTCTTGCGATTCGCGTGGCGTTTTTATACTTCAATATCTGAAAGAATTTTGAATATTTGCAATTCAACGAAAGCGGCGGGCGTAAAACTTGAGAATTATTACCAAAGCTAGATTCACTTTCGTTTTTAGTGCTAGTGTTTATTGTGTTTTCTCTGCTTCACATAAAAACTTTTAATCAAAAACTGAGCGCAGACATTTTCTTGAATAACTGAAATACCACTCCGTATTAATTAATATATAATATTTTTGTTTATTATTCTAAAATTAATAAATTCATTATTTATATAAATCTAATCCAGCTAAATCTCTCTTTCATACGTAACGTTGTTAGTAATTGAGAATTAATTTCGTTTTGTTAAATATCTGTATTTATCTAGGTGGTTAGATACTGGAGAGAGGTTAATTAATATTTAAAAAAATCTCCCGCCTATATTTTTCTAATATAACAATGTGGATCCTGTAAAGCGGACTTCAGTTTCATATCTACGATGTTTTAGGGCTAAATATCTTCTGACTTTTTTCTTTATATCCTAATTCAACACAAACTGTGGAAAGGCAAAAGGAAGTAACCTACGCTTTTTTCAAAACATTTTTATTCGATTACCACAATGTATACAAACAACTTGATACATGTTATTATATGAAAAGGATATGAGCAGAAACTGCCAAATGAGTATCTAAATTTAGCTTTTAAGTTTTAAAAAGTAGGGCCTGCAAAAATTGCCAGGAGATCGGACTTTGTTTATTAAATTATTATTTGATTAGGTTCAGTTTTTAAGTCTCCGTGCTCTGGTGAGGTTGTGCACATTTCATAGTTTACCTTCAGCCCAAAATCATCAAAAAACATTTTTTGTGCCTTCGGTATTTTTTTGCGTGGGTTACGTACTTTTTCCTTATCACAGTCGGCATGTATTTTAGATATGTTACGTTATAAGATATACATGAAAACTTTAAATATAGGAAAAAGTCATGTGAACCCCTTACGAATACTGATTGTGAGTCTACCTCAAAAATTAATAGTATTTGTATGCTAAGTCAATTGAACGATATTGTGGCTTTGTTGACTTATTCCACCACTCCTTAAAATTCGGAGTATATATTGATTGCCTAATTAAAATACTTGTTGTCTTCAATAAAAAAATACAAATATAAATATTCCACACAGTGTATTCTAAGCCATTTTTAAATCAGCGAGTGCCTGTAAACGAGAGAAAGTGAGAGAGCACGAATGTTGTGCGAATGTTGACAGGTGGTGTATAATATTACAAGGCGTTAGATAAATATTGTGGAAAATATCGCACCAATCCATTTGCACTAAGTTGTTATGATTGCAAAAAATATGTATTATAAGATATACGACACTTTTTTAAGTTAGAATAGAAAATTGCCAGGTAGTTTTAGTTATAAACATGTCGTCCTCTGTGGATCATCGTCTTCCAAAAGTGTAATGTAAGGAAAGTTATACGGATCACAAGCATTGCGAGTTAAACTATTCGTAAGTAATTTGAAGAAGATGAGGCGAAATTATTGCCAAATATCTTCCGAGAATGGCTCATTTGTTCGCTAACTAACTATCAAGGCAGCAGCAGCAGTGGGGAGGTAGGTATATTCGAACAGCTTCTCCAATATTAATAACAACATTCGCATCATTAGGAGAAGTTAATTTATCGCGCTTCGTCACGTTTCTGCCGCCCTGATACACAATATTGCAACAGCTGCTATTAGTGCCGAACCCTTCACTCAACTCTTTTTAATTATGTTCCGAACATGTTGCACTGAGAAAGTTTAATGGCTCAAAACTGACAAAGCAAACAAAGAAACTGAATATTTACTACACTGGGTTTTCTACTAATTAGTTTAATACTATCTCAAAATCACCTATTTTTTTTTCAAACCTTACAAAATCAATATAGCAAACTTTTTCAAGTAGTATTCTTGGTCACTTTAAAGTGTTCACTTGATGAAAAGCTATCATATTCAACAACAACAAAAATATTCTTTTGTAGTAATTATGCGTTTATTTTATATTATTTTTACTTACATTCAATTTAGTGCCACTTATTCATATTTTGTCTCTAAATTATTTTTCATTTAAAATTACCGATTGACCGATTGATTGTTATTCCCTTAGATGTTACTTTTTTCTGTATAAATGGATCTGTATTAATGTATTTTATTATCAGTTGAACTGACCCTGATCATATAAAATAAAAGTGGAATTAGTTCAAAAGAGTGTTCTATTTTTTGAAAGTAGTATTATTGTTGTTACTTAACCCTCCAGAGACGAGAGCTTTTTTTTTTCGAAAAAAAAATATTTTTTAAGCCATATTGAAGTCACGGATAACTTTTATTCCTAACGAAAATTAAAAAAAAGCCTAGCCGTTGTATAGAAACCTCGCATGACTATATGGTCATGCTCATCCTTTTATTACCGTGTAATATTGTGTACGAAGAGTAGTAAGAACCAGCGTGACCGTATGGGCATGCAAACATTCGGAGTTGAAATATAACTAAACGTGAAGTTTTTAAAAATATTTACAATTTGACCTCTTTAGATGAACATAATTTCAATACAAATATATTAACAAAAGAACTGTAAATAGTTTGATGAAACAGTTTCAAAAAGTCCATTAAAAAAAACGGAAATTCAAAAAATCGCATGTGCTTTTGGTGGCCGTTTCTGTCCCCGCGACTGATGACTAACTTAAGTCTGTACCCTTCTTAACTAAATATGAGTGAAAGCAACCATATTCGGGTAGAAAAAGAATGAATAGTGGGATCAATAGACAACGGTGTTTACTGTGAACATATGGTCACGCTCGTCCTTGGAGGGTTAATTTTGAGTTATAAGTTTCTTATGACTCAAAATTAATAACTCCGTTATGATAAAATACCGAAATACGGTATTGCAATTCCTAGTTGTAGCAACCTCTAGTGAAAAGCCATAAAAAATCCAAACAGTGCGTGGTTGGATTTTCTCTTCTTTGCTGACCAAGTTGTATAGGTGTTCTACTCCAGTAAAATGACCAATGAGTTCATTGGCTAATCATGACTCATGGCGACGCACAGGTTCACTACATACCCAAGATCATTATCATTAATTGAGTATAACAAATTAGGTAATGTACAGCAATGTCAACTGTCTCAATATTTATATTTTAATACATATTTATTTCATTTATTTATATGTGTTTCGTTTATCTCATTCAGACAGTAGAACAGGATTCCCCAAAATTTTTTCAGCGTTCCGAGGAACATAGTTTGGGAAACCCTGAATTAGAAAGTCAGACGTTTTCCTCGTCTTATTTGCTAGAAAAAACAAAAAATAATCTTTACATAAAACAGAAAATATATTATTTTAAATCAACATCCCTTATAAGTTTTTATTAATTTGAAATGTTTGTATTGTATATGTGTTTTATATTTATGTTGATTTTAAATAATTTGGTTACCTACACTTTGTGTGGTGGTAAATTTATTTACATAAATATAATGGTAAATTATGAGCAGGGACGTCACGGATATGATCACAGTTTTTTTAAAATGAAATATCTTAGACACACGAATTTGGCTTAGAATAAATATGATGACCCAATGTATTTGATAAAAAAAATGCCGAAAAAAAACATATTCAACAATAATAATGTTAAGACCGATGGGTAAACAGTAGTTAAATTTATCGCGAAAATCTTATTTAAATATGACATTCACCGATTTCAACACTGTAAGAGGCAGATAAGATAATTTCAAAAAAATATTTAGAAAAATAGTTCAAGCGCTGCTTAAAACTTGTCTAAAGGCGGCACATAGCCTAGGAACGTCACTGATTAGAAAATCACACATAAACTTTGTATGTATGTATAATATGTAGTCTATCAATGTATGTGTATAATAATTTTATTACCGATGTTGTATTTTTATTTATTTTTTCCAGATAGCTAGGCATAATCAATCGTTAAGTGGTTTTTGAATATGAAATATTTAGTCATTGTTCTATAGGCGTACCGCATATCTCGGAGGATTATTATAAAATGAAAGCATAAGATCGGAATGCTGACCCTTTGCGGGATACGACCAATAAAACAAAGATAAAAATTCGGGTCGATGCAGCCAGCGCGTGCTGTAATTTACCCGTATTGAGAATATTATTCATAATAAAATGTCCAACGGAAGGAATTTAAAGTGCACATCGTTAATTTCTGGCAAAAATATAAACGATAAGACATCAAAATTTACAGAAACTCTTAAGGAAAAAAACTCACTGAAATATATAAAATGTTCTACAAATTATCGGCTTCTAATCTTAGACGGTTAAATCTTTTTATTTAAGTTCTTATAATCTATTTAAAAAAAAGTCCATTCCCTGGACGCTACGCACTGCCGTAATTTCAAACGAATGATTTCATTTGTATACCAATAGCCTAATATTAAAAACCCGTAAGTTACTTTTTATAACACAAAAAATGTTACAGGATGTTAAAAACTGAATATTTTTAATGTGTATTTTATATTTTTTTCTGCTTCCAAGTATTAAATGTTTATTGTTTTAAAGAAAGTGTAGACATAACAATTTGTTTAATTTTAAATATAACGGAACCAGCTTATTTGCACAGTTTTTTAAATTATTATTTTCTTGTTATTTTACGGGGTAATTCTTTTACTGAGAAATTACTATAAGGACCTTTTTTACAGTAAATAGACTACATATATATAAATTTCTCATTTGACAGACAATCAAAAATTCATTTTCGTTTTAATAGTCAGAAACGGAGTACCAACATTACTCAATCAATACCTAAACTGTTATCGAATTTATTTCGAAAATACAGTAAGAACTCACTCTATATCACGGGTTCCCAACCTGGGGGTCGCGACCCCCAAGTGGGTCGCGAGGGGTTTTCAGGGGGGTCGCCAACTTTTTTCGATTTTGGATTTGAACAACAAAATAACGAAAAAGTGTAACAAATCGAGGATTTCAAATTCCTAGGGGGGTCGCTTAGTCACATGGCTTTTAAAAAGGGGTCGGTACCCGTTAATGGTTGGGAACCTATGCTCTACACCAAGCAAAACATTAAAGTTCTGTTCTTCTGCGCACTTCTGATGGTTTGCAAACTGTAATCTATAATCTAGTTCGATACTTTTGGATTCTAATTCGAAAACGGTTTGCAAGCCGTCACCAAACCGTCAGAAGTACGCAGAAGAACAAAGCTATAGACTCTCCAGAAAACAAACTCTCCTGTACAAAAAAGCATAGCTTCAAATGCATACCATCCCGTGGTAGAGATGCATCTCGCTGCATCATGAAAAAAACCTAGCATTCGTGAGTTCGTACGTGAAATCTCTCACAAGTTTTACAGCAAGTTATCACCAAATGATCTCTTACCTTCACGAACTTGACGAGACAATACCTGCAGATATTCTCAATGTACCCCGTAGATTGATAAAATAAAAATATATATATATATTTTTATAATAAAAAACACTTCTCATTGAATCATGAAAATTACTATCCTCGGTCTACTTTTTAATGAACTATGTGTATATGTATATATATGTAGGGTATATTACAAGCTCCCTTGAACTGGTTTCACTGTGGATTGCTGACGCAGACAGCGATAACTTTGTCGGCGACGATAGAAAAGGAAAGCAAACAACGACTTAGCAACTTCATCGATGAAGGAAACTTGAAAAACTTCCTCCTTTTCATATTAAACTACAAAGTTTTCTATGGAAAAAAAAATCAAAAATGTTATCAAATGTATTAATAAATCTGTTAGTCGCCATTCACACAACATAATTTTCTTTTGATAACCGTGTGATCTCACAGATATAAAATAAGTATTGGGATTGGCTTTGTCGCTCATATAGACAAAATGGTACATAAAATCAAACTATACGTTAGTAAACTAATAGCGATAGATGCGAGAAAGTCACAAAACCAGCGACAAATTCTAGAAAACGATTAATTCAAAGAAAATAATTCTGAACTCCCCTGTATATTTTAAAGGGCTTTCGTATTTGTAAAGATCCGATGTCGAAAAAAAGGACCGGAATAGTAATTCTTAATTGCAGACTTAGTAAAGATCTTAATGCTTTGTCATATTGTAGTGTTTTTTTTATGACTGCTACTCTCACGTTCATAAAGGCGTTGCATCTAGGGCATCCAATCCCGGGATCCCGTTTGATTTTCTGATCCCGAAATCTGGGGATTGATACGGTTGCGATCCCGGGATCGAGAAATTTTGAGCAAATCCCAGAAATTGACACGAAATTGGCAATTCGAGGATTTTAGATTCCTCCGTGAGCTAAAAAAAAAAACGAGGTTCTGTGACAATCTGGGAAAAAGTATACCAAATCGAGGATTTCAAATTCCTCGGTGAGCAAATCCCAATCCCGGGATTGAAAATTAATCAATCCCGAAATCCCGGGATTGGAAAAAGGCTCCGGGATTGGTTACCCTAGTTGCATCAAATGAGTCACTTTTATTATACCGAAGATACTTAGTATAAATATTGCCGATGATGATTTTTATGACACAAGAGAAAAAAAATGGTTTCGTGAATAAAATTTACAGCAAATACTTTGACATTTATGTCGTCTGGCTCATGATATCACATTTTATAGGAATGCATGTTAAAGGTTAAATAATTATATTGTGTGCAATTCCTTGTTGAATCATTTTATAAAATTGCGATAACGTCTGAGTGACAAAAAACGTTGCCCTCTGTATTTTTTGGTAGGTATCATTAGCCGGACGATCAGATGAGTCTGGGTTGAAGTCTTGAAGTGTGACTTTTTAATATGAACCCCAATTACTCACTTAGCTTTCTCATATTATCTGCTAATATATAAAAATAAATGGGTGTTTGTTCGTACTTTATGCGTTGCCACGCCGCTCATCCGATTGCAATAAAACGTTGACAAACTTTCTGCTTGCACTTCTGGGAAGGTTATAGGCAGTGGTGTAGTGGGGCCAGGTCGGCGACCTGGCACCTGAGAATGAGGAAGGCACCCTGCCACCTTTTTGGCTTGAAACTTAATTTTTAAGTACATACATGTATTAAAAATCGTTTTTTTATTGATTGAATTACTAAAACTTGTATTTTTTTAACTTCAGACGGATGTAAAAAAAATCAATTTAATAGTAATTTCTTTACATCAAACAAATTTAAATTAATCTGTACGAGTTATATTTTCATTACAGTACAATTAGTAAATTCCTGAGAAAGATAGAGCAATAAATTTTAGTTATCACATCGCAAAGAATTTAGTTAGCAATTCAGCGAACTCATTTTAATTCAAATTGTGAGAATGGGTGAGTTTAAATAATGAAGTTCGTAAAGATTTATTTGCACAAGCATTTGCAATTAAAATTTTAGCGCCTAATTTATTTCTATTTAACTTTTCGCTAATCACTCCTTCGTTTCTAAGTTAATAAGAATCATGATATGTATTAGAATTCTGTTATACAATTCAATATTGGAATTTGAAAACAATACAATGATGTAGTTTTGAGAATATTTAAATATTCCCAGTTATATTTTTATTTAATGGAATAAAGCAATAAGACCAGCGTTTTGAGTTCGCAAAATCCTTTCTTTTTACCTACAACAGTGTTCTTCAACCCTTGGTCTGCGAACCGGCACTTGTCCGCAAGAGTTTATTGTTGGTCCGCGATAGTTTTTATGCTTCAAAATATTTTTGACTCGAGTGTCTCCTCGATGAATAAGTATTGTACTGAAAATGAAAACATTTGATTGCAAAAAATCAACACAAAAAAAATGTCTTATTAGCTTTCATGAATAAAATTCTATGTAACATTGATTTAACGTTTTAATTTTACATTTTGAATATATAATTACAAGAAAACACACTTGTACAGTCAATTCTCGATTTACAACCGTTTCCGTTATGCCACCTTGGACGTAAGTCAAAACGGTCATTGTTGAATTTCATACAAAAAAAATATATTTAAAATCTTAACAAATAAAATCCAATAGATGGCGTTAAAACTAAATATATTCAGCCATAAATACGCCCAATTATGACATTTATATAGTTCACCGGCGGCCAAATATTCTTCTATCAATCATTGTGCTGATTTAAATTAAAAATATCAGTTATATTTTGAAAAGTGCATTAGACATCTATATATTTTAATCAAAATAACTTTTATTTAACATTGAACTTGCGCACGATACGCGGGTGAGAATGCATATGTATGAGCGTGAGAGATTCAACGTTGAGCGAATTTTGACAGGCGGTATGGACACCAGGTGTATTGTGAAAATATGAGCATATATAATAGCAATACGAAAAATTTTATTATTTTATTTTATTTGAAATAAATGTACCGTTTTCTTTTATTTATTGATTTTCAAACAAGAAAATAAATATGATTGTCCATATTTGTTTAGCTATTTACATATTATTGCTCTAATAGGCATGATCTTTAATACATTGGTTTCAAATTAAGTCATTGTTGTATAGGGTCATATGGCGCAACGGTTAACATTGTTGGCTTACGTACCGGATCTCACGGGTTCTATTGTCCCAGGTATGAACAGCATTTTTTCGATCGATTTCTGTTCAAGGGCCTGGGTGTTTCACCATTCCGATCCTTCAATAACTGGACGTAGTGAGAGCGATTAGTTAACAACTAATCATGCCCTGGCCGTATCCTCCTATCCATAGTACTTTCTTTGGAAAAGAGAGGTTGAGTGTCTTAGTAACAGTTCTCGTAGAAATAGTTTTGTTAAGATACCTCCATTAGGATACTATATGCTCTACATTGGGAGCGGAGATGGATACAAAAAATGTGGCTAAGTATTATTTAATAACAGTACATACGACTCATCGTAAATGAAAACATTTATTGTTCGTTTTGAGACCTTTCCGCATTCGCTTTTTGACGGGCTTCCACGATGAATCGGAGTTACACTTCATGCATTGTGTACCATAAAGTAAAACATTATTTTGCATAAAAATATGCAGCTTTTGTTCAATTTTATTTGTTGATTTAGTACTGAGTACTGACGTTAAAAAATATATGGCGCAACGGCACAACGATACATCAGGCCATCGACAGGTGATATTATTATCCATATTAAGCGATCCATATATGGCCGGCCTGTCAGCGCCATACTTGGACATTCGAGCGTTAACTTTTAAATGAGTATTCAAATATCGTTTCACTATTTTCGTAATATAAAAATAGACAATGTTGCCTAATTTCAAATGCTATCGATTTGTAAGGAAGGTACAGTCCTTCTCTGGGTTTAATGTAACGTAACTTATATGTTAGTGATAGGATGCTTAGAAAGAAAACATTCAAATGTATTTTATACAATATATGACAAACTATATTAATGGCTCAAGCAACAATTATCATAATAAATATAAATACATGTAGTATTTAATTTTATATCTATAAAAAACGAAGTCATAATAACATATTTTTCATTAACTATATATAGAGCTTATACAAAAATTAACTTTTAAATATAACCGGTTTTCGAATCCCAACATTTTCTAGAACGCGGATAAACTTGGTTTTCAAACATTCACAAAAAAAAAATCTAAATTTTTACCATACACAAAGCATCCACTGATCTCTTTCTTAGTGACTTAATTATGTTAACGAAATTTCTTGAAATAAGATATGTTTTTGAGTTTGTTGTACTTGTACTTGTAGATATCCAAATCAAAATCCATTAAAAATATATTTTCAACTAATTCATTGATTTAAACATTATTCTGACAAAAAAACAGTTTTGCAAAAGCAATAAAAAGTTTATCGGAAGTATAGCGATAAAGCATAGCTTTATAGCTTAAAGTATAGTAACTGATAATTAGCCAAAATCGATCTTAAAGTTTTATATTTTTTTTCGAAATGTATTAAAATAACTTCAATATGCCAAGAGTTGTATCAATATGGAGAGGTTCCAAAATTGTAAACCCTATTCAATGATGTATTGTTATTTTAAGAAATCGTAAGTTATTTATAAAAATCACCTATTTTTGTTGAATAAATATTATTTAATACCGGTATTTTATATGAAATTTCGAAATGTCGAAAAACTAATGTTGATTTACTTGGCCGATATTGCAATATCAATTGGCTGTTTTTTCGTTATTGTTTTCCTTATTTTTTTCATATCAGTATTTGAAATAAAATACCCAAATACCAGTTTGATATATTCGTCACGTATTGCAATCCTTATGTTTATCGTTCCGTTTTAAGGTAGAAGTGTTTTGGAAACGGATCCATAGCTCGATTGACAGTTTTAATTCATAAATGAAAACATTTTACCCGCATATATCGTAAGGTATATCTGGTTCCTTTAAAAACGATATATCAAAAGCCTTTTCTGTCGGGAAATCGAGCCATGGTTTTGTTTGTTTAAGATTAATCCACATGAATGCATTAACTCAGTTGTGGTACAAATCATGATATTTTTTGATTTATTAATGTGTCCGTTAACAATAATATCCATCCCACAAAATGAAACACGAATTAAGTTAAATTATTCTAATGCAAGTTTTAACAAGTCGTCACTCCTTGTAGCTCATTTGAATTGATGCCGGGGCCATTAAAATGACTAGGGACTAATGTGGTCATCTATCATCTCTATCTCGGGCAGGAGTCCGTTGTCCTCTGGAGGAACGCGCTCACTCTTATCAGATGATAGTCTTACAAAATATAGGGCAAAGGGAAGAACCTCGAAAGTCACAATTTATAAACTTAAGCCAAGGTCGTAAAATAATATGAATACTAGTTTAAACTAGTTTTACGTGTTTTCGTAGCATTTAACTCTTTGCCCGCGTCACCAAATTTAGCGAACACGCCCTGTACGCGGCTGCTTTTTTGCGGATTTTGTTATCGCGTTTTCGACTATAAATAAAGGTTGAAATATTTTTTTAACTAATCAAATATGTTAATTGCCACCCAAAGTACCCTTTTCAATAATAAAATTCAATATATTTCTTGTATTTTTGGTTTAATTCAACAATAATCATTCCTTATACAATTGTGGCGTGACGTCGCTATATTGCAAAATACCGCCACGCGTGACCGAAAACACTGCGCCACCACCATACCATCCTTATAATATTAAATTCTCGGAACAATTTCAATTTTACCCGCACATGATTGCTTATTTACACTATCCAATATCTTGCATTGGTGACGTATGCTCACGGCGTGTTCCAGAAATAAATTGTTTTAGCCTATATTGAATCTTTTTTGACTAATGCTATCTATTGAATTTGGTAAAATATACATTTAGTAATATTTTCAACCAAGTTATACAATTTGAACACAATAGATATTACTTGTATAGGGTTTGAAATCTCCATGACATCTATACGTGTCACGAAGCTGAGGGCATGTTCGCTAGGACATGCATAGATGTTATACGCGGTGAAAAGGTTAAGTCAATGAAGAACGCATAAAATTCTAATAATTTTTGTGCTGTAATTTAATGACATAATATCCTACACCAAGTGATAACTGAAGAACAATGTCTTTTGAAATACCTTTGTATTTAATTTTGAATCGTTCAAACTATGTACATTCTCACAAATTTTGTCACTAACGACCCGGGTTTCGCCTTTCGGCATCTTCAGGCATTCAAGTGCACGGATGAACTTGAACTGACTGTCAGTTCAAGTTCATCCGTGCACTTGAATGCCTGAAGATGCCGAAAGGCGAAACCCGGGTCGTTAGTGACAAAATTTGTGAGAATGTACATAGTTTGAACGATTCAAATTTAATATTGAAATTCCACCAAGCACCTTCAGTCGAAATCTTAAATTAAACCTTTGTATTTATTCAATCGTATTCATTGTTAGACAAGAAACCGTTAAACCATTACACCGTGAGTAGATTGATGTTGGTTATTATTTGTCGTGGGCGTGAAATCATATAATCAAAATTTTATTTTATCAATATCGCTAAACAATATCGGCTTATAATTTTTTATAATGAATGATTTTGTGTGTATTTTGTTTATTAATTTTGATAAACTTATAGTTAGGAAAACAATCAAAGTATTTCTTTGCACAGATTTATTATGGCAGAATAACAAAGCCATCTCTCATTCAAAGCTAGTAATGATACATAATATATTAAAATTCCACTCGGCTATCAATTTTGATTGATCGGAAGTATCTATTATTTGTGTTAAATTAAAATAAAATTGTTGACGGCTGTTACTATAAATCTTCACGTCTATGAGTAGCATATTTAGAATTTATATTTAAAAAACTGACTCTCATTATATATGTACTTATTTGACTTATAAGAAATTGAGAATAGGAGAGAGAATTTTTGTATATGCATGCACATTGAACACTGAAGAGGAATAATCACAATACTTATTACGTTTGTGTTCTGTATTGTGTAATTGTAAATATCAAGTTTAATGGCGATTATTGGTAACTCATAGCATAAAGCTATTTATTTTCAAACAATCATTATTTAATTCAGTATTCGTACAATAATAAATTTCAACGAAAATAATTTCATTAGTCTTTTACATTGAATCTCTTTGTCGATATTAAATGAAACTTGTCTTTGTAACAATCTCTTATGTTGCAATTTGACTTAATCTTTTCTTTCAAGTGACCTATTCTTCAAAAATATTTCCGCGTGGATCGTCCCGGAAGAGAGCCATTCAGATAATCCAGAATCTTCTTTTCGATCACTTACGCGAGCTTTGTTATTCAGACCGAGTAAAGGAAATATATTCAAACTCAATTTTAGGCAGAAATGTTTACTCATTAAGTGTAATAAAACATTGTGGATCATAGTTTTTTTATAGGTTAAAAAACCGTGACCATGTTTTTTTATACTTATAAATTAATACTATACTTATAAATTTAGGTGATTTGACTATTTTATATTTTAATATCATGTTTAATATAGTTATAAATGACTTTTAAGTAATATGACATAAGTGATATTTTGAGGAAAAAAATGGTCTCAGCTTAAAAATGCTTCGAGAGCCTATCCACTCTATGAAATATTAATTAGTGGAATATTATTACAAATACTAAATTAATTGACACTTGAGATGCTATCAAAATTTTAGCTCCCAAAATTATTTAATTCATCTACATTTCTACAGCAATGTTCGTCAAATTTAACATTTTTACATTGTCAACGAACATCTAAACTGCAGTAACTCACTTTTGTTTATGTTACCAGAGTACGAAAAATTGTAATTTTGTAAAAATGATTTCTGTTAAGAATTTATTAACGAGCAAAAAATGTAAACTTTTAATCTTCACTCGATATTTTTTCATGCTTGAATTATCATTTTTTGTAAAGTTCGTTAGAGGTGTTAATTTAATAATATTATAACTACATTATTTTATATAATTTATAAATTTGTCTTAGATTAAGATCGAATAATAATTCGAGGTTGAAAAATTATTGAGTTAAAATGAATCTCATCAGTTTCGCTCACCGCGAGCATTATTGATGAATGAAACCGGTAGGGCTTCCAAACCGGTTTAAACCGAAACCGGTTAACCAGTTTTTCGGGTGTTTTAAAAAAAACCGAAACCCGGTTTATTTTGGGCGGATAACCGGGCTTATCAAAAAATCTTTTTCTGCTTTGAACACCACGAGCTTTTATTAAATTATTCATATGTAGAGTATAAATAAGTAGTACAATATAATAAAGTATTGTACTGTTCAATTGTATTATTTCTGTGCCATATTAATAACATGTATGTTGTCGAAATTTATGGAAAACTACACTGCTTTCAATCAAATATCTGTGATACGAAAGGATTCTCATAAAATCAATGATCATAAAACAAGTGAACCTTATTGATCCAAAAATACGAATCATACGTATCATACGTTCATCATTATATCATTTGTATGCACTTATTGACTGTTTTTAAGTAATCAAAGTATTTTTTTTTGAAACATTGGGTCTACCGGCTTAAACCGGTTGCCCGGTTTATTTTTTTGAAAAAAACCTAAAACCGGTTATCTTAAATGTCCGGTTAATTGAAAGCCCTACGATGAACGGCTATCAGTGGCTACTAGCTTTCCATGGTGACTGGATCCATCTGTTCGGTAGAAGAGACAGGCAGAATTCGGGGGCTTTGAGGCATCCGCAGCACTTGTCCAAGCCAAGTAATCGTCGATTTATCTTCAATAAATATATTATACTGTGCATTTCCATCAGTTATATATGTACAGTGAACTGTATTATGTCGGGCACATGGCACAGCGATCAGCATCATTGGCTTCTGTGTAGGATATCACGGGTTCAAGTCCTATAAGAACAGCATGTTTTCAATCGATTTATTAATTTCAGTTCAAACCACTAGTTATGTATTTTCCCTATCCGTCTCTCCCGGATTACTACTCTTTTCGAAAAAGAAAGAGTGAACAACTAAGTTACACAATTTTTGAAAAAAATATGCTTTAAAAAGGGAGCGAACAATGTGCGATTATATGCATTGTTTTTTTATTGATTTCTGGTAAGTATCGAGTACATTATCGGCATTATTAAAGTATCGTGCAACATTACTTCTTATGTAGGTTATAATGCTTTAGAAATGATATTAACGGCAGCTTTAGCAGGTGCTATAAAACGCCAAGGTGGCTCCATAAACGTTAAAATAATAATAACGTTTCACTATTCGTATTATGTTGTGAGCTGTTTTGCGAGAAAGGTATAATAATATTATGTAAATATGTTCGAAGAAGAGAAACGCCTGACTCGTTTCTAAACAAAGTTTCATTTTTGGATACTTTAGTTAAGATTTTACGCAGATTATTATAATTATTACTTTACATCTTTCATCTTGCGAATAATTATTTAAGTAAGCATGAACTAAAGTTATAATATTTTATTAACAAGATATTAATAAACGGTTTGTTGCTTCTGTTTTATATATATGGATCAGTGTTTCTAAAATACATTTCGTCGCGCGTAACCTTTTTAAACAGCGAACAAGTTGAAATCGTGAATTGTGCAAAATTGTTCTCAATGAATATTTTTATAATCATTAAAAACGCTCACACAAACACTTATATTTAATCGAAAATTCTAACTGAAAAACTTAATTATCCCTATTAAAAAATCCATGGTGCCAAAATTGTGGTCAACTATCTACCACTACATTATGTACATTCTATCAGTCATTCATTTATACCAGGGATCGTGAACCATTTTATACGAACTACTATTTTATGGAAAATTTTCCTTACCGTCCACCATCACCATCACCAGTACTTCAATCCAATTTAAGAGTGACCTGAATTTTGACAAGATCCTCAATACATTTTGAAATCTTGAAAAAATCTTCAATCATAACCTGAATTGAAAAACGTGGTCAAAAAACTAGGGAAAATGGTTTTGTAAAATCTTCAAAACGGTGTCGGAAAAGAAAGTCTCCTCTTTAATTGATTTTTTTGATTGATCAAAACATACAGATGGTCAATAAAAACCAAAATCACCCATCACTCATTATGGATGCCTAAGCCACCCACTAGTGGGCGGTACGGAACAGATTGAATACCCCTGACTTATACAGTACATATTGTCATTTTTATTTAACTAATTATAGTATAGAAAATATCATCTATGAGTTATGTAGATGTGACAAAAGTTTTCGATCTCTAGTCTGTATGTAAGTTATGATTTAAAATATATATTTTAAAAAATCACAAATATTACAAAATTAAGTTGGCCTTCGAGTTAAAGATTGGTTGGTACGAGTCAATATTGCCATGTGCAAGACAAATATTAATTTCTTGTATACAAACAATTGATTTAAATTTTATATACAAAATTACAAACGTAGCAAAGTTTAGTTGGCTCTCGAATAAAGGGTTGACTGGTACGTGTAAATGTTGTGATGTGATGTAACAAACGTCCTTTAAGGGTAAACATTCCTGAATGCAACACGCAGCATCATTTCGTCCATCCATTGTGTGGAGTGAATAGGATGAGACCAGACTGTTTGCACAGCCTGATGAGGTGACACATCCCGCCCGCGGCCCGCTGTCCGAGACCCTTTACGGCTTCTTGTTTTATCGTTGGACGGTACAAGTCATTTGCTACATTTATATACAATAATATAAGTGATTGTATTACTGGTGTACCGTCAAGCCGATAACAAATAGGCACTCTATAAATACTGGTTAATTGCTTCATTGGTTTTACTGATGGTCCAAATGAAAACGGTACATACAAAAACAGATAGAATACATAATGGCTAAAATTATAGTGTTGATTCAAAAGGCGACACCTACCTGCATATTATTTCTGAAAGTTCTGACGTAGATAAATCGTAAAAAGATAAAATACCTGCAACGATTGACAAACCTAACAGAGCAGACAAACATGACAAATAATAACTATTAACATATCTAATTATGACCAAATAAGTAAATATTATTATTTCACTTTAAAAAAATTGATGATTTTTCAACTGACGTGCTTCGAATTCATATCTGGTCTAAAAGATTATTGAACACATATTTTTTAAATAATTGTGTTTGAAATTTTGTTTTTATTACCGGCTTTGAACGTAGAAAAAGCTGGACAAAAAACATTAAATTGAAAACTCCTTTAATTGCACTATTGTGCGCAATTCTTTCACTTCTAAACTAAAATATGGCCGTAGATAAGAAACACATGTTTTTTTTAATCCCCTTATTTTTTTTACGCACAATTTATCGTTAAATGTTTAGGGAGATGTTTTTACTCTTTTTATAGAGGCCAAACTTTTCATATATTATTTAGTAGTATTTTTTTGATGCTGATTACGCTGCCATTGATGATTTACTTTTATATATGTTTTTATAACTATATGTTTGTTAATTCGTTTATGAATGTCAATTTGATTGAACACATTATATTTTTCGGTGATTGTAGTTGTATATTTGTCGTATTTTTTTTTAATAAAGCGTAAAAAATAATTCGTTCATCACAACGTGGTCTTAAAATCTTTGATATATCCTCACGGCTCACTGAAAGCTTATTTAAGTGTCACCATTCTAGAAAAGGTGGAGGAAACTTCAAAGTTATTAGATATTATGCCTAAACAAAGTGACAGTGAAAATACATTACCCAAAACAAATATGAGGCTGCCATGAAAGTGTATACTTGGATGAAATTTTCTTTAGTTTCTGGAAAACTCACTTAGGCTTAAATAGCTTCACGCTCCGTACACATGATTACTTATAATCAAAATAAACTGTGAGAGATGTTGTGTGGTGATATTTTATGCCACCATGTCTTAGTATATTTCACGGGGTAACGTTATGTGGAAAATTTGGATGCATAATAAATATATAAGGAAAAACTCTCATATAAAAAATTCACTTGAACAGTCTTATTATAGATGAACTAATTATTTAAAAAAAATGGAATTAATAAAAAAAACACATAAAGGAACTTTTAAAACATCAAGCTAGTTGTAAATAAAGTGGCGAATACAATACAATACTCATACTAAGCAACTAGAAAAAATGTGAATACGTTTGATTTATTGCAAATATTGTTAGCGATAGTGTTGATGTCAAGAATTTGTTATAAATATTTTAAAAATAAGTTTTTTTGTCCTTTATCATGATCGCTTCCAATGCAAAGTTTATATAAACTATGTTGAGTCTAGCTAGGAAATTTTTTTGTTACTCAGTCGCTCAACCTCGTTTCATTAGGGATCCGATGATTGGATTGTTATTTTAAAAATAAATTGATAATGCTTGTTTCATGATAAAACTTCCTAAATGCAAATGAAGCAAGCTATGCAAAATCTTCTCTAACACCCATTTATTTTATTATTCCTAAATTTTGTATTAACATTTATAAATAGTTAAAAAAAACTGTCTGTGTCAGCAATTTAACACCAATTTAATGTTTAAATATTTTTTCTAGCACAGTCTGTAAATAGACAGACAAAAAATATTTTTTCTAATAGTAACGTTTATACAAGTTTGTGATTTATAATCACCAATTACAAAACGATTTTTTCATAGTATTCAATGCGGTGTGTACTGTTTGTGATTATTAGTAAACTATTTCGTGAAAGTGCTGGAACGATAAGAGCATTATATCCAGCCAAGTCCTTTGAAATGTATCGTAAAGTAAAACCGAATAACTGAAAAGTAAAACTTCGAGTATTTATCTGCGTCTGTTTACCTTGCCATTCAAAACGCGAGATGCATATTATTATTTCGGTTGAAGAACGAAACCGATATTTTATAATAACAAATGCAAAAGATAAGTAAACAAGTCGCTATTTTAAAAGTAAAATTTGTAAGTTAGTGTTTCCTTTGAAAGTTGTCGCCGTATTTTATTTAAAAGGCGTTTGGCCAATTTTAGAATGTTTTCGTTTAATTTTCAGTCACTAGATATCGAATTTAAAAAGACATTTGGTAAAAGGACAATGTAGAATGAATATATACAATAGATTGTTAAAAATTTTAATTTGTTAATAAAAACATCATCGTTTTCATTGAAAATTTATTTATTTGATATTTTAATTACAGTTATTCACAACTACTGTTATTATTGTTTTTAATGCTGGGCAAACATTTTTTTTATTTAATATTAATTTTGAAAGTATCGTATGCTATCAATTTATCAAGATTGTTTACGCAATACTTACCTGTTGAATTGTGAATTAGTTCATAGTTTTTATGGTAAGATTTGTTCATATACAAACATCGTATTTTCTAGAATAGATAATACAATAATTTAATGAATGTAATAGTCTTAGCAAACGATCAAATCAAATGTGAACAAAATTCAAGCATCTTCTACTTTTGTCCTCTAAGTCTTTTAAAAGACTAAATATATGTAACATCACAAATAATTTCTTAACCTGGTGCTAAAATATTTAAAAAGTCCGATTTTTTAAGTTATAATTTCGTTTACACGGTAAAGTTTCAGCTTAACTTCATTTTAATCATTAAAAAAATTACTTTATAATTGAATTAAGAAATTATTTATTTTTTTAAAATTAAACCTAAGGCCATTGTCACCTGAAATGCTTTCTTACCTCCTATTCCATCCCCTATCCGCTCCTGAAAATGAAGAGTAGCAACATTGGAAGATCCACGGGGGGTGATGGGGGGCCATGCTCCCCCCTAAGAAGAATTTGTTTTCATTTTAATAATTTATTTAAAAAAATGTGAAATGCATACTAATCTATGTATCGAGTATTTTTATACATATAAATTATTTTAAAATCATATATTTTTTAATGTTTTATTTGTGTATCATGTTTGTTTTAAAATTTAATAGCCTCTTCCTGGGACAATTTCTGGATCCGCCACTGCGTAGCGATAGCAAACAACTTTCTAACTACATCACTGTCTTTTGTTACCTTTTCTGAAGAGAGCGGCCTAATAACAATCAGTGTTTTTTAGGTGCTTCACATAACCAGTGGACATCTTTAGAAAAAAAGTATCAATTATTATTAATGTCTAATTAATTAAATCTATCATTTTACAACAGAAATTTTATTATTGATATACAAGAAACAGAATAAAACGACGTTTTAGAGAAACCGGTTTATGATTTGAATCGAGTGAAATGTTTAGTATTCAAAAAATAAAATACTCATTTGATACTAACTTTCACTTTTATTTAATTAGATCAGGACCGGTTTCGTCCATGACAAGCATTATCAATTGATAAAAGAATACAAATAAATCGATAATGTTTGTCATTAGCAAAATTTTATTTTTTGAATGTAATTCTTTTCCACCAATTTGACAGTGAACACCCTTAAAGTGTTTTTGTATCGATGTCAACTCCCAATATGGAGCATATGACCTCTTCATAAAAGTATCTTAACATATATGTTTGTTACTCAGTCGCTCAACCTCTCTTTTCCAAAGAGAACAGAGGGGATAGAAGGATAAAGATAAGACAAGACTAGTGGTTGATTAATCGCTCTCGCTACGCCCAGTTATTGAATGATCGGAAGGGTAGCAGGGATTTTTTTATACGTCACAAACACCCATGACTTTCCACAGAAATCAATCGAAAAAATGATGTTCGTACTAGGACTCGAGCTCGCGAGATCTGGAACCGAAGCCAACAACGCTAACCACTGCGGCATAGGACCTGACAGTTTTAATTTAAAATATTTCGTCTATAAACGATCATTTTTATTGAGTCAGCAATGTAGATGAACGTTTCGTTACAAAAAAAAAAAAAATTTGTCATAAATTTAACAGTTTCCCTCTAATTTCTCTGTGATATTGATTATTACAGAATATAAAAATGAAATATGAATTATTCAAATATGTATCAAGCCAGGCACATAATTTTGACAACAAGTCATTATTTTGTTTCGCAGAGTAATCTTTAGTTGTTTTTACTCTTTTATTAGTTCATTGGTACTTTAACCTTCGCAAGTAAACCCTTTAGAGTAGTAGTAGGTAAGCAAGAGAGGTAATAATAATGAAATATTTTTTCAGCGAAATATTCGAGCTCGTATCAACACTGTTGGACCGGGAAGAGAAACATTTGGCTAAAAGTAAAATCTACATGGTGTGAAAAAGATCTCACGGTGCTCTCGTATTGCAATTCGATAATTGAGGTTAGTATTTTTTTATTGTTTATACTAAGAAGGTGACAGTGAAACAGAGACTGTATAATTACAACTGGTGCTGATGGTGCAACTTATCAGTTATAACTCAATAAAAACTAACAAAACCACAACTCTCGAGAATTACACTATTTTTTTTCAATAAAAAATATAATTGATTGTTTTTTTATTCCACTGATTATGTTATAAGTTGCGTGGTGTGTTAAGCTTTCTTTTGGATGCATCATCAGACTTAAATTTACTTTGGGATGTAGGTTTTTGGGATCCCGGGATTAATCACAGCGAAAAAAGTCAGAAATTGAGAGATTGTAAAACAAATTCAATTTGAAAACCTTCTCAGAAGCGTCCTTAAAACTTACGACTGCCAGTGTCTGTATTTATTTATGTGATTACTTCCCCAATTAATTGAAAGAAATTAAAGTCAAACTATTAATAAAATTAATCCAGATCGCTGCTGTTAACTTAGTGATAATAAATATTATTCTTTTATATACACGATACAACTATTAACCAATTGGATGCTCATCCATGCACTTGATTGCTTAATATACTGAACAGTAAAACCCGGGCCGCTAGTAAGGAATCCAATCCCGGACCCATTTTTTGATCTCAGAATTTCGGGATTCATATTTTTACAAATCCCGGGATCGATCATTCACCATAAATTTCGGGATTTACAATTATTTACGAATGTAAGTTTAAGAGATCCCGGAATTCATCACTATGAAAAATGTTAGAAATTTTTCAAAATAATCTACAAAAGATGGGAAGAACCTGGGAATTTACGGATTTCCCATTAGGGAAAATGAGAGAGATTTTTTTAGTTCCATCCTTGCAAAACTTTACGATTAACAGTGACTTCAACGCATTTTTTTTCCTTTATGAGATTTAACGAATTTTTCACTTGCTATCCTCAATCCCGAAGTCACGAGATCAGTATAATCACAATACCGGGATATTGGGACTACAAAATAAGACGGGATCCCTGAATTAGAAACCCTAGTTATTTGTGAAAAATCGTGTAGGTGTTTTCAAAATTTAAGCGGCTTCAATTTAACTTAATTTAATCAAAATCCTAATTTTATTATACTACGCACTTACCTAAAGTCGAATGTTCTCATTGTTGACAGCACAAGTTAATATTGGACGCGCATGGTGACTATTTTTTTTCTATTCTATTCGCTTCCTTGCTGAACATTTCTCCAAGCTTTGAGTAAAGAGTAATTCGAAAATGTACTGCAAGAGCATCATCCTGTAAATGACTTTGTCTCCGCAAAGATAACAGAGAATCCTAAGCAAACAACAGCATTGGCGTCTGTCAAGAAAGAAAATCAATATACTCAGTCGTGAAATGTTGCGTTCCTTGTGAAACATATTAGTGCTTCCAATCTGATAAGTTGGAACAGATGTCAGAAGATTTGCTGATTCAATACATGCGCTGTCTTACTGTCTGAGTACAATTCAGTGATGTATTTAAAAAAATGTTTCAATGTAGTTTATTTTCATTTAACTGTAAGTTTTTTTATGATAAAATATTATACTGAAGATTAAAAAATAGTCAGTTTAAAATGCTCGTGATGAGCGAAATAATTCTGATCTTTATAAATAATTGTGGAAAAAGTATACATAGGGGCTATGCAAAACAACCGACTTTTTAAATTCTAGAAATGCCTACATCTCGGTTTTTAAAGATTCTCGAAATATGGACAATTGAATTAAAATAGCAAAAAAATAGTTGAAAATACAAATCTTTTATTCGGTGAAAACACAGAACATAATTTTTAAATAAATCTAAAAATATAATTTTCAACTCATTCTTCTTCTTTTCTTCTTGATTTTAATTGTTACAAGGTATGTCAGTTTCAATAAAAATATCATCATTTTTTTATAAATTAAATAATATTTATTGCAGTATGAAAAACGAGATAAATAAAAAAATTGATTTTTAAATGTAGAAAATTTAGCTTAAAACCGACAAGCCCTTATGGAATATATACTATTATGGACTCTTGTCATATTGGCTGCTAAGCCTGTTAACGGGGTATTTTTCTAAGGACGCTTTCACTTCATGTGTACGGACTAGGGATTCTGAAGTTTCGGGGTTTTCAAAGTCCCGGGACTGGAGGCGTGATAAAGTCAAAGTCCCGGAACATCCCGGGACTCGGAGACTTTTATTTCTCCTTCAATAAAATTATAATTTTACTAAAATTAAACATTTGCATGTATGTATGTATGTATGTATTTTTGTATTAAATACACTCGGTGCCTTTTGAAAATAGTCGCGTTTTTTCAATAAAATGTTTAATAATTATTACTTTTCTTATGTAATGGATGTGTGCAGTGCTTACGGCTACTTTTACGGATTTTTACTAAGAAGGGATGATAACGGTACATGTAATAAAAAATAATCAATGAAGCCACCGTCAGGCGTAAATTTATGACCGTAACTTTACAATACAGCTTTGAGATTTTTTTGTCCTATTGAGACATTGGTACCTTTGTGGAATAGTGAAAAAACAGGTATGAACATTTATTTTTAATATTTTGTAATTTGCTTTTGCTACAGTTATATAAAACTATATAAACACATGGTATTTGAAACTTCTACGAAATTATAAATCCCAAACATCTGTTTTTTTATCAGATACCTTTTATATATGCATACTTAATTTTGTTAAAACCCCAGGTAAGTGTCACGTCCCGGCCATGTCGTGTCCGTTTTTCTTGGGGCTCCCCTCTTATTATCTGCATTCATTCAATACACATCAATCCTTTTGAGGGTTTCTTAACCACAAGAATTATTTTTTTAAAAATTAAAATGTACATGTTATTAGCATATTATAAATCACAGTCACAATTCCCGGGACATTTTCCAAAAAAGTCCCGGGACTTTCGTCCCGGTACGTCTTGACACAGAATCCCTAGTACGGACAGATCTGAAATTATTCGTAATATCCGCAGCAGAGTTGGAAATTCACACAAAAAACAAGCATACCCCACCGGGCCAGTACTACAAGGGCTAGGTCGTTAAAGGTGTATAAGTGTGTATCGGTGTAGATGTGTCGATGTAAAACGTTACCATTCAAGACTAGCTCGAGGATTACGACACTTTCTAAAACTAGAACTAAATGAGTGGATAGTACTACAATCTTAGTGCAGTACACGCCACGTGCCGGCTCTGGTACCACCATAGAGATCCCTTTCGTAACATCTTTAGGACTGGATGGGCGGGAGGGATTTTTAAGAGGCAGAGATATCCAAGCCTTCAAAATCCACGAATCAATTGACGAATGTGTTCAAACAGGTATACAAAGATTTGAGCCCGTCGATCAGTTGATAAAAATCTTTCTTGGTGGTTGGTAAAAATGTTGCATTTGGAGAGACAGAGAGTAGGAGGTAGGTGAGAAAGAATGACAATCGATTAGGCAATTAATGCTTGAAAGCTTATATTTCGCATTTCAAATATTAACTTGATTGAACACTACAGTAAAATAAAATACCAATTTCGTTTACTAGTAGAAAATATATAAAAAAATATGTATAATACATACATACTTTGTAGAAAAAATTTAATAATAACCTTTTTTTACTTACAATTTTATATAATGATCAGCACCGGCTTAGATCATCGCGAGCAATTTCAGTTGAAAACGAAGTCGGCTTCGATCGTACGTGTAAAAGTATGTTTTATTTTTATGAGTATTAAAATGTAACATAATATATTAATGTCTTTCTACAAATAAGTGACAGAAAGGCTTAAAACATTAGAATAGTAAGATATTTTTTGTTGAGAGATGTTGTAAATCAATTGGACGATTAATAACCTTAATAGTTATACAAATGTGAAATAAACTATTGGAATATTAAAGAAAGTTTAATACATTCACAATATGACGAAAAGATTATGGTGGTCGTAAAAAATATTGTATTGTTATCTGATAGATGTAGAATTGTTAAATACATTAACATCATAGCCCTAGTGGAACTATTGTATGAAATACCTATGTCGTATCACAAAATTTAATTATCATTTTGTTGACTGATTTTTCTATTCAAAATGCTCACCGTTATTTTTCATCGACCCATTCAACATTTGAACGATTTTGCAGTTAATTCATCATGTGCGCAAAACTAAAACAACGAATGAAACTTTCCGCTTTTGCACTGAATTTGCAAATCACTATAAAACTAGTTTGCAAAAACCCATTTTGCAAGTAGGTCACTGCGCTAGGCATTGAGAATATCCTCTTACTATTTTATCACAATACATTTTTAATGAGAACTCTTTTCCCGGGAAAAGCTCTGCTTCCTTTTCTCCTGGGAAACACTGCATTCAGTCATTTTCTATATCTGTTTAAATAGTGAGCTGAGTTTTATATTAAAAAAAACTATTTTAAGTGAGATCTATATGAAAGGCTCTAGAGAATTTTATTTGAGAAACCATTTAGTCGTCGTAATTTCATAATTGCATTAGCATAATTGAATCAGGTTTTCAGTAGTGCGGGAATATGAGTAGAATAAAAATAAAATGGAATTTGATTACACTGTACGTTTTATGTAAAATATTTATAAACTGAATTTAACACTAAAATAAGCTTCCAGATTCCAGCCACGGCGATAAATTTATTTTGATTACATTTAATCAATTTAAGATGCACCACTTTTTAATATAATCTATCCATATATTTCTTTGATATTGCGTTATGATTTGCATGGAACCTCAAGGAAGATAAGTTAGAATTAAAGGACTAAAACAAAATTATATGGATGTAGAGAGTTTTTTGTTAGAAATGAGCATTCGATTTAACCACAGGAAATTAATTAAATATTTCAAAATTCAAATCAAAAACAAAAAAAATATAAACCAATTTAAATGCAGTTTAAAATATATGTTTTATATATTGGTTACAGTTTTTATAAACAAAATTATTCATTCATATAAATACTGCTACTTTTTAGAAATAAATAAACTAAAATGTTAGATTTTCACAGTAGTAATTTGAAAAATATATCACATTAAATTGAAAACTATCTTTTTATTGCTTTACATATTTATGTAATACAGTTTCACCAAATGATCTCTCCGTATTCTAGTAGAATGTAGATTATAATGTAAAAGTAAAAATAAAAAGAACAAATTGAATATTTATATTAGCTAAAAAAGTTTTGTTAAAACGAAAATTTTGTAATAAGCTTTTCTGTCGCCCCGTATACATTTGACAGTTTTGGCACCAAAACAATGTTTTTTTTATGTTGGCACTTATACTTGTTTTTATTGTAGATCCTCATTTGATTAAGATTTTTATATTGTTTGACAACAGACAGCGCATTTGTAAAACAGTTTATTTATTCATATAATCTTGATATTGATAAGAATATAAAAAAGCTTTAATTATTTCGTCTACCCAATTAAATTGAATTGATTAGTCAACACGCTGTGAATAATCGTTTTACAATGCAATGAGTGTTTTCAATTTGCAAAACTCTGGTTGTCTGACACACGTGAGTAATTTTAACAATTGTACGAAAAAATATTCTGTTGGAAAGATATATTTTCTAAGATGTTTTGACATTGATTAATATGAAAGTGCTTTACCTAATTCAATTTGAATGCCAAGCAACGCACCTTAAAGCGATTTCAAACACGAACTGAGTTTGGGGAATGAATCTTTTAATTAACGTTTTCACATATAAATGGCTTTTTAACAATTTATCGTCTCATGGCGTGCAGAAATACTATCTATAAACTTTGTATCGCAAGACGGTTTTTCTTGAAATGAAAATAAATTTTCATTTCGGACATTTGGTTGGGAGCGTAATACTCTCGTTGTAAACTCATTCTATCTCTAGCATTCTCGCAAAACACTATTGGATTTTTATCGGCCCATCGTATCTTATGGGTTAATAATATAAATTGTACAGTTCCGTGAGTCGAGCGAATCACGGGTGTAAAAGAATGTTTTTAGTACATTTGCTTTCAGTGGGTAGCGCATCGAGCGGCGATCTTTTTTTTTCTATGGAAAATGTTTAGGTCAGTGAGTTTTCCGATACATTAAGATACAAATACAAATTTAAGTGCTAACATACGCCATTCGATGTGTTTGGAATTGAAAAATTTCAAAGGTATTCCATTAATCGTCTGAAGAATAAAAACTCGATACTGATTCTAAGGTGTGCAAAATATTGTACAAATATTAATTGTTGTAAGAATTCAACAAAAATAAAACGAGCATAATTAATTATATGCATTGAAAAGGTGAGGATTTTTTTGAATAGGTATCACTGCTTGTAATAAACAAACTTGTGATATTTTATTTCACTAGACTAATCATAACTGAACAAGGTAGCTTCGTCTTGAAGCTTTTAAAAATGTAAATAAAAAAAGTATGATGAAAACATTCTCTGAAATTTAAAAAAGATAATTTCAAGAATAAAAAAATTCTCATGTCGTTACGGTAACGACCCATGGTTGGACAGGTCAGTCATGCCATGCCTGCGTTAATAGTTAAGAGAAATATAATCCATATAAGTCAGTAGATCTGACCTCAAAACATATTTAACATTACAAAACTATCTTATTCTTTTTACTCCTTTAGAACTATGTAAATGAGTGGATAGTGCTAAAATCTTTGAGCAGCGCACACATCGCACAGCCAGCCCTGGTTGATACACATATTGCAATATATTTATTTAAAAGGGAAAAAATTTAATGGTCAGAATTTAAGTAAATATTTTGTCAGAATAAAAATATTAACGGTCAGACTAAAAATGTTATACGGTCAGAATATTTTATAACCATTTTGGTTAGGTTGGGTTTTTTTTAATTTTCATTTAAATTATGACTATTTTTTATGACCGATATATGTTGAACATTTAATATAAATTCTAATCGGAAAAATACTAGTCATATTAAAATACCTAAATGGATAATATGATGAAAATTGTGTTCCCTTTTGGCAACTCAAATAGTATGTTTTAGAGATACTAATTATTTTCTTTTCTTATCGAATATACTATATGTATTGATATTGTAATTAACTTATTTAAAACAACTTTATATTTTTAGCTCTATGCATGGAAAATATCTATGTCATGAATATTATGCCGTAAGTTAAGTGAGCCAACAACGACAGTTAAAGGTAGAGTATCACTTAAGCGTAACGTATTTATAGACTTTAAAAAATACCAGAATTTAGATTATTTTTCCAATTTTATGCCATGTTGACCGCACGTGACTTAAAAATAGGGGTGTGTCGGAGCAGAATGAATATATCGTCCGATACATTTTCAACTGATAGCAAAATGTTGAAGTTACCCACCTGATTTAATCACGTAGACTCGCCCCTTCTGTATTTTTTTTTGGCTGGCGTGCAACACTTGATTACTTCTCGGTTCACTTACCTGGAAATAAAAAGAAATAAAGTTGTATTTCGATTAACAAACTTTATATTATCAAAAGTAGGACAAAGTATTCTTTATTAGTACACACACCAATGAAGCACGATGTGATTTTATTTATGATAACAATAACGGTAAGTCACCAGTCACCACACAAATACGATTTTTTTGCTTTACAGCTTTACGTTTATTTATCGTTCCATAAAGTAATCTATTCTAAATGATAAAGAATTAGGTCTTATCTTTTTTTATATTCCGCGAACCAGTGGTGAATTAAACGCATGGAAAGCCCAGGAGCAATAAAATTTGGAGGCCCTGTTCTACGGATAATATAAAAATGTCAGAAAATTACAGGTAAAATAGTGAAAAATATATAAAAGTATATGGGTTGCGTTGCATAAGCTGTATTTGAGGCCCCTAAGAATTGAAGGCCCCAAGCACGCGCCTCATTTGCTTATAGGGTAATTCGCCACTTGGTGAACTTATTCAACTCACAACCTATATTTAATATTTCTAAAGAATTCTTTTATGTGATTATTAGATTCTCATTTGTTTGATGTACTCGGCGGAGATACGGGACGCTGGAATGACATGGGAGGAAGAAAGAAGACTGGCGGGGGACAGAGAATCTTGGAGAAACCATGTAGTGGCTATATACTCAGATTAAGGAGCGGATATCGGAAACAAATCAATAAAAAAAATATGCTATGCAAAATAGTGCACATGTAAAGCTTACACTTTGATGATTTTTTAATTACACAATATTTCTTTTTTATTTATCAATATCAGGACCGGTTTTGCTCATTACATGTTAGAGGTGTTAAATTTTTTAATTTTTGTTATTTTAAACTCTCTTTTTTGATAATTTCTACTGTAATTTGTAAATTCTTTTGTCAATTGTTTTTACACACATTATTTGTTTTTGTATAAATAGCACTGTTAAATTTTATTTTTATCAGTTGAGAATGCTCGCCATGAGCGTAACTGCTCCTGATATTGATAAATAAAAATTCGAAATTAAGTATAAAGGAATATTGTATTTTTTAAAATATAATGCCATTACACCAAGTATTGACATCGAACCACCTAAAAGTGTTGGTATTAAATTAAATTTGCACTCGCACTCATCCAGTATTCTTTTAAACAAATAATTGTATAGTAAAATGGAATAGCTATAAGAAAATTTCTTATTCCATCTTTAGAAATTGCAAACTTGCACTAGCTGAGTGGTATAGGATTTGAATAGGCATTAAAACTCTTCTGAAATCCAAGCCTTACAAGAAAACGTTGAACAGAAATAAAATGAAAATTCAGAGCAGCGTTTGTTTGAATGGTTACATTGAAACATAGACGCTAAGAACTGTGAAATACTTTACAAAAGGTGACTTGGAAAACGTTAAACCTGAAATTAGAAACTGATTACAGTCGCTTAAGGTAAGCAAAGAAAACCAATTTACTTTTAGAGTACATAGTTAAATGATTATCGGGGGTTTTTTTTGACACTTGTTATTGATACATATAGAGCAAAATATGTGTTATTTTTCTATTATCGATTATAAGGAATTGATTAGTAAGCAAGATTTGTGTGTTTCGCAAATAAAATGTAAAATGATTGTTCGTCGACTATCATTGAAAGTTGATCAAAATAAACTATAATATATATATATTACCATGTCCGCTTGCAACGTGTTTCTACGAAAACTGCTTATTAGTCAGTTGCTCAACCTCTTTTTTTTTAAAAGATAGTTTAAATAAAAGGAGAGGCCGTGGACAGTAGTACTGCACAGCAAATCGCCTCGTTTTTAGGAAAGGATGGGTGGAAGAAAGAGTTCAAGATAGTACATACATCCATGCATTTGAACAGGAAATCAAAATTCAATTGACACATAAATTTATAAAACTGTCCATACTGGGATTCGAACCCGTAACCTCCGCAACCGAAGCAAACGACTATGAATACTCGTGCAGGCGGCACTATGTTAAAACACTGCTAAATTTTCTATTATTTTAATATGTTAAAAAAACAACGTAAGTTCATAGCGTGACAGAATTTGAGAAAAAAGATTGGACAAATATTTTCAACGAATTTTCAACAACGCATCAATCAGCTGTACGACTTTTTGAAGTTGTAGTCTTATACTTTAAAGAGAAAAACATGAACCATGTCTACAACAAAAGATTTTTATTTTCGCCGTAGCAGATAATTTTTTTTTTGTATTTTTATGAAATTGTAAGTTCGTCCCCAAAAAGGCAAAAAGAAAATGCTTTCGATGGTTTCGGCGGTAACTTTGTGGAAATTCATTTTAGTAGAAAATTTAAATTAACTTTGATTATTCCACGTATTGTGTTACTAACTGTGACACGTGATTCGCCTCTTTCAGAGGCATCTTCAGACTTACTATCGCAAAGTTTGCTTAAGTAATGAAGCAATATTGATTCTAACATTTTAAAATTATAAAATTACAAAATGGAGGTTTGGGTTTTTTTCCTTTTAAGAGGAGCAAGGAGGGTGTAGAATCGAAATGAAACACGTGTCACAGTTAGTAACACAATACGTGGAATAATCAAAGTTAATTTAAATTTTATATTAAAAAGAAAATGCTTTTTTATTGGATTAATAAACAAATAGATCATATTATGCGAATGTATTAAAAACAATCATCAATTTATATCATTGAAGGTTTAATAATGAGATAACTCATCTTGCTTGAGAACATCTATGGTATCCGTATTATGTACTTTGTTATACGATTTTTATTGATTTATCAGTATTAATGAATTACACATAACTTTTTGAAAGATAATTTTTCTAAAGCTACATTTAAATTTCATAAAATTCTTATAAATAGGTTTTTTACTCGGAAATACTCCGATTAGAAATTATCAGTAATGCTTTATTTTATATCATGTTTTGAAAAAGTCCTTAACTACATAGTTTTCCTTAATTACTTTATAATATCTCACTGCAATATTTCTACTAAGCTAATAAGAAACTAATTAGTTTTGCCTTTCATCCGGTGATAAAAAAATAAAGGAGAGAAAGCTAATTATACACCTGACATTTACATACTTTTTTGATAGCATAATTAATGTCCATAAATTTTCTTGTATTAAAATTCAAAATAGATTTTCAGACTGAGAAAATAATAGAATTATTTATATAACGTATTATTTGTCAAGAAGCGATTAGAAATATCGTGAAACATAAAAAAATATTTATATTTGCATTGAATAATTTATAATAATGATTCAATTATTAAATATACAAAAAAGTTTTATGCAAAACAAAATTAACGATTACTGTACAGATAAGAAATAGAATAACGAAAGCAAAAGCTTTGTGAGGATTTCTTTTCTTTTGTTTTTTTCTTCTATTTTCCTGAAAATAATGCGTGTCACTTAGCTTTGTTTTTTTTTCGCAAGAAAAGCGTCATTGCTCATTTGTTTTTATACAAAGCGAGGATGTAAAATTAACATGGTAACAAGAAAAGTTAGAAGTTTTAATCTTAAAAGTAGCCTGCTGGGATTGGTTAAATAATGAAGAAGTCGTTTTTAATGGATGAATCAACGCCACTTCATTATTGTTTCCCATTAACTTAAATAATTCATTATTCAGAGTGGTGATTAAATTCTACAGACTGCGATTCAGATGATTGTTATAACTTTGATGGAACCTTTGTTGCTTTTGCATACATTAGGTTTATAACGACTAAAATAATTAACAAAATTAATCGAAAATTAGATACTATCGTGTATTGTAGTGTTCGTGTTTATATATATTTATCACCCAAGCTATGAAGACATGTGATCAAAAAGATTTGAATTTCTTTTAAACTAATTACATTTTTTAGATATGGGAAAGTTTGTAAATGCTTGAATGAAAATAAATGTAATTATCCTCATGCCTTTTTTCAAAATTTTACACTGAAAACAAGTAGTGACTAAATACATACACGGTCGGTAAATCACTCAATAAATGTACAATATACGATCACGCAAAGATACTCTAATTAATCATAAATGTCATATTAGTTAACAACTTTTTCTTAAATATAATGGATCTTGGATGTAATAAAAAAAGTTAGCGTCTTCGATGGATTCAGCAGTAACTTTGTGGAAGTTCATTTATAATATAATATAAAATTTAATTTAATCACTCACGATGTGAAATGATTTAAAAAATCGGCGAATGTTTCAATGCGACTAGTTTTTTCGGTAGCTATAATTTAAATGCCTTTTTCCAAAATATATCACTAATTTATTCTAACTCTTTTCACAAGTAACACTCTCGTGTATATTTGCTTTGGAGCATACAATGCATTTAAAACAATCTTCTGCTTGTAGATAAACAAATAAATCACCAATTTTTACTTTTTTCAAACGCATTGAATATAGCACATCTGTTTCAGCTCTTTCGGAGAGTAGTTTCATTTGAAAGGTTGCATAATGTATTCTCAATGATTGCATTTGTCATTTTGATTGTTGTGAACAACGTAAAGATTACGAATACTATTATTCGTTTATTCGCAAACCTTGTAATGCTCTGTCTCATGATGCTTCTTAAAGAGGCAAAACACGTGTCACAATTTTTAGCACAACAAGTGAAGTAACAAATTTATCAATTAAGTGGTAATACTGTTTGATTGAGCGATCAATCACATAATGAGTTACTCAAATAAAAAAACAGAATATTGATTTGTACTTATTACACTTTTATTTTAAAGTACCAGGATCGGTTTCGTTCACGACGAGCATTATCAACTGACAACATTCGAAGCAGTTAAATCAATATTTAATTATTATTTAAACAATGTATCATAGATAACATTAAAAAAAAATTGAGATTATAATTATGTTTGAAATTACGATTAGTCACCACTTTAGTTGTTTTACTCTTTGACAGTGGCGGCCGGTTAATGTGGCATTGAATTAATGTACCCCTTGTACATGCAGAGGCGGTTGTATTTCATGAAATAATATTCAAACATAACATTAGTACCATTAACTCATTTTAATGTCTTCATGTATCTATGGTCTATAATAAATATTTTAGAAAAAATAATTTTATTTTATTTAAAATTTTGTTTTATTTTATTTTATTGAATTTAAAATGAGGGAATGGTACGAATTTTATGTTTAAATATTATTTCATGAAATATAACCGCCCCTGCATATACAAGTGGTGCATTGATCCAATGCAACACTGACCGGCCGCCATTGCTCTTTGATGAGTTTTGTAATTACATTTTAGAGGTATTAAACATTTTAATTTGTGTCAATTTCGTGACACTTATTCGTATTTTGTACTCGTACTGTAATTTGAAAATTCTTTTCAATACCAACTGTTTATTACACCGTTTTTTTATTTCATTTTCATTTGTATACATAATACTTTAGAATTGTATTTTTTATTAGTTGATAACGTTCATCATGAGCGAAACCGGTCTCGATCTTTTTAAATAAAAGTAGACTTAGTACAAATTAATGTATTTTTTAATATAATGTCTATTCACCAAGTATTGACAGTGAATACCCTACAAATGAGTAACTAAATATTATGTTATAAGCTTTTATGATTAGTAGACTTTTCTAATTATTTCCCTAAATGTTATCAAATTGACAAAATAAATTATATAATTTTAAAATTTCTAAGTAAATAAAGACTTCTAATAATAAATTTAAGCTTGAGATATATTTTTAAGATTAATTGTAATCAAAATGCTTCATAACTGTAATTACGACCTCAACAAAAAAAGTAAAATTAAATTGTACGACTATTTCAAAAAAAAGCTTACACTGCACGACAGCGGACTAGCATACTTTTCATTTCAAATATTAGTTGTTCGCCACGCGGTTTATATGCAAGCTGTGTAGGCAACATCATCGCCTCTCATGGTTGGAACTCAAGGACTTTGTTGTATGATGATAGACCATGCGCAGTTAATGACGATACATTTTTTCACATCTTCCTCTTTTGCGTGTAAAGGCTTAGCGACTGCGTCCTGTATAGTGACTGGCAGGGGATGTTAAATTCAGGAATGCACACAATATTTCGAATAGATTTAAGGAGGGTTTTATTGGAACTTATTTAAAAAAATATATGTTTTAATATTTTTACAATCAATCAAAAGGCAATTTAACTTAAGCCAATATTGGTTACTGGTGGCATTAGCGATGAAACGCTGATTATAGTTACAACTTACAACCAATCAAAAATTTCAGCTTATTACTTCAAAACTGCATAAAACGAAAAACTTTTTTGTATTAAATGTACTTCAACAAATACTTTGTTAAATGTTTGACGACAAAACACTATCATTAAATAACACTATTTTTAAGAGCATACGGTAGCGTTGTACCAATTCAGTAGGAATATTTAAGTGAACCGAAATACATGTTAAAACCGAGCATTTTAAAAAATCCAATAAAAAAGTAGCCTAACTACTGTTATTTGGAGACTTTAATGAAGGTTTTTCATATTGAAGAATATCCCAATAACGTAGTAGGCAATGTCGGGTCTATGGTACAGTGGTCAACGTCGTTAGCTTCCACGTCGGACCTCACGAGCTTGAATTTCAGTACGAACAAAAAAATCAGTAAATTTTTCGATTTCTGTTCGAAGGCATGGATGTTTGCGATGTCTTAAAGTTTCTCCTTAACATTCCAATTCTAAAATAACAAGGTTTAGTGAAACCACTAGTCCTGTCTTGCCCCATTTTTTCAATCCCTATTCCTCTCTTCGAAAAAAAAAGGTTTACCGACAGAGAAACAAACCGTTCACGTAGTAAAAACTCATGTGAGATATTTCTATTAAATGTTCATATGCTCAAAATTGGAAGAGGACATAGATTTTTAAATAGTTGGCAAAACGTACATATTCATTAATGTCTGTAAAAACATGCCGGGAAATAGATTTAAAAAAAACGTAGATACAAAAAATAGTCCTCAACAGTGGTTTCTAAAAAATCCGCGAACCTTCCATACGTATTCAATGAATGAGATAAGTATGTATAAGCGTAACGTAGCGCCTCTGGCGGTCGTTGGTGTTTTTCCTCGTGTCCATATTATTTTGTGTGTGTAACGCGCGAGCTTTTCACTCCTCTCGCGCTCAGACAATATTTTCTGCTCTACAGTCACCCTAAACATTCTTTTTTATACGTATAACAAAAAAAATAGTAACTGCCGAAACATGTGGCATAATTTTTGACCAGTGATTTGAGATTATCAATATAAAATGTATATTATATTATAAAACTAGCAGTAAATTATAAAAAAAAAATATTTAAGTGAAAAGGATAAATCTAGGGTTAAAAAATATTACTAATAAAATATTCCCTCTCACTTCAGGATCGGTTAGATTAAATGAGAAAATGAACTTCAGTGACGTACTTAATTTTGAAGACAAAGCTATTGATTAATAGAAATATATATGTGTTGACTGTGAAAATGAAAAAAACGTAACCACACATAAGAAATTTTACAGGAGATACAAAAGATCATATGTGCTCTTTAGCACGTGTTGATATGCTTCTACCTGGCTGTCCTATGTAAATCGCATTACATTACATAAGATATTTTAACAATAAAAAATCAGACTCACAATTTGCAAATAATTTTTGACCGAGTCCCATGACATGAGTTTAAGTTTAGAGCCAACCGTTTTGCATCTTTGTCATAAGGGTCAAAAACTAAATTTATTAGAACAACTTGAAATTAATAGGCATAAACAAAACATCTTAAATGAACAAACCATTATTTATCCATCACCGTTGTTAAAACCCCTAATGTAATTAATAATAAATATTAGTAAAAAGTACCCTAACTTACCTTGAAAAATCCCATATTGCTTATTGTTTTTCGAAACAATAAAGCCATAGTTAATAAATTCAATGTTATGTTATTAATAATAAATATCAGTTTAATTTTATCCTAATTAATGTTCTAAGAAATAAACCCAGATTTTCAATCGTTCTTTGAAACACTAGAATCACATTTAATAAGGGTAATATTGTAATTATAATAAGGATGTTAGAGTGAATAACTTGATGCATTGTGTATCTCTTCAGAGCCAGTATATATAGCTGAGCAAAATATAAGTTTAAACATAGTTCTGACGATGGCGAAAGCCGAAATAGCTATCTACGCATAAAATCATTATAAACTGTAGAACTAAAATACTTAGATATTTTTAATTTGTTAATTTATCTACTTATTCGGTATTTTCAGCTAACTGCATTTTGATAGAACGTGAATCAAGTTGTTTACATTGTGATTATCGAAAAAATCTGTTTTAAAAAAGCTGTGGGTCACTCCCTTTTTTCATTCCACATTTGATTATTATTTGTAAGTTTAAGCCCGTTGACACCACAACCGAAAAAACAAGAGTGGTGAATATTTGACTAACGAACCGGCAAAGCAAAATTTCTTCAATAATAATTAGAAGAGATGCTATCACAATTAAAATAGATGGCAAGCAACTTGAAAGCTATTCTAGAAAAATAATTTACAAAATAAGTACGAACATGGTATGGTGGTTGTAGATTAATTAAAATATCTTCACGGTATTGTTGTTATGTTGTTGGTTGGTAATCACTGTCACATAGTGAACGTGTAACGCAGTGGAGTCTGAGTTTGAAGAAGTTTGTTAGGACAAAAATGTGTGGCACGGAAGGCCCACATCTCATCCGCGGACTGACGACTACAGCCCGAGTGTGATTAAAAAGAGTCGCTTCGTTTTGTATTTACATAGAAACATTTCGTGCGACTCCTGAATCCTGAATCCAAGCGTGTCTGTCTGTCATGGCAAAAAGCATACGAGATGATTTTTTTATATTTTCCAGTTTTGTTTTGAATACAACTACTTGGAAACTACAAATGAATTAATTATTATGAAACAAAAAGTTACAGTACACTTCTGTTTAAATTTTACTTGTAATATCATCGAAGAATTGAGTGATTTACGTAAATAACGATTTTAGTTTTATTTAAGATAAGTATGTAACACATTTATAAGCTTTTTAATAGTCATAACGGCGTACAAACAATACGTTTTGATAAGATGAATCAATTGGTAATAAATTACATATGTAAAATACAATTGAACACTTTATGAAAATAAACCATATATACAACTTTGTTTCAATGCACTAAACTATTTTTACGTAAAAAAAACTCATTTAATTTTATTAAAACAGAATAATGATCGACGAAATCTGGATTTGTATACTATAAAATAGACTTTTAATTTGGAATGTGTGTGTTAAGCTACATTGAGTCCTTAATTGAAAGATGATACTTAATAAACTATTGACTACTTGCATAAAATACCTTTTAAAGACCATTTTTTAAAAAAGAGTAAAAAATATAAGATTCCCTGGTAAATTTACATCTGGTTGTCTACAAAATTTAAGGGATTGAATATTATATGTTTGGTTTTTGGTATAATTGTGAACTAGTGTGTCTCTCAGTTAATATCGAGATAACAAGAAGATAGTAGAATAAAAACACTTTATAGCACGTATTCGAGAGGTCGACTTCATTGTCTTCATTAACGTTGCTTACGGGCTTGATCACTAGAACGGATTGATCGTTGATTGATTTTTAACTGTTGGAAAATAGAAAACTGACTTTTTTTCGTCCGAAGACATGAATTTATGTGATGGTTAAAATACCCTACCACACATCTGGTCAAATATGGTATTCTGCAAGAACAATATTAGCTTAGCAAAATCTAGTGTTAGACCTCTCCTTACTACTCTCTATTAAAAAGGTGAGCAATTAAGGAAGGCATAATGAAAAAAACTCTACGTTGGAAGCAGACGTTAGTTTTTAAAAAACGTATGAACATCACTCAAATACGAGCATGATTCTTAGCAGGCATCACAAAATAGAATATTTTACTTCTAACGTAAGTAATACGTTTCATCTTCATTTTGGACGAAAATTTTCTCACATATAAATGCTATATTGATCTGAAAAAGAGTACGGTAAAAAAGTCTGGTCTAGACACCTACGCATCTATGGATTAATGTAAAGTATTTCTTCAACGACACAAAGACGATCGCAATCACACCCAAGTGAGAAAAGCTGAATAAGACACAAAGAAACATCCATTTCCGGAGTCTAGTGTAAATAGAACCTGCGACATGCTTTGGAAAGCGCCGCCCTTCAGAAGGCTCCAGTCATTCCGTTACAATCACATACGAGTGAGTAACGAGTAGCGACCAAAGGCAGAAGAATGTATCTCCTGTCTGGTATGTATGCTCAATGCGCGATAAAGAAAATATCAATGGGGTGGTACCGAATACAAAGTCGCACTCGTAGCACGTTACAAAGGGTATTTGAGTATCTATAATATGAATCATTGTTTTAGATATGTATTGTGTCAATATCACTCTATGGATAAAATTAGCTATGAAAATGCATCCATTGTCACTGCAGAAATTTACACTTCTTTGTTTTGTACAGGTATATTTTAGTATTTGTCGTACTTTAGGAGAAAGATATGGTTTAATTGAAACTAACATCCCATTGATTTATAAAATAAAGTTGAGATCTGTTTTAGCATCTCACATTCGTTAAAAATTGTACTACAATTATAGTATTACATTTATTAAATATGGAAACAATCTTCAGGCATTTGTTACATAGATGTAATGTTTTACAAAAATCCTATATTGCTTATCGTTCTGGCAAACACTAAAATCATATTTAATGAATGTAATATAAATTAGGATGTTAGACTAAATAACAATAAGTATTGTATATCTCTTCTAAGCCAGTACGTAGCTGAGTAAATGCAGGTTTAAACATAGTTCTGATGATAGTTCACACCGAAAAGGCTATCAACTAATTTAAAAAAAACTGTTGAACTAAATGTGTTTATATTTTTACCATATTAAAATAATTAATGCATGTACGGCAGATTTAAATCATCTATTTCAAGATTTACTCCCACAAAATTATCTGTAATCAAATTTAACGATATATTTCCGATATATTTGACAGTTAGAATCATTGTGAAAATGTATTTTTTAGATTATATTGATATTTTTATTATTCTCATTGTTGTGTGAGCCGGTGTCACACAACCGGTGGAATAGCAATTTTAATAATTTAAATTTAAAATATCGATATTATTATTTATTTAAAATAACGTTTCAAAAAAAAATTAAACTATTTTACTAGCTTCCACTGAATGAATACATTTTATGAATAAGAAGTATCATCATCAAAAAATATAAAAGTGAAACATTAAACGTGGTAAAACACTTTTATTTTCCACCTGTGATCCCACAGACGTAATAATAGTCTAAAAAGCTCAACGTAGATTTCGAGTGGTTCATTTTATTTTTACATTATATGGAATTATTTTCGTAAAATTGAAGTGAGCTTTGTACTGCAAGCTTTATTTTTCCAATTCAAATATTTGGTTTTTTATTCGCGTATTTTTCTTTCTTTTTAAATATCATACAAATTGTGATAAATTATAAACAGTATCGATGGATCTCGACGTCAAGGAAAGCCACTGGTGACCATCCATAGAATTTATTCCGCGTAGCTGTAGGATGCTGGGATCACTTGGGTGGATGCAAAGAGGCTGGCAGGTGATACAAAGTCTTGAAGAAAACGTGTGATGGCCATATGTTGCGAATAAGGATTTTTAAAAAAAATAACAGGCGATGGAGGGATTATTAAAATATAAAAGAAAATTGCTTCAGCATCTCACCATCATTATAACTATGCTAACATGGATTGTTTCTCCTTTATACAGCAGAAGTAGGCATTATATAAAGCATTTATTTTAACTTCTCATCTGTAAACAATTTAAATTTGATTCCACTGCTTGTTTAGAATTTAGACAAAATATGAATAAAAGATAACGTGTCAATATTATATAGTATAATTGAAATACGCATACGGCATAAAAAATCAAGGCTGATATTTTAAATTAACAGTTTAATAAGTGAACTCTATGATTTTACGAAGGTTACACATTCAAAATATAAACTACAAACATTTATTTTAAAGTATTCAACTCTCTGGAACAGTTGTGTGTTGTTTTTGTCCCCGGCGTCTTTGTTAAATGATCACATACCATCCGATTAATAAACCGGCAGCGACTAATCCTTGGCAATATTCATTCGCAGAGCGTAGGGGCGGGAAAGCTTTCGAGGAACAAAATGTATACAAGATGTTCAAACGTATATTTTACAGAAAAAAAACTGTTTTCGTAAAACGTTTCGTGTTTTGGTAACATATATATTATCAATTGATTACACTGGAATTAGCGTGGTAGTAGTTTTTTTATTATATTGTAAAAAAACTTTATATTGATTTGATTTAAAAAAAAATGTCTATGAATATGTAAAATTTAATTTAATTACTTTGTTATTTCAATTTTTGTGTACAACTTGCGATACGTGTTACGCTTTTTTTTAGTTTATTTGTAAACGTTGCGATTATCTATCTGATGATGCTTCTCAAAGAGGCAAAACTCGTGTCACAAGTTGTAGCACAAAAAGCTGAATAAAAAAGTTATCAAAAGTAATTTTATAATAAAAATGAACTTCCACAAAGTTACCACCGAATCGATCAAAGATATGTCTATGAATATTTTTAAATGTTTTTTTTGTTATTAAAAAAAAATAGTTTAAAATACTGAATCATTAAAAAGGATATAAAAAATAATACTAACGATGAAATTACATTATTTACGATCCGCCCAAACTTGTATGAAGCGTTCGATAGTCAAAAATTTACCCAATATGTACAAAAACATAAACTTTGAGGTTTTTTGGGTAAGGGTGCAATGAAGACGCTACGATGAACTCGAGCTTTAAACTTAAAAGCTTCCCTTGAAAAATGAGAGAGATCCCGGTAGGCGCCCTCGTCGCGAGTCTACCATAAAACGGCATTTACGGAGCTTTATTTCATCATCGCTCATAGGTAACGAGATGGGCCTTACTTCTAGAAATACCAAGAATAGCCAAGTTTCTCACATTCAACATAAATACTTAACGAAAATTGATTAGGTATTAAAAAAATAGCCCTTTGAAGAAGATAATTTGTTTGGTTTCAGGGTTTCAGCAAAGCATACAATCTATTACATAATCCTTGTCCAGCAAAGTATTGATAATAATTCTCATATAAAATACAACTGTGTCACCCATACCACTTTTCTTTCTGACCAAAAATATATTATTGACTTTTGATGATTTTAAAATTTAAAATTAAATTTGTGTTTTATTTCGTTGAAATTGACTTTTAATATGTATAAAATAAAATTTGTTCTCCTTATAGAATAGATACTGAAAATATAATTTTCACAGTAAAACTAGCATAACAACAATCATTGAAAGCTGCATGAACAAATTTTATAGCACAGCAATGAAATTTTATCATATTCATTTACAATGTGTGTATTTTATTGTCGATGAAAAAAACATTAAATTGGTGCGGAAAATTATCATGGCGTTTCACCAGGAAACTAGGTGCAATTTATTATGGTAACCACTATTTAAACAATAACAATTTGGCTCCGGATTATAATATATTAACATAAATAATTTCGAAACATTGTTTTTTTACAAAATGTATTTATCTTTTTGAAGCATTATTTTTGTATCAACGTCGAAACATTATTATTATAGTTATTTATTATCATAATGATATAGAAATGTTGCTTACTATATTTTATTAACAGTTGTAGCCATCTATGTTAAATCGAACTAATATCATAGTTTTAAAAAATAAGAACTAAAAATAATACAGTACGTACAAATACTAAAAACTATCTGTCATAATAAAAAAAATCCAAAATGGTTTATTCGTAGTTTAATTAAAGATATCCGTCTCAATATAAAACATTGACCATGTGAAAATTTAAAAGTGTTTTTTAAGCATTGTCTGCTCCCAGTGTAGATTGCACAGATCACTTACAGAATTGAGTTACCAATTGAAGTTTTCTACGAAACTGTGCATGTGAAACTCTTTTTCAACAGGAGTTGAAGGATAGGGCTGGTACAGGATAAGTTGTTATCTGACCGCTTTCCCAGTGCCTTGATATAGGATTCGAAAGGTGGGAGAGAATTCCTAAACTTCACAGACATTTCTACAAAAAAATGCTGTTGTAGCAATATACAATAATAATATTCCAGTAAAAAAGGTAACTAAAGGCAGGTAAATGTGTTAAAGTTTTTGATTAAATATAAACTCAATTTACTGTCGATTTGGCATATATAGATTATTTAGAGAAACAGTGCATCAACACAATCATACTAACAGCGATGTGTGTGGAAAAAGTGACCACAGTTATATCGAGTCGTAAAATAAAAATCTTTTTTTTAAATTAATTTGATGGTTCAAGACTATGTTCCCACAGTTTTTCAGTTAATATGACCATGTGACTTTAAAAAGTTAGTAAAATTTGTTATATGTCCATGTATTTCAGTAAGGCCTTTTACACACTGGCGACTAGTCTACGGTAACCATCGTTGCTAGCAATCAGAACCAGAAATATAATCTGAAACCACGTACGTAAACTAAGCGCTAATTTGATTTTATTTACCCCGTTGTTGCCGGTGACCAGTGCAAAAGAGGTCTTAAGGTGGAAACATACTGCCGACATCCGACGCCACGTAAGCGTGTTTGATGAGATCATAGCTACATATTTGCCAATATATTGGTATGGAACAGGAACGCACTGCCAACAGTGCCAACATTCAACGCAACGCGATGGCAGTGCGTTCCTGTTCCATACAATTCAATGGGAAATATGTTGCTATGATCTCATCCAACACGCTTACGTGGCGTTGGGTGTCGGCAGTATGTTTCCAGCTTTAGACTTTTTGGTTCAAGCGCAAAATTGATTTTTCAAACAAAAATAATAAGTGAAGCACTCTTATGATTTTATGTATGTCTATTTATATTACAATGAAAATAGTACAAACTGTTATTATTATTTAGCGAGATATACCTATTAACTTAAAATTCTTTTTATTTCAAACATTCGCTAAATACAAATAATTAATATCTAGCTTATAGTGTAATCTTCAATGATACATCGATTAATTCAATGCAAATATTACGCAATTTTGCATTTTGTCATTTTGTACCCCGTCATTTCTTAATCATATTTCCGACGTTTCAAATGTTAAAAATAAAAACTTTTATATTTTATAAATTGATGAGAAGTTAGACACGGATTTATATCAAACAAAGATAACTAAGTAAAGACCAGGCAAAAGATGTAATATTATTTAATATATTTTCATCGGCAATAATTTTGAGAACTGAGAAACAATAATCGACACCAGTAGCAGTTGCCGTTAGCCTCAAAAACAATAATCGTATAATTTATATTCGATATTGGTGATGTTATGATGTAGCATAACTGTGAGGTACGAGTTGTTGGTTAACCAATTTGTTTTACGGCGGCACGAGCATTGCTAGACAACTTTACTATACGGATGGGTAACGTCGCTTGTTTATGAGCTGTGTAACATATCTCAGCGACATATTTATTACGAGTGTACGGCAAATGCTATGAAATGCCATCTTTTTAAATTATGAAATAGTAAAGTTTGTAGTGGAACAGCCCTGTGAGTAGCATCACCCCGTGGGTGTAAGAACAGCCTGTTCATTAAATGGTTACATGATAAACAACATATTTAAATTGAAAGAAGTTGTTTTACAGATAAGAGATTTTAAAGGTTGTGTATACCAATTGATTAAATCAGCGTTTCTCAACGGGGGGCCACAGAGATTTATTTTTGTTTAAGGGAGCTACCGCACAGTTCAATGGGATCACGGGTAAATTTTCCGAAATCCCTAAATTTCTGTGATTTTGGATTCGAAATTCTTGGAAGAGCTAAAAAAAGGTCTCACGCCGGTAAATTTGGGAAATCTGCAAATTCCTGGGTTTTTGAAATTCGATTTTTTATGGGAAGACAAAACCATAGAATGCGAGCAACAGAAAAATAAATACACTCAAAAGTGGACAAGGGTCCAAAAAGGTTGAAAAACACTGGATTAAATCATGCAAATGAATCAAATTTCATAATTTTAATATTATGGAATAGAGATATTATAATTAGATTACATAATCAAACAAAATGACAATATTTAATGTAAATAAGTAACCATTGATTAACGAAGAAGAGTTCGGATAAACACACCGATACAAACAGTTGATAACGGTTGACAGATATAACAAAGTTCATCATAGTGAATGCAATGATATAATCGTTTATTTTTTAGCCTTGAGAATATTCTTCTTCTGTTTCTGTCAAGCATTACAAGCTAAAAGCATGGCTGTGGATTCATAGTCGAAGTCAAGGGTTTTGGCCGGAGTTGGAATAGGAAAAATCTTACGACTCACGGCCCATCAAAAAAAATATGATGTGTATTCAAACCGCAATAGTCTATAGTGTTGCCATTGTATGCAAGGCTAACTAAAGATGATCTGATGGTATTAAATACACACATATATATATAAGTTAAAATGAAATGATTGAAAAATTTATTTGGAGTCGGAGTCGTCTATTTTTCACTAATTAAATATTGTTTTTCAATAAAAAAGTGTTATTATAACCGAAAGCATTATTTGGTGACCAGAAGGCTAAAAATATTTAAACATATTTAACGGTAAAACTTGATAGAAATGTTTCAAATACACTGTTAGAATTATTACACTGACGTACATATAATAACTGAATGATAAAATTGTAAGTGTTTTTTGGAACATTCTGTAAAATATCGTAATGAATATCGCATTCAACTATGCAGCGAGATGTTTTTATTTTTTGATGAATGCCTCTCACTAAGGATCCAATTAGCATTTTTTTCATTTTTCAGTAGTACAAATAAACTAGATGCTATATGCTTTTTATATGCCTTTCATGTTTTATATAATGTTAAGTACTGCATTGATAAAGTAGACAAAAAAGTATTTAACGTTTCAAATATATTATACAAATATTAATTTAATTAATATGGTTGCACGAGTATTATTCAAATATAATATGAGAATACTAAAGAAACTAGAAAAATCCTGTTAATATTTACTATGATAAATATAAAATGTAAACTTGATGGATTACAAAAGTTTTTATATCCGAAGAATAAATACATATTCATATTTTTGTGGTAGACGTTTACTCATTAAAAATAAATAGTTAAATTGAAAATTTTGTTGAATTTCTATTTGAATAGGCTATAATATAATTTACATAGATTCTGAATAGAAAATGAATAGATGAATGACTGTAATCATTTTTAAATCCTCTATCTTGGACGGCAGAATAACTTTACTTCGGATGAGCAATACAAGGAAAATAATATGTCATTTCTCTGTCACCAATCCGTCATGTTTTCAACTCGGTAACTCTTTCTGAATACAATAGCATATTTTAACACGTTCATGCTTCATATTATGGAATAACCTAAATAGAATAAATTATTTACTAAGTTCCAGGAATGAGTATGACAAAAGCGTGTTGGAGAATATCACTCGGTATATTGTTATTTAAGTTATCGAAGACAGTAAGAAATCTTTTATGTTGTACTGCCACAGATACAGATAGAAGATTTTTGACTGTAAAATACACAAAAAATTGTCATTGAGCTCTTTTTCATTAGGACATATACCAATACCGACTCTCGAAAAATTTTTCGAATAACAATATTTCATAAAACCGTAAGCCAGTTTTCGAAGTTTAACGAAAAAATAACAACTTTCAACATTTAACTGAAAGCTCTTACAAAAGTTTCTTCAATTTATTACAATTATATTCATTACTCCTCATTAGGAAATACTTTTTAAGAAACAAAATGCCCACTATACATATTTTCAAATAATCAAAAATTATTATTTTTTTGAAGCATTCAATTGTATACTGAATTATAAATATTTATTTAATCTTGTTTTATCTAAAACAATGGCAGTTTCTTGTCAGAAAAATATTTTTTTTTATTAAATACAAGAAAAAAATCAATATTATAACTATAATCTTTGTACTCAACTCCTGTAAACTTAATTGTTATACAATTTACACAATATGTTTAGTACTGTGGACAAAACAATAAACTTAAATTTTAAAATAAGGTCAGTATTAATTCATACAGTGCAGTTTTTTACAAAAAAACATTTTTCTTTGATTGACCTTATATATAAGTAATAATATTTTTTTTTGTGTGTTTTGTATTGTTTATTTAAAGATTCCTTAGTGTATAATTACTATGCGCATTAAGAGGCTATCGTTCATGTTGCCTCTGTCTTTTACTTGTAAATTTTACGAATAATATGTCACTAATCATCTGTTTCATTGTGTCTGAAGATTATCATTTGCTTTAAAATCAATTGCAGTTGACAACGCCACACAAGCGCAACACGGTGTGGTATGACAACGATTTTATGTTAGTTGAGTAGCATTCTCGAGAACCAAAAGCCTTTAAATTGAAAGACTTAATATGTCATTGAATATTGCAAGTAACAAAACTATTCATATTTAATTTTATTACTGTCTCACAGTAGCGACAAAAATGGATGTCACTATTATAGCGGCCTTCGAATGCAACGGGTTAAAATATTTACTGGTTATTAAAAAAAAACAGATATAAGTAGAGAAAACATGTGGTGGTTATATTTTTTAATACCTTTTCAGACGTTTTTTTGTAATTAATTAGAATAAATAAAAACTTCCTTTTTGTGAGGTAAATAAACAACGTTTAAAAAATATATTACCGATTTTTTTATAATTTAAGATTTCGACTGGAGGTGCTTGGTGGAATTTCAATATTAAATTTGAATTGTTCAAACTATGTACATTCTCAAAGATTTTGTCACTATCTGTTCTGTTCTGTTGTCTGTCAGTTCAAGTTCATCCGTGCACTTGTACGCCTGAAGATGCCGAAAGGCGAAAACCGGGTCGTTAATGACAAAATCTGTGAGAATGTACATAGTTTGAACAATTCAAATTTTATATTACCGAAGTTGTTACATTCGCAAAAAACGAATATTTTATTCTCTTTGCTTTTAAAATGATAGAAACTTAATTCAAAATACGGCTTAGTTTGCTTATTACGTTTAATTGAGACAAAGTTTACGTTCATAATAATATTCTCATGTTATTTGTGTGTACTTTTCCAAAGATTACGTTTCTCTTTACGTTGTTTGTTCGGGTGGCGGATTTCCGTGTATCTTTTTCTTTAAGTACGTTTACGCTCAACAAAGTTAATGTCTTCCCGGAATTTATTATTCGCACAAAAATGTTAGGTATTTTTGCTCAAGTTCGCCTCCAATTCAGTTCTCTCAATTGGTTGATTATTTCCGAACCGATTTCCATTTACAAATTCAGTTTCCTGTGAAGTATTCAAGCAATATTTAATTACAGATAAAATATATATACTTATTCTATAACTAGAATTATGAATAAGATATAATCACATGTATATTTATAAATGACATCCATTTATTAGAGTAAAAGAGATAAATAAATAATAGTTTGTTTATAGCATGTCCCGTTATAACAAAAAGACTTGGATGATACAAAATATAAATATCTTCCATCAAAATATAAATAGATCCATGCATTTGAATGCTAATCCAAAATCAATAGAAAACATAGTTTATGAAAGTATACACTAGATCTCAACCTTTTTGAACCTGAGTTTCCCATATCAGTTTGAGAAGTTGAAAGATTCCAACCTAGATTTTAATTCATTGCTTTTTCAATAATTTCAAATTTTGCTTACTGGCAGATTTTACCCAGGAATTTACGAATTTCCCAAAATGAATAAACACGAGACCTTTTTCTCAATGAATAAACACGAGTTTTTCCAGGATTTGACCGTGGCCCCCCAAAACTGTGCTGTGGCTTCGAAAATTATTTTTTTTCTGTAGCCCCCCGGTTGAGAAACCGTGCATTAGATCATGGTTTACCAAAAAATTCTCGAAACGGGCCGGATGATTTAAAAAAAACGTTGGCGGCCAAACCAAAATTGTTTTTGATAGAAGAAATTTTAATTTTATAAAGATCAATAAGATATTAGATTTTTTTTTTTTTTATTTATAAATAAAAATCGGGGTTGGATGAAAATCATCGAAGGGCCGAATCCTGCCCACCGGCCGTAGTTTTGTGATCGCCGCACTGCAGGGTTCACACACTTAAACTAGTAACCGATTAAAATGAAAACACAAAAGTATAACCCTAGTTTTTTGTCTACAGGTGCTTTGAGACCGGCTTGATAAAATAATGAACATGTGAGTTTGATTTTCATAGACTAAAATCTAATGGCAATATCTACGTTGGGTACGCTATTTTCAGAGACCAGCTTAACTGTTTTAAGTATTATCTGTCTTTTGCTCAAATATTTTTTAAAAAATCAGCCCTATCTACCCAATAAATGAGTTCTTCGTCATCTTAATTTAAGCAGAACTTATTTACATAGCATACCTGTATATTAAATTGGATAATTTATCTTAACGTTAGTATAATATTGAAAGAAAAGAAGCAAGCCCTGAAAGATAAACACCATTTTTGCATTACGTGAGGAATATAAATATGTATCCAAGTAACGTCTTGCTTTTTTTTCTAAATGTCATACAATAACTATTTGTCATTTCAATAATTGATTATTTTATAATAAGCATGTATGTAATTTACTTTTGTTTCTGTGGGGTCATGTCGCTTAAGTAAATACCCAAACGGTTCATTCAAACCGCAATGAATTAATATTCCTTTCTCACACCCGATGCGTCAAGACATGGCCATTGTTAAAAAAATGTTCACGGAACATTACAAGTGACAAATACGAATTTCCCGTTCCGACAAAGAGAACATCAATTTCACAATAATAATCGTATGACCTGTGTATTATGTCCTGGATACCTTTCATTTCGAATCTATATTCAAGACGGATTTGTCACGAGTCACGACCTATTCCGTGAAACATAAAGTAAGTCCGCCTGCTTTTATGAGGATAACATTAAATATATTCGAAGATGGTGATACAATCCAACAAACACTTATTCCGTATAAAACGTTTCCTTCATTTTTTGGTGAGTATCTAATATATGAATTAAATAAATCGATGAGCAAGATGTGGGTATATTTCGATCTTGAATAATGAAGCATTCACATCAATATCGTATGTGTCATATCTATGGGAGTTTTAGAATACAACGCAATCCATATTATATTATATGCTTTGCTTAGAACATATTAACTGTTAAGGAACACTAATAATAAGTAAGAAGTGTATAAAATTTAATATTCAATTACGTTTTTTATTATTATTTAAATCTATGCAATAAAATATATATAATGCTTCCGTATTCGTATTGGTAAACACATATTTTGGTATAAACAGGGTTTCAAAAGCATACTTGCTTAAATGTTCTTTTAAATCAGTTTCTAAGAAATATTCCTTTAAAATTTGCAATTATGTTTATGGAAACGAAGTTATCTCTAATTAAAGATGATTTTTTCAGCCAAGTTATGCATTTTGAAATATTTGAAAGAAATTATAACTCTTCTATCCAAGGCTTAGTAACCATTTTTATTGATATATAAGGACACTGTCGTAGCAGCATGGTTATTGTTTCAGGGCTTCCGTCTTTCTCGGTTACGCGGCCAACGGTTCAAATCCACGAAAAGAAACATTACTCAATCGATGGAAAGATTTTTATCCAAATCAATAGGTGACTGTCATGTTCTTATTATTTTCCGACCCACGCATTATATGTACGATTTTTGAAATAGAGAATAAAAAAAGCAATCGCTTTACTTCTAGAACTTTGCTATAATTATCTATCTTTATCGTCTTAAAAGGTTGAATTGGAAAATAGTTTAACGTTTTCTGTTGAGATTTTATATGAGGATACCATATCATTCATATCAAACAGACATGGTCTTATAAAGCAGGATTTTTTACACCAGTGTTTCGCGGAACACTGGTGTTCCGTGAACTTCTGCATAAATTGAAAACAACTCTTTTGCAATATTTTACGAAAATTATTAAGGATGATTCCTGGGTCCATGATCATGTTCCCGTGATAGCTCAGCCAGTAGGCATCTAATTGATTTTCTTGATATGTAGCAACAAAATCAAAGTGCGAAAACAGGCTTGAAGCCATACCATATATAAGAATTCACTTCACGAATATTGTGCCTGACATCAAGATATATATGTACCATTATTAATAATAGTGTTCCTTTAAAATTTATGGATTCGCGAAGTGTTCCATTTCGGAAAAAGTTTTGGAAAGGCCTGCTCTTAAAAGTCGAAAGTATAAAACCTTCCCCAAAAACTATATAGTTTCAAATCGTAGATGTAATTAAAATAGTTTAACGAACTAACTATTATCTAAAAATATTTAAGAGCGAGATGTGCTGGCAAGATTTTCAGCAGTTTTAAGCTTTCGAGTTGAAAATAGTCTCCCGTATTCGAATCTCCGCAAAGTGTCTCCGACTGCAAAAACTCATGACGCCACCATTTTAATTTCTAGAAGGTCATACTGTCTTCTTTTGATTAATTAATCATGCGTCCGGCATTTCCTATTAGATAATACGGACGGAGTCGTAATCAGTACTGTCTTTGTTACATCTCTACAACATATCATTTGTTGAGGATGTATTATATAATCCTTTGATGATTCAATCCCATTGTCTTCAGGTTTAATGATTCCCTACCGCAGAGGCATGCGCCTAGTCCCTTCCCTTGCAGTCTTCTTGATTGTCAGGATTCAGGACACAATAGGTCGCGCGTGAAATGGTAAATTATAATAACCGAGTCGTCGTGTGGCCGTCATATTGATACGTTTTTTTCCCTTGCGACGTGATTACGTTGTCAATTCAGACAGACCCGTTTTCGATTGACATGTAAGTATTTTTATATCATTCATGATTAAATTCTACCCTTTCAGTCCGTAACAACAAATATCGCTCGAAGAATTGAACAAATTGAAATATTTTTATTTATAGATAAGTGAAATATATAATAAATATTTCCAAACTTTCATGGACACAAAAAAAAATATACATATTTTTTTCAGTTACTTATTGGAATTTTTATTATGTCCTATCCTATTTTTTAGACGTATCATTATAGTCATCACTATTTGAAAGTTACCGCTGTAAAAAATAATCTATCACTGTACAATTAAAAGTATAAAATTAAAAATCAAATAGAATTAAAATAATTTAGTCAAGAGGAATAATACGCCGAAGCTTATATCATGAGTGGGCTGAAAGGACTCGGATGGACTCGAGCGAGCTCCTTGTTAAATTTTACTAAGGCCGACGAGTCTCTTTTTAATTTAAAAGAAAACAATATTCTCCCTTGCTAACGTATTGGCAGCCCACCGCTGGCTTATATGATGACCAAATAAATTGATGACTTAAATTAGTTATTTTAAATATATTCATATTACTGAAGGGATTTATTTCAAGATGGCAAAGTATCAGAATCTTGATATAAAATTTCTTTAAGCTTATCTATTAACGACGCACAGCAAATGTTATTTTTTTCCATATTTTAAACACAATAAAAATTAGGGAATTGGTTAACTTTTTAGTAGATGTCTGTATTATAAGTAAAACTAATGCTAACTAGTAAGCAAACTAATATAAAAATAAATATCGATCACTAAGAATCTCAGGAACTGCAGCGACTCCCAGCCCCTTAACAAAATCAATAAAAAATAATCATGAAAATAATAAAATAGTGTCTTTCAATATTTTTTTTAGGTCCATACACATTTATAATAAAAATATAATGTAATAGCGGAAGGGTTTTAAGAATGAAATCAATTTCATTCAGAATTCCATGGCACATAAAAAGGTCGGGTATTTATACCCACTCAGAAATACAATAGTGAAGACGTATTACATGACCCCTAGAATTAGGTCCTTTTTTATAATTCTGTATGATTATTTTTTTTTATCATACACACAAAACATTCATTGAAACTTGTAACGAAAAGATTCAAAATAAAATAAAGAAAGAGTTTTTCGATAACGCTATTATTACAATGGCAATAATGGGTTAAGGCTTCTTTTCGTCTTCTTGATTCGACCTTTACAATTTGACAATTTCATTATTCGTCAGAATAAAGGCTATTTGATATATCAAATATTGCGTCCATATTTATTAGTGACTGCAAGATATCTCGGGCTCGCCAAGATGGAATAATTTTGAAATTAATACAAATAGAAAATTTTAGTTGATGAAATAATACACATCAGTAGTATTTACTATTGCGAGGATTGTTTGTATACCAATTTAAGATTATTTTTAGTTAATATTAAAAGAATTTTAAAGGATGCGTTTATGAAGACTTTTAGTTAATTTTTTATAGTATACCACACTAAATTAATTCCCTAGGTTAACGTTGTACCCACCACCAACCGCTACGGCTTCACACTCTTCTTACATGATGTATTCCGTAGCGTAATAACGTTAGTCGTGTTCAAAGTTGTCGTGTGTTCAAAGGGATGTCCCGAGAAGAAATTCCTCAAAACTTAAGAAACAATGGAAAAGTAATGAAGTACCTATTGAAAATATTAAACAGTTGAAAAATAAATATAGTATTCAGTGGCGGATTGCCCTATACGCAAATGAGGCGCGCGCGCGCTTGGGGCCTCCGAATCTTAGGGGCCCCAAAAATAGCTTACGTCACGGGTTCCCAACCTATGGGTCGCCAATTTTTTTCGATTTTGGATTTGAACAGCAAAACTAAAACTACTAAAATTAATGGAAGTGTACAGAATAAAAATAATTCAAATTTGACATTAAATTTCTATAAAGCACCTTCAGTCAAAATTCTAAATTATAAAATTACCTTCTTGAAAAAATGGCTTTTTCAATTGCATTAGAGCCGCGGTTCACATGGCTTTTATAAAAAGGGGTCGCTACCCGGAAAAGTTTGGGAACCTATGGCTTATGTAATATAACTCATATACTTTTTGGTCAGACTTTTAAACATTTTTATTATTTTACTTGGAGTTTTCTGACGTTTTTATGTTACCCAAAAAACAGGGCCTCCAAATTTTATTGCGCCTGAAGCCTCTTTCGTGCTTAATTCGCCATTGAATTGCTGAGAGTTGTGTCCTGAATTACATAATATAATCATATTATAAGCCACTCAACTGCTGTGAAGCATTATTGGTATTGAATACAAATAATTTTTAAAGAATATGCTCGCAACATTCGATTTTTTCCCTATAAATAATTTATTTAATAATTGATTAATTATTTATTTACTGCAATTTATATTTACAGTGCGAAATTCATTTTAAGTATAATGCTGTTTCTATAAAATATTGCAATTCATTTTTATTTTGGCGTTATTCACACACGCTTAAATGCAATACGTTAAAACGACAATTTTAATAAAGTAACGACGGTAAGGGAGAGAAACTATGCAAAGGCGTCCCGCCCCCAAGTCCAACAAACTTTCACACTGTGCTATATTGAGTTTAACGAGCTTTTATACTCTGTGCTTGCAAATTACACCTGTTTTCACTGGCAGCGCTTTACCAAATTTAATATAAATACTTTAACCTTTCTGCGATGCGACATTAATCACCGATCCCCATAGCCGGTGCCGTTTATCGCATAAAATTTATATCCACTTAATCTCTATAAAAGCTCCTAACGCTTGCAGCACCTTGAGTCACCCATAGATCTTCATATAATTACGGCGAGACATGACCCTTTGTCACTGAGAGCCAATTGGCGTTGTAAAATGCGAAAACCATTATGTTCACCGGTGCTCGTGTATCTGATCAATGAAAAATACATTAAAAAATTCTTAGTCTGAAAAGATTACACACAATTTCAGTAAGAGGTATCCTTTATAATTAAACTTCTCTAAAAATACAAATATTTGGTTTTGAGTATATCAAAATACTCTAAAGCAAATCACGGCCACTTCAACTCGATTACGATAACACCAAATTCCAACGTCTAATTATTATTGTAAAGATACAAACAATCATTGAGCTGTGATTAATAATTTAAATAAATCGTTGATTATAATATTGTTTCACGATTTTGTTCAGCTTGGTGGGTGGTTTGAACTTCCCCAATACAAAAAAAAAACATTGAATTTGATTATTAAAACACGTAATGTTATGTTAATCTTTTAAAATAACGTCAGACCCAAACTGTTACTAATATGAGCTTTATTAAATTATGGGAATTCCGTTAAACGTAGATTTTATGTTCCATATTTTTCAGAACGTTATTTATTAAGACCCATTTTGTTCTCGTTTATTTTTTATTATTGTGTTATTTAATAAAACTATCGAAGTGAAAGGCAAGGATTTTCCGTTGATTTTTTACATCCCTATTCTAGTACTAACGTTCCACCCTATAGTCTCCGCTAATAGGAAACTTAATTACAGAGGATTTGTGTTATTAATTGCCGATCGTAGAGGAAGGGAAGAAAGCAAGGAAATCTATTTAAAGCTCTTTTCACAAAGGAGTATCGAATGCTATTATTTTTAAATAACTCTAATTTTTAGTTTTATATAGGTATACAAAATATTTTTTGGGTCAGCTTCACTGTCCTTCAGTGCAAAATTTGAAGAACGTCGCGCTGATTATCGTAATCAGGGCAAGGTTGTCAAGAAGTCTGCGCGACTTGACAAGCGCCGATTCTTATATCGGCAAATTGAGACAGCTGAGGTGGCGGCCCGCAGAAATGATACCAATAAGTTATTTAAAATCACGCGCGAGGTCTGCGGAAAGCGACCACCGACTCCCGGGCCCATTCGCGGCTCTGACGGAGCAATAGAGTCAAACGCAGAAAGCGTTAAAAAGATTTGGAAGGATCATTTCTGCGAGGTGCTGAACCGACCGCCCCCCCCCCCAGGACCCTTTTGACGTAACCGAAGAGGCTAAATCTATGGACCTCCCCCGAGTGTCCGGTATTTCAGACCGTACACCCACACATGCCGAAACCATACTGGCAGTGAAGAGGCTTAAAAACGGCAAAGCACCGGGTGGAGACGGAATACATTTGGAATTTCTGAAATGTGGTCTTAACGCCGTCCTACATCCTCTCTATCACCTGATGGCCAGGGTGTGGGACGGTGAGCGTTATCCTAGGGACTGGGTGGACGGTGAGGTGTTAGCACTCCACCAAAAAGGTGATCCCCTCAGCTGTATCAATTACCGAGGCATAACTCTTCTCAGTATTCCTGGGAAGGTAATGGCACACATTCTCTTGGCGAGAATGCCTCCTGCCTCTTCTTTCGACCGTGGGATTCCGGCGTCCTGGACGTCCGTCGGGTACTATCCATAGGATGTACTCGGCGGAACTGACGGATGCTGGCATGTCATGGGAGGAAGCAAAGCTATTGGCGGGAGACAGGGAAACATGGAGGTGCCGCGTGGCGGCCATATGCTTCACATAGGGAGCGAACATGGCCAAAGAAGGAAAGAAGAATACAAAATAACTGCATGATGAGACTGATAAAGTAGCTTGCTATGCAATAGTTACTGTACTTCCCGTTTTATTACAATCACTGTAAACGTGGTCTTTTTTAAATTGCCTGTCAAGTATTTGTATCAAAAAATTATGTGTTTGATTGAATTTTTGGAACTATAATTTTTATATGCAGATACGCACTGAATAATAATATATGAAACATTAGTAATAGCAAACTTTACATAACAGTAGAAATTTATTTAAAAAAACTCGTTGGTAATATGTAAAAAGGTTATTATTATTTGTTAAAACATATTTGAATTTAAAAAACCTTGTTTTTTCATACAAATACCAAATTTTTCTCTCCTGACTAAACTATTTTTTTTACTAACTGGATGAATGCTATCTGTAAAATCATACTATAATTGTTTGCTTAAATGTGACATGCAGTAATTTTAAATGATCGGGTGTCCCTCAAATTACCCCTAAATCAAAATAAGTCACATTAATTCGAAATTTCATTTATACACATCATTGTTATTTATCAAATAGTTTGTATTTTAAAAATATAAACATAATATACGAACTAAATAAATCCGGATACTTTCAAACTTTCAAATAATCACGTGATCGCTCTCTCTCTGTCGATCAAAATACACCGGTGAAACTGTTATTTCCCTCGGAATATATTATTTTCTGCGGCTCAAACATATTAAAGAAACTACGTGTTAACAGTCGTAAATGATGCAGTGAAAATTTTAAATGAAAACTGTTCAGGAAATGTGTTTTCACTATTTCTGCTTATTGACGTTGGTAATTATACTTTCCCGTTGTTTATATGATTTAAAGCTTCAGTTATAATTCAATCCTTAAATGTTATTATAAATGGCACATGTGGAAAAGCAAATGTTTTTATATAAAAAAAATATTCACAGCTATTAAAATAAACACGTTTAAAAGATCCCTTTCTTAACGATATTGATTCTTATGCCCCGTTAAGATAATAATATATACTTTAAAAAACAAAAGCTTTTATGCAATAGGTTGGAAATTTACAACAGTGTGTGTAAAAATCAAATGCACGTCACCCTTCAAGCACGTATGCCTGAAATAATTTTTCTCATTCTGAGTTTTTTATTTCAAGATTCTCATAGCCCAACGTTTTATTGGGTACGCTAAACAACTTTGACCTCAGTATCCAATATATATGTTGTAACCATTTTAAATATTACTTGAATATATTCCATCACAAAATGTTTTTTCTCATGTGCTCAGAATTAGTCAAGTACGGAAATCCTAACATCATTCAAAAAAAAAGTATTTAAAAAAAAATACACATCAAACGTTTTTTAACACTAACACCTAAATATGATTTGTATAAGAAATCAAGTTATTTACTATTTGTTTCTTTTACAAATATACATCAAAACAGACATTTTTTGTAGTGCTGTGCACGTTAAGCTGACTTGAAGGGTTTATTAAGTATTCATTTTAAATGTTATATAAAATAAAAATTGATTTTAGTAGTTGCGTTACTAGATGTGACGTCTTTTGCCTTGCTGTAAAACTAACAGTCTTATTAATAATTTTAATTGTATCTAAAAAAAGTCACAATTTTACCGCCGAATAAATCGACAATATTAAGGTATTCAGTACCAGCAATAACTAAAGTTATCTGTCGAAGTATAAGACAATTTATTAGCGCTTTTATAAAAAAAATTCGTACATAGCGGTAAGTCAGTACCTTAATTAATATGTTAGTAACGGTAGGCTAGTGTTGCTTGTGCTTAAAAATATATGAAAATCTTTAAACGAAAACACAAAATGTGCTATTTTTGCTAAGAGCGCATATGAATTGCTTTTTTGCAGGAGATTTATGATTGGTAGCGTGTTCTTTCCGTCTAGTCTAACCAACCTCCCTTATTACTGGTATGAAATAATTTTGCGAGGGCGGAAACGATTTCAAATTACCTGTCAAACGTTGTGCTTGCAGACATTGATGTTTTAAATAGGAATTTTCTTTCTGAGAAAATAGCCCGGCTTTAGAGCTATGCTTCCGATGATAATCAAAAAAATATATTTATTATAAATTTTATAAAAACATTTTTCATTATTTTATCGTTAAAAGATATCACTGTCATAGAATCTGAAAGGAATATAATATGCAGCTGTATTACGTCTATGGAAAATTACGATGTTTTTATGACAACATCTCCGATGATTTTATGCCGTGACTTGTATTCGAGTATTAATTTTAAAAGAAACATCCGATGTTTTTCTATATAAGTGGCGAAATTGAACAATGAAAAATTAGAATAATACAAATAGCTTTACGCACATGAATATAAAAATGTATCAAACAATCCAGTCTTGATATTGTTTGCCGAATTTGTCTTTTTCTGTGCGTTCAATGTTGCTTAACTTGCTACTAGTGCTACTACTCATTATATCTTATTGCCTTTTGTATAGTAAGTATTCCGTTAATCAACAGCGTAATGAGCTTTAAAATGATTGCCAGGAGTGTTCTAAGCAGAGCTGTGGAGTCGGAGTCGAAAACACCGTAGAAAAATAATTTAAAGATATTTTAAAAATATTTGTCTATTCATCATACTGACCAGTGCTTTTTTTTTACCATGTCACGCGGTGAAGCGGTGTTCCGGCACTTTTTTCTCGGCGTTTAAATGTTTCTTATCAATATTCGCAAAAAACATATATTTATTTTGCTTCGAAAACTTTTAAATTTTTAGAAAGAAAAAACGATTCTAAACATTGTTTCGCAAAAAAGTAATAATAGCAGACAAATTAAACTGCATAATATTAATGGGAAAAGTAAAATCAATCTTTCAATGTGAAATAAATCTAAATATCTAAATGGATACGAAAAGGGTCATATTCTTCATTCCACAAACGCAAATGTTCAAGTTAAGATAAAGTTCAAAGGCGTTGGTGTTTGTGATATCTAAACTCTCTCCCACTCCACCAATTCAAAAATTCTCAGGACAAAGCGAGAGCGATCAGTTAACCAGTAGACCTGTCCTAGCCTTTTATTTATATTAATACTCTCTAAAAAAAAGAAGGTTTAGCAACTAACAAGCAGTTCTCGTAAAAAAATCTGTTGAGACACCTCCATTAGGAAGCCATGGGCTTCACACTTGGGAAAGAAAACTTTTAGTAAAAATCGTGACAAAGTTCCGGCACCTTTTTTTCAAAAAAAAACACTGTCTCAGACTTAACTATTACTATTTAAAATTTTACATTATAATGCTAAGATACATTAATTAACAAAACCCGGTATCAGCAATATCTTAATTATTTTAACCCTTTCCTTTGCAATCACTTAAAATAAAAATAAAGGAGTGACATGAGAAGTTGGAATTACTTTCTACCTTTCATCGAAAGTTCTAAAAGTATTATGTCGTCAAACGACTCCCTCCCTTTTGCAGAATTTATGTGGTGTTAATTCGTTTCTAGTCAAAGCTGTTAACGACTTTGTGTTTGTTTTGTTTTGTCTGTACAAACATAATTACCTATCACGACAGTGATATCAGCATTCATACAACTTTTCGTTATGAGTTACGATCTTTTAAAAAAAGGCTATAATTAAAACGTAAATTCAAAATCCCTCATGTGTACCGAATCCAACTTTTTTATACGATCAGAACCGGTTTTGCAATCATGACTATCATACTTATATGAAGAATTGTTTGTTACACCCAAATAATTTGAATTTGTTTTGTTTAAATCAGTGGCTTTCAAATTTTATGTTAATTCGTCTCCCTTTAAAAAAAAATATTTTGATGCCTCCCTATCCTTTACATATTTTCATATAATAATAAAGACATGTTTTAAAAGGTTAAGACATGCTTTAAACCTTTTGTGCCTTCTTTTGCAATCAGCTCCACGCTGTATTAATGTAGAACTATTTTCATTTTTTTCCATCCAGAATTCCAGAATTTCCATCAAGCAAGCACCTTCAGTCGAAATTTTAAATTATTTTTTTTAAACTGTATTAATGTTTTTTTATTATCATTTGATAACGCTCTTCTTAAACGAAACCAGTCCTATCATATAAAATAAAAGTTAAATTAGTATAAACGAGTTTTTAATTTTTTTAATATAATGCCTTTCCTCCAAGTAGTTATTGGTCGTGACTCGTGAACAACGTAAAAGTGTTCAAAAATCCTATTGCCGAATGGTAAAAGCTGTTAAGACTATCATTAGTTAATCAAATTCTTCACCCGTTTTCAATCAATATACTATACGTACTATACGTATAGTATATTTATATACTATACGTACTTATAGAAGTTACCAAACTTTTCTATAAACGTGCTAGATGAGTACGCAGGCTATAGATTAGTGACTTCTGATCTATTTGATTTTGAATTTAAAGCACATTTATTGTAATATGAACGACGAATATATTTTTTCCGTGAGAACTAATTTTAAATTTAAATAAATGAGTTACATTGGCGGTCAGTTTTAAAGTTTGACATCAGAATGCCAGTGAAGGTAGTCGATACTAAGAATTTTTAATACTGCTTATATCGAAATAAATTTGCATTCTCAATCAAACGTTATGATTTGAATAGTTTTCTCATAACACATGCATGCCGTGTAACAAACACGAATAAAAGATCGAGCAAAAAGAATCAAACGAGACGAATATTTAATATTATTTTTGCTTTGAGAGACAGCGCCATACCAGGAGAGCATAAGAGGCTGCGGATGGTGGAATTTATGTTTTATAGCGATATCGATACGCGATGACAGAAACAACATTCAGAATTGATTATTATCGCGACGGAGACTAACAAAACACATGTTAACATTCAATATAAGACCATATATGAACAGATTCTTGTAATAAAGCAACATATTTTTAAAAATTAAAAAAAAAATAAACACTATGTGTACTAATTCCACGTTATTTATTGTAGATCAGAACTGGTTTCACCCATTATGTGCATTATCAACGAAACATAAAGCGCCGCATACAGAATTATATACTCATAAAAGGTGTGACAAAAATTGAGTAAAATAAATCAAAAAAGAATTCATTAATAATAACAAAAAAATGAATGACACTCAATTATCTTTGAATAAAATATTAAAGACCTCTTACAAATATATACTTTACAGCCAAAAATAAATTTGATTTGAAATGAATGAATTCCTCTTTTTTTTTTTTTGAAACCATGTCCGCTCCCAATGTGGAGCATATGGACTCCTAATGGAGTTTATCTCAACAGAAGTGTTTCTACGAGAACTGCTTGTTACTCAGTTGCTCAACCTCTCTTTTTCCAAAGAGAGTAGGGATAGAAGGATAGGGGCTAGGACAGGATTAGTGGTAAGCTAATCGCTCTCGATACGCCCCGTTCGTAGGATAGGATGGGTGAGAGGGGGGAATTCAAGACATCACATACACCCATGCCATTGAACAGAAATTCATAAATTGATTGAAAAATCAATTTTATAAAAACTGTCCGTACCGGGATTTGAACCCGGGCCCTCCGTAACCGAAGCCAACAACGTTGACCACTCGACCACACAGGCGGCAATTCCTCTTTTAGCAGTCAAAAATTAATGAAGACTTTACATAGTAAATAATGATAATTTAAGCCGTTCTACATTATGATCACAAAAAGGAATTTCTTTGCCTTGTAATAGTTTTTTAGCTAATTGAAATTAAGGCACAGAATACAATTTTATGACTGTTTACTTAATTCTTTATTTCGGTAAATAGTCTGATGGATTGTTTTTCCATCATAGTAGTCTTACAAAAATAAAGATAGCCGAAATAAGTGTAAATTTTGTCATTGTATGGTCTTTATTTATCATTTGGACACAATGAAATGATGACTGCTTGCAGCGAGTTATGACAGACCAGATTAACGACAAACGTCTGCGAAGATATTCATAAACCCATCGCAAAAGGTATTCAATATGTCCATGTAAGCAATACGTGCATTTGGTAAGAAAAAAGTGATCACGTATTTTGATCGCGCCAGCAAAATGACATGGAGCTTTGTACACGATTAAAATTCTTCAACGTTGATAAATATGTCTTTATTGTAGTAAATTATATCGATAATTTATGGAATGTTATTTTTTCCACCATTCCCCAGTTCAATATAGCGCACAAGGATTGTAATACCGGACTTTTATAATATTAATAACGGTGTAATAAATTTAATACCGATATTACAAAATGTTGGGCCCTGTGACGCAGTGGTTAGCTTTGTTGGCTTCCGTGGTGGATCTCACGGATTCAAGTCCTGGTATAAACAGCATTCTGTTCGAAAGCATTGGTGTTTGTAATATCTATAAACTCCCTCCCACCCTTCCGATCCTTCAATAACAGGACACAGCGAGAGCGATTATTTAGCCACTAGTTCTGTCCTAGCCTTACACTTCTCTTTCGAAAAGAAAGGTTGAGCGACTGAGTAACAAACATTTATCCTAGAAAAAACTTATATTGAGGTACCTTCTTCAGAAGGCCATATGCTTCACATTGGGAGCGGACATGGATAAAAAGAATTCAAACTGTTTAAAAAAATACGGCCAGTTGTGACCATACCGGGTGAGTAAATAAAAATCGGTATTTCGATGTTTCATGTAAAAGACCGAAATTAAAAAATCATACTTATAAAAGGGTGATTTTCATAAACAACTTGCTGTTTCTGAAAAATGATAATACATTATTTAAAAGCTTATCAATTGAAACCAATTGATATTGATAAAAAAAATCAATTCATCGTGAACAATATTATTTAAATAAGGATTTTTTACATTCGCCAACCGGTGTTTCATTATTGAAAGAACATTTATAAATACCGGGATCACGATTTTTGTATTACTGATATTACAATTTCTTATACTGACTGTCAAATTAGTTTTTAATAAAAATGGCCTTTGCTCAGGTTCTCAACGTTTGATGAATATAAGCGATGGAAATATATATATTTAATTTATGGTACATAGTTAATTAATTATAACAACGTAAACAGTGGCGGCTGGTCAATGTGGCATTGGATCAATGCACCCCTTGTATATGCAAGGGCGGTTATATTTCATGAAATAATATTCAAACATAACATTTATACCATTCACACATTTTAAATTCTTAATGTATTTTATTGTCTAAAATAAAATAAAATTCTCTAAGTATTTATTATAGAAAATAAATACACGAAGAATTTAAAATGAGTGAATAGTATAAATGTTATGTTTGAACATTATTTCACGAAATATAACCGCACCTGCATATACAAGGGGTGCATTGATCCAATGCCACATTGACCGGTTGCCACTGAACGTAACAATGAAGAAGGCATGGGTTGAAATTATTTAAAAATAATAAGAAAAAAATACACATGAAAATTAACATAAAACGCAGCATTTTATTTATAAAAAATATTTTCTAGGAATCTTTGAAAGGTTTACCTGTTAATAACAAATGGTGATACATTCTCCCATAAATCAGTAATAACAACAAAGTATGCAAATAAATTGAATACAAGATTTCAATAAACTTTCAAAACGACAATAACGATTTTGATCTTTAGTTGATTCTTTACGACATAATACAAATTTAAGAATCTCAATGTTTAACTAATAAAAACTGTTTAAAAAAATGCATACGATTGTCAGTAAAAATATATTCATAATTTGTCTTTGATAGCAGTGATATATTAGTATTATGTTATACTAGAAAGTGTTTTGATAAAAAAAATATATTCTGGAATTTATTTTATAAAATGAGTGCATTGCGGAAAATTATATTTTAGTAAAATAAATAAAAAAAAATCCAAATGATAAATTTGTTATAGCCGTTCGACCGAAAGATATAATTACCAAACTGGAATGAAACACTCGCGAATTCAATTCAATAACAACGCAGTCAAGTATTTTAAATAAGGCAAAACGCCAGTGACAGATTTCATGAAAAGGGTAACGAGATATTTTGTATTTTGGCTTAGTTAATAGAACTTCCGGCTAATTTGCTATGGACCCTGAGGCGAGGCTACAACGAGGGGACCAGACCTCGCTGAATGACTACAAGTAACTTTCGTTTCGCCCGGATGGACCCTTTGAAAAAGTTCATCGGTGATCTATCCATCTGTCTCGACGTTGGCAAAATAATTATTTTTACTCGAGCTGGCTCACAAGCTAGTCTGGTTAATGAACGGTGGATTGAAGAATTGCATTCAGCTACTTGCATTCCGGCTGAGCTCAAATCAATACTGAAGCAAGTTGTAGATTTTTTATTTAAAATTTATCAGTACCATTTGTATATATTTTTAAAAGGAAGTGAAATATTCTATTACCTTTACTTTTATTATATATAGTCACTATTCAGATTAGAATATCGTAACTTCATGTGTTGACTACTATTAGACAATTATTAACAATTTACTAATTTTTGTAATTAATTAGAATTATGTAAATAAAATAAATTGATACATTTAATTTAGAATGAATTCGTTTATGCGGTTTATTTAAAATATAAATAAAATACAAAAAGTTATAACGATCAAATGCATTGTGCATTGGCGTCAGCTATAATTCTGTATATAGTCTTTTTTTTCTTTTTACAATATATAAATAAAACATTTGACAGGCTAAAAGAACTTTTTCAAAAGTTTCACACAGGTGATGTTGAAAAAAAATCGTATGAAATGAATTAAAATTTTAAACAGGTTTTGAGACATGAAACTATTCTGACTGAAAGTTTTTGAATTAAAATTTGAAGTAAAAAAAAATGCAAATATTATTTATGTGGAGATACAAAAACATGCAAGTTTGGTAATATTGTAACCTTTTTTGAAATGGGTTTTTGATTCCCCCACCGCTTCACAACTCAAACTCAATTCTCCTTTCAGTGTTGTTCATAAATTATTCAAAGGCAATTATAAAATTATCGATTGCCCTATTTAAATAATAATTTGTTTTAGGGATGAGTCGACCGGTATTTTCTATTGTTTTTAAGCGCAGCTATTACATTGTGCAATTAACAAAAAGTGATCAAATTTTATTACCGAATATGTTCATTAACGTAAAAACTTACTAAAAAAACCCTCACTAATTACAGGGATTTTAATATGGTTAAGTTGTATTAAAATTATATCCACCTTTTAACTGCCGGTGTCGAAATCATCCTTCATTGAGACGTTTATGTTTTCTCAACGCTTAGCTTAAAACTACATGTTTCATTCGATATCTGTGCAAGGTTTAATTAAATCAATAAAAAGTAGAACTCCTTTTAAACAATTTAATAAATAGCAAAGTTAAACTTAAACTACAACATATAATTGGAAACTCTTTTAGCATTACTTTAATTGTCATAATTCTAATGTTTTCGCGATACTAAAATAAGTATCTTTGTATTTTTGATAATTATTGCTAAGCTGAAAATTCTTTTATAAACGTTAAAAAAATAGATTTTCTTTTAATATTATCTTGTGGGGTGGTAAGAACTTGATTCTTTTGTATTGCTGGATATCAAGTGCATAACTATGTTCATTACGAATATTTACTGAATTATATTTTTCTTGTTTTATAAACTTTTCTAGTACCACGCAGTAGCAAAATTAAACGGGTTTTTAATGGTTCGATTTAAATATAGTTGATCACTCACGTTTCTATTCTGGTACAATACCGCAAAACTCTTGATTTACATAAATCACGATACAAATGTTTCCGAGCTTTAAACTAAATGAATTATTGGTTTTTGAAGTGTGTCATTTTTGTAATTTATTGGTCGAAACTTGAAAACTATCCACATTTTACGAATAATATACGTCATTTTGTGTCACCGGTGTAATAATAATTGACTTACAATAACCGGTAAAACAAATTTGGACATGTGAATAATGGTGAAGCTTTTATGTATACAATTTAAATTCGGTTTAACTTTTGAGAGACCTTCAGCAACGAAAGTATTCCAACGATAAATGAATTAGAAAATATTAATATTTTTTTCCAAGCAATGTCACTGTATTGGTGGATATTTGTTATAACGGATATTACGGATTAAGCACGTGAGAGGTCACAGGCGCAATAAAATTTAGAGGCCTTGTTTTTCGGACAACACAGAACGTCAACAAATTCCACGTGAAATAATAAATCTTTACAAAAAGTATATGGGTTATACAGTGTAGTGGTAAATAAATAGGTACCAGGTCGGTCATTGATATCTTCCCTATTTTTTTTAATATCCGTCCGAAGTTATAAACGACAAGTCTTAACAATTAAATCAATAGACAAACGCGCAATATTTTTTATTTGTTATTTTTTTATAGTGGTGGCACTTCTTCGTGTTACATGTGTACATTTTATTTTTTTAATTTTGTAAAATCCGATACATGAAAATTAAGTTACAAATTTAAAAGGTGGCAGAGCGGCGCCCTGGCTCATTTTTAGGTATCAGGTCGCTGACCTGACCCGACCTGGCCCCACTACACCACTGGGCTTATATAATATAAGACGTTTATGAGAATCCCCAAGCGCGCGCCTCATTTCCGTATAGGGTAATCCGCCACTGAATGTATAAAAAAAAGAAAGCATATTATGTCAAATGATATCAATTATTGATGCAATTAATGCAGGTTTCTGTGTATTTAGAAGACATATATGTATTAGTTAATCATTAATAAGAAGCAACTTAAATTATTTCCTACAAAGAATAACAGCATAAAACATACTTTACTGCCTTTCATTAAATGACAATTCGAAAATATCGTCGAGACAAGATGCCGTTCGATATCGATGCAACTTTGGCCTTTTTTTTACTTATCGGATACTATAAGGATGTTGGACTTAAAATATTGCAACTTTTTCTTCCGATACCATTTTGTTGACTGACACATCTGAAGATAATTCACTCACTTCAAAGTGAACTTGGCAGTTGCCAGATGACTATGCAGGGCATATAAAAAAGAATTATGCTCCATTAATAACAGTCAATTAAATGTGTTTCGCATACAAATTTGAATATAAGTCAACAAAAAATCGTACGTTTGTGTTCGATTAGCCAAAAAAGAGTAAACTGCTTGGCATGGTCGCAATAGACATTAACATTACTCGTAATTTATTTTAGAGCGAGTTTCATTTATTGTAAGAAATTTCTACTATTACTCACGATGCTAAGCCCCAAGAATAAATCCCCACTAATAAAAGTCATTAAAATCAATACCGTTGGTATAAACTCGGCGTTAACAAGTAGGTAGATATGAAATAAAACCAATCGTTTTAGTATCACGAAAACGTTTATTTAATAACTTGCAATCACCGAATTAATTACACAAAATATTTAAAAAACATGATTTTGAATTATTACAATACACAATAACTTTTATAAGACCTACACTACACCTAGTCCCCACACACGCTGTGTCTGGTTCGTTTCCCAAAGAGCAAGAAAGAAAAAAACAAAAATCACATCGGTATCGAAGAAAAATGTTGCCAATTAACAATTGATATTGCGGGTTTCCTGATAACAAAATTTAAGCACAATTAATTTAGCTACACATTTTAAAATCCTGCCAGTTTTCATCACAAAGTGGTAGTGGGAGCGGGTGACAATAAACCTTACCGTGCCAACATGCTTACGAGAGATACACGTGCCTAACAGAAAAATAATTTAAAAAATTAAGTCAACCACGTTACTATTTGTAGAAATTTGTTTTGTTATATAAGAAATAGGAACGTGTTTTATTTAATTTAATATAACTTTATTATGTTTAGTAATTTGTTCCGGCCCTTGACTCGCAGACAGAATGATATTTTGGCCCCAGGCCTAGGAAAGGTTGCACATGCCTTTTCTATACGAAAATTTAATAAACTTGACTTTGTTATGTAAAAAACGTAATTAATTCAGAACACTTTTTTGTAAATTTTATTTTTGTATTCAATAACAAAACAAATCAAATGCTACAATACATATTTCACTTCATTTACTTGTTTCAATATTGAATATATTAAATTAGCATTACACAAATTTCCATTTTTTTTAAATCCATGTCCACTCCCAATGTGAAGCATATGGGCTCATAATGAAAATATCTCAACAAAAGTATTTCTACGAGAATTTCTTACTACTCAGTTGTTTAACCGCTCTTTTTTTCGAAGAAAGTACATATATGAGGGATAGGGGTCTAGGATAGGAGTTGTAGTAAGCTAATCACTCTTGTTACTACCAGCTAATTTAGAATAAGAATGGTGGGATTTTTATTTTTACATTTCATCACCAATGCCTTCATATAAGTTCACTAAACGAATATAAGAACGTGAAGGTGAGATCCATCACCACTTAGTCATCAGCCTACTTAGTTGATCACTGGACCACGGACTTTACCACCATACGAATATACCTACTATAGAAAAATGTTCATCAACTAAGTTTTTTTTCCATATATACCGCGTGTATCAACACATTATTATATTATTTACTGAGTAACTAATAAACCACAACAAATTTTTTGTCCTCAAATCAAAGATTGCTTTGTGGTGATTCACTAAACTATTTAGCAAATTTAATAGTCTTTTTTTGACGATCTTAGTTACGTAAAAGTACCAATATTCATTTACAAAACGATATTTTGTTTCCAAAGATTGTCTACAAAACATCTGGTATTAAAAAAACCCTTTCGGACCCTCGTTAACATAATGCATAAATAATAAGGCTTGTTCACGATAAGTCTGCTGAAGATATTAAACAGATGACTTGGGGCTTGTTTTTTTCTCAGGGGGCACTTAACATTTTTTTTTCAACTCGCGTACCCTTTTCAATCTTAGCCTCAACCCCACAGCACTGCTTCGTTGGTTGTGTTTTAACATAATCCCGTTTCGTATTATTTTTAGAACACTACACCAACTGGGATAAAGAATAAAACAATGTGACTATTCCTACTATCTCACGATGTCTTAGTTATATTTTTTAAATTCCATTCGTTTTTTACGAGAATTTTTATCTGATTACGCAAAGCTATACGTTATCAATACCAGCATTTGATAAACTTATAAGTAATTATGTATCAAATATTTTTTTAATGTATAAAATTTAACATATTTCGTCGGTGGTTACAGAATGATATCTATAATATAATAATAATTTTATATTGAAGGCATTCAAACTTACAAAATGTTAAAGGTCTATTTTAGAGGTATACAAAACAATTAATTAGGTTGCTAACCAGTGGCGGCCGGTCAATGTAGCACTGGATCAATGCACCCCTTGTATATGCAGGGGAGGTTATATTTCATGAAGAACATTTTATTTTATTTAAATAAAATAAAATGTTTTAATGTCAATAAATGCAAGAAGAATTTAAATTGAGTGAATTGTATAAATGTTAAGTTTGAATATTACTTCTTGAAATATAACCGCCCCTGCATATACAAGGGGTGCATTCATCCAATGCCACATTGACCGGCCGCCACTGTTGCTAACTATTAGTATTTATCTCTAAGAGGTCCTTAATATTAAAATTATTGATAATTTAGAGTCTCTTATTCACATTTTGTATCATTTTGCAGCCATAGATTCTTTTCAAATAAATTATTTTTTACAACTTAATTAGCCTCACTTATTTTTTTTTAAATATAATGCATTATTGACAGTGAGCACCCTGAAAGTTCTTTTTAAATATATAAACAACCATGTATCATTGTATGTTTTTATCAGTTGAAAATGCTCGTGATAGACAAAACCGATTCTCTTTTTAGTAAATAAATGTAGAATTCGTATAGAATTTTCTATTTTTTAAAAGATTATTAAAATATATACGGATTTATGGCAATCTGACAAAGAAAGTAAAGATTTCATAAATAGACTCAATTGCCTATCTTAAAATCATTAAATCTGTAATATGTAATACAATTATTTCATAAACATAATTAATATCCAACTATTTAATTTTCTACCTACCTGATTATTTATATTTTTATTACTTACCATCTTCTGGCATTAAGGTGACGATATATAATAATATGATGAACTGGTACATTAAGATTATACTTTATTTTGAACATCGGCCTTTTATGTGTATGATAATAAAGATTTTTTTTTAAATAACCTTACATATAATAAAAATAATAAAACATTTTTAGTACTTTTTCCACATAAAATTTATTAGATCAGGACCGGTTTCGCTCATCGCGAGCATTATCAACTGAACTGAATTATCAGTTGATAATGCTCGCGATGAGCGAAACCGGTCCTGATCTAATAAATTTTATGTGGAAAAAGTACTAAAAATGTTTTATTATTTTTATTATAATGCCATTCCACCAAGTATTGACAGTGAACACCTTAAAAGTAACCTTACATATAATGAAATACCGAAATACTGATAGTGACTTATTCGTTTAGTATTGCGATCTCAATTGGCCGCTATCTTATTTTTTGTCACTACAGTCCTGTGTGAATCTTGACTGCCTCAATAGTTCTCTTTCATTCCAGTCAGTACCCGCCTTCCCATGCCAATTTGCCGTTATAATCATATATTTTTTTGTTGCTTAATTTGATCTTTTTATCCGATATTTAATATGAAATACCAAAATACTTGTATTAATATATCCGTTTGGTATAACAATCCATTTTCAAAACATTATTCGTAAAAAAGTTATAAATAATATTAATACTTGGTAATGTTTTGAAATAAATTTCGCTAAGCTCCTATTGTGGATTTATAATTTGTCTAGTGCGTACTCTTTTTCGAGGAAAGCTTATCTAGTTTAAATTTAAATTGGTACTTTATCAAATTCACCTGCCTGGAAATATACTTCTTATCAACTAAGGTTTAATTAATGAACTACATATTCAAATCAGATATTTCAATCGGATCCCAAACAACGTTATACTCGAACTGATTTTTACGGGACACAGTTCTTCCACAAAATTATTTTTTTCATTAACATTAAATATACATTTTTTATCCATTTCTTCTCCCAATATGGAGAGTGGTAAGGATAGAATGATGAGGCTAAAACAGAACTAATGGTTAACTAATCGCTCTCGCTACGCCTAGTTATTAAAGGATCGGAAGGGTAGGAAGGAATTGTTAGACATCACAAACATTAATGCATTCGAACATAAATCGAAAAATGCTATTCGTTCTAAGACTCGAGCCCGTGATGCCGCCACAGAAGCCCACAACGCTAACCGCTGTGTTATAGGACCTGACGTAAGTCCAGTTCATAAGTTATCAATCTATATTTGTGTATATTGGTTTGGGTGGTTATTAAGTAATTTAGTTACATTATTTGTCTTATTTGTGATAAAAGCCGTGTTTTAAATATACTACGTAATATTACACTTTGAATAACTTACTTAAGAGTCTGTGCACTGGACTATTTTTATAAGACGCATAACTTAATGATGAAAGTGATAAATTCTTTGAATATTGGGAATTACTTCATTAATAAAAACATGATATTGCTGTTTTAGTCGTCGTATGTAGACTGTATCGGTAACTATTCAATTGAAAGTTGTTTTGTTTTTTGTCGAATACATAGTGGGTAAAATAGAGACAGCTTTATCTAGAGCAGTTTTTTCCCCGCTACCCGGCTATTTTAATATTTCTCTTTCGTGAGCCACCAAATTTGTTATGGCCTATACTACCGGCCTATAAGTAAAATAAAACAGTATATTTATGTCCATACAATCTATAAATGTTACAATACAAAATAATTTACTCTGATGAACCGATATAGAAATCAAATGTATCAATAATGTATTAATGAGAGGTATTACGAAGTAAATATACAGATTTATTTTAGGAAAATGGCGACCCATCATTTGGGAAACGCTGATCTAGAGTATGGGCCCTGAAATATTGTTACGTGTAAATTAAATGATATATTTTATCTGAAAGTGATCTCTAAGTTCAATTTTAATCAGGTGACAGTTTGATTGTAATTAACAATACAATACGAATAAATTTACGATAGTATTTCTTGTGATAATGTAGAGTACATTACTGAAATACATAGATAGTCTAAAAAATATACAAAAAAAGAGATTTGTAATGTTGTTATTTTTATTAAATAAGTCCAATGTTGTGTGCCTTTAAAATGGTAGAGGACGCGGGCGGTCAAATCGTGCTTATCACCGGACGGAAAGGCAAGAAAAGTGTGAAGGGGAGCTGTTCCCTTTTCCACAGTAAAACATTTACACACCGGTCAATTGTATGTGTATGAGTAGTTTTGTGTCTTCTTGCAGATGTTATCCGTTACGAATTAGCATTTTGCGGCTAATTGATCCGCGCCACGAATGTCGCATCCGTTTATCCGGGGGCAAGCACGACCTCGTGTTGGCGGCGCACCGCGCAACCAAAGTGACCTCACGGCAGTCCCAACTTCATGAAACGGATAAAAATATATACCTCCTTTAATCTTCTACGCGCCTGGTATGAAATTTGTTTATCAACCATTGTTGTGCTGCATCACATCCAAAAAAAAACTCAACCAATTCGAAATTCGGTCATACTTATTTTGTTTGTAAACTATTCGCAAATAATACACCTTTTTATATATTATGCACGCCTGATAAATACAACGACAAAACCAACGTCATTTCTTCATTGAATAGTTTGATCTATAGATAAAACTTTTTTTATTCAAATAACTTAAAACTCAACCGTGACTTTTTAAAGTAAGTTACTTAACTTAATCATCAAATGTTCATATTTGTTAACATTCTTTGTCTCACCAGCTTAAAGTTTCGTTTAGCGTTCAATTTTTTTTTATCCATGTCCGTTCCCAATGTGGAGCATATGACCTCCTAATGGAGGTATCCTAACAGATTTTTTTCTACGAGAACTGTTTGTTACTCAGTCACTCAACGTCACTTTTTTCAAAGTGAGTAGTAGGGAAAGAAGGATAAGTCTAGAACAGGACTAGTGGTTGGCTAATCGCTATTGCTACACCCAGTTATTAATGGATCAGAAGGATGGGAGAAGAAGAAGTGATGGGAATTGACATCACAAACACCCAGTCTTCGATCACAACCTTGAATTTAATAATTCTCAAATTCACTGTGATCTTACCGGGAATCGAGCCCAGACCTTCGTGATCGGTATAGCAAGCTCTAACCAACTGGGCCACAACAGGTGACAAAATATTCGATTCAATAATGACTTATTTTTTTATTTTCAAATTGATGATTGTTGAGTTCATTTTTAGTATCTTACTGTTATATATCGCACACTCGGTGCAATAACATCACAGGTGCTATTTAATGACAAATGAGATCAATTTCTCAAAACATGCACTCATAGGTCGCAGCACCTGGTGGGTCAACGTCACAAATGTCGTTCATGAAATTTAATTATAAATTGTAAAATAATGAATCCATGTTACTTTATCAAATTCAGGTGTAATTGATCCTCCTCAAAAATAGAAATTTGCACTTATGACCGACCTTACTGTCCCGAGTGTGCAATATTTGATCTAAGATTAAGGATTCACCCATAAAACTGACTACTGACGAAATCGCTTTGTTTTAGAAAGAAACTAAAAATAGTTTTTATTTACTCACATATTTTTAAAAGTCAACAAAGATATATTTGGAACAATATTCTATAAATTAATATATTTTTACATTTTTACGACAAAAAAACTGTAAAAAGTCAAAGTTATAAATTTTCTGTAAGCTATGCTTTCATTTATTGTTCAAAAATATTCAAACTTATCACGTTTTATACATATTTAAATTATTCCTGCGATTTGTTATCTTTTGGCACTTCACATAAAACTGTCCGTAATTCATTATATTTTCACCACATGGTTACCCTATCTATGGAACAAGCTTTTCTTATCAAAACATTCACAACCAAAAGAAAGAAAGTAACATATCTATACAATTAGTCACGTTTTCTCTACCGTCAAAGAGATAACAAGCTGGGAGTGGTAGTCATTTTATTATTTTTTGTAGGCAAGATGTTTATGACTCATTCTTTTGTTTAATAACAAAATAATATTGATTAGTCTTCATTACTTTTAGGAACAACATTTTACTTTGAATTCGTTTAGATTAAAACGTCATAATTTAATGGATATTTCATCAAACTACTAGTCAGAATTCGATTGATTATAATATAACTCGACTACGCATTAGAAAATAAAAATATTTCTATATGTATTGAAATTTGATATATTGGATAAATAAAGTATGAACATATTAAAGGATTTTAGTTCTACAAATATTATTGTAAATATGTTTGAAAGCTATGTCGGTTTATGTCTTCAACAGCACTATAGGACGTTGTTGAAAAACTCACTACTAACTATCATTCGGTGATAATGAATTGTCATATTTTTTTTAGAAAAATAAATAAATATACTTATTGTTCCATAGCTGACAAACATAACTATAAACATATACATCTAAAAAAATAAAATATATAATACAATGGAATATAATAATGAAATATTTCAAGTATAAAAATATTTTTTTTATTTATTAACTGTAAGTGATCCCCTGACCAAAATTTTAATTAATGCCTACTTAAAAGCTTTCTGCTTCCACGGTAAAACTAACAACCAATTACAGATTCTGATAAATAAAACATAAACAAATTGCGATTTATATGCGATCGAAATCGTTTTATGCATTTTTTTATTTATTTATGGTTATATCGTTAAATAAACGATTGCAAAACAAATTAATTTGCTTACAATATCTCTTATTTCTTAATAACTTTAGAGTTATTGGAATAATATTATCGTTAATCAATAAATATGATTATTACAACACATCGCCATAGTTTTATAAAAAAAAATAGTAAGCAAGCTCTTATAGCTTGACTACGCAGTTAGAAAAATATTATCGTACCGAAAAAAAATATGCATTTTTCCCAAATTTCGTTTCCAGAAACACACTTGCCAACCTAAAAAACTAAACGTGTGTATTTTTTACTGGGAGCGGACGCGAGGCATAATGATGCCTCTCCGAACGAACGAAGATGGATGTGCCCGTGATAGGGATCGATCCCGTGTCTTCCAGTTAAATGATATGTCACCGGGCCGAATAGTGGTTCGCCCTCTGACGACTGCCAGATGCGTTTTTTTGTGTACATATTTTTAAACTGTTTTTACTGGATACCCAAACTATTTCCGGAAGGATACTATCGCGATTTCGAGGAAAAAAACCGTGAAATAAATTGACTACTTCTTTCACTTTGCTGATTGAGTATATCAGTAAGCGGATTTTAAATATCTGTAAAAATATATTCTAGGTATGTACTATACATCAACTTGTGATTTTTATCTAACAATTGCCTGAAAATATTACATTGTGATTATTTTGCAACCCATTGTAACTATTAAATAACATTTTCATTGTCTACTAATCATATTTGATCATATTATCAGTAATATAGTATATCACGAATCACAATCTTAGTCCAAAGAGAACTTTCATTAACATATTGTTTTTAACCTTTTGGCTGACGTAGAAAAAAGTACGTTTGTCCCTAGCTCGCCAGCTATAATTTTCATTAATTTTTCATAATTTAATTAGGCATTGACGAGGTAACTTGTCTTCGGCGTGTTGAGCACGAAAATTTGACGAGATATTTCGTCTGTGGCAGGCATCCTGTTAAAATAAGATTATAATTGAAACATTTTATTTTAATTGTTTTTTCATGGCTTATCCCGCAGTGTGTCACCGCTGATCGCCTTTTATTAGTTTCTGGATAGTATTTTTTTAGTATGTTAAAAATACTACGAAACTATTAAATCAATAAAATTAAATGATTTAATTTAAGATTTCGACTGAAAGTGCTTGGTTGAATTTCAATATTAAATTTGAATCGTTCAAATTATGTACATTTACACAGATTCTGTCACTAACGACCCGGGTTTCGCCTGTTAACGTCTGAAGATGCCGAAAGGCGAAACCCGGCTCGTTAATTTATAATATCGATATAGTTTACTATTAACGGCTCATAAATTTGTGGGTAGATGTTTTTTGATATAAACTAAAAAAATGTAAAAAAAACAATCGGTATTCTTTGAACACTAATCTGTCGTCGAGTGTTCACTAAATAGGCAGTTAAATTCTTACAAAATTCAATATATTTTTTCGACATATTTAAAAAAAAACACTCATGGAGAATGGACCTGTTCTGACCGCACCGTAACTCACGCTTGCATAGCTTTTTTCACAACAATATAAATCACGCGTGGTAATGAAAAAAAAGATACAGCCCATTCAAAACATCAGGTGTAAAATGTTTACAACAAATCGTTTGGCCCGGGTGTAACAGAGAAATTTATTCGCTCACTTAACCGACCATATAGAATTTTGAACAAACTTTATCGGTTATTAAGTCAATAATATATATATATTGTTTATTGTAGAAAGGCATGGTGTTTAGAACAATAAAACTCAACTTTTTACACTAATTCAATTAATGTTTATAAAAAAATTGTTAAATGACTCGCTTGTGATGATTGAGTCCAGTTATAATCGTTTTATATTAATGTGAAATTAGTACAAAAAATGTATTTTATTTGTATTAAAATAATGTTATTTCTAGATATTTTCCGTGGTTTTTATCATTATTATAGTAAACGGAATTAAGACATTTGAAAAATTATGAAACTCAAGTTAGTACATATTGTATAATTAATTTATTTCAGCTATTAACTGCTACTCCTTTAATGGTAAGATGCTATAAGTATTGATAGTAAAATAGTACAGAATGTGTGTTTATTATTTATTTTTCTGCTACACAGTCTATGACAATGTAAGATTGTCAAAAGCTTAGCAAATATATTTTGAGATTTAATTTGCAATTCGGTACATTTGGTGTAACTTTTACCCATTGAGCCATATTAAATATAAACTACACATAAAGGGATTTTTAATTTAAAGTATGTATTCGTTTTATCAACAACGTAAAAAAAGGCATACTCACCAAAATTACGGATATTTTGAAAGATGTCTATTTCTTTACAAGTTAATGTTATTTTTAAGATACATCTCATTCCGATTTGATCGGATGAGTGAGCAACAAATAAGGCGGCACAGGCGGGACTTTTTCATGTTATAGCCTAGCAATAAAGTTTAAATTTATAAAAGAATGAGACCACACAACAATGGCGTCGCGATCAATTATTATTGCATTTCATCCGTGAAATTGAATCGATTGCTTTGAAATTCACTGCGAAGAATGTTGCCATTAAAATGCCGAAAAAGCCAATTTGTATTTTTATAGAAACACATTTTCTGAAGAAAAGAGACAATATGGTTGTATTTATTATCTAGTGAGTATCCAGGAAAATATTATTCAGTTATAATATGAAACGAAACAAAATCACTTAAATATTTTATAACCATAGTCGATTAGATAGTTTTACATCAAACTGTAAATTAATTTGATTGTTATATTCGTCATATATGAGTCCACATACTCAAATCCTGGTAAAAAATATATTATCCTATTACTTTGTGGATTTGTTTTTTTTCTTCAGTACCACTCATCATATCCAAAAAACAAATCTATTCGATTAATAAAAGCAGAAATATTCATTTGTACTTATTTCCACTTTTATTTACCAAGATCAGGACCGGCGAGCATTATCAAAAAAAAAAACCATCGAGACCAATGTGCTTATAAATAGGTGCTTTTGTAGCCATGTTACCTTTAATCCTTATCCTCTTCGATGAAAAGGTCGAGTGACACTAATTTAATAACATTAATTTATATTACATTAGGCGTGCATGTAATGTAAAAGTCATAGTAGAGGCGGATTTAGTTGACATATCAGATGAACAAAACTAAAGTCATCAAATAGAATCTAGCTATATTGTAAGTAAGACTGCAAAGTACAGATCGCGTGTTCTTTTATTCGTTCAATTGTATCCCATAGCAGCGGTATACTAATTTTATCTGAGAATATTTTTTTCTCTTAAATTAACAAAGGGTTTGTCGGCCATAGTAAAATTTAACAAGGGGCTCGCGCGAGCCCCTCTGAGCCCACCCCTGTCCCATAGTATTTTGCATGATCACCCAAAAGGCAGACCTTGCATATATGTACCTAATGCACTGACTAAATACAGAAATTCTGAGGATATATTAAGCAACGCATGGCATAGGGAACCTACATTAATTTAGCGATGGGATGGTCAAAGATAAGGGTAATTATGTACATTATTGGCATAGTACATTTTTGCTACAAAATATTATTGCTTTCATAGATTGGTTGAATTGACAAAAAAACTAACATAATTCCGAATTAACGTAAGAATCCAGCAGAAAATTATACCTTAGCTATAAATTTATGAATAGTCTAAAAAAAATATATAAAAAAACTGATAATAATTTATCACCTCCTATATCGGTGGTGGTCAACATTTTAACGCGAGCAAGCAATTTTACGATTTTTCAACGTGCCGAATTAAAATACATTTAATATTTTTATGACATTTTAATAATATTTTAGTAACAGCATTTAAAAGTAGTGAGCTGTTTTTTTTTATCTTTATTAAAGCTAGTCGTGTATTTATTTTAATACTTGTAGAAAATCGTCGTCAAAAAGAGATACTTATTTCTGCAAAACATTAAATTTGTGAGTCGATTACGTGGCTGCAAAATTTCGAAAGCGCAAAAACTGGCATGCGTGCCTAAGGTTCGCAAACCCTGCTCTAAGAAACACGTTACTATAAAAATACGAATGTCATCAAGTAAGTATTTTTTTTTCAATTTGATCATGAAGAAAATCATAAACAGTTTGAGGTTTTCTTTTATTTGAACTAAAACCACAAGAAAAGAATCCATTTAAAAAAATTAAATCACTTAAAGAGGTCGTGCACGATGCAACAAATTATTCTTCATATAAACGGCTTAGGTACCAGTAGAATAGAAAGGGATAATCGGTAGGTCGGTCATTAATGACAAACGAGTCAAGCCATACTATCATATTATTCTAAAACCGTATCACACATCGTTCTTTCTTTCTCACTCACATTATGAAGGTATATCTGAAAAATGGGATAGAAATAGTACATTATGCAGATCGTGACTCCGAGTTGCCGCACGAGCTCGTCTTCCGCTGACACCTGGAGCGGTATTTTAAATTCAATACCTCAAAGATGATTCCTTGTTAACTAATCCAGTCACAATGCAGGCCTTACATAGAAAGAAAAAATAAAACATAAGATACATCTTATAAAGGCAGAACACTGTTCTATGATCGAATAGGGTTTCCGGATACATTATTAAAACCGGCTTGGTCCTTAAATTCTTATAACAATTTAAAAAAATGATAAATTATTGTGCTCAGTAAATATTTGAAATTATGTGTGTTGAAACACGCGTTATTTTTGAATACATTTTTTCATTAGATTTATTTTTTCTTTGCGATATTTTTTTTTCTTAAATGGTTTACTATTGATGTATTCAAGTAAACTAGCACTCATTCTTTCCTTACCACTTTTTCGTAAAATTTAAGTAAAAAAAATACTAACTTATCCTAGCAGCCAGTTTTCTAACACTACTTTATGAAAAGTAGTCGGCAACCTGGGTTTCTCTGGTACTTATGTATACTCGTCTAACATAAGCTTTTTTATCTTTTGGAACTGCGTGACGCGTAAAGAGTTTTTTTATTACTTGAACACAAGGTTCCAACTCTCTAACCAAGAAAAATTAACTTTATAGATTATAATATACCTCATCTATCGAAGAATTTTGGTCAAAAACAATCGCTTAAAATTTCATTATTTTTTGTGGAATGGCGATTAACTCTTGTCTATTTATTTAGAAAAAAAATACGCAAGAAGATGTGTGTCATTTTAGTATTTGGCTGCCGTAGAAAAAAGTACGTTGTACCTAATTTGCAATTATTAATTTAATTAGTAATTGGCGAGGTAACTCGTCTCTAACGTGTTTAGCACTACAAATTTAACGAGATATCTCATATGTGGTATCATCCAGTTAAATAAAGCCTGAGTCTATTTCAACTGTTATGGAAAATAAATTTATTCAGAAGCCTCAAGTCAAATTCAAACTTTATATATAATATAAGAGTTGGATCAAATATTCATGATTTAAAATAAATTCACTTCACTTTTAATGCGTTGACTGTCAATTCTTGGTAAGAAGGTATTATATATAAAAAATATAAAACTTTTATGTACTTAATCCACATTACTCATAAAATAACATTCCCAGTTTTTAAATAAATAATGTTGTAATGTTTAAATAAATAAAAACAAAAAAATGTTTCGTTTTTTAACCAAATTGATTTATAGGATTATTCTGCAAAAAATGGCTCGAATAAAATTTGTAATCATTTTTATCAAGAAGTTATTAAAAACATTCAATACCATTATATATCAATTATCATTAAGCGTCTATAAAATTGATTTATAATATGTCTCCGATCTCAAGCTTAGTGACACCTGTAATGGGGTGACAATTCTCACTGGCTACTTTCTATAGTCTGCTTCATAACGTATCCTTACCCTATCTTAAATTAGTACAACTTTATTAATTACCAAACTTTGTGAAACCGCTTAAGATGCGCAAGCGCATTATGATTTATTTTGTCGTAGAGTGGAAACAGGAAGCAACGAAAAGTTTTCAATCTCGATTAAGTGTTTAGATAACTTAGAAATAAAATTAGCTATCTTCGTCGTGTAATTATAATCCGTTAATATGTTTAGTAAAAATATGTATTTTTATCGAAAATTAATAGATATGTACATGTAACACTAAATTTTCTCCTTTTCGTATACTTTCACTCTTTAGAAATTCTACTTTGCGTTAAATCAGAAGCTCTTTTATTAAAGATGACGCTTTGAATCAATAAATTAATGAAAGCTATGCCAGAAAAAATGAAGGATAAGAATTACTTGATTAGTAAGATTCGAATAAACATTACAACTATTTATAGATAGTCAAAAATTAAATGTTTTTTACAGCATCCATAGTGGAAAATGGCAACAGAAAGTATTGAAACGTTTTATAAATTTAATGCAATTTAATAATTATCAAATATGAATGTATGTAGTATTAACATTTCTATTCACACAAGTGCTTGACTCCTATGGCTCAAATGGAATTAAAAGCAAACAAGAAAATCAATATTGTAATTATAAATAAGTTTGAAAAATGAGATAGATTGTGAAACACTAGTAGCCATTTTTTTGCGTGTTTTGGTAGTGTCGTATGTCTAAAATTATCTTTTTTCGCACGTAGCTACTGTTTTAAAAATTATTCGGTCAAGTAAAGTGTTTTTAATTGATTTTTTAAAGGAGTTACCTTTAAAAATATGTAGGTACTAAGATATCTTTTTATCAGAAACTGTTCGTTATGTGATTAACGATTTGAAGACTTTTTTAGGTTATCTAACTTTCAAAATCAATTAAAATACGAGTGGTAAGACCGTATGTCTTATTATTCGATAAGAATAGGACAAGCAGACACAAAAAGCTGGTTGGAAACTGATAAGAAATGAGAGTTCTTTTTTAGTTGTCTACTAAGAGTATTCTGCAAAAGATACAAAGGAGGTCGTTGGTAACAACATTTTATAATAAAATCACTCACTTCTAATTCTGCACCGATCATAAAAATAATACAGAAAATAGAGAATTATTATCATCGAGGCTCTATGGAACTAACATGAGCTTGCAATATATTATTACATTTCTCTGCATTTAGTTCTCTCGATAGTCTGCGGTGAGGTGCGAAAACAAGTCAGTAAATCCCTAGCGTGGGAGAGTTTGGCTGGCATGTAAGACTTGTTGCGCACGTGTGGGCGATATGCAGTGATATACCTGGAAGCACCTTACGGAGATAATTCGAGAGAACCAAGAAACAGGCTACATCTAGCAGGTAAGACAAAGATTGCGTTTATGTTGGCATTGATTATGACGTCAGATTTAATCTTCTATGTGAGTAAGCGATTACAACTCTCTTTGTTTCATCCTATAACGAAGTTATAAGCAAAATTATTTCAGTCAAAGTTCATTTATCAGAAAAAATAACATTGATTGTTTTAAACGAATTATCTAGGGTAGCTCACTAGTACTGTGTAGACTTCCTGTCAAATTATAATATAAACACCGCTGTAGATAAATGGCGAATGAACAAATCAATGCAACTTGATCTTTACAGCAAGCGTAAGTCATCATAAGATTTTACAATAGTTTGACTAGGATCCTCAATATAGTTTAAAAAAAGACTCGTCTAGTCGTGGAAAAGTGACTTATTGTCCATATCTACTTAGAGGTTGTGTTATTTATATTTCCGAAAACAAAGTTCTTATTGGGATTGGGGACCCTTTTCAAGGTGAAAGATCGCGGTCATTTATAAGTAATCAAATATGTTCCCACTCAAGACACTAATTTGAATATTATTTAATATTCCATAAAATCATACAACGCAATGTTTATAGCGAAAGGAGTTCTGTGAAAGTTGATATAATTTTAGAATTATAAAGGATTTTTCTCAGATCTTATTCCGTTTTTTGATGCATTTAAAAAATAAAAAGCTGTGATTTTTTTATAATTTTATTTTTGTTTTTATTAGTGACCTAATTGGATTTATTTTTGCAATGTATAAATAGAACTTGTCAATAAATTAAGTGCATTGTTTTGTTGAGTTTTCTATGCGCAACATTGGCAACCGAATTATATTGTTCGTAAACCAAATCTAATTCACATAATTGTACAGTAAAAGTATTTGAGAAAAATAATTCAAGATAGACCACTTGGAAACTGACTAGCTTATCCCTTTCCTTACTATGCAAACAAAAGCACGCGCTCCTGAGCTGTATATCCGCTACACACCAGGCAAACGGGAGTGAATCATGACAATTATATAACGCCACTACAATATTTATATTATTGCATTACTCAATGCGTAAATGTATAAGGGAGGAATATTTGAATTAAAGGCCGAGTATTTATTATATATACAGAATAATGTAAATGATTACAAGGTATGTGTACTATTTACATATCTTAGTTAAGATAGGGTTAAACATCAAACGGAATTTAGCAAACACAAAAATACACATTGAAACATTTTTGACATACCTACAAAAAGAAAAAGAAACAACGAAAATTATGTCCAAATTGTCCAATTAAACTATTGGTATATTTTGTTTTTATTTATATATAATATTTCATACACAAGACAATCACACGTAATAAGTATAAGCATACAATAAAAATGTCAATCAAAAACTATGCTGGAAAATTATTTTCAATAGGATAATAGTCTTATTACAGATAACCTTGAATTTGCCCATCGACCCTTTTGAAGATCAAATTTCCTCCAGGCAGTTGCGTATGCTCAATATAATGTTACATACATAATAATTTATCTAAGCAGGGTGAGATATTACGTGTTCTAGCGAAATTACAAAATTCAAAGTCTAAATCGATAGAAATGTAATACTTCGTTTCGAAAACTTTGTAGAATTCTTGTTTCGCAAAGCTTAATTAAGCGTAAACTATGGAGTAACAAATTATGTTGTATGTTATATTATTAATTTTATATACATACTTCACATAAAATTTCAATGGAATTTCGATTAAAATAAACAATTTTCGATATTTACAACCATTAGAAAGTCAACGGTAAAGATTAGTCACACCAAACATATACGATGCAACGGTTTTCATTAAAAAATTCAATCGAATTTTAAAAAAATGGTTTGATAATGCTAATTTTTAGTGGTATAACTAGCCGATTATCCAACCCAATAATTGTGCAGTAAGAATGTAAACTTTTAAGGCGTTACTGTAGCTTTTTTTAAAAAATCCAAGTCCGCTTCCAATGTGCAGCATATGGCCTCCAAATTTAGATATCACAACAGATTTTTTTCTACGAGAACTGTTTGTTACTCAGTCGCTTAACCTCTCTTATTCAAAGAGAGTAGTAGGGATAAAAGGATAAGGCTAGGACAAGACAAGTGGTTAGCTAACCGCTCTCGCTACACCACATTGTTAATGGATTGGAGAGGGTGGGAGGGAATTTTATGTCTCTTTGTGCTGATTCTAGATTAATTTAAGATGATCTGGACCGGTATTGCTCATGGCGTGCTCTGCAATCGTATTATCGCTTAGGGATCAAATCTTGACAAGGTCAGCTTAAATCGCTGCTTTTAAGGCTGCTGGGAAATGTTGTTTGTTATGACTTATCTTATGCTGCTCCCAAAAAGTCGTCTTTACTTTATAATTTAAATGGAAAAGGCACTTAGTTTACATTGGCTTAGGTAAAATGTAAATTATGTATTTTTATTAGATGTGATAACAAACTACATGTTGTATTTATATTAATTTGTAGCATACATATAATTTTATGGGCGATTGAGCATTTTCAAATCCAGTTACACCAATAGAAAAGAGAGTGCTTATAAAACCTTACTTCTTAAAAAAATATCCCAATGTACTGTGAATAAGAGATTCAATTAGAAATAAATATTACAAGATTTTCGCATGTACGCAAGATAAAATCGATTTAACAATTCTATTGAATCTTTGGCGATCACACATCATCGAATTTAACGTTTGTGTTATATTTATATATTTAAAATATTTTTTTTCGTGGTCAATATCCATCCAATAAAACAAAAGTTTTCTGATTCCGTTCGAGACAATACGTTTGGTTGGTGAAATGCCAAATATATTTTAATGTTACGTATTTTTTTTAAATGTTAACATATTCCCGTGCAATATTTATATTTGTTGTTAAAAAAAATAAAAAAATATATATTTTAAGAATAGCATTCTTAAAAATATCAATTTTACTAAATCAACAAAAGAATTGGAAAGAAAAATAGATTGGTGCAGTGAATTTAACAAGTGACAGATAATTTTGCATTATCTTTCAAATATTGGTTGTTTCTTAAGAAGTGGTACTCACGTAACACTACGAAACGAGGCTTAATCAAATGTTAAAAACAAACTCAAATGGCAAAATTTATAAATTCCTAAAAAACTGAATTTTGTCCAGTGATCAATCCCACATCCGCAAACAATTGTGAATCCCGAAGTTCTTCAAGGATCACAAAAAGGATCTGGGACTGGATGCCTTAGTAGCAGGTTATGGTTTTCTTAGTATTTGATATTTCATTCTCTAGGTAAAAGGTAAAAAGATTGAGTAACTATGCTCTAATGTAGCATATAAATGATTGTTTGCACTACTGCTATAAAAGATAATCTGTTGATCTGAAATTTCGAGTGTTACAATTATGTGGTTTAGAGTTCCTAAATAAGAAAATATAGGTACGTATAATACGTTTAAATACATAAAATTGTAGTTCAATGTTTCGACTAATTCCGTGTATTTTGATTTTATTTCAAACTACCATCTATCTTCATTATTAAAATTTAAATAAAGTGCTATTTGTTACTGTATGTTATTCAAGTTGGCAGTTTTGTTAAGAAGGTTGCCAACAATTTCAACCATTGATACATATTATAAACATGTAATTTGATGGCTTTCACTTAACGGATGTTTATAAGCTATACACTAAGACGAATCGATTAAGGCTGGTATTTTTTTATTATTTAATAGTAAGCATATAACTTCGTTGCTTTTGGAAAAATATTTAATTTAAATATAAAATTACAGAATTTCATGATTCGATTAACACCTAACCATGCGTTATTAAAAAACGACTTTTGAGATGTTTTTAATCTCATTCGGATCCAATATTTGCTTGGAATCAAGAGGGTTTTTTTTGCGAATATGAAGACAAGCATCCATTACTCAACTCTGTTTACCGAATGTCTAGCCAAAAGACTTTGGATAGATTTTTTTGTGAATAAACGTTCAGTGGTTATTGTAAATAGGTATCTGTTATATCGACCATTTACACGATAAATGCAGCATACATATCTTTCATTGTTCTTTCATGACATTGTATGGCTCATACAAAAAATAGCCTATGCGTATATTATGGTTTAGGTACTGTATTCCTATATTCAGTAACACATATAATAAAGCTTCTTTAAGTTATTGAAGCATTAATACCTAGTTCAATAATTAAAAAGAAAACGGCCCATACGCATGGACATACCGTTTTGTATTGTTATAAAGTTCTATAAGTAATGGTGCAGGCAGTAGGTTTGAAATACCAAATACAATGATGGAAAAAAAAAACAGCAAAGAAATATTTGTGTAGAGCAGTGTCTGCCAAACTGTGTGCCGCGGCACACTACTGTGCTGCAAGAAGTCTCAAGTGTGCCGTGGTAGAAAAAGCCTTAAAATTTCAATTTAAAAATAATGCCTATTCATTTAAATTTTCTTCAATTTTAAATAAATTCAATATCTACACATTCAAAAAAATATTTGTCACGCTCATACATCGTGGTCAATGCGACACATTTTCTTTTTTAAAGATACGTTTCCTTATTTAAAGCAATTTTATTTGGTGTGCCGCGGTACAAGTCTTATTCACCAGTGTGCCGTGAAGTAAAAAAGTTTGGCAGACACTGATGTAGAGTGTAGACAAAATGGTATGCTCATGGTAAAAGAAATATTTAAGAATGTCCCAATTTAAATATTCGCTCATTTCAATAATTGAAACGAATTGATCTGTATTTTTTGATTGATGAAAAACACAGGGCTGGCTTGTATTCAGAGAAAATATCCATCTTCATGGAAACAAAACATCTGTTAATTATAAAACTGAATATTCAAAATAAGACTGTTAAGTTTAGTATAAGTACTCTGATTCGTTGGAGTTTAAAACAACGACTATAAAAACAGTAAACATTGAAATAATACTAGCCATATAAACTATATACAAAAATCGTGTTGAGTATTAGATACCCCCTTAAATAAGTGTCTGGTCCAAACAAATTTGAGAATAACTCCCCGCTGGTAATCTAGTGACTAGTAAGTAGTAATGAAAAAATATTTTCGATGATTAATTACATAGTGTGAATTATGACTATTTTTATGAATCATAAATACGTTGCTTTCTAAGTGAATGTGTATTGTTTGTAGCCCAGCTAATTGAGTCATTCGTATACACTGATTCTGATTGAAATAACTAGACAATAAAATAACTGATGAGCGGTAAACACGTAATGAGAACGAATGGCAAATGCTTGAAAGACAGCGTGAAGGGGGTTGCTTGAAATATTATTAGCGGAAGTGAGGAAAAAAACGTAAAAAATAACAGTTGAATTATTTTCCTAACATGCTTGATAAAACCAAATAAGTTGCCAGCTGAAGACGAATAATTTTGCTTTAATTCACTGCTCGATAAATAAAATAAAATAGCATATTTGAATATGTTGATTTCCGCCTATAATTAAAATAGGTAGGATATATTTCTCATTCACTTAAAAAGAACATTATCTACACTTATACGTATAAAGGAATTCTCTCGAAATACTGTTTGTCAATTAAAAAATAAATGGTGCTTGATAAAATTTGAATCGTTCGTATTACAAAATTTTACAGATTTACAAACATTTCCACATGTTTTTTCACTAACGACCCGGGTTTCACCTTTCGATATCTTCCAGCATTAGAATGCTCGAACTTAAACTGACACTAAATTGTTCTTTTTTTATCTTTACTACATATTGTTGATTGAATTTTTATGTGCGATTGATAAATTTGTTGAAACTTCTACTGAAACTTGAATTCAGCGCATGGCTATTTATGATATATATATATTTTTAGCTATTCGAATTAATTGCTTATTACACACCAATAAGACAATAAAGACATAATGAGTTTGAGATTTTAAAGTCATATGTTTTTATAATAATCGATGAATTATTTACGATTGTAAATATTCATTAATACATAATGAAATATCTGGCCTTTGTAGAAATTAAGCCATTCATATACGTGCTTTTACAATAAAGCGTCTTGTTATATTCAAATAAACATTAATATTTCTAAGAGAAGAGGAAAGATGATTATACGCTTCTGAGAGATAATTCGAAATAACCTCACGGCTGGATACAAAATAAAGCATTTCAGATGTGCATAATGTACGATTTATGATTTTCTGCTTCGTTATTATTTTAATTTAGAATCTCATTCCAGCTTAATTTTCAATCGATTTTACAATATTAATTGTTAAATTTTGCGGAAGTAACAAACGTTGCTCTCTCCGTAGCAACGGAATTAAGCTCATTAATTATTAGCATCAACTGTTTTGTAGTATTATTTAAATTACTTACGATTTTTAGATATTTTTACCTATTCAGTATTTTGACCTCGCCGGCACTTTCAAATTTTTCTATCCCTCACCGGATTCTTCGCTTTCTTCCAAGACCCTTTATTATTCGTTTGATACTATTGAACATAAATTTTATTTGTTAGTAATTTAATTAATTTTTTTATACAACCGGCTACTTTGAGTTATGAAGAACGCTGTGGATTCGGATTCAGGAGTCGTGGTGTCAAATGTTTTTTTCCGGTGTGGAAAAATATTAATCTATTCATAATTAAGATTGGTGAAATGTACTCGAATTATGCTAGTGACTAGAATGATCTGATGGTATGTATACAAATATGTTTTTTTTAATGTAAATTATTGAAAAAATTCAATTTGGAGTTGGAGTCGTTTTTTTATGCGACTCCACAGCGCTGATAATGAATGTAGAATGATAGATTTTAACACGCTATAACTTCTGAAAAATCAATTTCAGCTATATTCTGTGTATTTTTACCTAATTAAAACCTAATATACATCAAGTTTATTTCGCTAAAAAATATTTTTGGCAACAAAAACAAACTATACATAACTCAAGACATTTTTGGATCAAATACGTTAATCATTATCGAATTTCATAAAGTGTACGGAACCATAAGTAATAGTTATAGTGCAGAGAAAGTTTCACGATTATTGAAAATGACGATTATCTCAAAAACAAGGTTATTTGACTTATCGCTTATCAATTTATGCCCTTATGAATAGATTCTGCATTTGTCGAGTTTGTTGACTCTTTATAAGATATTTATTAAACACTATGGGATAATTTAAAATCACTAGGTAAGCCCACTATGGCTGTTTCCGTCTTTAATACTTAACAATTACATACTTTTGGAGCTCATAATATTTCCAACAATAAGCTTGCCATTGTTTGCAGTCAGAAATTGATAAAAAATATAAGTGGGTGGGTGTACACTATCTTGCGTGCATTCCTTTATATCCGCGATCGTACATGCAAGCAAAAATGGCAAGACAAAACAAAGGGATAACATTGTTTCCGGAAAACAAAATGTCTTAATAAATTTGTCAAAAGGAACAATTTTACCGCAGTACCCAACATAGATATAATGCTGTTTTTGATTAAATTGTTCTACACATGATTTTTTTGTAATGTGCATTACTAATATCAACCATAAATGACATTAGTGTTTTTGTAAACCATCTTACCATAACGTCTATACGAGAGTGAAGTCGATTGTGCAAGCTACCTCTTCCAGGAGTTTTTGGAATGAAGGATAATGTCAGGAAAGATCCTGTTCTTAGATGCTTCTTACTTATTAGCGAATCGTTTTCACGAGCAGATCTTTGTATACCATTAGTAAATATAATTGCATGATATTGCACGTAACCAAATTATTTATCCTCTTAAAACAAAATTCGAAAGAAAAATATTGCAAGAGCTAGTAATTTATTTATTGCCTCAAATACGGTACAACTTTTCTTTTGAGCAACAAAAATAGTCGTACAGAATAAATTTACTTTAACTTTATTAAAGCGGATTAATAGCGTTCGTAGCTTATTTGATATTTACAAACTAGAAAAAAAATTAAAACATGTAAAGATAAACATTCTGATAAATTCCCATGTGAAAAAATATAGATAACAGTGTATTTGTTTCGAAAACTTTTTCTTTAAAAGTAGAAATGTAAAAATTTTCACATAAATTATGTAAATAATAAATTATACTTACTCTAAATATACTCAGTTAATTTTTTTTTTGCTAAAAGTATTTTTTCCTGTATTGTCTGTACTTTATATTTTACGTTGAGTTGTGACGTTTTTGTATGGATTTGTTTTTATATTTTTCATCATACATGTATTCGGTACTCATATGCATAAGATTTTAAACGAATATTTTTTACATTTGTGAAAAGTTTATTTGATTGGTTTATATCATTTATCATTAAAAAAACTGTAAAACAACCACAAAACTCTGTGGTAGGTAGGTATATTGCATTCAGCTTTTATCGTCGTTAGAAATGTTGCATCGATTGCCTCAATTATTTAATGTAGCTATTTATAAGATTAATAGATCACGAAAAATTGATTTACGCATCAAAGTAATTATTGTACTTTCAAAAACGTATGCTATGCGTATACTTAAGATTTACTTAAGGTATACTTGATTTGACATGTAAAGATGTATTAAAAGGTTCAGAATAATAGGTGTACTTATTTTTAAAAGCTACCATTTAAGGCCGTCAAATGCTTTTGCTACACGCTTAAAAATGATCACATTAAAAATGATAGCCAATGAATTTGGACAATAGACAACTTTCCTTTGGGTAGGCGCAATAAACATCGAGAAGCTTCTTCGGTAGAGGGTAATAATCATAAAATCTGACACACGTCAAAATCACGACCGCCATTGTAGGACCTCTGTGCCTTACGCTATACGCCTTTACACAAATAAAAATAGTAATGAACAGAATATAAAAAAAGATTAGGCAGAGTATCCTCCCACAGTTGTTCGTTCCCGGTTCCTCAATCAAGATACCCCTAATGACCGAGGATTTATTTCGTTCTCACACTCCGTGGAACCGAACCGTTCGATCGGTTTATTACTGCTTGATTCTCAGTGAACATCAAACCACGAAGGGCTTATAATACACAAAAATATCGACTCGTAACTTATTTAAAATCAGATATATCTATTGATACGGTAGGGTTTATTGTCACCCGTATTTTTTCATTTTCCATTTCGACGAAAATTAAAATTCATTTTGTTCTGCGCGTAGAGCTTAACATCAATTTTCTTAACTTTTACAAAGCGTGTGAGTAATCTAGGTATTAAAAATAGTTATTGTGTATTGTATTGATTCAAAATTTTGTCTGTTAAATATTGTATGTAATTAAATCGGTGATTGCAAGTTCTTAAATAAACGTTTTCGTGATACTAGAGCGATTGGTTTTATTTCATGTCTACTTACATATTTAACGTCGAGTTTATACCAACAGTATTAGTCTTAATGACTTTTATTAGTGGGGATTTATTCTTGGGGTTTTACATTGTAAGCAATAGTAAAAATTTCTCACAATAAATGAAACTCGCTCTAAAATAAATTACGAGTAATGTCACTATAAAGCAATTCAATTTTATCGCAAAAATGGACGAAATCATTTTTATTGTAAAAATAATAAAAATATTCATACGTTATATCATAATAATTTATCTACTGTTAATATTGAATTTGTTAAAAATAAAGAATTTTTTCATTACATATTTATAATCTAACAACATGTTTATAACGGGAAATTACTGATTGAGGACACAAATCAACTAAAAAAAAAATTAAAAAATATATATTTGTATCTATGCATTACTTAATCATGATTCGTAGTTTACTGTTTGTGTGTGTTTTTTTTAAATGTTTTTAATGAGGTATATGTAATTGTGTAAATATATTTAGCTTAGTCTTGCATTTGATTCATCGACATGAAATGTCATAATTGACACACATCTGAGGTCGATAAGCAGAACGACACTTAACCTAATACACCCCCAGGGTTAGTTGAAGATATGCATGAACAAACAATATTTCAACAATATAAAGATTTTTTCGTTCCTTATATGATGTTGCAAATTTACCGAATGCCCCAAAGTTGGCCTTGGTTGAGTTCAGGTCAGCGTGGTCTATTGGGCCCGTATGAGGGTGGATAAAAATAAAGCTGACTAAAAAAAGTTCACCAATCCATATTTTTATTCGGCCAAAGTAAATGATAGAGAACATATTGAGAAGCGAGCCGTTACTATAAGGTCCTTAAGGTCATTGGTCGTTGTCTTAAAACTCGATACTTTAGAGTTGAGTCGAACTCCGCCCACTCTCGTACATCTTGTTTACATCTTCGACCTGAACTCTGTATTGGATATTAACGTACAACAATCTCATTTAAATTAATGACACAAAACGTTATGTGAAATCTAATATTTAATGAAAACTTGTTATTTTGTAAATTTTATCTAAGCAGTAAAACAGTTTACGATGCCGCCGACGTCTGACAAAAAGAACCAATCACAAATACACTTTATTTAATTACTTTTAAAATATTTATTTAAAAAGAAACCATTAAACATGTCTAAGATATAAATAATATATCGTTGATTTATACAGGAAAACAGTTCTTGTATTAATAATATATGAGGGTATTACTTGCAAACACGGCTTGTTACAAAATGGTACAAAAATTTAACTTGAATTTTATTTTGTAAAACAATATACATTTTAAAAGTATTTTAAGTTTTACATTAGGTACTTTGGAATGATATTTTGTATGTTATCAAGCCATTTTTGAGACGGATTTCTAAAAATACTTCTACTACATTCATGGTTCATGTTTCAACAATTTTGGAACACGCCGGGCTTGCAAATAATAGTCTCATATATTCTGTCGTCATATGTTAAATGACAGCTAACGGCCAAATAGATAGATGTTTTGAGTTGAATAATATGATATCACATGTACTTTTTTACAATATTTTATTGATTAAATACTTTTTTTTCATTATAATCTATGAGAGCCGCAATCGCTGCAATCGCTGCAATCAATGCAATTTATCTATGATACACAGCTCTACACGATTTAAACCAAATTAAAAAAAATTACACGTGATATACCAGTGCTGCTCTAAGTTACCAAAATCATGGCACCTGACTCAGTTAAACCGTATACTGAGCTTCGTAAATAGATGCCTGCGTCAGATAATTAGGGTGAGGTGACTTAATTTCTAGAAACATTTAGAGATTAAGGAACGTACAGGACAGCGTCCCGTCAAGTCAGTGATCATGAAGGGGCGTTCGAACTGTCTGTGTCAGGTGCAACGGATGCCCCTGGAAATCCTTAACCTAGTCTACCTCTTCTTGTGACCGGTGGAATTCCGGCGTCCTTAAGTTAATTTTGAGTGATTTATAAAACTTTTACCAAAGTTGTCTGGTATGCTTCGCATTGACATTAACTGCAATGTCAAATATTTTTTAATAAAAACATAACTTATTATGTATGCGAAAAATTGCTTTCTTTGAAAATATATGTCAACGGCATGGATTCACAACCATCAATCGTTAAAAACACTAACCTTTTCGTTAAGAGTCAATGCGATCCACACCAGATATTGATAAGGATTAAAACTTTTTAAAGTAACGGAAATCGTAATTGTTCACGTGAATTCATTATTAATTACTTCTTACATAACGTTATGAAATAAACGCTTTCGTTGAATAGAATTTGCATATTTTTAGTGAAAAGTGCTTCTGTTTTAAGTCATTTAAGTAGGAGCTGTTAAAAACGCTCTTTTCTTAACAAAGTAAATATTTCGGACATTCAAATTGTACTTTTTCAAGTCATTTCCGGAACGCCATCCGATAAAAGGTTCCTTAAAAGTTTTCCCCAACTCGGTTGGCAGTTTCCTGCGAGGTGCTCCGGAAACGATTGGCAAAAAAAAATGAAAAGTACAGTCCCCTATATTATTTTCTGTCGTATGCAAAAATTCGTTTCCGGTTGCCGGAGTAAGAGTCCACCAATCCAAGGCCGAGAATCCGGGCAATAAATAAAACTTTATAGCACCGAAGCAATAAAATCCGATAAGATCATTTCTCATTGGATCACTGCAAAACTTATTCGTTCCTTCCGGTTGATCGATGTTGTTCTCCATACTCCATTCCTACTTATACATGTTGCAATGAAAGATGCCTATGAAGTTTTAATAAATCACGCGGTGAAAACTATCGCTAAGTAATTCGTAGATTCAAAAATAGAATATCAGATTCATTTCGAATACATCCGGATTCCGGTCGCAAAAAAGTTATACAATAAAATTACTTTGGCAAACGTATTTCCAAATTTCTTATTCTTTTTTTTATACACAAAAAAGATTTTTTTACCAATTTCATTCATTCATCTAAATTAACTCTTTTTAAATTGAAAAAATATTAAAAAGAAAAAAAAGGTTACTCAACAACTCTTGGCCATTTTTATATAACTTTTTCGTTTTACACGAAATTTCAATTATTATTTTTCACCTGGCTAAATTTCAAATTAGAAGCACTACTACTTTTTAACCATACACTTTCTCACAATTCTCAGTATATCCGAAAAGAAGATTAGTGACGGACTTACGGCCAGTTCTCGTGAAAAATAAAATGTCACATTCTACACGTTGGTAGCATATAAGGCTTAAAAAATAATTATTATTATTATTATAAGACAGAATTTAAAATAGATATCGTAATCTGGGGCAATTAAATATTTTCCATGAAATACATAAAATACAATATATAAAAAACTTTAAATATATAAAATACGAGTAAAATGTGTCCAAACACGAACTTTGATTTTTAGGCAACATTTTATCAAGTGTAATAAAAAAATGAATACGCAATACATATAGAATTTATATTGAGCACTCAAAATGTTATTTGTTTTTAATAGAAAATTTAAATTAACTTTGATTATTCCACGTATTGTGTTACTAACTGTGACACGTGTTTCGCCTCTTTCAGAGGCATCTTCAGACTTACTATCGCAAAGTTTGCTTAAGTAATGAAGCAAGATTGAACACGATGGAACACAATACGTGGAATAATCAAAGTTAATTTAAATTTTCTATTAAAATGAACTTCCACAAAGTTACCGCCGAAACCATCAAAAGTATTATTTGTTTTTATTTTTAAATCCATGTCCGCTCCCAATGTGAAATATATGGTCTCGTATTGTAGATATTTATGCAGATATTATATGTTTTTTCGACCAGAACTGCTTTTGCTGCTCAATTGATTAAGCTTTCTTATTTTTCGAAGAAAGTATTAAGAGTAAAGATAAGGCATGATTAGTGGTTAGCTTATTACTCTCGCTACGCCATTATTTTAAGATTTAAAGGACGAGAGGGAACTTTTAGACATCACAAACATGTCTTCAAACGGACATCGGATTGAAAAAATGATCTACGTACTTGAACTCGAACCCGTGAGATCTGTGACGGAAGCAAACGACATTGGTCATTGCGCCACTGACCCGGTTTTTTAAAATATAGTCAAGTTTAGTAATAAAAAAAATAATAAAGCTCATTTTCTGTACATAAATATATTATGCACGAATAGATACGTAATGAACCTCAAAGGCCGTTTTTTTTTAATAATTTTTAATCCGCTGTTATTATGAAAATTTATTCAACAAATTTATTTTATGACCAAAGTCCCATGGAAACTAAACATTGTAAAATTGGCTTCGGGAAGGTCGTGAAAAATTACAATTAAATTTAAAACAAACGTGACAAGGCTTAATGACCATTAATCCCATTTCACTTGGAAGCCCTGCTTTAAATAAACCAATGCGCCAGCGAAAATGAATTATGGACCTTTATTAATGATGAATAAAATAATCAGATTTTGCATGGCCCCAATTTATATGGGTATTTTTCCACGGTCCAGGGCCACGCCATATAACACCTATTAAAATTAACCCACCAGCTCCTTGATTTTTTGAACAAACATCTGGTTGGTTAAAAAATCTACCGTACGTAATTATTTTTTCAGTTATCTTGAAATTTACATTTCATTACGTTCGGGCTCGGAAATGTGTATGCTAATATTAAAAATATTGATTAATGATTTTATATCCAAAACTATAAATCCAGGGAATTTTTTGATTTTTTTTATTTCACTCTCAACCTGATCCTTAAAAGGGACTTAAAGAGAGCAATAATCTTACTACTGGTATAATTTAAGATTTCTACTGAAGATGCTCGGTGAAATTTCAATATTAAATTTGAATCATTCAAATTTTGTACATTTGCACAAGTTTGCTCACTAACAACATGGGTTTCGCCTTTCAAAATCTTCTGGCGTTTAATTGCATCGGTTTAGATAAAAAAAAAACATCGCGTTGTGACTTATCGCTTACTTAGGAGTAAAAAAAAATGATTATTCACTGAAGTAAATATGTAATTTATTTTAATTCGCATTTTCATAGCAAAACTGATTTTACATATTTTATTACCTTTAGCCGTTTGCGTTGTTAAATTTAGTCATAAATGGGTTAGTATTAGGCTCCTGTGCAAATTTATGCTAAAAAAAGGCAAAGCAAGAGTTGTAGCCGGTCCGGTTGGCAAACAAAACACAAACAAAAAGTTAAGCGTGAAATGATAAACATAGTAAAATTATAATGGCTGAGTAAAAAAGGGTTGAAAACGATTTCGGCTTCGGGGGGTCGCTCCATTACGATGTAGTGAGACTGTAGGGGTAGTTATTTAGAGCTACAACTAATTCGTCACCGTAATGTATTTTCTCTGTGGGAAATTTTTTTCTGCAATATAATTATCCATCTAAACATATTTATGCAAATGCTTTGATATTTTGAATATTTTTCTTTTTGATACATCAATCATTTTAAAATAATAAAAATATTATGCTTCCGGTAATTTACTGGTAAATAACAACCGTATCTCTTGTAGTTTTAGATTACTATTTTTTACTAGTAAACCGTTAATCTTTTAATTTGATATTGTGAAGATTGGGGTCTCAACAGAATGAATGTAAGTAGGAAAACGAATCCTAAAATTTATTATTGCCCACTTTTTTGATATTGTTTCAATCTTCTTCCAAAATTGTCGATATTCGTCACAAAATAAAAACATCTCATATTTTCTTACACCCCCTTTTCAATAAAATAATGATATTGTTCTTGTGAAATACTTTATTTTGGATGAAACTAAATCAATAATCTATTAATTTTGTAGTGTCAATGAGCCTGACGTCACATGAATATGTAATTTTTAAAACTCTTAAATATTATCTCAAATGTTCACATTAAAAATATTTACGTATTTTTTTATATTATAGTAATACAAGTGATACTTAAAATAATGCTGTTTTTATTGTTTATCTTCAGTGTTAATTATTTATGAAAATTTTGTTAAACGATTCAAATAATGGTTTTGGGCGTGTATGTACATACATATGTTGTACAGCAAAGTGTCGCCGAATTGTCCAACACGTTATTCGGGGATTTAGTCATATAATGTAGTGATAGGTATTACGAAATTTCCCGTTATATCTTGAAGAATTTTTTTACACAAAAATGAAGCGAACCCGAGTTTTTGTGAAAAACTTTTTGCTCATAACTTTATTATCTTTTATACGCGTAAAAATGACCTGTGTTATGAATAAACAACATACATGTTTTTTCAGAATACATTTGCCATTTACATTATCTATAATTTGATACCTATTTGTTTATATACGTGGAAAATAATCAAATATTGATTACTTATAAATGGTGTATGGACGATATATGTATGCTACAAAATACCACGAAACAAAATCAAGATGGATTTTACTCAACTCGTGAGAAACTGATATCTAATGCTGATTTAAGTTGAGAATCTCGACTACATGAACAACAAAGATAAAATAAATTAATAACATAAACATTGAGTTTGAATAATTAGTAGCCTAGTACCAAGGTTAGCCTCTGTATAAGTCTTAAGATCTAAGTCCATTTGAGATCTTCGGCATGGAGCAGTGCTAGTAGAGATGTGATGTGTTGTCTCTTTTCGTAAAAATGTCGTACACATCGGCAATTGATTTTTATGCGAAATTTACTTTTTTGTTATTTAAATAAAAGTTCTCAACTGCTAACATAAAAAAATCTAAATCTTTCGGTTTCAGTTAATTTCACTAATGGATTACTTGAAGTCAAGCTTCATACAGTGGTAATGTGGACCACATTATTAATATACTTTTTAATCCTCTTTCGTTCCATATGGGGTGTATTGTGACTTTAAAAATTAAATACATTGCACGGTCTTGTTGGTACTATTAATTATCACAGGAATACACAGTATCAAGGATTAAGCCTCGTGCGACAAACTTGTTTTTTTAATCGAATTCTGTGAGAACAAAAATATGAAACAAACTACGAAGGGTGAGTGTTTTTTTTTACTATTATAAAATACTAATTATAAAGCACGAAGCTTATAATATAATTATTTTAATGTCTGATTACACTTTAGAACAAAAATATTATATAGTCTAGACATTAACCTCAGCGCATTTTTTTTTTTTAGGTTCAGTTATTTTCAGTGTGTTTACATCATTACTGTATTGAGATATCGACTGTGGAAAGGAAAAAGGACGTAACTCACAGTTTTTCAAAACAGGTTTTTTTCGAAAGTCACAAGGTATCAAACTTGATACACATTCTATCAAAAGGGTGTATCTAGTATCTAAATTAAGCTTTTAAGTTTGAAAAAGATGAGCTTGTAAAAAATTAAAACCAAGAAAAAATACTGAAATGTAGGTTTTTCTTAGACAATTTTTTAATTAATATTAAATTATGTCAATTTAACACCAGCTTAGAAGTCTCCTTGTACTTCAAGGTTGTGTATAATTCTTAAATTGCTAATGGCCCAAAAACATCAAAACACGTTTTTAGCGCCTCCTGTAAAATTTGATATGTGTCGGTTACGTCCTTTTTCCTTACCAAAGCCGATATGACTAATCAAAGACAATGCTGAAGCTTATTTCAATTTATTTAAGAAATTTGAAATCTGCTTCATTTAATGAGTGAAACTGGTTCTGGAAATAATGAAAATTGTTGAGAAAAGTGGCATGAGTTGTGTTTTATTTAATTTAAATATTCTTTTTTTTACTTAGAACTGTCTGTCAACTCTAGTAAAGTAACCAAAGTACGTATTCGTATGTTTGATACTGACGTATTAAAATCCTTTCTTACACAATAAACACAGTTCACATTATTGTTTTGGAAAAGTTAAAAACACACAATTTGTTGAACACTTAAAATATAACATTTTTTTTGTAGTAATTTCACATTTTTAATAAAGAATTATTTTTGTTCATTACTAATATTATCATCCAACATAAAAGGTGCTTCATTTTTTAATATAATGCTATTCTACCAAGAATTGACTGATAAAAACAAGATAAAAGTAATTAATTCTAGATCAAAAAGAGTATTTTGTGAGAATGAGAGCGTTTTCCACTAAACTAATGAGGTTGATTCCACCTAACTTAATGTTGTATATGCAGTGGAAATTTTATCTTTTGAAACACTATAACGCATAGTTGAATGATCAGTCCAGTTTACCTGTTTCGCGAAGAGTAAGTTTAATTGTATATCTTGATTGCGACGGTGATATCAGCGGACGCATAAATTGCATACTGATATGACCTGGTTTTATTCGTCAAACAATAAAAGCCAAAACCCACTAATAATAAATTTATTAACATTCCTCTACACTTTTCTGCATAAAAAACACACCCATTTTACTATCGATTGGTTTTTTGATATAAACACGATTACGAGTCGCTTTTCATGCCAAGTTTATATACTTAACGGACTGCGGTGGGACGACCAAGTTTTTGATAATGTGGGAATGGGTCATAATCTACCTTTTTGATTTACAAATAAATATGTCGTAGATAGCTACTGGGTTTGGTTCGACTCAGACTCGCAATAAATCACATTATCAGAGCGGAACGTCAAACTAAATGACAACGCGGGGGGCGTTTCTGTTTGTTTTTTGAATTTGTAAATTTGTTTCTGCGGAAATGTCTCGGGAACGCGCGGTGGATTAATTATTAAATAAACATTGTACCTTTGTATGCCTATGGTATTAACTCTGACTAAACCAGTTGTTGAATTCGCATCTTTCTAAAATAGTGCGCCATTGTCATGTCAATAATAATTTATGGGTTTTCATATGCTTTCCTATTCTGCTCGTACCCCAATAGGGAATCAAAATATACGGCGTTGTGCTATATACAAATATTTAAAACACATCACCGTTGAACTTTTATTGTTTATTTTTTGTTCAAACAACGAGTTGTTACAAATTAAACTAGGGTGATTGCTATAATACTGGGACACTTACGAAAATACTTTCCTTAAATAAATTATAACTCCAAAAATATGAGCATTTAGATAACACCCGATGTTTGAAGAGATGTGAAATTTGATGAGCTTCAAAAAAAATAAGTTAAAAATTATAGAAACGAAACGTTTTTTTTATATATTTGTATTTGACTGAAAAAGATGGAAAGACATTGTTAATATGACAGTGTTTTACAGTAATCGGATACACGTGACACAGGTTTTGGACATAATGTTTCAATCAAATTCTAGCCTTATTTAAATAGTCTTGGTCACCACTTAAAAAATCAATCTTTAAAAATACTTCCTTCATACTAAAAAGAAATACTTCAAACAACAAAAAGTACACAAAAATAACAGTCCATTTTTTTGGTATATTTATTGAAAAAAGTATTTTGTGTTTAAATAAAATACCTTTCCAACAAAAATTGACTGTGAAAGTGATAATAAATAAATATTGTAGAATCATCATAATATCAATAAAAAGAAAGGGCGTAATCGTCATTTTTATTTAATAGTTTTTGATTTTAGAAGCTTGCTAACAGATGTTTTTACCATAACTATACCCATAAATTGACAGATAATACTTCTATCATTCTTAAGTTCGTAGGTAGATACTGTGGATGGCTTAATAATTTATTATTCAAATCTGATACAGTCTATTAGAGAATTTCTTTCGAAATCCTTATTTATATCGAAATAGCACTCACTCATATAAGCTTTTACATGTAATATTGTAGACAACTTTATTGTTGGGCTTGCAGTTAAGAAAGTATTAGCGTCAGTATGAAATATTTTGTACTTATCACAGTGGCTTGCAACAGGATTTATATGAAGGAATAATTTGTATGTTTAATTACAATTTTGTTTTGTAATGTACATTTTAAAAATTACACCGCTGACTCTGTTTAAAACAACCAAGAAACGGTGGATCCATTGGCCATCTACTACATCCGTAGATTTGCAATATTGTTGTGGTGATGAATTGGCAATAAATTGATAGAGCACATAACTTAAATATTCAGAAAATATATATTTTTAAGATTATCATTACTATTGGTAGTATTTATTGTATCACTTAAATAATTAAGAGATCAGAAAACAATTAGAAGAACAATAATGTCTATGAATTAATTTATATTTGCTTGGTAAAAACCAAAAAAATATGTTAGATTTGTTGCATGTTTAAATATTTTATTTTTCAGTCATAGTAGTTATAATACAAATAATGTGGCTTTAGTCAAATGTATCAATTGATCTCTAAGAAATGGAGTTCTACCAAGTAAATGCCAAATCAATTAATAATCTCACGAGGTTGTTAATAATTATACTTAATGCCGTCGTAGTTGTAATGAAATTATAGCTTTACACTATTTGTAAGAAGGTCGAGTACACCACTGATATAAAACAGAGAACTGTAGATAATCTCTGAGAAGTGGTACGCATGCACTGAGGGGTCAATTCAATAAATCACCATAATGCTGCTGTGGAGAATTTTATAGAAAACGTCGAACGTGAGTCATGAAATAATAATAGTTATGTGATTATTAACGGTAGATGATAACTATAGTGAAAAAATTGCCGCGGGGGAACGAATACGAACGTGTGATTAGACGTTGCTGTGATACGATTACATCGTCGCAAAATAATGTACATACTCATTTTAAAGACATCGGTGGGGGCTATTCTCATATTTATTAAGATCTAGAATCTAATAAAATGGTGTCTTTATTCAATACTAAATATGATTTTCTTATTTGGTTTTTACGGGTAGTATAATATAAATGTAATAGTAATGTTTACTGTTGCTATAGATATATTTTTCGACACCCATCTGTAAAATCGATAGCGTCAGAGGACCAGTTTTTTTAAAGTTTTTAAAAGTATAATAGATATTATTAAATAGGCAAAAAAAGTGCTTGGTTCTGCTGTTTGACGACGATTAACTATAATTTAATACATACTTGAGATTAAAGAGACATTTATTAGTTAACCGCTTGAATACCGCGCAAATAAATCATTAATATGTCTCAAAGATACTGCGTGTTTTCGAGAAAAAATATTTAGCCTAATATACACTCGAATTCGCTATTTTAAAAACCTATATTTCACTCAGTATAGATAGCACTACACATATTCATCAAAATATTGCTTATCTCTTATGTCTTGGACATCCGTGTTCGCTTGCATATGTTCCGGACTCCGGTGTCCGCTTGATATTGAAATGGTTATTACCTATATGTTTGAAATATTTTTTACGAATCGTTGTTGTAAATTTGGTTTTGTAAATGGTGATTTCTGTTTATGATTCTTTCAAATGTAACACGATGCATTTAATTGGTAAAACAATTATTTATATAAATATATCATATTAATAAAAAGTTATATTGAAGCTTAAGTATGTATATGAGTATATTAGTAAATATATTGATTGCTTACTAGCAAATTCCAACTTGAGTAAGATAAATTGTGATTTATGTGAAATTCATTAATTTCTCGATGCTTTAAAATATTTTCTTAAAAAATGAGATAGTACGGAAATATAAAATAAAACCTATGTTTTAATTACCGTACATAATTAACGCTCAAAAAATTACCTAACGAACTAAAAAAATGTCAAATTTGAATTACTCACAGCTCATAAATTAAAACAAAATACTGATTATTTTAAAACGTTTATATTTTTTAATACATTATCTCGTTTACATAAATAACGTATTACACAGACAAATGTTTTGTGTTTATTTAAACAGTTATACCACATAAATCAATCAGTAATTTCGTAAAACGTTAATTATTTTCACCAAAACTCCGTTTTCGTGTCTGTTTTAAATACTTGTGCAAAGTGATTATGAATAATTCTATGCTCCATAATTTATTTTAATGGCAGTCAAATAACTAAATTTCTCTTTTGACGTGATGCTATGGAATAATGACTTTAATGAATGCCTATATTTCATTAAGATCGTAAGCCTTAAATACTTTTGTGCCACTAAATGATTATAAATGATCATTACAAGTACATATACTTATACACAAGTTCACCCAGAAATCATTTAACATTTTAGAATGGAATTCCGTATGTCCTTAAATAGGTTTAATATAATATATCTAAAAAGCAAGCTTTCTATCATTAAAATATTGAATGAATATTGTATTCGTATTTATATTTTTAAGGTTAGTTAATAAATGTAACAAATTATTACTCCTATTTGGAAGAAAACTATATATTTCTTAGAAGTTTTTAAATTTAAACATAATTTAAAATAAATATAAACAAAACCTCAAACAGTTTTTTTTACATCCTAATGTAAAAATGAAATAATAAATAATTACATTGGTTTATATTTGATCACGTATTCTTTGGTAAAAAATTACAAATAATTAAAATTCACGAGACTATATTAATTTAGTATCTATCAGCACCATTGTCAAAATAATCATATTTTTATTTATTTTAGTACAATATTGTTGAAAATGATTGTTAAGTCAATTTTATACTATTTTTTAATGAAAATACTTGATAATATTTATGGAATATCTAAGATTTACATCATTTAATTTCATATTAACCAGTAAAATACCGCATAGTGTAAAGCCATACATTTAAGGCCAGGTTGTCTATTTAGCTTTGAAGTGAGCGTTACAAACGAAGCTCTTGTTTGAACTGCCGTTTTTTTTTTAAAAATATTTTTTGTAATCTTTCATATTTTTTCAATTCTTTATGATTCCGAGGACTGTTTTAAGTATTTGGTATTATCGAAATCATTCTCCCGTGACTTTTAAATACAATGTAATGTAGAGTGAGCATTTTTTTTTTGTATGGTCAGCCTGGCGTGCATGGAAACATGTAACGTGATAATGCGTTCGTGGCACATAAATGGTTAACAATTGTGTGAATATTTATTGGAAATGGTATAAAACGTTTCTTAATAAATTTAACATTTTGGTTTATAAAAAACTAACATAATAAATATCAAGTTGTAAAATAAGACAAAATTATTTTATATTCTTGTGATTTATAAAAAAAAACTCCCTGAAGTGTAAGTCTTCAGAGTCTTCTTCCGACATTTCTGAAAAAAAATGAAACAGAAATACTACCATTACACTGCAAAATGCATGCTGAACGGTGTATGTGGTTGGTGGTGGGTTCAACGATGAGAACTATAAAGGATGAAGTGGTGGTGTATACAGTTGTATTTTTCATAATCCAAGGAAATTCTTTTTTTGCATTATATTTGCAGTAACTCAATTATAGAATTTAATTAAAAATCAATAAATTGTAGAAAAACACTAGATTGATTTCTTGTGATCCGCTGAAAGGCAGCATACTGTATTCCAGTTTTATGATAGAGCTACATTCAATTATTTTTTTGTGCAAGTCATCGGTTCAATTTAAGGCGCATTACACCAGCACACCCCACCAGCAGTGACGTGGGAGGTTGCCTATTATATTTAAGCCAGGGTGCTTATATTTCAGTGACGTTGAGCAAATTTATTAGAAACAATAATTTTTGGGATAATTAATAAACCTAAGGCTGTTTTTTTTATCATTGACACACAAGACAAGCGCTCATATTTATATGTGAACAGTGATTATGCTTCAATGCTGAAAATATTATTGAGGTCACTTGCTGCTAACTCTATGGCTGCCACAGACGAGATATCTCGTCAAATTTTTCGTGCTCAATACGCCAGAGACGAGTTATCTCGTCAATAACTAATTTAATTAATAAGTCGTGCTAGGTAAAAACTTACTTTTTTCTACGGCAGCTAAAATGCTAATAAAAGGCAGAAAAGATTTATCAAATAAACTGACAATCTTTCAACTATCTAACGCTTAAAAATAATATGCCAAAAGTCTGGTTAATTTTATGTTGACATCCTTAAATATTATTTTTTAATTTCCGTTGAAGAGAACTATTTTTTAAGAAATGTATTCAATAAATTACAAACATTAAGCCCATAAACATAAAATATTTAAGTAGAGGTGCTTTTAATTAAAGTGGTTATACGGAAAAGGATGAAACTATAAATGGGATAGTAGATAGCTGGAAGCGTCCGTATCCCCGCATTTTAAGATTGAATAAATGGGATGTGACGTATATTTCACAGATATCTTATACATTAAGAAAAAATCAATAAAACATATTGGGGTTTTGGAAACATAGAAGGTAGCTTCTATGTTTTGTCAAAAACTAGTTAAACATGTCACCTTGTAGAGTAAGGGTCTACAAAATGTTAAGCCTAAGGGCTACACTGACTACTTCACTGAGCCTCAAAGGCCAAGACTTATCTTGCTCAATTATACAAACATACGGATACTGGACATATCCGAAGCTACCGCGGGCTGTAGTTCGGAGACTCCTGGCGTTTCCTGGCTATTCCACAGAAAGTGTTTTTTTTAATTAGCTTCGAACATGATTTTTTTTTAAAGAATATAAATCGGATTTGTGACAAAAGTGGCTGTTTACATTGATTATCCTGTGTTAAGAAAACGGCAGTTATTCAACGTAATTCACAAAGCAATGAAAATAATATGAAAATAGCGAGATAATACTAATAGAAATATTCAACATTCTATTCTTCAGAGGTTTTTTCTATAAAAGAAAAACAACGCTTAATTGATTTGCTAACAATTTTGGATTATAAAATACAATACAAGTATTTATTCTAATTAAAATTATAACTGTGTTACCATTATAAGACATTAAATCCTTAAGTCCACTCTATCAAAACTGATATTTAATGCGATATATTAAAATATGTTAGACTTGACACTCCACTGCTTCAGATGGATAGTATTGAAGGTTCATTATATAATTCACCATATCATGTATACCAGCTGAAATGAACCACATGTGCGCAAGACATCATGCTGTGAGATTCCTGCTCTAAAATTCAACCAACGGGGGTGGTCACCCCACAGTTTTTTTTTGGTTATTGAAATTATTTCATATATTCGTATTATATATTTAATTTAATTATCTGCCATAATTTTCAATAATAATTTGCTTGTTGATTGTGATAAAAGCAAAATTAAGCTCTACGTTGGGTGCCAAATTAATAGAAAAACCACGGTTAGATGTTTAATAGTGGTTATGACCAAATTTTTCAGTAGCTCAAAGAATGGGATAATTTTCTTTACGGGCATTAACAGATAATTTGATAACATAATAAAATAGAGTATGATTGATTTTTTCAAATGCAGTTAACGAGTCAACTTCATTTTTAAATTTTGATTCATTTTGACATGGCAGTAAATACGTTATTTGGAATAAGAATGAGTAATTTTGCGTCAGATTTTGAATACTTATTATATGACTCTAATAAAAAATATGATATCGTTGTTCAAATTGCTATCTTACCGAGTGTGACAGTGGACACAGATAACAACCCTTTTAAACTCTTAATTTTTTATCCGTTGAGAGTTCCTTAATAATAAATTATTGTCAAATCAAGCAGTAAATCATACTTCCAGTAAAATCCCCCTCCATGCAAATATGTTTAATAATTATAAAAGGATAAAATTAAATACACACCAGCTACAAAAAATCGAAGATCATTTTACATTTCGTTTTACCTACGCTGGAATATATTTAAATTTTATTTTTTATTTACGAATAGTCAAGACGTACTATTTTCAGAGTTTTCATTTTTAGTATTCAAGAAAAAGTAAATTTTGTAACAATCTTGTTAGGCATAAATATTATCGCTGTATGTGTTTGTAATTCTTGTATAACTATAATATGTTATTTAGCTTACAACATGATAAAAATATTAAATCATAATATGTACATGATATATTTTGTTTAAGATGCTAAAAATTGTTTCTGTTTTTCAGTATTATACAGTTGAAAAGCTCTTAAAATTCTGCTTCAAATGCAATTGGAATTCACTTTAAACGCCATGCATTGCATATAAAATAAGTAACGTAATTAAAAATTTCAACCGTCTCTTTATTTTTAGTTTTTTTCTGCAGCCCGTTGTAAAAGTTTAACTGAAAGCTGACTTCAGAACCGTGAGTAATGTTTTCAAAAATTGTTTTTATATTAAAGGTTTACTAATCGAAACTATGTTTAAAAAATCATATGAGCATTAGATAAGTAACACACAACCCGCAGCCTCATTGAATTTTTTAATGGCCCCGTATCTTGAATCTTAAAATTGAAGCATAGTTCATATTTTTTTGGATATGATTTTGCAGCTTAATACTTCAAATATTAAGACAAGTTATATATAATTAGTTTGAAATTTACAAAGACAAAGTTTGCATGAACGTTTAAAATATAAATACATGAACTTATAGCTAAATACTTTACAAGGAAAACATTTTTTGTAAACGAGTACGCCTAATTCTCATGTTGCACGGTTTTGCGTAGAACGTATCCCTTGTGTAAAAGTTGGATTTAGCTCACTTTTGTCATTATATTTGCGGCCCGAAACTATCATTGTTTTATTTAATGCGGCCCGCTAGAAGAAAAAGATTGTGCATGACTACATTAGATACACATATAATCATTTCCAACAAACCAAGATTATCGACTCGGCTACGTCATGGCTTATTTTACTGACTGACATGTTATTACAAGTTCTTTAATAAGCTGGTTTCCAATTGTCTACATAAGATATTAGTAAAGGCATAACTTTTGTATATGATAATTATTTAACGACAAAGAAAAATTGTTTAAGGCTATTTTACGACAAATTTCAAACAAAAATTTCATTTCAATCATTTACAGTAAAAAAAAATGTATTTTAATTATTTAAAAATTCTACTTCGTCACCGTGATTCAGATTGAATGGTCTTTTTTTTTTTTGAAAACAATACTTTCATTTGGCAACAAATAGGTTGATGTAATTAATAGAAACTATTCATACTTCGTTAGTCTACAAAATACGTCACCACACATTATAAGCCAACTCGAATATAAAGGACACTGTTATTTCAAAGTTTAAAAAATTAAAAAATAAACAATTGCTTGTATATGTATTTAAAAAATAGGGACTTAAGTTAATATGTTCATATTCTATGAAAGTTAAAATTATATCAATTGCATAGCTCAACTATTTTGGATTATCTGTAACATGCATTTTGGCGCATAACATTGAAATTCCCCACGCCATACGAATATAATTCGATTTCATAATATAATGTTCTAATTTCATCGTACGTGATACTAGAAAAGCCTTTTGCCTACTTTCAAACGTTTTTCAAATTACTACTGGGTGATCGAGTAATATTTAATATGTAAGCTCAATTATCAGAAGTATATGAAGAGATGTTTATGGAATCGCAACTTTCAAAATACTCGTAATATGTTTGATTGACCGCAAACGATCAAAATTTTGTTATTATCAATTCATCTTGGAGTCCATTGAAGGGATTAGTTCTAAGTACCATTTAATGTATTCATTATCTATGTTGGATGTTAGCGATATGCTAAAATAATTACTTTATTCGTAACAAACTTATTTTGTTATAATTTTATATTTGGAAAGACACATTCATTTTTAAAACATAAAAAAACGATTAAGATTTTTAGGGTAATACGCTCGTCTTCTGTCACATAAATCAGTAGTCAAAAATGAAAACAAACTTTCACATTTAAGCCATCAAGAAGTGAAGTGAGCCTAGTAGTAAATGGTCAAACTTTTCTCTAGGACTTTTAAGTACAATCTCGTCATTACTTGGTGTTTTAGAGGCTTTCATATTTTTATTTCTAGCAAGGCCACACTATTGTAGTATGTTTATACACAATTCATTTTACTTTTACAATATTTTAAGACTTGTATAATATTATAACGCATCTAACTCATGTTTCATTAAAATATCACTTGGCTTAATTCATCTCTCAGAGGCTTATATAATGTTTTATAAGTGAAATATCATTCCAAAATATCTCCTATTTTTTTTCTATCAACAGTAGTAAAAAAACATCAATTTCATATTAAAAAACAGTTTAAAGAAGATTGATAACTTCTTTAACGAGACATGTCTATCTTTGTTAACATTCATTAAAAAACCGATTTTAAATATATTTTTTATTTTAATGAGGGAAAATCCAGTGACAGAAGAAAATTTGTCTCCGGAGAATGATTATTTTTGGATATGTCCAGTTTTGGTAGTTAACTACTGAAATTATTGTAGATATAATATTCAATACTTTTTAAAATCATTTTCACTCTTTTGGGAACAATAACTGAAGGTTTTAACAAAAAGTAGTAGTATATTAGTTGCTTAACCTACTTTTTTACAGATGATATAAAAATATGATATGTGGGACGAAATAACCACAGCTTTAAGATAAATAAACTAAAATAACTTTTTGATATTTCTGAATAATTAGACCTGTATTAAAAAAACTTTTTGCCAGTTTTAATGTTCAAAACAAGCTTTATAATATTGCCAGAAAGGTTTTATTGTGTGATTAAATTGTCAGATGAAAAAATGTTCCTGCAGTCGTTTCTTTTCAATCGGTGGCAATATTTTTATGAAAACCTGTAGAACTGACTTTGCAGATCTTAATTTTTTCTCGGCGCGATGTTTGCGAGAGAAATTAGGAACAGAGTGGAAATGAACGGAATAAGAGCAATCGGTGTTGGTTTTTCAATAAAGATAATTCAAAGAATAAACTTATTTTCCAGTCTGCTTCTGACGGAGTTTCTTTTGCGTGAAACGCGATAAAATAATAATGGCTCTGTCAGAGTGTTTACGAAGTTATAAGCGCATTACGTTAGTCAATATTTATTGTAGGAATTCATTGAAACATTTATTCAGCCGTGGCTGAATTTCAACGGTGAGTAACTTTGACGCAGGAATTACTGTATTTTCAAAGAAATTCATACTTTTTCTAAATGTATAAATAAACTGTTATTTAAAAGACACGTAAAGAAATCATTTAACCTTTGAATGTCTCTGAACTTACAAACTTTTTCATTTTATTTAAATGTTAAAATAATTTCAAAATATGTGCTTTAGAAAAATGGTTTCTTAATTGAATTGAAAAGATGATAATAGATGCACCATCATCTTTTTTCATGTTCAGTATGATAAAATAAAAATAGATCTATGGGTGTGTTTCGAAAATAAGTATTCAAGTTTATTTTATATTTTTTTCACTTTTAACACTTCCCCTAAGGTGGTTAAAATTACATTCGATATGTTGCTGGCTCTTAAGGAACCAAGTATAAAAAAAATGTTTTAATACTTACCGCCCTTTGATGGACGGTGAACATCCAGGACGTATATTTTTAAAAACCATGTTTTTCACTTGGTTCCTAAAAAGCCACCAACATAGAGAAGTATTTTGTAGGACCGTAGGAGAAGTGTTAAGGTGTTGTTCACTATCAATAATTGATGGAAAGGCACGTTGTAAAAAAATTATACTCTTTTGTACAAATTAAAAATTTACTTTATGGGATCAGGACTGGTTTCGTTCATCGCGAGCATTTTCTACTTATAAGAATAAATTCTAAAAATATAATACACATTTGTACTAATTCCACTTTTATTTAATAAGATCAGTGGTGGCAGTAATATGAACATATGAAGTTATATGAGGAACTGAATAATTTTATATCCTCTTAAAATTCAACGCGGAGAAGATTGAACTCGACTGCCATGTCAGATTCTCAGTGCACGCATAAACAGATACATAACACTACTAAAACTAAATGGCGTAGCAAACCATATTTTATTTTTCTTTCTTGCTATCTGTATATTTTTTAAGCGTTATAATGTATGATTAAATGAAAGGTCCGCGCAGCTCTGTATCGGACCAAAAATATGAAGAGTGAATACGTTTCATTTCTAAAATGTTGTTGCGAAATGGAAGGTGGCCGTGAAATAGCGGCTGCATACACATAACTACTGGTGGTGCGACAATCAACAAACTAACTTTATTTTCATAAATTATTTAATTAAAAAAATTCTTCAAGTTTTTATTTTTGATACGCAGTCTTCCTTATTTAAGTTATATGAAGTAAAGCGTTTTAAGTATGAAATAAGTATAAAATATGTTCAAATACTGCTAAAATTAGTCTCTGTAATGATTCCAAAATTTTAACTCATTTCTCAACAAAAAAAAACGCTTAAGTCTTCCACTGCATTTAATGACTGGATAATTTTGTACTTAAATAAATTCTGAGTTTATAAATGTAGTTTTAGTAATTTTACTAGCTCGAAAACGATATTAAGCATCTCAATTTTATTACTATTAAAATTAAACACTAATATAAATCGTAAATTAACGCTTTGGGCGTATATAAATAATAATCTTCACGTATAAATAGTGTGAAGATATCTCCTTTTGTCATCTCTTGATTTCCTTTCTACTTATTGCGTTTTGCATGTTCAAAAAACCCGATAGACGCAATTATACCTTAATCTCTTGACGCGAGCATTCCATTAAGCTATGGTCCTAACCAATCTTCCTCGTTGACTGATTAAGAGAACAAAGAGCCCAGAGGCAATAAGCAATCTGCCGGATTTATTGTTATACCGTTTGGATTAATTTATTGTCGTGCTACCAGTGGCATTCATTAGACTCCAGTGCAAAAAATGCGCTTGCTAAATCGGGGTAATGAAAACTGCTAAAATTTATGTTTGATATTTGAAAAAATATTCTGTTATTAAAAAAAATACTTAGTTTGATATATACTTATTAATGTAATAAAATATTTAATTTAATTCACAAGTAACTCTAAAACGAATCGTAGTCACTTGCTAAGATCTCCGTTTGGTGATCAGGAGCACTCGTAGATTATCAATGTAACATGTTTTTTTTTACAATTTAATATTGATACATAAAACACGAGTGGTTGGTTTTTCTTTAATTGAATATCATGTGACGAATTTATAAAAAAAAGTGAAAAATACTCAAAACTATAATACTTCTATAAATATATTAAAATGTACGAAAGTTAATTCTGAAGCTGTACATTTGATCAATTCAAATTTTAATTTGACAATTTATAAATAATTATAATAAATAATAAAGGTTTTTGTAGTCCAACTAAATATTGTACCTTCAAAGTTATTTTAAATGAGAAATTAAAGTCAAGAACATAAAAAAAACTAATTGTTGCTAAACAACGATCATTTTCATTAAACACTTTTAGTCTTTTACAAAACGAAAACGCAAATCCAATATTCGAAAATGAATGCAAATGTTTTGTTGTATTGTCTATTTTTTGACAGAACTCGCGTAGAAATAACGAAAATTATAAAAAGGTTATCAATAATATCTGAATTTATCTGTCGTCGAAACAACGATAGATTATATTTAACATTCATAAAGTAATATATCAATTGTCATTGGTTGTAACGACCTTAGCCCTGTTTGTAAATGTGTTACAATACGACACTGCCTCATCTCCTGGCAGGTGTTGCTAGAAAGAGTGGGGCGCCTTCAAGTATGGAAGGAGGCTCTCCTATAAAACACCGAGGCATTTTAATTTCACATTCCAAGATCTGTTAAGTGTTGGATCATTCTTATTTTTCCCTGGCGGAAATACGTTGGGATTTGTCGAATGATTTTTATGAATGAACAGTGCTAACTGGTGCACTTTTATTCTACTATTTATTATTTCCCTTTGTAGAATTCAGATAGTTGAAAATTGCATACCGTTAGCTAACAATGTATATGAATTCATATTAGTGAAGTAAATCAACATATTCATAAAATGTTTCCATATTTTTTAATGTTTTTTGCACAATCCAATACATATATGCATATGTATAGAAATATTTTTTATATTGTCAAATACCAGTTTATTTTTATACAAAAATATATTAAATAAATTACGTATTTCACGTATTGGAAAATCAAAAGCTCTATAAAAAGTTAGAGAAATAAGAAAAGTTAGATAATATTCTTATATTATATAACATTTTTAAATAGTTATATAAATTAGCATGTTAAGCAATAGGTATAAAACTTAGTAATCTGTTTTTTATACAAGAATCATTTTATTAAATTTATGTTGAATTAACGCCTAATATTATAGTTTAAACAACCTATTTTTTTTATTGCAGTTTACACAAAATTTTCCATATGGAGAAACAAATGTTATTTTATATGACAATTCAACTTCTACATAATGACAACCAAACCAATCAAAAATATTAAACTATTCCACTGAATATAAGTCTCACAATGAAAGTACATAGATCTGTTGATTGATAATTAACTCATTAAAAATGAAGATTTAATTTAATGAGATAATTCTAGATTCATTTCCAATTAAAGAATTATTATGAACTATATTATTCTTTTAAAATAATGTGATCATAAAGTAAAAGATTATTCCAAGCCTTAAAAATTTGTATAAGGCAAACAATAAATTTTCTTAATGACATCATAAAAGTAGCGCTTTATCTGTGAAATCCTAATCCATCGCAATAATTAGCATATTTATATTAAGATAAAAATGTTTTCATTTGTGGTGTTCATTTTGTGAGCAATTACGATTTCGAGGTATTTTCATTTTTGCGATGCTTTTTGCTCGGCGTGAAAACTTTCTTAAAAATTAAAAAAAAGAAGTGGAAAAACAAATTCGCAATCCAGAAAGCGTATTTAAGCAGATAAATCTAGCGCAGGAACCCAGCCCAGCGAGCTCAACCATAAATAAAAAGGAAAAAAGTGTATTTTTAAAAAGTGTTTAATTATGATAGCGTTTCACTGTGGTTGATACAAACATGTATAAGTGAGAAGGAATCGTAAAACGGTGAAAAGATTAAGTTAGAGAATATCTGACTTTTTACAAAAATTGTTTGTTAAGGCAGAATGACTAAAAGATGCATTAAGATTAAAGAAAATCTTTTGTACTAATTTCAAATTTATTGAATATGATCGGACCCGTGTCACTCTCGATAACTATTTGAAAAAAAACATTAAGTACTAAAAATTAGTACGTGACTTTAATATTCAGTAAACGAAAAAAAAACTGCCCAGTCGTTCAACCTCTCTTTTAAAGTAGGTAATAAAAAAAATATGTATGCCTTCAAATACATACCAATAAATCAATCAAATCAATCATTAAAACTGTCTATTCTAGTATTAATACCATTAAACACCGCAAATAAATCTAACGACATTGACCACAAGCCGAGAGGCCAATTAGTTTTTAATATGTACATAACCAAATATGTTTTTACGTTAATTTAAGATTTAATTTTTATTCTGAATAAACGCAAAGATATATACGTTTATTTAAATAGAAAATGAAGGCATACATATTATGCATATTATAAAAAAACCGTAAACCAAATTTGGAGTTACTAATTTATTCCATAAAATGTCTTATGCTTCACTTTTAAGGTGTTCACTGTCAATACTTGGTGGAATGGCATTATAATAAAAATAATAAAACATTTTTAGTACTTTTTCCACATAAAATTTATTAGATCAGGACCGGTTTCGCTCGTGATGAGCATTGTCAACTGACTGTTAGTTGACAATGCTCATCACGAGCGAAACTTATGCTTCTTAAACTATTGTAAATAATATTTTGATTTCAGGGAATTTAGAAACATGCCACAATTATGCGTACAGTTGTTTGACTTATTCTGTTATATTAAAAGCAAAACATGTATTTCTAGTTAGAAGCAGAAAAAAATACGGGTTGTGCTAGTGCTACAGGGTTGTAAAGCTCCGTCGGAGGGTGGGGTAGATAATTTAGCTGAGACAGCAATTAGTCGCAAGGCTACGGGAGGATACACTGACTATGAAAAAGATACAATGTCTACTACCCTCACTTACCTTATTTAGCGTTTATGTTTTGAAAACTTACTTGTATACAGTCATCTTTCTATTGTATTATAATTTTTTTTTAACTAATCTCCTAGAAAATAACCTGACACTATTAGTATTGTATGCCAGAAACTAATATAGAAAATTGTTAACCTAAACATGTTTACCTGTTTTTAATTCATTATTTTTAATACTTTTGATACCTAATCGTGTGTTTCTAAAATTTTCTTGTATAAATGAAAGTTATTACTCTTGTAATATGTATCATTCAAATCATAATATCTGGAAATAACGAATCATGCAAGAGCAGATTTTAAAATTTAAATATAAATATGAAAAGTATGAATAAAAAAATGGTCCGCACTTTTAGCTAGATTTTATAATGGTTTATTTATTCAATACTTCGTTAGTATAAAAAAAGTTATTGTTGTTATAATCCATGTGCGTAGATTGTACCAGTAACTATTCAGTTTAATGTTGTTTTATTTTTTGCCGAATACATAGTGGAAAAAATAGTGATAGCTTTATCTCATGCTGTAAAGATAAAAAATGTTGTTTATATACTCACATATTTTATGCATAAATTAACGCATTATATAAAATCCTTGTGATAACATCGGGAAAACTTTTATCTCACTGTTTTGCAACTTTACGGGCGAAAATACAAAGAAGGAAAGAGAGTTCAAATTTAGTTTACTTTCTCAAGATAATTTTATTGAAAGCATTAAATAATAATAATAAATAACGGAGATGATGTTGTCGCTTTACTAAATCAAAAATAAACATTTTAATAGTGTTATTGTTGAGTTTATTTATTTGCATCTATAATATATGAGCAGTTATTATGTATCAATAATTTATTAAATAAATGGAATCCTAAAATGATGACTTTTTTTGTCATAAACACATAAACGGAATATTACTGTTTCTGAAATATAATTTAAAAAAATAAGTTTTAAAATAAAAGATAACAAAACACGTCATCATCAATGCTGTATTTTATTATAATAGTTATTAATCTCTGGAAAAAAGCTTATATAGACAGAGAAAATCATAAGATATTCTTTTAGCATATAAAAAAAAGTATAACCAATGGTCAAGGATGTCAATTAAAATAATTGTTTAACAAAAATAAAGTTACTTGCTTTGCTAATTCATATGAAAAACTTACTTTTTCGAAATTGATTAATGATTTTTAATTTCAAATTTATCACTGACGCAACACATTTCAAAATAACATGTACCATGTTTTTCACATTTTTCTGAAAAAAAACAATTATTTCTTTAATTATTTTTTGAATAATATATAATCTTTTTACAATGCATTGTATTTTCATGCTCAATTTAATTCAATCCCATTTGAAATTCGTTTCACTTTGACCTACGGAAAAAAATACTCAATTAAATTTCAAACCTCTTTTGGCGTCTTTGCGAAAGGGAAGGTAAAAAAAATAGGGAGATTACTTATTTTTTAATCAAAGAAATGATTATCTACATCTCCCAAAAAAAATGTTTGCGAGGCGAAAAAAAAGCTTATTTTACAAGTTACAAAAGTGCGATTTCGTCACGATCCATCCGTTATATTTTTTAATTCAACTCTTGTTTGTGGAGAAGAGACCGCCCCTCAGTAAAACTTTTTTATCATACCTACTGTATATTATGTCTGCAAATTATGATGACACATTTCGAATTAATGTTAGGACACCCTACTTTTTTGTTGTTACAGAACAATGTATTAATGTGAAAACCGTAATGTTTTTATCAATACGAAGTTTTTTACGATACTCACAAGAGTTTCTTAACTTTTAAAAATATCCGCTTGAAACTCATAAAATAAATACTTAAAATCCAATATTATCTTCTTGAGCATTATTAGTGCTTCATTTGGTCAATCACTTTTTTCTATTATGTCAATAGAATATAAGACTATTTATTATAAACCACTATCGATAGACAAATTAATAATCCTTTACATTGTTATCAAAATATTAAACAGTATGAATCAAACTGCAAAAATAAAGTCATTGGTTACGATGAAAGTGCTCTTGGGTTCAAATTCCAGTGCAGGCAGTTATATAAATTTGATTTTTTAATCGATATATGGATTTCTGTCTTTTACGTATGTGATATCTAAACTTCACTCCCGGCTATCTGACTCTAGAAAAAGAGAATGTAGTGACAGAAATTACCTTACTACTATTTCTGTCAAAGCCCTTTCCCTCTATCCGAAACTCACTTTTTTTCTACAAGGAGTTCTTGTAGAAAGCTATTGTTGCGATAATTTCTGTTAGGAATTCATATGCTTCATATTGGAAAACGATATGGTAAAAAAAATCCTTATTAAAAAAATACAAAAATTAAGAAATCGACTTGCGGATTGTAATCTTATAATTAAATACTATGTTAGCACAAAACTATTGAAATATATATAAACATAATAAACGTTCTATTAAATGTTTAATAATTTCAACAGCATATTATTAAAATAAACATTTTTTTACGATTCACATTTTTTTAAATGAATGATTTATATATATTTAAAAAAAAATCTATGTTTCACCGAAAGCCGCTAGAAAATTCGTAAAAAATATATTAACTTCTTCATCTTCTTGAGACGTTCTGTTTGAGTGGTATTTCTTTTTATATTTCTTAATATAAGACTCATAAACCTCATTGCAGAGATAAGGGATAATATAATCCATAGCACCGATGTAACAATGCTGCATAAAAAGAATTGGAGGGGGCTACTATCCACAGGGGCTGCAAACTGTGGGGGGCGCAATCCCCAATTATATTTACGACTGCCGCTGCAATGTTAACTTTTGCTATTAATCTTTTTTTTATTGGTCCTCACCTACGTTATAATGTATAAAATATACGGAGCCAGAATACATCAAGACGTTACATATCACTAAGCTGGTCCGTTTGAAAAATAATCAAGCAGTTTTTTCAACTGAACTTGTTTAAATATTGTAGAATGAATTAAAACGACGAGCTGTAAGCCCGTTGCCTTCAACGGTGGGGGGGGGGGGGATTTTTGTTGCATTTTGAAATAGTCATAAAATTAGTGGCGTGAAAAATAAATTGCTAACCTATTTATTGAATAAGCCAGAAAATCTAAACGTAATTAATTATCTAAGTGTATTTTTTTAGGAATACACCCAATTATCTAAAATAACAAAAATACACCGGGACTGCAAAACAAAATATGCAAATAGCGAATATAATAAAATATATTCATAAAAATCATAATTGAGCTGCCCTGCTGAGCTACTTTATCCAATATCGACAGTCCTGCAGTATTCATATTGTATATAATATATTTTTTAGAATAATTCAAATGTTTCAAGTATGCAAACAAATATCAAATATATTTCGGAAAAGAAGAAGAAGACCCATGGACATATATCGCCAGCCCTGACACTCAAAAAAAATCCTTTCTAGTAATAAAATACTCCAAAATAATACAAAATTATATAATTATTTTGGAATTTTTAGAATAATTTAATATCTATTGAACTATTTTTTTTCACTTCAGTGGAATGTGAGACAAAAGTCGGAAAATAAATGGGCAAAAAATTAAATTATATTTATATAAAAAATGGAACTTTCACATGCAAAATAGTACAAATTAATTGCACATTTTATCAAAATGTTGACTTTTTCTCCAAATAGAATTTGTTTTTTAGAATATATATAAAGATTTTTACTGACGTTATTTTACTACACATACTGAAACTATGCTTTCGCCATCAACTAACTATACCACGTATGTACTTAGATTAAAAACAAATCTTGAAATAATTGCGTCTTTGAAAAACTTATTTCGCTAGTCAATCGAATTTTGTTATTTTGATAGCATTTATTTTCATACGATTTTCATACGATTAAGATATACTGTGTTTTAAAAAGAAGCTTTTCAAAAAAAAAATTGTTATAAACCCAAAAAAAAACGCTCAAGGTTAGATTCGAGCCACCTACTTACAGGTTACCAACCGAGCGCTTTAACTTTGGGGTACAGATGAATTTAAGAAATGCGAAAAATAAAACCTACAATACGTGTGCTGTTTTTCAAATAAAAAACGAAAAGTTCCAAGTTCAAACAAAATTTAACATATATTATCTATTTTTATTGACTCTGATAATTATGACGTTAGCTTTGTTGACAAAGAGCTCGGCTAGTAATCCAAAGTTCTGTGTTCGAGCCTGAGGCGTGGAATTTTTTTGTATGTGAACTCAAAGGTTCAGCGATTTTTTACATTGCAAAATGTACTTCTTCAGTGTAATGAAAAAAAATGTCTAGTATGAACAAAAAATTGGCGCCAGCAGGGAAGGGGAGGAGCAGAGGGAGGGGAAATCGGGGACAATCATACAGACGGACGGACGGACATTATCGACTATTAATATATAGATGCAATTTTGTAGTGAAACTAAAATTTACGAAATAAACCGTTTACATAATTTTGGCAAAGGAAGTCTACACACTACCCAATTCGCTCTATTTCAATCACTTAATATTGTTATCGTTAAAAAGTGGTAGTGGTTTTAATTAGGTCTATAGTTTTACTATTAAGATATACGAATACAAAAAACACTGGTTTTGAGTATAATTTCAATACATGGGTGAACGTATATTAATCATAAAATTTAATTTCAAGTATTAAAACTTCTTGTCTAAACTCCTTGATATAATTGTCTTTTTTATAAAAGTTTATTAAAGGATCAAATAAACAAAACGTGCACCAGTTTTTATTTAAAGTTTATTTACATTAAAGAAATGATTGCGTTATTTTAAAAGTCACTCTAGTGACTAAGAGGCTTTATGATTTTAGTTATATGAAGTTTTTTCGCCTTGGAAACTTTCATGACCCGACTTGGTGAGCTTTTCATGCCAAAATGTGCCAACAAAGCCTTAACTCAACTTTGTTTGAAAAAAAGTGTTGCGTATGCATAAAAAGTTTTCTAATCCTTATGCTGTACATTCATATATTGCGATTTATGTTTAAGGCTTTCTACTTATGTACGATTACTGTGTTTTTATAATATATACACGTGAAACGTTTTTATTCAATTAATATTTGAATATTATTCACATTGCTTTGTAAAATTGGTTTAATAACTGTCGTTATACATGACTATGTAAACTACAACTTTTCAGAAACTCAATTTCAATTTTTTTTAAAATATACATGTCAATACCTTATTTTCCTTTTACTAAATGCAAAATTGCCAGCTCTACACGATGACATAACTAACATATTTTTGACAAAACATGGAGATGTGTCCGGGTGGGAATTCTATTTCACGGAATTTAATAATACAGGTAAAAAACGCTGAATCAACACTCGTATTCATTCATTGTATTTTTTAGGGTATTCTGTGGCTATTCAAAAGTACTATCTCCCATTCATTTGATATCAAAATACAGATTTTGATTATTATAATAAAGAGTGAATTTTGGTTACTATTATAGGAAGTATTAAAGTTTCGTTGACACGAAAAATGTTGATGTCATGTTAATTGACAGACTGGCGGAGTTGGCTGACATCGGACGCTTGGCTCGACTAAGCTCTAAATGAATTCATCACGGGTGTCGTATTAACGGACGAACGCCGAAACACTAATCTGAAAATTCATTTTTAATAACGTGACGTACAACTTTCATACTATGAAAAAAATGTGAAAACTCATGCCAACTCTGGCCAGTTGAGCTGTATACATATTAATCGCTCCGAGGAACTAGGATCGATTTTGACTGTAAAATTATTATTTTATAGATAATAAAACGTTTTAAGCTGTTTAAAGTTTAGGATTGCAAAACGGATATTACCGAAACCAATATTAGTATTCAGACTGTTTTGTTTTTAAAAATAAAGCAATACATGTAATTCCATCAAATGTTGTTATACGATAACTACCTGTCACTCGACTTTTCTTTCAAAGAGAGTAAAGATGAAATGATACGACTATAGAAGTGATTAAAAAAATATTTTGAGGCGTACCGTTTAAGGGATCGGATAGTTGAGATAGAATGTAGACATTGCCGAAATGAATCAGTCCATACCGAGATTTAAATCAACGTCGTTAATTCTTCGGCTACAGGTCAAGCATATTAAATAAGTCACCCGATGTGGTGTAGTTGATAAAAGCTTGCTCTATCGATCAGACGGGTCTATGTTAAATTTGATTTCCGTTAAGGTCAATGTCATTTTTGGAATTTTAATTTAAATTTAAGGGGGAGGGGGGGGGGATGTTGATGATAAATCTCTTCAAAGAATACGTATTATTTAAAAAACGAACTATTTTTCTATAATTTTAAAACGTTTCTATTTGAACGATATATATTTTTATCAGAATACTTAAACAGTTTTTTTTATCAATAGATACTAGTACATATTATAGTAAATTATTAAAAATTTGGAGTTTTGATGAAAGAAGTTTATTATTAATTATGTTTTTATTGCATCCATGTCAATTCAGCTCAAATCCATATCCATCAATTTTTGAAAAATAAAAATATTTCAATTTTTAGTTCTTATTCCGCTATGACAGGGGTCGGCAACCTATTAAATCGGAAGAGCTAAAAGTTACAATTTACAAAAATTCCCAGTTTTTAAAGAGCCACTAAAATTTTTCGTTTCAATATTTTAGTATTTACTTATATGTACATATGTATATACATATATAGTTATATATATATTTCGTGTTTGTGTATCGTGTATTCGCTGAATATCGTGTATTTAATGTAGAATGTTGGTTTAAAATAAACGCCTTGAAATACGGAATAATATTTATTCATTTAAAAACATAAATATAGATACATATGTAATTACATCAATGGGAGCATTGGTTTGGCATGTCTTTTGAAAGTTCGATTAAATCTGGCTTTAAATTAAAACTTGTTGCATTAAGTTTCAAGCACGACATAGATTTTTATTTGTTAGTTGACTTCTAATTTTACTTTGAACTTGCTACTCCACAAGTCTTTAGATTTTAAATCTAGCAATTGCATCTGAAGCGATCCAGCATCAATTCCAAATGGCTCAATGTTGATTTCATTTGTATGTATTGAGGGGATTTGCATATGGAACTGGAGAGCCGCAACTTTACATAGAAAGAGCCGCATGCGGCTCGCGAGCCGCGGGTTGCCGACCCCTGCGCTATGATATTATAAAATTATAAAACAATCAAGATTATTTAAAATTTTTATTAAGTATTTCCAAAATTTATTAAATGCTTAATCAGAGCTTGGTTTATTTTGGTCGTTTCATCAACATACGTAAATTGGATTTAATTCAAGAGTGAATTTGAAAAATAATTAATTCTTCGCGATGTTTATAGTTTACAAACTAACTTCTTCACTAATATGTACAAAACAATTTAATCAAAATACTTTCTGAAAAGCAATAAATCCATTTCTTAGTGTAAAAAAATCCATTTGTAAAGCAAATTAGTTATGTACCTACAATAGATTTCATAAATCAAATAAAACTATTAAAATTCGTTCATATTTTTTTCCATGCAATGTCCGATGGTTATGACCGGTTTCATTAGAACCAGTAGGCTTCAGGAAAGAGTGACGTCACGTCAGCGTCACGTGTGAATGATATGCGAATTAGCACTGACGACTCCGTGTTAATTAAAAAATCGCATATACCCTTTCAGAAATGTCGGTGAAAATATTCTGAAATGTGTAAAAACATTTTTCTGCTCGTTTTTTTTCACTTTGACATTCGACACACTTCACCGCTGTGAAAATATGATTTTTAATTGGGATTATGAAATTAATGAGTGATTTTTCTAAGAAAAGTCTTTGTTACAGAATTATAATTAAACGTCAAAACGTTTCGCTAACGACAGTCGCCCATTAATTTTAAATGAGCTTTATTATAAACACAAGGACGATTTTTTTTTTCAAAATTTAACTGTTCACTGACAGGAAAAAACATTTTATTCTATCATCTTAAAACGTCTCATTTAATAATCCTACTTATCATATTAAAATATCAATCAGCAAAAAACAAATCTAAAAACTTATCGTTAATTCAGTCGTAGCTGATTTCAACGGCGTCGTAAGAAGTAAACAAAATGTCACAATCTCTGGTAGGATCCTATAAGTGTGCTCAAGCTATTTTTTTATTTGCGATTCTTAACTGATGTGGTGGCCACTGTCTTTATTGTTTTATTAAGAAGTCAAAATAAAAACGCAACATACTTTATTTTTAATTACAAAATAAATTTTGACATATCACTATCGTCACAACACAACTATGTAACGCAATATATTAAAAATATATATTTATTTACAGTATTTTATACTGTGAAGCTCTCGGATAGTTATTAATGTAGCGACAAACTAAGATAAATGAACAAGGTAGTCCACGCTGATTGTACTAAAATAGTACAGTGATTTCGAAGAATAATTACTAACTAAACTTTATGTTAATTTGAGAGTATGTACGCCATATTTGAGACCGGTATGTGGAATGCCGAAACTTACAACTGGCGTTTATGTTTTCATTAGAATTGATATATTAGCGTTCTGGAACAAAGCTGAGGACTAGACGAAAGCTTTAACTTCATGTTGAGTTATTGCACAGCTCACAGAGAATGCTTGCTGGCATATGAATGAAATAATTTTGTCGCCAAGTGCATTCCATTGCTTTGCCTCCGTGCTAAGGTAAATAAAAAAATATTCTTACTTGCACACTTATTCATTAATATTGCGTATTTTATTTTATTTCTAAATTTTCAACCTGTTTATTAATTTCTTGATTCCGTATTTTTTTGTACATAATATAATTTAAGGCATTTTTTCTGCTTCTTCGGGGCAGAGTTAATAATTCTGAAATTCTCATGAATAATAACTTACATGCTCCCAATTTATTCATACGTGGGCGAAACTATAACCATTTTTTTTTTTCTAAAAACATTCAATTTAATTTCATTTACCTCTTTACACATTAATTCACGACAAATTTAAATCGTACAAATTATGTACATTCACACAAATTTTGTCACTAACGACCCGGATTTCGCCTTTCGGCATCTTCAGGCGTTAAAGTGCACGTATGAACTTGAACTGACAAAATTTGTGTGAATGTACATAATTTGGACGATTCAAATTTAACATTGAGATTCCACCAAGCACCTTCAGTCGAAATCTTAAATTAATTCACGACAAGGAAAATACATTGTACACATTCCGCAATAAATTATTATCTGTTCTAAGTTTTCAAAGTAAGTGTATTCTTGTTTCGAAACAATAATACTACAGAAAGTAATTACAAATTAATCTTAATCGCTTTGCGAAGGTCATGCGATATCAAAAGTTGCAAACGGCGTGTATAAATAACAAATGGGTATTCGATTCGTTGGCAACACCCCTCCGCTTAATTTATAAAATTTACTAATTTATGCGAATCCGCCATCTTAGGGTAGATAGCAAATAATTCGAACGAGAAACTTTACGCGGTTAGATTCACGCAAAATACCTTCTATTTCTGTAATCGATATTGCTCCACCAATAGATACTTGAGTGGGTTACATTGAAACTGCTCCACTAATGCATGATTTATAATGTATTTTTTTTATCACAAGAAATTTAATATTCAATGTTTTTAAATTGAAAAACCGTCATATTCTATAATATGGTATAATTTAATATTTCGACTGAAGGTGCTTGGTGTAATTTCAATACTAAATTTAAATCGTTCAAATTATGTACATTCACACAGATTTCGTCACTTACGACCCGGGTTTCGCCTTTCGGCATCTTTAGGCGTTCAAGTGCACGGATGAACTTAGACTTGATTTTTTAAAAAAAATATTTATACGACTATTCCCAGTGGCAAAGTCATAATACTTTAATTAAACCTTCAACTTGTCTTAAAATATTAAATGATGATTTAAATCGAAATGTGAGTAGTGTTTCTTTTATAGATCTATGTGTCAAAATTATTAAAATATACCGTATCATATTTTACAGCATTAGACTAGCGAGCATTGATTTTTTTTTCAAATAAAAATAAACCTTTTTTGAAACAATAAAAATAAAAAACTTTTATAATTTAAGATTTCGAGTGAAGGCGCTTGGTGGAATTTCAATTCAAGTTCAGTCAGTTCAAGTTCATCCGTGCACTTGAACGCCTGAAGATGCCGAAAGGTGAACCCCGGGTCGTTAGTGACAAAATCTGTGTGATGTACATAATTTGAACGATTCAAATTTAACAAACTTTTATGTGGGCTACAAGTTTGTGTAAATCATGCATAAAATTGTGCAAATCTATCGTTTTTTCTTAATTATTATTAGTAAAATGTAGGCTAATATTTTTACTAACATTTCAGACAATTTTAATTACAAAAAGAAGTTTCTTGTTCATTTTTTTTGTATGATAAGTTATAAAATATACAACAGATTTGTATGTTCCTATATGCATTTTTATTGATTCAAAGCCAAGTAAGAAAATAAATTTAAAAATAACAAAATTATTTGTTTTAATATATTCATATATACAATAAACATACACGAGAAGAAGGTTCAGGCGACTTAACTATCTTTTTTTTTAAAGCAACCTTAACTAAAATATACCTCTGTAGTATAATGTAGGTTACAGCTTACAGCTACAATATTTTCATCCAAAACTTTTTTTTTTGGCCAAATAAAATTAATACAGCCTTTCTAACGTAACCGAATGACTTGTGAAGGTACATATAGATATTCAAAGCACCACCAATGTTTTCAGCGTAACGACTTTGTAATTTATCGGAATCTTCTATCTAGGTTTCATTTTAACAACCCCTATTTTCACTGGTATTAAAGGAGGGTAGGCATGCTTGCAAAGTCTTCTTACCTTAATTTAACGGTAGCACTAATTTGTTATGTAGTTAAATTGCTTTAATGTACTAGTGATTTAGTAAAATTGAATAATGTTCATTAAAACATGATTTTCTTTCAAGAGATTCACGTTGAGTATTTCGTTCATCCTGCAAAAGATTACATGCCAAAATAAAGGGATGTAGTACATTAAAAAAAGCTCTTAATAAAAAATATGCACTCGATTGAAGAAAAAATAATTGGTTCGATTACTTTTCCAAAAAAAAACATTATTCAATATATAAAATGTAATATGTACATCGAAATTGTTTTACTGAAAAAATGTGTTCAAAGAGACATCCTAAAACAAAATACGACATGTATGTAAAAATGTTTTTTTCATTAAATTTTGAAAGAAAGCTCGTTAACTGCAATAATTATGAACGGTTGCGATTTCCCCCTAACAAGTGTCTAATTACATGGAAAACTTTTTTTGACGATCGTTTGGTAAATTAGTGCTAAAATTGAATTGAATTTAACTATATCAAAAAGAACCGTACTACGCATACAAAAACATTAATAACATAAAAATATGCCATTAAAATAATCGTTAATAAAGTAAGCTCGTTAATGTAACCCATTTTCTAAGAGAGGTTGAGCAACTGAGTAACAAGTTGTTCTCGTAGAAACGCTTTTGTTGAGGTAAACTCCATTTAGAGTCCATATGCTCTACATTGCAAGTGGGCATGGTAAAACAATATACTTATTATTATGAAAGATTCAATTTATCAAAAATAATTATTTTTAGTCGAGATATGATTCAAAGATAATACAAAAGCAGGAAGAATATTATTTGCTTACGTTCTGCGCACTTGATAACGGGTCTACCAACGATGGTATTAAATTTCCTTTACTTTAAAAATAAAAACTGTAATCTAGCTCAAAATGTTTACAATTTAATTATAAACGAAACTTTTACCGCTAAAATTTGAGATGAAAAAAATTTCGGGTAAAATTTCAAATAATTTTATCAACTTGTTGAATAAATTCCCAGCGCCCTGCGAATTTCAAATTATTCTATAATTCGTCGAATAAAGTCCGCTCTTTCCCGCCGAAGCTGTGCAGCTCCCAAACCCTGCCGCCCCATATACATCCAACCCAATGTAGCCACCACCCCCCAAACAATAACACACCCTGTCGTTTACTAGCACATGTATATATACACCCAAACTTGTAAACAAAGGGCGTGCTCGTCAAAAAAAGTCTTTCTTTTCATTGATTTCTGATTGAAATCTTTTTTATCAAATACATTATGTATATGTTTTTGATCATCTAATATTTTTAATTACTTAAAATTTTTAAAGTTTTCAAGTTGTAAATTAAGTACCTTTAATATATTTGAATCTATACTAAAAAAATAAGGGTATATGTGACGTTCTTTATTGCACAACATCATCATTACTATATAAATATATGTATCCATTATTACACCTTTTTTTTAATAACCACAATGTATGTAACTTGATACACGTTCTATCAAAAGCTGAAAATGCCGAATTAGTATCTTAATTTAGCTTTTAAGTTTGAAAGAAAAAGGGCCTGAGAAAATTGCTATCGCGAAAAAAGATTTAAAAAGGGATTTTTTTAAAAATATATTAAATTAACAGCAGGTTATGTATATTTCTTAATTTGCCCTTTAGTCTCTTGGAAAATTTGTTATGTGTGGGATACATCCTTTTTCCTTTCCACAGTCGATGTGTATATTTAATTGCAATACTACAGTTTTAGAGTGTTCTTAAAAGTAATACATTTTTTTTTTGCGAATTTTTTATAAGTAAATATTTATTTACATGTATAAACTAAAAAATATTCCATCTGATAAAAGATGTTTTGGTGTTTGAAATTATAATTAAATTAATTAACAGGTGACAGTGCCACTTCACCTTTATTCCAATGCGTTTTGAGCAAATGATGCGCAGACAGATGTGTGTGTGCTTTTTTCCAGATATACAGATACAACAAAATATGTTTTCGCTGTTTCAATCCTTTAGAAACAAGCTTAAAATATGATCAGCAAAAAAATGATCATATTTCGATGTTTTTTCTTTTAAGAATAAAAAATGAACACGATTTAAAGCTTAAATATTTTGTTGCATCGTTAAATTTATATGTACGGTACGAAGATATTTTAAAGCATTTTTAATGTTTTAATTTTTTCTAAGTTAATTTTAAATAGGTACGCCACACTTTCTAACCCTAAATTAATTTAACACTTGAATTATTTTATTAAAGTCCTGAGCGAGTAAGTGGCGATGGATCGCGCACAGTGGCGTACAGGCAGACTTCTTGAGAGGCTTGTGAGGGTTGAGAAACCACCCTTTAGCATGTGTAGCTCTATCTCACTTACTTTGAGACGCTGCCTAGTTATTATATCTTACTCTTAATCTTAATAAATTAACGTCTTATTCTTAAATTGGATTACAAATAAAAGAAAAAATACCATTCTGAAGATTTTTCAAAAATGTAATATAATTTGTTTTCTATTTATTTATTTTTATTACGTAGTTAGCTCCTTTGTATCAATAAAAAAATATTGGCTAAAATATCATGATTTAAATAAATTTAACAAAGAATACAAATATTGTTTCTAATTATTGTGTAAGAGTTAAGTTATTATTCTTATTATTGTGTAAGAGTTATTTTTTCTTTCTTTTTTTTAAACATTGACACAAAGCCGCTCTGTGTGTATTAGGGCATGTCGGTTTTCGAAAACCGGTTTTTTGGCTAAATTTGTAACATTCGAAAACCGGGTTTTCAACTTGGTAACCGGTTGTACCGAGTTTTCCATAAACGAGTCAATAAACATGAGAACAGAAAATTTGGTTCATTTATTTGATGGCTTAAAGACCATATAACCCACATCATTACCCAGCCTAAGGGTATTTTCGATACCAAGAAATTTTGTTACAAAACGATTAGTGGACGCTTTGTGTTTTTTTAAATCATATTTTCTGAAGAGTAACACCAAATAATGTTGTGTTGTGTATTATTATGTATGTATATAAATAAACAACATTAAAAATTTAACTTTTTCTCGCTATTTTAATTGAATTATCCATTGTTTGTAAAACTTCGAAAACTTGATAAAACCGGTTTTTGAGCAATATTTACGTTCAAAAACCGGTCTTTTTAAAAGTCGGTTTTTTGTAAGTTCTAGTGTGTATGATATTATACGCCAACAATCTTAAAGTATCAACGAGTACCGGATGAAATATAATGAGTAATGATCTTTTGTTAATAATTATTTATATTATAATGTGTTAGTAATAAAGACATAAATGGAGTCAAGAAAGGTCTCGTAACAACATTTCATTTTCCAGATCATCAAACAGATCCGACAAAGTGAAACTCTCCATCCTAGAAAAGGCAACAGCCTTCTCATTCCTAAAACTTCTAACATTTAAAATATCATTGAGATTAACCTGAAAGATCAATCAATTTATGTAGTGTTTAAGAAAAATATATATTTTTTCCACACAACCGCAAAGCTTCTGCAGTAAGCCAAAGGTAGTAAATTCAGAAAACTCCAAACAGATAGTAAATAATTAGTGTTTAAGAAACATTTATAAAAAAAATACAATCTGAAATTGCTGCAACGTTCTCTAAGGTTTGACGAATTGTAAATCATAAATACTCAAATAATAAAAAAATGTACTTTATATTTGTTTACAAGTTAAATTAACATTGACTAAAGGTTTGTGTTTATAGTATGTTTATTATCAGGATTAATTAACAACAGGAGATTAAATAAATTAACATAATGTAGTTCAAATATATTGATTATTTATTCCTATATTCTTAAGTATCAGTAATAAATTTACATTTTAATACATATCGGAGTGCTCAACTCCGGAGTAACTATTCTTATTGCAGTTATTTATCTTTAAGTAACAAACGATAGATTATTATCCTTAGTTTTAAGTAGAAGTCGTTTCAAGTGGTGATGTAACTTGGAAAATGCTTAATGATCAGTGACGCCAAACTCTCGAGTTCGCTTTTCCCAACTCGAGTCTCACATAGACGCCAACTTTGTTTTTAATCTTGGAAAATTTGCATTTCTATTGCCTATTTTACAAAACGAAAAAATATACACAGTATTCGTTTAAAGAAATAGGCAATTCTAAGTGGAAAACTACAAATTGTTTTGAGTTACAATTAGCGTTCTGGAGATTTTAGGCTTGACTTGACGACTATTCTTTATGTTAATTTTGTCCTACAGTGAAAAAACCTTTTTTACCAAATGAAAGAATGTCTTGGTTTCATATTATGTGGCCTGAAATTTCAGAGTAAAAAAATGAATTATATTCATTTTTATTCCAGTAAAAAAAATGCTACGTCAGGAATGTAAGCAGCATAGTAATAGTTGTTGAATATAATTATATGTGTACCAATCCAAAAAAATGAATAAATGCAAGTGGTATAGTTTAATTTAACTCCACTCTCCTGAGCATCTTATGCTTAAAAACGGGGCGTAACAAGAGCGAATAGTTTACGACTATCCTGTCCTAGCACTATCCCTAGTCCCTACGAGAGGTTGAGCAACTGAGTAACAAGCAGTTCTCTTAGAAACTCTTTTGTTGAGATTCCATTAGGAGACCAAATGCTTCACATTTAGAGCAGACACGATAAAAAACAAAACATAAATACATTGTGTGTCTCAAAAAAAGATTTAAATAAAAAAGAGTTTTTTTTGAAAGACTTAAAAAAAGAAATGAAAGTATTAACGGCTATATTTTTTTTTACTAAAAATATGAATTAAAATTTTTTTTTATCAAAAAACACAAAAGAAATCAAAAAAATATTTGATTTCGCGTAAAATATGGCTTTGGCCTTTGTGTTTTTGATTTAAGCTGTTTTCATTTTTCTTCTTTATATTATTAAGATCTGACTCACATCCGACCTACTTTTACTAGAAAAAACAGACATTTTCAGAAAACATACATAATTTAATAAATATTACAAGGGTAATAAAAAATAATATTATAAATTAAGGTAATGTTTCTGGGTATACAATTTTGTTTGTCATTCTTTCTTTTATTTTGAAATTCAATCTGTTGTTTTTTTTGTACATTTTGAGGACGTCACGCGATATCTAGTAACTTGTACAAAAGTTGCGTAGAATCTAAAGATTTCAACTTTAAACTCTTTTTACAACGAATAACGCGTAGATTTATGGATCCCTGGGGAGCAACTTCCTGTCAGACTCCGTGGACTTTTACGAAGATCTGCAAAGCGACCTTTTAGTATTAGGACAATATACACTAAAGGATTTATAGAAAGAAAATCCGGAAATTAAACTACGATTGCAACGATAAAATTCAAAAGAAAAATACTTTAATTTCATGGTGTATTTCAAATGATTATTTGGGCCAGTCAAGTCCAACGAATTAAATTGGGCTGAAGATTTTTAATTTTATACAAGTGTACTTACTTTCTTACATTATCTTAAGTGTTATTTCTTAAACAATGAATACCAACCGTTTCAACGGTTAAAAACAAACTTACTTTTGAAATAAAAACAGAATAAATTGTTTCAAAGAATCCGAACCAAAAAATTATTATAAAAAAATTTTTAGTTATCTATTTTTTTATTTAATTATAAAAAACCGTAGATATAGCAGTTAAAAAATAAATGTTGTTAATTGTCCTGGAATTTTATCGATGAAATGTTATATTATTTTGAATGATTTGCTTATTTAGTAAATTCATATTATAAAAAAACACTAGTAGTTATGTATCGCACATTCTCAAAAAAGATATATATTTCATTTAAGCAAATTCCATACACGGTTAGGCCAATTTGAGTCACTATTTCGAAAATTTATAACGTATTTACATAAATATAACATTAAAATTAAAAAGCAAATTTAACAATTGACTGCTTAACCAAAACGTGAACTGTCAAAATGTTATTTATTCATTTGAAATGAATAATCCAATCATATTTTATTTAGTAAGGCTCGAATAAGCTCATTATAATAGTATACATGACGAGGGAAAGTATACTAATTATTTTTTTTCAAGTGAAGTTGGAGTCATTATAGAACAGGCGATTCTAAATCCCTTTTGTTGATTTAATTAATCTAATATATACATAACTTTTTTAGTTCAATAGATAAGAATAATACGATTTTAAGCGGCTAATTTTTTTACCCAAAATCTGTGACACCTTCAGGAAGTACGTTGTATGTATGTTTAAATTTTCGTTACTTCTCATACAACACATTTTTTTACACCGATTTTTATAACTGCGATAAAACTAAAAGGAGAGCTCACTTTATTTAAGTCATCATTCACAATATGATACCAATTTTTTCTTTTATGGCATGATGACAAGTTACACTTCATATAAATATTGAATTTATATTCAACACATATAGCTGCCTATTTGTGATACCAAAAAGTGTATAAAAATCTAGCTTCGTAAATTCATTATTAGCGGTTTCTCATCCTTGTAAACGGCGATTGAAAGAACGTGCAGAGGTTTTCTGCAATACCGACACCGCAAAATGCTTAATTAAATTCTAACTGTCAAAGTCAAATGAGAAACTTCCGAAGCTAGCGATGTTAAGAACCTGATGATATAAGGGTCAGAGATACCTAAAATCACTTTAGAACCAAAAGTAAAATTGAACTAAAACCACTATAAATAACACGAACAGTTGATTTTTTCAATCAATCCTCAAATACAAATAGACATCAAAAGATTAGTATAAGTATGTTGATTTAATTGGCATTTACTTGGTAAAACTTTATTGTAGTATGGTGAAAAACAACAAAGAATTTAGTAAGGTGAAAAATAGCAAGTATTTACTTCTACAAATATATTTTTTTATATGGTTGACAGCTATTTCGGCGTATGTCTTCATCAGAACTATTGACTACTCAGAACTACTCTGCTATATTCACCTTATTTTAATGGAATTCGACCAAGTAAATGCCTTTTCAATCAATAAAGGATTACGTTCTACAATTATTTTTTTTATATAGCTGACAGCTATTTATGCCTTCATCAGAACTATGTTTAAACATATGTACACTTACTGGCTTAGAAGAGATACACAAAAAATTCTGTTATCCACTCTAATATTCTAATTTATATTAAAGAATAAAGTATTACATTTATTAGCATGACTTTAGCGTTTCCACCAGTCATTTTAATAAATTAAATACTATATGATTATATTATTATTATTATGTTATTGAATTGTTATCAGTGTATTAATTCAAACTATTCTGTATTGAATAAAGTAGATTTTTTTTGTAAGATTGAATATTATTTTCATAACTAAATTTCATAAAAAAAAGTTTTCAATACTTTTTAAAATTAACAATAAAAACATATTTTTTTATTTATGATTTTCATGTGTAGACGTACTCAACGAAGAGCTTAAATTGTCACTATATATTTAAATCATACAGCGGAAAACGGTAAACTCGGATGATTTATAACTTAGTTTAATAATGATTTTCTTATAAATTCAATACTAAGTAAAAGGAGTTGTTTTGTAACAAATTTTAATACTTACCCTCAATATATAGTAAGTCTTTTAAATAAATTTTACCGGGATAATACACGAAAGTTATTATTGCATGATGTTTTTTTTAAATTTGCTTTTGTTACATGCATAAAAAAAACAATTACGTTTTTTTATGAAAAATAATAAATTTTAAAAAATATTCCAAAATTTCGCTCACGGCTAAAGTTGTACAAGGTGTAAAAATTGACGCTTTCAAATTACTTTTGACCGAACTACCTTTGTAATGTTATTTCTTTTTTGCAAATATTAGATGAAATATTAAATTGTGTGTGTGTGTGTGTGTGTGTGATCATTTCCTTTTTTATTCATTAACGATTCAGCTTCTCTTTGATAAAAAAATATATATTTACATTTTAAAAAAATATATTCATTTTTTTAATGCTTACAAATCTGACAATTCTCTAAGAATAGTAAAAGTACTTACCTAAATGTACAGCTTGTTTTTCTATGATGAATATTCAAAAGCTGTTATCGAATTGCGCGCTTTCATAAAATCTGTAAATAAAGAATACATTTCTTTGAAAACATAAAAGCTTTTATCTAAATGGAAAATAATAGGTTTGACGCTTAGAAACCGATAATAAACATCAATTCTCATAGCAACTAAAATACGTAAAAAAATTGAGAAACCATTAATTTCTTGTATAATAATGTTTATTGTTATTTAAGTTGAATCATATCGACTGTGAAAAGGAAAAAGGAGGTAAACAGTTTTTTTTTCGAAAATCATAATGTATACAAAACTCGATATTCGTTCTATCAAAAGAATGTAAGCCGAAAATGCCGAATTGGTATCTAAATTAAGCTTTTAAGTTTGAAAAAAGAAGGGGCAGTGGAAATTGCGATCGGGAAAAAAAAGTAAATTTATATTAGATACAGTCAATTAAAAACCATTTATTAGTCTCTTTGCACTTCCAGGATGTGTATATTTAATAATAAGCCTTTGTTCCAAAATCATTAAAACATATTTTTTATGTCTTCTGTAAATTTATTATGTGTGGGTTACGTCCTTTTTCCTTTCCACAGACGATATCAAAACAATCACAAATATATACAATTTAATCTAATTGTTTTGTTTTTAATTCATATGGAATGAAATATTTTCTTTACCTATTCAAAAAGCAACTGAGATTATTTCTTTGTTTAATCAATAGGTTAGTTATCAATAGGTTAGTTAGTATTATTTTTACTTTTATGAAAATCGGTTAAAAGACATTTTTAAGCAACAACAAAAAAATGTTACATATTGTGAAAGAGACATACTTTAAATAAAATGAGTTGCTCGACAACTTCTATAGCTTTGAGTATATTTAATGCATTTGAAATGTAAGGAAGCTTTTCTTGGTGTAGCAGGCTGTGTGAATCAATTGCATTTACTTTTAGCGTGAAAGCGTTCTATGATAAAAGAAACGAGTCAAATACACTCTTCGCTCATTTCCTTTGGGTAGTTTAAAATCTAGAGAAACTGTATTTATTTACAACAGATGCCTCAACTTTGAAATAAAATTCTTGATTCTGTAAGACTACACTTTAATGTGTTTCCATTTGAAATAAAATGATAAATAAATTCAAATACACATTCTAGTTTGGGTTTTATCAATTATTTTGTTCTACTGATATTTTATCTGCCTACTGCAACTAATCAACCTATTTTAATTGTAACGTGAATACAGATTAAGTCTTTATATTGCATCTTCCATCCTCGTATGTACAGTAAGCGGAAAAAGTAATTACAAAAATAACATTATGTTTATTGATTGTGGGTTTCCTATTTAAAAAACGTTTTAAATTCTTATTTATTGTTTTTTATGTAGTTTTGGACGTGAAAAATTTACTTTAAATATATTAAATACAAAATTAAATAAAACCAAAGCTTTTTTTTATCATTTGATAATAGTAATGTTCGGAAGATGGAGGAAAAAAATACGGCTAAAAATATATGTATTCTGGTAAAAGAATGTATATAAACTTATAATGGTGTTTTTGGAAAATTTATCAGCGAGAGCTGCTTGTTATTTCATCACTCAATTTGTACTTTTCATATGATCAATATTTATTGGGGTTTGGATTTTATTAGAAATGTTTGATCTTTGAAAGTATACATAAAAATATTATAACTCTAATAGTTTGAACTGTTCAAAATCACAGCAGGCTTTTTAAAGCTGTATGAAGGAATGCAAAGCAGTAGCAAGTAAGTGTGGTTGTCGATTTTTATCAGGTCTTTTACTCGGTATTCCTTGATAATGATATTCATGCGGTGACTGAACCACTAGATGGATTTTCATCTCACTCGGTAATAGGAATGCTGGAAAACTACTAACTGAATATAAACTTTTCCATTTACCCTGTAAACAATGCCGCTATTTTTTAGTCTTCATATGATGAAGTATACTTACATATTTCATCCTCTTGAGGATAGTTAATTATGCGATGACTTGCACATCAACACATATTCAAATATATTTCTTCTATTCATTACAACTATTACGTAAGCGAATTTTTATCTCTGAGAACTTCAGTATATAAATGAATATTGAAAAGGGGTTGTACAAATTAGACATGGTGATTACTTTGACATCTCTATTGAACCTCACCCTAGCAAAAATAATTATTTTTTAGGTACATTACGTGTCAAATATTTGACCTTAAAATAATTAAAAAATAAAATACTATTTTGAACTAATTCCACCATATCATATCAATTGGTTGTGATACTTTTTACAATGTATTGAAAAATATATTGTAAATATTCCCTTCTTTCTTTTTTTTTGATGCGATTTCAAACTAGTATTTATTTGTAAGCGTTTCAGCTAAGTGACAATAATAAACGTTTCTTTAAGCGATTTTTTGTTGCATCTTTATTAGTTTTACTTGGTATAATAACCCTTCTTTAATGTTTAAATATATCACTTGGAAATTCTTGTTATAAAATAATGTCTCTTCGGCAAGAATGTTCAGTAAACACCATTTTAGTGTTTTATATGACTTATTTAAAACATCAAAATAAGTCCTGTAAATACTTTCTTACTTATTTCAACTCCTTAACCAAATGACTCATAATTATTGAAAAGTACGATTGCAATGCAAAAAATCGCATAAGGCAGATTCAATTTATTCTTATATAGAAATGTATCAAAATATTTCACGTGAGGATTCTTAAAAATAAATAAAATGTCAAGATTAAATTAAACTACTGCAGGAAATAATGTAATGGTCTTCATGTCAGTTGCTGTTTATTGAACAATTACTGTTATGGTACGTCACTGAGTGTAAATATAAAGATTTGTATAAAATACTTTTACTTGTGAGACTAAATTTGAAAAAAAAATGAAAAAAATCACCAGTTTGTCGAGCCACCGCCAGCATTTACCAGATTTGGTTGAACAATGACTATAATGAATTTATTTTGAAATCTTGTATATGCGATGTTTTTTATTGTGAATAAGAAGAAGAATGGCTTAAAAAAAATTGTTAATAATGGATTTTTTGTATTTTATGTTGACACTAAACAAAGTTCTTACCATGTTGTAATACTTATGATTTTTTAAATTTAAAATTTAAAAATCCGCGACCAAAACTTCAATACCTACATATTCGTAACTTATGTATCGACTTATTTGTATATAAAATTTTGTTATCAAGCAAATTGTTGTTTATATTAATTAAAAGATTTACTAATTTAACTACAAAAAAATGTCTAACTGTGTTTGAAATATATTACGATAAATTTATATCAGAATTCAACAAGCTTGCGTTAATTGAATAATCTCAAATAATACATAAATATATCTCGAAGGATTTACACAGCCATCACGGTGAAGCCTGTAGTAGCTTAGTACCAATGGAGCGTTACCGGCTCAGTTCATGACAGGCGTGTGATTCTTGGCGGGGAGCCTATTGAAGAAAACCCCATTCCCAACCTGCAAGTCACAGACTAGTCACGCCACCACCAGTACAGCCTGCATTTTCCACCCACGAGCCTTTTTACCTTCTCTAGAGTCTCGCCGGAGAAAACTTAGAGAAATGTCAGTAGTCTTATATGATAGTAAAATATATATTTTACACCTGCAATACTGGAATAATTTTCCTTGGGTTTTTATTTAAGGTTATCACTTGGGTGAATTTTATTTATCGTTAAATACGAAATTAAAAAGTTTATTTGTTGTGAGTTGGAACATTACATTATTCGTTATGTCTCTTAAGCGCTGTTGAACTATTTATTATTTACCTACTGTGCCTACTTAGCGTTGCACAATCCACCACCCACTACAGATTTACAGGCCTTTGAGCATATTTCGTCATAAAGCAATGCTATACGCTTTTGAATGTTTGTAAGGAATAGTTTAGTAGTGGTTTTGTAAGCTATTTAAGTAATATGCGGTGGAATTTAATATTGAAAGTCATTTAATTAAATAAAATTAGATCTTGCTCAGACTAAATCTATCGAACCATCAGTTGGACTGACCGACTTGTGTAACTTTTCGTTTTTATTAGCTATCTTCAGACATTGTATAATATGAATCATGTAATACACTGCTAGAGTTATTATGAAGCTTTAAGTAAAGCCAATGTGACTAGCTATGATTTGACTCAATATATAATAATATAATTTAAAAAACTGGCAAAAAAGCTTATTAAAATAACAGAGAAAACATTAAAAGTGTTTTTCATATCGACTGTGGAAAGGAAAAGGAACGTAACCCACACATATCAAATTTTACAGGAGGCGCTAAAAACGTGTTTTGATGATTTTGTGACATATGCAAATTATGAATTATATACAACTTTAAAGTGCACGAATACTTCTAAACTGGTGTTTAATTGACACAACCTAATAATAACTAAAGAAATTGACTCGGAAAAATCTTTATTTTAGTGTTTTCTCCTGATTTTAATTTTTTTACAATGTCACCTTTTTAAGCTTAAAAGCTAAATTTAGATACTTATTCGGCATTTTCAGCTTCCATCCTTGTGATAGAATGTGTGTCAAGTTGTATACATTGTGATTATTGAAAAAAAGCTTTTTTGGAAAATTGAGGGTTACGTCCTTTTTCCTTTCCACAGTCGATATTTTTTATATATTTTTTTAAGTAGAGACAACAAAAACAGATTATTTACTCAAAAAATATGATATCAACCCCTGCAGTGCCCTTACCGCGCAAGGAGCGTTAACGTTTACTTTAGAGCCAAACCCTCAACCCACCCCACGAGTATTGGTAGCCCAGTATAATTGACTTGGTCCTTTCACGCAAACAAAAACCAATGTTAAATGAAAATATGCAAACAGCCGAACAATTGCTTACAAACAAAATTATGATAACATTTTAAATCTTTACTCCAGAGTTATAGGACATCATGTCCAAACACAATTCCTTTTGGCTAATTTTGGTGATACCTTTGAAACAAAACTCATTATTTATATATTACCAGCCGGTACCCGGCAAGCGTTGCAATGCCACTCGTAGAAATAAAGTGTTTGTGTTTTAATTGTCGCCCGCTGTGGTCTAGTTGGTTAGAGCTTGCTCTACCGATCAGGTGGGTCTGGGTTCGATTCCCGATAAAATCAATGAAAAATTGGATTTTAATTATTAGATCTTAGACATGGGTGTTTGTGAAGTAAATTCTCCTCGAGTTAATCTCATGTGACTTTCAAAAATTCTCATCGAGTATATCTTGTATGATCTTTCAAGTTCAAAATAATTGACGCATTGGCGTAAACTGTAATGTCAAATATTTTTTTTAATCTAAAAAAATGTGTTTATTGTAGTGCATGCTTTCTTTTTCTCGTCTGTTTGACGTTTGCTGCCGATTGTCTATGGTACAACACACGCCCCACCTACTGCAATTTAATTATACTATAACCTTCGAGCAAGTGTAATCATAAGTTGTCAAAATAAACTGTATGGCAGACATTTGTCAAAGTTTTATTGCAATCGGATGAGCGGTGTGGCAACGCATAAAGTACGAACAAACAAACATTCATTTCCATAACTTTCCACGATTTGTTCCATTCTCTGATCATGATTGTGTGACATTTATTTCATACGTTCAGTCTTTTTTCGTATTCGAAATTATTGTTCTATGATTACCGTTTTTAAAAAGATGAACTTTACTCCAAAATTACCTAAAACAAATTATTAAATAAATATAAATAGTAAAATACATAAATTAATGTTATTGTATTCTTACCATTAATAATCTGTAGTATATGGGAATCTTAAAAATATGAATTCAGGAATATAAGATATATATTTCTTCATCTACTCTTACGAAATAACTAACTACTCATCAATAATTACAATTATCTACAAAAGTAGAATTAGTATAGAATAATATTGCAGCACGGCTCATACTGATTTTTATATGGTCTGTCGGTCGCACTGAATATTTTAACAAATATATATTTTTTAATTCATTCAATTTTCGACAGCAATTTCTGGGCAATAACAGTCGATTGTTGCAAAATATTTTACACTGGACTCCCTTTTTACACGATTTCGAAATAACAAGGTGCTACATACCTAGCATGGATTTTCTTATACGACACAGCTAATAGATTATAACCACGTTCAAAAAGACTTTCAAACCTAAAACGTATAACCAATGCATGTATAAGCATAAGCATATAAAAAAGAAATTGTACAATATTCGGTGAAATTCATGAAAGTAATCAATTAAAACTCTGTTTGTTAACAATTTCGCATTTTCAATTTTGATACATTTAAATGTAATGTCAAAATGTTGACCATACGATTTGACAGATTTAAAATATTTGAAAACCATCGAGAGACAAATTTGAATCGTCAAAACAAAAAAACAAAATGGCCGCCTTTCAAAAAGAAATTTCGAATTGTTCGAACGCCGGACATTTTTGTTTTGTTATACTGCAGTGTACAAAACATTGAAATTTATGAATATTTTATTTTTTCGACATTGTAAGGTAATTTTAATATGTCTATAACCTTTTCGGAAGTGCCAGCTTAAAGATTGTCAAAGTTTTATCGCAATCGGACTCGTGGCGTTCAATCCCATAGACACACAAGTTTTTGCAAACATACACAAATTCATTTATATATATTATATATATAAGATTTGTATATTTGTTCGATTAATCATTCGAAAATGACAGCGAATAAATAATTGTATGATTATGTTCGTAATAGAAATATTGGTTAATATTTCACCAGACATGTAGCATTTATTAGGTACCGCATAAATCTAATAAAAATAAGATGGGCTGTGAATGGGTTAAAATATTAGTAGTACTATTTTCTACATGGTTGAAATAATGTAAAAATATACTTTTCTGAATAAAATATATATTTTGTCATGTAAAAAATAAATTGTAGCACGCATCCGTAGCAGTGAGCACCTTCTGATTTGACAGTATTGAAATAAGATATAATGAGAAAGCGAGCGTAGCGTGCGAACCAGGAGGGAAATAGAGAAGCACTCCGACTCGTGATATATGACTATTTCTGCTACGCTTTGCCGCAATATTAAGGACTGGGGTTGAAATGTTATGTTCAAATCACGCGAGCAAATGACAGAGACCTCTTTTGAATATAAATCAAATCGACGCCAGTTCCGATCGTTAATATAAATATTTTTTTGCTTGCGCCTGCGAAGGTTGGTATGATAAACTCAGATAAAAATTCGCGGAAATATTTATAATGTCAGTTTTATGGGCGACATAATTTTATTTTTACCATTAACGATTTGAATGTTTTTGAAGGTGAGATTTTTTTTTGCATCGTGTGACAGTCACATTTATTTATCAACAACAGACATTAAAATCTTTTTATTGATTAAAAAATCTACTCCAAATATCGCTTTTCAACTTTTTTAAGTTACTTCATTAGACAGTGAAAGTTTACAAAAATAGCAAAAAAAACATTGAATAATGGACAAAAATCCTTAATTGGTACCGCCATTTTTCACTTCCATTGCTTCAACTCACTTAGTTAATTACAAATAAATATCTTAAAACATAAAATAAATCGTGTAAGTTAACAGGTTTTAAATGAATTGTGTAGAATTATTCGAAAGTAAATATTGTTTTGAAAAAAAAAACTGTTTGTTTTGCCCTCTTAGCACTTATTTCGTGAGGGTTAATTTGTTATTGTAGTATTTTTAACATTATTTTATCATTTTTAATTAAATCGCACACATGTTTTTCTCAAAATAAGGGATTCACGTTAGTTTCACAAATTTTGAATTTTCGAAAATATAATAATTACCCATCAAATTTAATACACAAAAAAAAATTCGCAATTGAGAAATAACTGTTGTTATAAATGAATTATCAGGTTTTTCGATGATTTATAAAATTTATAGAAAAACTGTAGATTATTATCTCAAAGTATTTTTGGCTCGCGTAGTACAAGATCACAGGGTTAAAATTATTTATCTTTCATAATTTTGACAAAGTCAAATACAAAAGTAATGAGGTCACTGATGCATAGTCTGTCTACGCTTAAAATTATGATATGATTGGCACGATTATCACAGCTGCGATCTCATGTCGTCCGTTTACTCTTCGGTAGTGATCGGTGCCTAATATTTTTATCAACAATGGTTTAACATTCTTTTGGTGCGTTGATATGCAAATATCGAAGAATTATTAAACTAAGTACATTGTTTTTTAGGATAAAACTCATACATTTTACAGCATTTTCAAATCAATCAATCAAATTTATCTTCATCATTCTTTCTCAAGACTACAAAACTAAAATAACTCGACTCTAACGTAATACGTAAATCTGACATCATGAAAAAATTGAAAAATTTCACTGAAATTTTCTAACGTCTTTTATTTAAAGAAGTATAAAACAACTGAAGAAATAAAACAGTGTTAAAAAATACTTCCAATATGTCGCTGGCATGTTTTGTTTAATGTACGTCTTGGGGTTTTACCGTCCATCAACGGGCGCGTACGTGTTAAAACATGTTTTTTTCATTTAGTTCTTTAAGGGCCAGCAAAATATCGTAAATATTTTTTATCAGCGTAGGGTAAGTGATATTTACTGTGAAAAATTGTGTTGAATAAAACTCCTTATTTTTTTTTACATAAACATATGTTTTCCTTTTTTGTTCGTATTGTATAATATGTTTGCATTTTATATTATCAATATACGTCAAAGAAGCACATATCAAAAGCGGCAGCTCTATTTTACGACAAAGATTATTTATGACAAGAACAATGTGACCATATTTTCATAGAAAGCTTCCGCAGAATACTCTCGTTATATACTAAAGCACGTCGTCGAGTCCCACGTGGCTCATTAGGGACAATCACGAAGCGTGTCACTGCAATCAATTCCCAACAATAAGTACACAAAACAGAGTTGGCGTCTGCTGGCACAAAGGCCCGCGAGAGATTGCCGGACCGTCAAAACGCCGACAATCCGGTAGGTCGACAGTCCGGTAAGTCACCACAATGGTAGGTCACCGGACCATATTATTATCGTTCCGGTGATTCCGGCGCCAAAGTGTCTGACAGCGAAATAATCACGGCGAGCCGAGAGAATGGAAAAGCGACGCCACCTGCGGACCGTCGCGACACCTATTGAAACTTCTCATATATCGACGGTATAGATTTAAATGAGACAATCAAGAATTTAGCAAAATATATCAAATGAACGAATCTATTAAACACTTTCAATGGATATAGAGTTTTTTATCAGAGCATATGGGAGCCTTCAGATTGAAAAAAGACACGTCTACTTTTGCTAATCACTTAATTTTTGAAAGAGACGTGTTCAATCAAGAACAAAGGATAAAAATGTTGCACCCAAATACGGACACTCATCATTTTTTTTTCCAGGAAATTTTAGAAATAAATAGAGCGCAATTGAACAGTCTTCCGATTTCAAATGACCAGACCCATATGCCGGGTTCTCCACATTCAAACCCTATATAAATATAATCATAAAACCTTTTCCAACAAACATAATAAATATAATTCTTAAAACCACTCACCATTCAGATCTGTGGGCATTCCCATGGGCTAATCCTTTTCGCCAGCAATGGCTTTAAACTCAATGATAAATTTACTTCTTATATAAACACGAAACAGTTCAAGTTCATCCGTGCACTTGAACGCCTGAAGATGCCGAAAGGCGAAACCCGGGTCGTTAGTGACAAAATTTCTGTGAATGTACATAATTTTAACAATTCAAACCTTCGATGAAGTCATAAAGTTAACATGGAATATCTTCTATTAAGGTCAGTGTGAGAAATAATGAATAAACATCCCACTATTATATTTAAATCATTCAAATTATGTACATTTACACAAGTTTTGTCACTAACGACCCGGGTTTTGCCTGTCGGCATATTCAGGCGTTCAAGTGCACGAACGAACTTGAACTGACATCCGTATTTCGAGTTAATCCGTGTAGTTGAACGCCTGAAGATGTCGGAACCCGGATCGTTAGTGACAAAACTTGAATGAATGTAAATAATTTGAACGATTTAAATTTAATATTGAAATTAAACCAAGCACCTTCAGTTGAAATGTCTTAAATATATTATAGGAATGTCTCAACTTATTTCTTTAAAAAAGCAATAAACCTGTAATGTTTAATGTAGGTACATGTTAATAAATAAATAATAATCAATTAAATAAACATAAATAATATATAATTGTATTAAATAAAACAGTATAAAAAGTAATGAATTATGTTAAAAAATATAACGGTAAAAATTATAACTTTTTACTAGTTTGTTTTAGAGATATCAATCAAAGAAGTGATGAAGTAACTACGTCTTACTCGCTAGTAAGTTCATTTACTTCATCATAAAAGTCCAGTGAGACGCCTTACCGAGAAGTAATCAATTCCTCGAGCAGTCGAGTATAATTCGACACTCATAAAGAACGCTTGAATGACGCGGGAATCATATACGTGAGAAAAACTTAAGTACTTTCCGTCCAGATGGTTAAATTATCCGATGTATTACTATTATGTATTCCGATACTCAAAACTATTTAAGAATTACAAGCTCAAAAATATTTATTGCTTATTTATTTCTTCATATCATTGGAAATACAATTATATTTATGTATATACTATATATATTTAAGACTTTGAGTCAAGTCCGTGGTACAGTGGTCAATGCCGTTTGTCCGTAACGGATCTCACTGGTTCAATTCTCTATACGAAGATTTTTTAAATTTATTTATACATGGGATGTGTAAAAACTCCCTCACCCTTTCCAATCTTAAAATAACAAAGCAAAGCGATGGCGATTAGCTAACAACAAATCTTGTCTGAGACGTATTTTTTCTCTCCGTATCCGTTATTGAAGTAAAATTGTTGAGCAACTAACTGGGTAACAAACGATTCTCATTGAAAAACTTCTTTTGTTAAGAGGTTTTACGTTCCATATTGATAGAAGGCATGGGTTAAATATAATAACACATAAAGGAATAATCGTGAGGTTTACCAAAACAAAATGGGAAGTTTATATACTTAAATAATATTGTTTTGTGAATGCAGATTAACATTATAGGATTGCTGAATGAAAATATCAATTAATGATTATATTTTAGTTAAGATGTAGATTTGTGTGGATGTTGCGATATCTCTTCTTTCGACCGGTGGGATTCCGGCGTCCCGGAGTCCGTCGGGTACTATCCATAGGATATACTCGGCGGAACTGAGGGATGCTGGCATGTCGTGGGAGGAAGCAAAGCTATTGGCGGGAGACAGGGAAACATGGAGGTGCCGGGTGGCGGCCATATGCTCCACATAGAGAGCGAACATGGCCAAAGAAGAAGAAGAATAACAGAAATGCAAAGTGTAATATAATGAAATTCAGTTCTGACTTATTATAATTTATTGATTTCTATGTCGTCATGAATAAATGAAAGCTTTATTCAATTTTGATAATTTTACCTGACAATAACCTCAAATAAGTCTTTCTGACGTTAAATTATGAGTTTATTAATTTCTTCTTTAGCAACATTGGGGATTAGGGTTACGTGGCCTGTATACATATTTCAACCCTCGTCAAAGCTTTTGTTATATCAATGTTATTATTATTCTTTGCTTTGCGTTAAAGTGTTTCATGGAAGTGTGATTTATGTTGAAGATCCTCGACAACACATTGTTTAAAGTGTGGATTCTACCCCAATAACTTGAACTGGAAAAGCGCAGAAGATGAATAATTATACTTACGGCGGCAACTAATGCAAGTCATACAACTGTGCATTTATGCCACAATGCACTTTCTTCGCGGAAGGGTGAACAAAATTAAATCTCATCTTCTTTTCATGCTCGCTTTCCTCTCATCCACAAAAACACATAATTGAAATAGCGTATTATTTTTTCGATAGGCTATATACTAATTGTTTGATAATCGAACCAATTTGACTTCCAATAATAAACCCAAAAAAAATCAGAATTTGGCTTAAACACTTAAAAATGAAAACGAGGTAATTGTACTTTCTTGGTTATAAACTATTCATATATTAAAACATATTGGTCGATTGCTTAGAAATAAGAATATGAATTTACTTTTCAGAATCAACTGTCATACATATAAGATATTTTCAGCCCAAAACAATGACATATTTTATTGCAGTTCAAGATACGTTCTTGTATAGCAGTGAGGAACATACCAACTTCCATGTCCTCAATTGTTGTCTATATACTGAAATTAATTAGTAAAATTTACTGAATTTGCTAGTAAGTAACAAACATGTATCTAAATATGTTCAGATAAAAATATCGAACAATATTTATATATACACCAAGGGTTTACCATATTTATATTTGGTTGAGGAACCCTTTCATATATTGTACATTATACAACCAAATGGAACGCCTATTTTTCAGTTCATTTTTTTAGAGAGAAACTCACTTAATTCTGAAAAAATTGTTAACCAAATTTATGATTTTAGATAACTGCAATCTTTCAGAATCCCGGAAAAGTCTAGCCATCGATATCTAAATGAATCACTGCATATTACATGTGGCATAATCTTTGGTACGAGTAAACATAACGTGACCATTTATTTTTCCCCCAAACTTAAAAAAAAACCACAGACATTTAAAAAAAAATGATACTTTTAGACGCCGTTTTAAGCGTGTCACACTTTCATGCAATACTATCGACCATAAAGTAAAGTTTTTTCATGTCATATTAGATATACAATATATACAAAATACAATATATACATTGAAATTTATTATTTACTGCGCGCGCACACACACGTTTTTATCTAGTAGTCTAAATTTTACTGGCCCGAATTTGATTTTGCGCGTTTTTTTAAATTGTAGCTGCGAGTTTTTCTCTTTTCGAAAACGTGATATTAAACCTAGACACCGGGACACGCCGCCTGAAAACGGAACAGTCCCGGCGAAAACGGAACGTTTGGTCACATTACGTGTACACTAAATCATTGTTATATCTACTCATCAGTGGAATTATCTGAATACTCTAAATACTCTGGTATGTCATATCCTAATATGATTGAGTTAAGGCAAATTTTACGTACCAAATTAAGGCCAATTTTATTTATAAATGTGGATAATATATTTTTTTTTATTGTATGTACGTTTTTGTAGAACTCTATTTAAAAATCGACGCTACATTAACATTCAATCAAATGTAAACAGCTTAGAACAAATGAAGTATTAAAATGATTTGATAAACGTGCATTAATTTCTTAATGATTAATTAATATACAAACTCACATGTAAGCACATACCAACATCAAATTATCGAGGTTGTATTATGATACGCCATCGTTTATCAATGTTAAAGTAAAAACAAATGGCTGAGAATATTTAGGGGGATTTAGAGTGCATCTTTTTAATGACCCCCCGCTAGGATGAGTGCACTTGAAATAAGTTTCCTGTTGTTATCAAGTGATGCAACAAAATCAATTAGAATCATCGGGAAGGAAGGCACGCGACTGAGATGTGGGCGAATACACTTCGTTGAATTCTTCAGTTTCATTATAATTATTCAAGTTGGCGCTAAAACTGCAAATCATGTTAAATAATGTAGCTTTTGTGTCGTAATTTGATTAATTTTGACGGATAACTTAAAACACATGATTATACAGCTCTATATATTTGGCCTTATTTATGTATACTTAGTATTTTTGACTCAAGTGTGTATATTATATTTTTATAATTTGTATTTTAACCCTTCACAACGGTTAGTTTAAGCTTAAATAAATAAACGTCTAAGCTGATATATAAAAATATATAAAAACTAGTATATCGATAATATAGCACGTTCTTTTGGTATACAGCTATAGTATGAATATACTGTAAATAATTGTAGAAGTGAATTCATTTCAAAATATTCTATAAACAACAGATAGGTTATTAAAAAAATCTTATTTTTATTGATGGTCACGCCCAATATGTAGTGAATTTTAACATTACAAATGTTGAAGGGGGTTGGCTATGAGTCCGTCGCACAAGCATTCTTTTTAAACAGCGTTAGTAAAAGAGTAATAATGTATTACGTGAATTAGTCACTTTTAATATATTCAATGTCATATCTTGGTAAAAAGAAGTAAAAATAAACCATAATATGTATGCAGGAGCAATTTTAGTTGTTTAGTTGATAATGCTCTTGATGATATTATATATGATAATACTAAATCTAGATACAGAAGTCATAAATTGATTGAAAAATACGATATAAAATCAGAGCGTGTGTACTTCAAAGATTTACTAATGCAAATGGAAATATTGAAAACAAAATTATTCAAGAAATATATGTATTCAATTAGTTTCAATGACACTAAAACATTACTTTAAAAGAACAACTTAATAACGTAACGTTTCGAAAACGAATCGTACGGCAATCTTATGACGACTATCTATGTAAGATACTGACTTTAATTAAACATTATTGACAAGGGGGCATAGAGATGAAGAAGAAGAGAGGGGTTAGTTACAGGGGGAACATCAAGATGAGAGAAACGCGTCCATATTGAAGCGTGGGGCAAGTCTTAATTTAATTACAACAAAGTTTTCAACTCCTCACCCTCTCTCCCGAGCTATAATTTTATTTGGCATATTTAATTCGATTGATTTGACCTCAACAGATGACCGTTTTGAATTAAATGGGATCACAGATGATAATTACGAGCACTAGAATGAGTAATTTAATTATTTTATAATACACCAGCTACGAACAATGCCTTATTAAATAAATAGTTTTTTAAGAGTTTCCTAATATTTAGTTTAACTAGAGTTAAAACAATAAGTTGATGTCTATTTCGGCTTCAATCCATCGTCAGATCTATTTTATAATTTATATAAATTTACCAGTATATTTTGGTTTAGAAAAGGTACATATACACTGTATAACATTACCTAACTTTAAGTTATACTTAATTCAACTTAAAAATGTTCACAATTTCCATATTCCGTTATGGAAGGCGGTCGTGAAACAGTGGCTGTATATACAAAAACAGATATTGGGTGGACAATTAACTTGCTATCAATATTAACGTATGTAGATGGATATGATATGAATCAATCACTCAATTTACAAAAATAGTTTATTGGCAATGCTAATTATTTGAAACGTCAGAAAAATAATTATTGTTTTTTCCAGTGATTTATTATTCAATAAAATCAGATATTCAAACAGTTTTCTCTATCACAATTTCTATGCGATTATTTGATCACTTAACAATTTCACGATCCAAAGTGTATAAAAGATGCCAAGAGTACAACATCGACTCCCTTTATAACGTGTAGGTACATTAAAACAAATTTTCTAATCCATAGCGACTAACAACGTCGACAAAGGATTGATGTGCCATTAGATCGTTACACTTGTGTCGATTCATTTCGACGCTCAACCTGGGGCGGCGTTTAGCCCTTACTTGGGGTGGCGTCGCGGCGCTAATCTGAGGTCAGCTCTTCTGACAGACATCATACATCAAGACAACCCCGCAGCATCACTCATGGCGTGTGTTTGGGAACATGATCAGCCAGCCGTAATCAGAAACAATAGATAATGTCTGTTCTTGTGCGCTTAGTATGCAAGTTGTCGCTTAGAATATGGGTTACTGGGAGCTTGCTATATATTATATTATAGACATAGATATTTTAACAATGAATTTATTCATCTGAGAAACTTTATTCCGAAAAGAAATACGTATAGTAACAAAGTATAATATTAGTCTGTTTAAGCTTAAAATCTGACATAAGAATAATACATTTTACATTCTTATTTTATATGTATGTGGGTATTAAAAAATAAGGTGATTGTATATGCCTGACGGTTAAGGCCTATACTAATTAGAATACAAACAATTTATTCACTATTATTAATTATCAACGATAATCTGTGTAAGCGGTAATACAAAATTTAAGTAAAAACATTAGAACTCAGAACTTCAAATACAATATTCAAAACTGTATTAATAAGCGTAGTTTTCGCTTAGAGCAGGTGGTTACGGTTATTTTTAAATCAGTTATATGAATATTTAAGTTAATTATTTGAAAAGTCACGTAATTCTACGCATTCAACACTAAACTTCAAAAGCATTGAATTATTGTCTTGAATACTTATTCATAATTGATAACGGTATGGTCGTATACATTTATTTTTAAGATATTGTTTTAAATCAAGGCATTTTGTATTACAAGTAGACTATTTTTTTTGTTTTAACCAGAGCTGTGGAGTTGCGTGAAAAAAAGACGACGCCGACTCCAGCTTTAAAATAATTAACGACTCCGAGGAAATTTCTCAATAATTTCATTTTAACTTATACATATATATGTAAACCATTAGATCATCTTTAGTCAGCCAAGTATGAAATGTTAACACTTTTGACTATTTTGTTTAAATACATACCATTCAATATATTTTTCAAAAAAAAATCGAGCCGCTCATTTTTCACGACTCCGACCAAAATACCACGACTCCGTGACTCCGACTCCGACTCCACAGCCCTGGTTTTAACTTAATAACAAAATAATAAAGTATGTCTAATTGAAGATTCTTGAAAGCGACCGTATCAGATTGGATATGAGTGATTGCGAACAAACAAGATAATATGACTCGCTTATGATGTTTTTCATAATAAAATAGATCTAAAAGTTTTGGGACTATACGTATTATTATGTACAGGCGATGTCAGCCGCTATCAAGAATATTGCAATGTCTTTAGCATAATACCCATTCCCATATGTAATCCAAGTATAAGGTGCGAGCGAGCTGTTATAGGTCGGCGTTAAATATGACGCCGCCAAAGCTCGGGCGGTTTGACGGATAGCGACGTAAGCACCTGCCGACGGGCGTCCATTAGTCATCCGTCATCCGGCGTCATAGCGTCGCGTGCGACCGACGCCGACGCCACCAGACAAGTCTCAATCACAGGCTTTGCCAATACGAGATAAATTATCGTTAAACTGAACACAATAAGCAATCGCTTCAAGAGTTTTACAAATGTTATTGGAATAATCAAATATATTAAATAAGAGCAATAACGCAGTTGATAATAATCAAATTGGAAAACAAAAATGAAAGTAATACATGTTCTAATATTTGCTTGCCTAGAAAGAGTGGTAAAAATTAAACGTCAGTTTTTTGTCAGTTTTGAAATCAATTTGAACATTAAAATATGATCAAATATTTCATTCCAAATTGAGGATGTACTATAATATTCTTATATGAATCACTCGTCTACAAATAACCACAATGATTATTTTTTTAATTTAAGAAAGTAATTTTTCGTGAATTAATAATATATAACTAAGTAAAATTAATGTTTTTAAAACGAATATTTGTTCCTAAATATAATATAAAACTATACTTCTACAGATGTATCATGAACGAAAATAATAAAATTAGTTATAGTCATTGGTCATGGCCGCTATAATTTTTAATGGTCAACAAGATTCACCTATATACTTTCAAATAGTCAACCTTAGTCATTGCAGCCAAATATAAAGTCTCCTGATAATAGTTTTATGCAGGCTATGGCCATTGCTCATTGCTGAAAGCACAATAAAAGAATTATTGAAAAGAAATCTTGTTTAATTAGCGTATTTTTAGATATATGTACCTAAAAATACGCTAATTAAACAAAATTTCTTTTCAATAATTCTTTTATTGTGCTTTCAGCAATGAGTGTAGTTTGAATTTCGACGACAGTTTCAATACCCTTTTTTTTTCTTCCGTCATAATTTTGGTTATTCCCGAAATAATTTTGAAATTAAATTGATTGATCGTATTCATACTATTTATTTGAAAATGATTTATTTGCAAATGGAAAAAAACGTACGATTCACTGAGTTTGGTGTGATTTATGACATGTATTTATTTAAAAATATTTTTATCCGAATGTGCATATTATAACAAAGAATAATGTGAATGCGTGCTGCGAACTTTACAGCACCTGCTATTAAACAAAAAAACTTCCTTTATCTATGTCGAAAACAAACAAAGTAATTGTTACGTGCTTTATGGATGCATTATCAATCAAATTAGACGTTATCATTTGTTACTATTTACCTTCTAAATTTATCGTTAGGGGTGTAATTCTAAGAAGTATAAAACAATTTATCATTATTACTTTGCTCTAAATCTTTTATAGATAAAGAATGGAAATGCTATGCTTCTTAAAAGGTTACGCTAAATTGTGTTTTAATAATTATTTGCTGTTCGTTGGTCACTGTATCTGAGCGATGATTCACAAAGGATTACTTTGATGGCAGAATCAGGAGTTTGAATCCCTAAATGGAAGTTTTTGGTCATTGAGTATTCTTTGGTCATTGGTGTTTTTGGGCATTGAGTAATTTAAAAAAAACATTCTCCTGTATAATTTATAAAATATACATTTATAAATTATACGCTCACGCTTTTTGCTAATTAAGTGACGATATTATGGATAAGAAATTTAAGTCTTATTTAAATATTTACATTAATGATATCAAGCATTTAAAAACCTGTTGTTGAACAGTGAGAAATTATTTTAACTCTTTTGGTCGCTTAATTTTTAAAATTACATTTTTGGAAGCAGCCTATTGCAAAATAATGAATTTGCTCAAACTAATGCTGAATTTCAAAAGCTAGATTGTACTGCATCAAGCAATTGCGCAACATATGACAACGTTATCAGCCTCAGTCATTCACTTTGTTACTCCACTTTTTTTCTTTATCAGTCATGCAATTTAAATGATTTTTTTATGTGCAACATGTGCAACATGTGCTATGTTATTTTCATATCAATGGTGTTTTTAGTAAAAACGTCTATTTTAAACAGGATGCGGATGCAGTTATGTCGGTATAAGATATGAAATTGTTGTTTCTGGAATTGATTAAAATCGCTAAATATATATAATATGTTTCCATTAAATATGCGAATAAATGAGTGCAGATGTTTTTTTTTTATTATTATATCCGTTCACGGTAAAAAAATTAAATAAGATTAAAAATATGTAGTCATCGTCAAATCATCGTGGTAATTATTAAACAGATTATAAAGATACCCACAATTTGACATAAAATTCTTCTACACTGTTTTTATGTTACTGTATATGGCAAGACACAATATCCGATTTCTCATGCACAAAGTTTACTATAAAGGTCGAATATGTTGTACATACCGCTCTCTTTTTCACAGTTTAGCTAAATCTGCTATATTTGAATCAATCATTACAAATTCAAAGAATAGCATTTCTTGAAAATATTTATTATTACAAAAAAATAAACTGATAACACGGGTACAACATATTCGGTGTTAATTCTTCAGAGTTAGATTGTCTGCGCACGAGGTTAGAGTAGGAACTTAAAGCAAAATATGAGCTCTTTGGTCCATGTATAGATGACATTAAGGATTTCAATACCAGTATGTGTGTTTTGCATCAATAACGAAGGATCGGTTTTTAACTTGCAAAAATTTCGATATTCCGGTGTTGAAAATTAGCCAAAGTTGAATTTTGAATGTACGAAAACCATGACATATTTTAACATAATTAATTGTTGGATTCTAATTAAAATACTTTAACTCTGTCAATTTTGGCAGGTTTCAGAATTGATGAACCTTTCAATGATAAATTATTATTTGCAAAAATAAACAATATGTTACTTGTGAAAACCATCTGTTTATGACTATAATACATTTTTTTAATGAAATTTCGAAATGTCAAAATACTTTTATTTTCTCGTCCTCGATTACGATTCTAATTGACAGTATTTTTCGTTTTTTTTTAATACCAGTCAATAAAATATCAAAAAACCGATATCGATATTTATGTTCGTCCGGTATTTCAATCTCTAGATGACAACATGTGATATTATGTAAATTAACAGGCTGTAACAAGTAAAAGTTACCATAGACACAGAATTTCAGAAGTTGAATCGCCATATGATTTATCTTGATATGCTCTTTCGTGAAGAATACGGTGAAACCCTGATTTCACATTTTCCAAGGGACCGTAATAAAACAATGAATAATGCCGGAAATTTTCAACTAATATCAAAAAATGATTATTTTTAATTAACTTATATATTTATTTCACTTTCTTTACTAAATAATACATAAATTTATTCTTCAATTGCCTTAATACATACCTAAGTTGCATATTTATAGTTTTCCACCTAAATTTTGACAGAAACCCTTCAAACTCGCATACTTTTCAAAGTTATCTTTTTTTTCTACGTCGACTCGTTTTTCTTCTAGATTTTTTTCAACGCCTTATCTAGAGTTCTAGTTTTCTTCATTTAGTCATTTTAGTTTTGACTTTTGAGTTAGAAAAAATTTCGCAAACAGATGCGATGTAAGACTGGCTAAAATAAGCGAAAAAATAAATATTCAACAAAAACGGTCAATCGGAATAATATTTGGGATGGGGCGATAATATTTAGATGATAGATCGAGGAAATAGGTTAATTGGGGAATGATTAACGTGGAATTATTTAACATTGTTATTACGTCTTGGTCGAGTAAAAAATAACAGTCCATGCAAAAAAAACGAAGGTAGCGAGAACAGTAGACCGGAGTTCCAATGAAAAAAAGAAGCATAACCATTTATGAGAAATATTCAACGAAAACGGTCAATCGGGATAATATTTGTGACGGTACCAAATTATTAAAACGATAGATCGAGGAAAACGGTAAATCGGGTAACGATTAATGCGGGATTATTTTACATTGCTCTTATTAGTGTTTGGTGTATGAAAAACAAACGATTCATACGGAAAAATAAACAATGCGACAACGGTAGATCGGGGTTTCACTGTAAACAGTATTTTAAAAAAGAAAAATAGTTGGAACTGAGCGAGCTTGAAATTAGCTTAAAATTCTATACGACGTTCAAATTATTACGGAGTTTGTCAAAAATTAATATTTTATGATTAAGCGTCTCAAAGTTCAAATAAAGGATGTTATCCATTTTGCAAGAATCGTATTTACTCATCTATAAATCAACAAAAAGGATCCGAAGAAGCGTAGCACAGCATGTAGATCAATACGTAAAACCTATTCATTACCCAGAAAACCTCATTATTTCATGTTGATAAATGAAGTGTTGTTTTTCCTGAGAAAATCTCGATGCCCGTGTATTTTGAATTACATGGAAGATAATTGTACATTTTGTAGACTAACAGCAGAGCAAAATAAAGCTTCCTTGAGCATACCTTATAATAATAATTATGAACAATGTTTAAATTTTGTGTTGAACAGAACAGGTATTTAAAATATCATTAATAAGCTTCATGAAAAATAAACTCCGATTAAAATCTTTTAATAATAATATATTTACTCGACTGATAAAATATTTTTTGGTAAACAATTTCAAATAATAACAAAGACCAGATCTGCTAATCGCGAACATTTTCAATCAATGAATAACAGAAGTATAAAAATAAGATAATATATTTTTGACACAAGCGAAACCGCTCCAAGTCATTATGTTAGAATTACAAAAATAGCACAAAGAAACTTGTCTGAAATTTTCTATTAATATATATATCTACTCCACTGAGAGTTAACACATAATTAATTTTAGGTAATGCGTTACTAGAAAATGTATGGATATATAATTTTTGTTCAATGATAATACTAAAAAAATCATATTTAAATGAATGTTGAGCAGTAATTAGCTGAATATTAAATTGTTTAAAAGTATTCTTTACGGAAGCAGTAAAGTTAACAAACAAATTACATTATTCAAGTACTTACGCTTTTATAATCCATATTACTTATGTATTTAATTAGGCTATTATTATACTTTAATAATAAACACTTTTAAGCGTCGTTGTCACTTCTTACAAGCGATGAATTCTTGGACAAATTTTACCAATAAAGCTACTAAAGTATTTTCCTCAAATTTCTATGTAGTTTCCAGGAATATCCAATTATTTGTCATAATCTTCTGGTTTATCTTTTGGCAATAAAATGCTTCATCGTGGGATATAAGTTTAAGAACTCTTATTTTACTATATAATTTTACTTAAAGATGAGATATTAAAAATTGTGCCTAGATAAAGAAATCTGTTAAAAATATTCCTTAAATATAAATTGACAAAGAAAGCTTATAATTGAAGAATTATAATAAATTATTGAGTTTTTTGCTATGGCTTAAAATAAAAATCTCAAAATTGACAGTAAAATTGAAAGCCTTTTTGGTATAACGCCAACGTCGTAAATACAGAATGTTGTTTTATATTTCAGATTAATAAATATAATTAAGTTTCGATATTACTAACACATAGTACATTTGAATAGTTTTATGAAATTTAAAAATATCCAAATCATTGATTTCAATTAAGATTTTCTTAACTTTTGTACTCGATTTCCACCGGCAAACCTTATTTAAAAAAATGGAAAAATTCAGATTTAGGCATTTGATCATTTTTTCGCAGGAAACTAAACACTCCTGTTTTATATAACATGACTGTTTATATTTAAAAAACGTATCAAAACGGCTACAATGTTTATTTCATACATTTGAGGAGCAAACATTCAAAAAGTGTTTTGTCACAAATTTTTAAAAATGGCGTTTTATATTAATTCTGACAGCCCATAATAAAACCTATGAATGGAAATCAAAATTAGTGTTCAAAAAGGTTTTTTTTCACATTAAAATGAAATCATAAAGTTGACACATTCATACAAACCGTCACTTTTGCAACACTTAAATCATCATTTTCCAAGCTTTGTATTTGTGTGACAAAACACTTTTTGAATGTTTGCTCCTCATTTATTAATAATATGTATTTTCATATTTTTTTAAAAATCCATTTCCACTCCCAATGTGGAGCATATGGCCTTCTAATAGAGGAATTAATATTAACCCAATTATTAGAGGATCAGAAAGATAGGAAGAGAAGAAATGATGTGAATTGACATCGCAAACACCCAGTCTTTGATCACAACCTTGAATTGAATAATTCTCAAATTCAGTGTGATCTGACCGGGAATCGAACCTAGACCTGCGTGATCGGTAGAGCAAGCTCTAACCAACTGGGCCACAGCAGGCGACATCATAATATGTAAAAATGTATTAAGCTATGGCACATTTACGCATAATAAAAGGTACTTTTTAGAAGAATTTGATTTAAATTTTACATTCTGATTCGAATAATATCACTATTAATTACTTTATTTGTATTTTGAGAAATTCACATAACACAGGCTTGATGACTTTTATTTTATATTAATGACAACAATATCGTGAAAAAAATATATTTCTAGGGACAACAGTTCTTTGATACAAAAATATATTGAGTTTAGATGACGGGAAGCGGATGTGGGGAGATGTGGGTGTTGCGATAAATCAACAATTATTCTCTCTTTCTCTCTCTGGATAAATGGTATTATTTATTGAGTGCGTAGTTGAACACATTGCTTCATTTTGATTTTATCATTATATGTCGATACAATAATGAAATATATTATTGCTTTTATAGAATATTGTGCATTAAAAAGTATATTTATACTTTAGACTAGGGATTGCCAAACTATGTCATCAATAGAACACTTTGCTAATCCTGAAATTTTACGGAAATCTTTTTTTATTTTCATTTTTTAGGTTGGGTAATTAATTATTTTTAAAACATACCAAGTAAAAAAAATAGCAAATTAACTTAGTTAAGCTGATAAGACTTGTCATTTGGTCAGGTAATGTCAATATATGCTAACGTTTTCATGTGCATGGGATAAGAAAATTTAATACTCTACTCTCGGCAATAGAAATTTGTTACAATTTATTGCCGTATTATTTTTTCATAAAATCTCCACCTGTATCTAGCCTGATTTTTTGTCATTAACGTCACTAAAAATTGACCATCACTCACCTTTTAAAGTAAAGAAGAACATATTTAAAATGCTTTTTTTAAAACCATGTCCGCTCCTAATGTGGAGCATATGGACTCCTAATGGAGTTTATCTCAACTGAAGTGTTTCTACGAGAACTGCTTGTTACTCAGTTGCTCAACCTCTCGTTTTCCAAAGAGAGTAGGGATAGAAGGATAGGGCTAGGACAGAATTAGTGGTAAGCTAATCGCTCTCGATACGCCCCGTACATAGGATAGGATGGGTGAGAGGGGGGAATTCAAGACGTCACATACATCCATCCCTTTGAACAGAAATTCATAAATCGATTGAAAAATCAATTTATAAAACTGTCCGTACCGGGATTTGAACCCGGGCCCTCCGTAGCCGAAGCCAACAACGTTGACCACTCGGCCACACAGGCGACAATATTTAAAATGTTTCAGCATATAAAACTATGCCGAATTTTCGTGGAACACCTGTTCAGGTTTCATAGAACACCATTGTTCCGCGGAAATCCCGCTTTAGGCTATATCATAATGTCAATGTAAGCAATCAAGGTTCTAAAAAACAGTTCCAGCAGTAAGCATAGTGAAGAGTTTGTATTTTAAAATTAAGATAAACTTAATCTTTATTTAAGATTAATGTTACTCAACTAGTTTAGAATTCCAACGTGGGAATTGCCATCTTATAATCTTAACATTCAATTTAATATAATATAGTATGCATATTATTTGTATTATAAAAGTATTTTACAAACATAAATGTGCAGTTGACTAGCTCTCAGTCAAGATATTAAATTATCTGTTATTTTATCAGTAATTTTTTGATATACGTTTTTTTTATATTCCTTTTGTTTTTACTTATTTTCAAGCGAACAAATAACGTAATTATTATATTCCCTTAAATCGCGAAAACAGCAATCGTTCATTTACTCAACATGGATTTATACGGATTATATTTGGGAAAAAATATTACGCGATTGAACAAAGAAATTCAATACTTCAAGCATCATTATTATTTGCTGAAAGAATTACGCTTTAAGGCACGTGTGCAAATAAAAGAAAGGAATTATAATTGAGGTACTCTGATCTTGCTTCAGGAAGATAAAAATCTCATCACGCGAAAACGTTTCAGAGTTTTTTTTCCAAGACAACCGGCAATAGACATCTTATTGCTGGAAATATAAATCCGAAAATCCGCTATGTCTTAAATCCATTTTCATACAAACCGGCCTACTTACACTCATATTTGACTGGAAATTTATATAAATTTAGTACGGTATGATTTATTATTTCCTTGTTTTGTTACTCCCTTTTTTCTTATCCAAAGTTAAAATGAACAAAATGAAAGTAAAAGTTAAATTCATTTTATTGGGTTTTTTTTCTTCTTTTTGAACTATGTATATGCGTTTCCTATGTGGAGTAGCCTATTCAGCACACTAAAAATCTCTTTCTATAAATCATCCGATCTTCTCGTGACATACCAGCATCTAAAACAAGAACAATGACTACCAGTTATTTATTGTATCCGATGGTCGGAAGAAGAGGTGACTGAGAAGTTCTTGATTGAAAGGAGAAGTTCAAAATCAATTATATTTTATTCAATAACTATAAGACATTTCATATCATTACTGTAATATAAAAAAATAACTTTTTTTCACAATAATGTTATATGTCATATGAATCCAAAAATATAAGTATACTTACAGATGCAATAAATAATGCTAAATAGTTTTTTTAAGGTTAGTAAAAAAATATTATTGATTAACTTACTGTAGCTGTGAAATATAACATATATTTATACACCCTATACATTTTACTCCAGTTGCACAGCAATAAGTGAAATTCAGACCGAGTATTCTTCAAACACCATTTTTTTCAGATTGAAATGAAAGATTGCGGAATTCAAGTCCCCTAGGGATAGTGACACTGTTCTAAGGGCAAATTCGTCTTAAGCAAATACTGTCGTGGAATGAATTTCAAGCCGCAGAAGATTCTAGAAAAAGTATAAACGTACAGAAAGAATTGATTTTCCTTTCGTATAAAAAATAAAGTCGGCTGAAGATATGCGTATAAAAAAACGAACATTATTTCAGCAATAAATTAGGTTTTAGGGTGAGTATATTTTTAATAAAATCATTACTTAACACAAAATTGATATGTTTTAATGCATATATAGCATGCTTGGTAAAATACAGGCGTGTCTGGATTTTGGCTGTTATTATATATCGCAATTTCATTGAAATGTATAACTTTGAAGACAAAGGTTGTTGACAATAATGTAATAATGGGCAAATTTTTACTATATTTTCCTCAAAAATGTACATTTAAGTAATACTGCGATACCTCGTAACTCGAAAGTCTAGATTCGCCCATATATTATTAAGCATGCAATACTATGTGTCCCTTTTTTTACATACATTATTTTTTTATTATAATATGTATTTGCAAGAGAATAATGGTTCAGGAATAAAAATCTAGAGACACACCGTCCAGGTTCAAGAAAATTGTACCAAGTACATATATATATATAAGAGGATCTCAATTTCAAAACCTACCTAAAGACCATTTTTGACTCTTTTCAAATTTAGATGCCAACTTGTTCTCTATTTCAATATCTACACAAATAATAAATTTTCGATTTCGAAACCTCTCAGAATACAGACAAAACGCATTTTAAAAAACGTGTTTTGTCTCAAACTAACTAAAATCCAAAAAGATCACAGCAGTTTTTTGGATTTTGCCAACAATTTTGATATTTGGAGTTAGGTAAGTTTTGAAACTAAGACGCTCATATATGAAATACAATTAATATAAAGCTTTGGTAAGAAATAAACACCATTCGGTACTTATTTCACATTTTTTAATATCACGGAAAGCATTTTCAACAGATCAGCTCCGTCTTTAAAAAATATATTATTAAATTAAGGTTTTTTTTTAAATAATTTAAAGTGTTAAAATATTTTTTAAGTCATTTAAAGTTATCAGCGATTCTGAAACCTGTCAATATTTATATAACTCTATAGCAATTTTAGTAAAATGAGTCATACATAGTAGTCACTTAATCAAATTTAGATTTTTCTAATGTTTGAATAATTACTGAAATACAAGTGTTTGTACATTTTTAAAACCGGTATTTTGGTATTGAAAAAACAATATGAATGCATGAATCCAATTTCAGTCATACCGGTATTGCAGTCCGTAGTAAAGCCTTCTTCTTGTGCGTGATATTTAATTTATTGATTAAATGCATCATGATTGGCTGGTTAAAAAAATATGAGAACTTTATGAGGCTAAGTTTTGTTACATTTCTCTAGTATATTATATAAAAACATGCGCTAGACTAAGAAAATCGCACCGTTGCATGCAATTCTTAAATAAATTCTCATACATTATCGTTATTTCTTATCAATTATTGTATTCTAAGAATTCTAATCAATTTAAGTTATTTTCAAAGCAGTTTTTGCCTGACTTAACGAGTTCATTTCGCTCTTTTACAATACTGTGAAATATTACTTATAGAAAATCGTTGTACTTATATTTCGTTATATTTTTCTTCCTTTTATCATATAAATTGAACAATTATGTGCATTCGAGTATCGCATTGTACTGAAATAGATTTTTGTTTTGAATATGCATGATTTTGATTGCTTGCCATGATTTAAGTACCTTTGGCATCGCCAAATAAGTGTTGTTTTTATTCCTAGCACAGACAGTTATTGAAACAAAAATCTACATTCTCTTTAAGAGATTTTCATTTCAAGTAGTGCTAAAAACTATGATTTTCATTGAACATCTTTTTGCAGTCACTTATTTATTAACATTTGTTTTTGAAAATATAATTAACATTTCTGTATTATGAACTCACAATTTTTTTAAATATATAATAGTCTTAATCTGGGGGTGCGAAATCCATATTTCGTTTAAATAATGATTAACAAAATGATAATTGATCAAATCATCTACACGAAATTTAGTGAATAAGTGTTGTTAGAATTTATTTTGCAAAGTAATAAGAATAGATAGTTTATTCTAAAAAGTATTTTGTTTATCAGTGAAATGTAATACAACTCTTATAACTAACTATATATCACTCATCATTTACAGCGATACAAGTCGACCGGGTTACGGTAGGGGACTTTAACGAACGTATGACTTATGATCGTATTATTATGAAAGTTGTTTTATTCATGTTTTGATAATGTAATGGATTTTTTAACAAATTATCACTACAAACACGAAGAATAATATTATAATGCGTTCTCCAATTGGAGCAAACAATACACCTTATCATACCCGAGCGGATATTTTGTGGTACCATATTCATTGATTTCCCATTTTTGTCTGTTTATTTATTCAACGAATGACTTATATTGTTAGGATAAGTTTTTGAATTTTTTCCTTTCCAAACTTATTTTAGAAATAAATAAAAAAATGTTTTTTCATAATTCGAAAGCTACTTTGAATTATTTATTTATTTTCTGATAAGGCTGCATTCAATTAACTTTAACTTAATATTTTACTCATAAAAAATATTAACATTAAGACTATTTTTTCAATTATTAAAAAATCCTGCAGGTTGGTTATTTCTCTTTGAAGGAAATGTTTTCATTTAATACATTTTTTTAAATTCATGTCCACTCAAATGTGGAGCATATGATCTCATCATGGAAGTATCTCAACAGATTTTTTCTACATGATCCACTTCTTAATCAGTTGCTCGACCTCTTTTTGCGAAAAGAGAATAGTGAATAGGCAAGGGCAAGAACAGTGGTTATCACAAACATCCTTGCCTTCGAACAAAAATCAGTAAATTGAAAAATTGTTGTTTGAACTTGGAAGCAAGCGACATTGCCCACTGCATCACATACCCGACTACTATAAAATTATACAAATTAATTTAAATTAAATTTGGTTGTGTTGTATTAATTAAAAAATGTGATATGTATTTTACCTCTGAACCATCCTCAGACAGAATATTGCAAGGTTGACGAAAATGCTGGTAATGAATAATATTAAATTTCCTTAATTTTTTAAAATTAAATTCAGTTGTATCATACGAAAGCTGATCATTCTTTATGTATTAAGGTATGCGTGAATTATTAAAGATTGTATTGTAGATTAAAATATCAGTTATGTGTCGAGATAACTAATCTGTCATTGTATGCTTATATTTAATACAAAATGGGGTGGCTAACAATGCAAACAAACTTTTGTTTTCATTTTTTCCCTAACAAACTGAACGCTGTTTATCTTTATTATAAAGTCACAAAAAACATTCGGAGCGTGACACAATAGTCTTAAATTAAACTTTATTGTTACACTTTCCCGCGCACAACACAATGACAGCGCACCACAAAAACGAAATTAAATAAACCTACAACCATATCCCGAAGTAATCTGAATAGAAAACAAACATCCTTGTTGCAACGTTTGAAAGAGATTATGCATGACACCGGGAATTGTAAAAATATTAAAAAGTGTTTACCGCTTTATTATAACTACGACTAAATCTTGTTATGCAAGGAGCGGTGTAAAAGGGTTGTCTATTTTGTTGCTGAAAGAATTATTATTTTATCTTAACACCATCCTATACGATATTATTAATCTGATCAATTTAATTACTTTTATTAAACTGCCATGAAAAATATTTGCTTACAACATTATTAATATTGATTCGTAAGCCTAATTAATTCTGTTCTCTAAACCAGTGCTTCCCAGATTGGGGGCCGCCGCAGAAAAAAAAATTGTATTGAGGGCCGCGGATTATTTTTTTTCAGATTTAGGGGGCCGTTGAATGAAAAAGGTCGGGAAGCACTGCTCTAAGCAAAACATTAACGAAACAATTCAGATTTTGAGCTTTTAAAACGCAGAACTTAACGTGACAATCTTTTGATTTTAATTCATATATTTCAATACACAGTGCTGGCCAATTGATTCTTAATACCGTGAAAAAAATATGTATTTCATTTATAAATCAATATTATTTATGATGCATGTATATGTAATAAAATTATATGTTTTAGGTAACCGTTGATAAATATTTTGTGAAAAATGTAACGAATATTTTCTTTAAATAATTTATTCAAATTTATTTAAAAATTCGTATTCTATTATAAATATAAAACAATCTTTTGTAACAACTCGACATTGATTTAATATGATTAGTATGCTTCAGGAGCATTATCAGTTGATAATTTTCGTGATGGGCGAAACCGGTTTAAATCGTAACTGACGAAGGCATATACCTAAATAGCTATCTTATTTAAAAAAATGTTGAACTAAGCACTTTGTTATTTTTTACCTTATTACAAAGAAGTTTTACAAAGTAAATGACAATACAATCAATAATTTTGTAATTAGTACAAAAGAGTGTGTTTTATTTTTTAATATAATGCTTTTACACCAGGTATTGACTGTAAACACTAAATAACTATTTAATTAAAAAGGTTAAAACATATTCTATGAACGATTCACATATGATATTTAAAATAAAATTGACAAGGACGATTAGTCATTTCAAATTATCAAAAAAATATTTTGATCTATTTTTTATAGATGTCTAAAATGTAGATAAAATAACTGTACATTCCACGGAAATAAACTTATTGCTAATGTTAATTAACAGTTAGCATAATCTAATAAACAGACATTATTATTAAAAATCAAAATATATTTTTAAAAACTTGATTTTGTATCCCTGTTCAAAAAAGGCGTGTTCGTTAGTTTTTTCGGTGTATGTCTTTAGTGTAGGTACATTGTATACATTTGTAAAACTAACAAATAGTACTTTATAAGATAAATATGTAAATTTTAGGAAGACGAGTAATTTCATTCAATTCTTCCCTTTCCATGCATCATTGGGCCTCCTGGCACACCCTAAAGGACAGTCAAACAATACTTTTATTTATGTCGTGATTCATCAACTGACAATAGTTTAATGAAAGTAAAATTTTAATATTAGTATCAAACAGTTTATTAATGTTCGAATATTATATTTTGTAATGTAAGATTTTAAATTTTAATGTAAGATTTCAGCAAACAGTTATGTTTTCTTGAATGGAATTTTAGAGCTACTGTTAACAATTTAAGGCTGTTCAGTGATCTCCATAGCTATTTTAAAATCAGATTTGAATTGGAAAAAACTTAGCAAAATAATGTGCCTAACAAGCCGATCAATTAATTTTAAAAAATGCACGCTCACCACAAAAATAGTCTTCGTGTGGCGATTTATTTAAGTGAGCTATAAAACATGTTTATTCTTTTTATAATGTGTTAAATTTATCAGATAAGATTTATTTATGCCTATGCTTTTTCATATTATTATCAACGTTGACCATCAGATTGCAAGGCAATTCTAAAAAACACACCTGAAATTGTATATATCACGCGTAAAAAATAGAGTCGGGGGAGGTTCTATTTATATCTATTAGCGTACGATAAGGCCAGAGTGTGTCGGCAAAGAGGGTGTCAGGTGTACTTCGAATAGCCAACCCCTTATCTATTGTCACCTTTCAACCCCTCTTCTTCGCGTAAGGTTGACAGCAAGTAAAGTGCGCCATTCACCGACAAACTTTGCCATGCCTTTTCGATACTTAGAAATAAACTTCTAGCTTACATAATAAACTATTGACATATTGATACTTCTGCAAAAAAATATCTTACTTCAAATGTTTATTGCTGACTGAATTTCACTTAAATTATGAAATATATTACCACCAATTTGTATCACTCTTGTTATCATTTTTTTTTTTTGTCAAGTATTTATAAAAAGCCATGATGAGGTAATGTAATATTTACTAGTGTTAAGTCAAGTTATAACTGCTATGTATCTTTTACTAGGGCGCTTAAAAAAGCAACTGATTACATATTTAGAGGCCGTTTTAGGTGTTTTCGCGTCCGCCTTTTAATGTCTTAATAACAAGGTTCGATGATATAAATGGCTATGATCATTAATTAGGTTATAAACAAAAATTCTTTTGAAAACACAGGTTTTCGGATTACAATATTTTCTGAAATTTGTTTTTAGACGGTTTTCGAAGTTAAACATAAAAACTTATTGATTTTTTAAACTACGTTTATCTAGTAATTTTAAACACTTTAATTTACCACAATTTTATGCGTTATTTCTCACTGGGAAATATCTTTTGAGAAACAAAATGAACGGTAAAATATTTTTTAACTAAGCCTAAATGGTTTCTATTGAAATCATTAATGTATTGTCACTATTAAACTAAATATTTGAAACCATGGCGGTCTTAATTCAAAGTATTAAAGTTTTTAATATTGAAATTCCACCAAGCACCTTCAGTCGAAATCTTAAATTGTACAATAGAAAAAAATGGCTTTCAAATTTTGCAAATTTAGCTAAAAAGCCAATCTTCCATAACCGATTTTTCTAAGCCGTCAAGCCCTAATCTCTAATATTTTTCATAAACTGTGATCGTTTAAAAGAAAGAAACAACCCAATGATTCGCATATTTTTCTTACATTGAAATGAATTTTTTTTTAAATTGGATAACAGAATTTAAACATGATAAACGAACGGAGGAAAATGTAATGAATTTAAATAATATAATAATGGGGTAATTTTTGACAGCGATTGGTCACTAAGCTTAACCCCTTTAAATGAACTTAGTGTGTAGTGGGTGCCTCTATCGCTAAACCGTATCACTGAGAAAGTCAAACGGGTCGTTTGCTGACACGCAACGTGAGGGAGCTAACTAAACCTGCAACGCAATCAGAACAAACCCCAATAAATATCTGAATAGTTAAATGCCCATTCCACTGAAATGGATAAATTGAGAGTTAAAATATGGACAATTTAATTAAACTTGGATGCTTTATATTTTGTAAAGGAAAATTAATATGATATCATGATTCGATGCCTGTTGCTAAATGGTCAACGCTTTCGGGTTTTATTCTAATTCAGTTACGAAGTAACTGGATCGATTCTTGTAAAGGATACATTTGTACATTGATATTCAAATTATTGCCTGTGATGTTTTTTTTTTAATATCTTTTATCAACTATATTAACGCTAAGTGAGAGTATTTTCTTAAAATTTGAGTAATAAAATTATTTTATCATTATAAAATACAAGTATGCAGTCTAACAAAGAAAATACTAATTCTTAAATATCAAAATGTAAGCAGTTTTATTTTAACTCTTTAAATTAAGCTTCGCAAAATGTTAATGACGTAAAAATGTCAAATACATTTCAAAGTACACCTCCCTCTAAATTACGTTGACTTTAATGTCAAAACTACCTGAGGTCAATCGTTAAAAAGTCAATATACCGGCATTTGACATGTATATAATTGAATACATAACTCGAGGTCCAAAATGTTTCCACGTCAAGGTAGAGGCCGGCACAGGCCTGCGCTTGGCCCGCGGGTCGTCTGATCCAGCCCGTGGACCGAAGTCGGACAAATAACTGCGTTTGCATAAGAAAAATTACATTGCTTTAAAAAATTATGATAAATCGGTTGTTGACATCGTTGTACTATATAATAAATACAATAACAGTCTATCATTGTAAAAGTATTATATTAATCTATAAAAATCACTTCTCAACTTTATGATACTTTGCCAATCTTGTAATCGAAAGGACGGTTGCGTATATCTTCTTTAGTTGAAGTGTCTAAGGTGCTGTCAGTTTTTATATTTATTTTTAAATTTATCGAGTGCGTATTGTTAAAATCTTTATATTACTTTCTCACATTTCCGATTCTAAAATCAAGGCTTAGCGTAAAGTAAGCCATTTAATAACCGAAAAATTCTGTGTTTAACATCGTCTCCCAAGAACAGAAGCATAATTAATGAAAAGCAGCCAGTTCTTGTGTAACAAACCATATTTACAGTGACAAAATTAGACGCGTAAATACTTAGTCTAACCTAGCACTGAATAAATACAATAAAATAGTTCATATTGCATACAATTGCAACTGCATTTATTCAAAAATATGTCATACTTTTTATATGTCTGTGTTCAAAATAAATCTTTTGATTAGCGCTCGAGTCCTTTATTATTAAACGTAAAATCATAATAATTTGTAAGTAAAGCAATTACTTTTTTAATTTCATTTTATCTGAAGGCAGAAAAAATTCACCCTTTAGATGTGTAAGAGTTGTAAATTTGATAGAAACACTTAGGCTCGACAAGACCGGGCCGGACCTGAAATTTTCATAAAATTTCAGTCCGTGTAGACCTCTATGTTAAGGTTTTGTTATTTTAACTGAGTGACGCAGGACCGGGCCTTTGTAAATCTGAATATTTGCATATGAAATCAGCCATAAAAGTTTCGAAGTTGTATGCTGAAAAAGGTGCCTGAATGTTATGTTATTTACGACATAAAATGGGACCGTAAAGTTATGTGGGTATAAAAGTTACTTGAACAATTTATTATATTTTTAACTCTTTTATGATCGTATCAGAAATGTTTAGCATTTGATGCTAAAGTTTCATTGATTTTCAACTGTCAAATAAATACATGATCGTTGTCATAGTTATATGGCCAAAAATAGCAATGTATTTCATTACAAAATATTTTGTTCATTATTAAGTTTATAGCTCATACGCCTTTACGCCCTTGTCAGAAATACAAATATTTAAACTCTAATTAGCTTATTTATAAGTTGACTCAGAGTATAGTTCAGAATCTGTGAGATATATAGGATTATTAAATAGTTTTCAAAGCAAATTAGTTTAAATTTCGTATAATGTATAATGACATTAGCTTCTTTTAATGCTTTACGAGGACGTGAATTCTTTATCTTATATAATTTAATAATAAAAAATGAAGATCTAAAACATTATTTTTAAAATTCCTTAAGGTACTCATTGTTGTACCTACCACCACCCGCTACAGCTTCACACTATTTTTACAGGGTGCATTCCATAGCGTAACAACGTTTGTCGTGTTCAAAGTTTTTCTAGGGATTTGCCGAGAAGAAATTCCTCAAGACTTTTTTGCATGCACTACAGTGTGCAGAATGATAAGTAAAATGATAAAGTGAAGTTGAAAATAAAGCTTTTAAATATTGGATTCTATTCTGAAATACATTGCTATTTTTTACCGTATCATAATGGAGTTCTAAAAGTAATTGCCAAATCGATCAACAGTAAGAAGATTGTTTTCGTTGGATTCGCCAGTAACTTTGCAGAAATTCATTTTCAATGTAAATCTTCTATATATTAACAGTCGATTAAATAATCACAAATATGTCTGTACTAATGTCCTCGAGTCTTTTTCTTCTTCTAAAAAATATATTTGTTAGCGTACTTGAAAATTAGTTGAATAAAATATATATACTACGAAAAATGATGATTGTTAGCAAACTTGAACATTATTCCAAAAAATTAATAATTTACAATTTAAGAACTGCAGTGCTGTCGATATATGCGCCCAGGTCGATTTCTGCTACTACGAAAAACGATTGTTTGCAAACTTAAACATTATTTCAAAAATTAAATAATTTACAATTTAAATACTGCAGGGCTGTCGATTTCTGCTACTTAGAAATATATTTGTTAGCAAACTTAAACATTTTAATTATTCTACAAATTATATTATATACAATTTAAGCACTGAAGGGCAGGGCTGTCAATTTTGTCTGTCGAGAATTTCTGGCTTATTCAATAAATAGGTTTGTAATTTATTTTTCACGCCAGTAAATTTTCTGACTACTTAAAAATGCAACAAAAATCCCCCCGTTGAGGTCAACGGGCTTAAAGCTAGTATAAATTTAATAACTTTGTTTCGCCTCTTTATGACGCATCATCAGACAGAGGTTTATTTTATTCGACTTTCAATATTTGGTTTGACGTAACAATTTGTAACATAACAAGTGGAGTAACAAAGATTACTTTTTTATTTTTATTTTATATGTAAACTTTTTTTGTTGTCTTCTAATGTGTATTATGTTCTGCTTTTTGTTTTAATTATATTTGTGAAGTGCATGGTGAATAAGCGTCAGCTTTACCGCCATGTACTGTTTTTCTCATTTGAAACAATATACAATAATTTAATAGCATTTAAGTTTTGCATATTGATAAAAAAAACTTATCATTTCGATTATAATTTATTATTTAAACAAACGAATAATTTTATGTTTCAATCGTAGTGTACTTTTTTATATAAATGATAATATGCTGTGCTTGGAAGAGAAGTGGATAAATATAAGGCTTAAAATAATTAATTATTTTTTCTTGATTAATGAATATGTTTAATTCTTCCTCGTCATTGTGATATTTTAAATACAACTTTTTCTGCATGAAATACTTGTTGACATAAATATTTATGGGTAATGAATCACGCAGAGACCTACCCAAAAAACGAAGACTTATCATTAAATTTGCCCACGTTATGGGCTTCCATAAACGTCAAATAACATGAAGTCTATTCTACCCTCTTATTCATTCACAAAAATAGAACAAAAAACAGTCAATTACGGTATATGTCTAAATCAACGGCTTTATCAATGGCCTCACTCAGCGTTTTATCTGATTAACGGCTATACAACAAAACGCAAAACCAAAACGTCCTATTCGTTTATTAGCGTTGGCTTATGTTGAGCTTACACGATACCCTAAATAAAATCAACATTCTTTATTAACTGACTTAATCCAAAAAAACTTGAAATAAACTTTTATCAATGATATTAAAACTCATTGAGTACAACCATCAATAGAAGTGTGTTAATCTTTGATAGGTAAGGCGTCTTAGAATTATTTTGTGTTTTATTTACAAAAAATTAAGCCAACAAATAACCGATTTACTTTTATTTACAACATATATTAAAAATAACGCATTTTTGCCAACATTTAGAGTATATAAACTGACAAGATTTCTGTCATCAATTTTATTCAAATGAACATGACGATATGTTACAGCAATTAATTTTATTAAAAGTGAAATAAAAAACAGTGTCACAAATCTTATAGATTCTAACTTGTTCATATTCGTTAATTGCTCATTATTATTGTTTCAATATTTTGCATCGGGCTTATTTGAACAAATATTTCCAACGTAAAGTTTTTTTGTCACAGCGTCTACTATAATTGATTATTAATATATTTATAAGATTTGTTGGGTCCGTGATTCAGCAGTTGGCTTCTGTGACTGATTTTGCGTGTTCGAGTCCCATTACGAGCAGCATTTTTTTTTATCAGCAATCAATTTATTGATTTCTGTTCAAATGCATGTTAAATTACACAATGGGTGCAAAAAATGTAATCGATTTCAGTACTATAGTGTAAATATCTTTTTTTAAATAATAACAACTCATCTGATCATAAATGTATTGCTTATAAAAGGCAATGGTTTCCAAAAGTAACATTTTTGTCAAAATATAATGTGAAAAAATGATTTTTTGTATACTTTTGATTCAATTAAATACCAACGTTTTTTTTAAATTATAAATTGAAATGGTTGCTTAATTTAAAATGAATTAATACTCAACAAGCCACAATGAGCATATTAAATATTTTAAAGCCTACCTTTAAAAAGATAGTTCAAACGGACGCTGATGACCACCACTTTTTAATTAAAAATGATATGGAAAACATTTCATTATATGAACCAATCTTAAATGAGTTCTTTCTTAGCTGAGTGAAACCTTACTACCGGAAAAGTGTAATTATTTAGTGACGTGGTAGATTGAGAATGTTAATCAATCCAAGCCAGCTGTCGTCTTTTAATGTCTGCCTACAAACGAGTGTACGGTGTTGTACGAAATCTCATTCTCCGTCGACCTAATGACCGCTAACTTTAGCTTTGGAACATAATTTAGCTTTTATTTTTCTCAAGCTGCGCTTAGTTGAAAGTTATAATCGATCGAAATTTATACAGTCAAATTTGAAAGATTTACGTGCATCAATCTCACTGGGAGAAAATCAAGATCATCAAATGTTTTTAATTACAAAAGAATAATCTAATGCAAAGCACTAACTAGCTCATTTTTTTTACTGAGAGTGGTAAATAAATAAGTACCAGGTCAGTCATTGATTTCTTCCCTATTTTATTTTATATCTGTCCTAAGTTTAAAAACCACAAGTTTTAACAACTAAATCAATAAAAAAACGTATTTATTTTCGTAAAATCCGTCGGGTAGATCAATTTTGATATAATGCTTTTAAATTGTATGAACAGTATTTCGAATATAAGTACATGTACTTGAAAATTAATTTACAAGTTAAAAGGGTGGCAGGGCGGCGCCCTGGCTCATTTTCAGGTGCCAGGTCACCGACCTGGCCCAACCTGGCCCCACTACACCACTGCTTATAGGCGTAACCCAAAATGAATTATTTTAGAGAACAGATATTCAAGACAGTACGAATTATGATTGGACAGGTCAGTAACGTTGGGGTTAGTTGTACATATTGTGTGTTGCTGTGGTCTGTCCTCACACGGGGCCAATAGGCCACGCTGACTTGATTGCAACCAAAGCTAACTTCACGGCATTTGAAAAGTTTGTCAATTTATATGGGGATCGTCACAACCTTGACTCCTCTCTATAGTCATTAAATTCGTCTACATCGACGAGCTCTCAGTATACGGACTATACACAAGATACTAATATCAACTTGATTTAAGTGCTTGAGCTAGTCACACTTTTATTATTATTATTATTTTAAGCACATTAGTGCATGGTTCAAAATCAGTCTCGTGCAATTCTGCTCGGGCCATGAATGTGAGGGGTAAACTCTTTTTTTTCTGTTGATAAGAGTTGTGGAAGGCGGCCATTAAACGTTGGCTGCATATACACAACGGGTGGTGGTGGGAAACCAACTTGTACATATTCTGTAATTACGCTTTAAATATAACTATTAGAAGTTGTCATATGAAAATATATCATTAATTGATTTCAACGTTATTAAATTTACAGCTTATTTTTGTGATTGTTTCAGAGATATTTCCAGTAACTTATTATTTTATAAAATTTCAGGTGCTTTAATGAAGTACAGAATATAGTATTTGTATGCTATTTTTTTATATCTTATGAAGAGTTTTTATTCATTCAGATACTTTATAATATTTCCAAAGAATAAAAATATCATTATAAATTATGCTTTTATTAATTAATTATCAAGCTTAAAGTGGCATACATGCATGTACAAATATTTTGTTGCAATCTTCCGTTCCTTTATAAGTGGGTATAGTTGTGGGGGACTGAGAGAATGAAATTGGGGGATGATGGGGAAAAAAACTCTAGAACAAGAAAAAAAAAGAAAAAGTGTGGTGTCCGGCGCGAGAAGATAGAAGCATTAGGTTGTAATTGTGGTTTTTGTGGATGTAGCATTCGCTTCATTGAGAAACTTGTTAAGTGAACATTCAGGGCTACGGATCACATTTACAGGGTGTTTTGGTAAAATATTTTGACACTTTATTATTTGGAATAATAAATTTTTGCTTACAGTAAAAACTTTCCTCGTTCATTCTGCTGCTATACCCTTCGAGATGCTGATCACATACTCTTATATTGATAACAACAACAAAGAGGAGGAATTGTTAATCAGATAGGACAAACGGTTAAATATTTTAGGAACATCAGATAAGGCATATTGGTTATATTTAATATTGGTTTTAGCAAATAACCAATTCGTAATTAATATTGTAAACGTGAGCTTTTTACGATGAAATAAACAACGCATCATAAAACAGATACCAAAGAATATTTATTTTTTTGACACTGTTATAAACTTGCACCATTATATTTATATATTAAAAAACTGAGCTCGTCACAGATTTTATATAAAAAAACAATTCATGCATTATTAAAAAGTTGACAATTGGCATAGTTTGCAATTCGCAGTATTAAAAAAATGATATTCGTGGAATCATTCAATAAATGTAGATATTCGTTTTATATTCATGAAATAATTTCTTGTGTGCTTTTTTTATACACGAATAAATAAAAAAAAGCGATCATGACATGAAAATTGGTGAAATAAAAACAATTTCTATTATATTGTATATGACAAGTTTCATCCCTCTTATCACAGTAGAATTAGTTCGGAAAATAAAAAAATAAAGTTTCTTATACCGATGGTGTTTTGTGATTCAAATCTTGTTACATTTCATAGTTATTCTCGGTTTTGTGGTTAAGGAGAATACAATTATACCATTTGACCGATTACTGCGTCCTATCTTATTTGCTTTATTTAAAGGGTTCCTAATGAATCACTCTCTTTATTGCTTTATAAAGCAATAAAGAAGGCATAAAGAATGACAAAGCATTGATAATAAATATCCAACATGTTGGTAAATAAAAGTAAATATACTCAACAATTTGTAACATGGCAACGAATTTATGTTATGGTAGAGAATTTTTTATATTGAAAATAATGACGCAGTAATTTTTGCAGCGTTTTTCTTTGCGATAAATTGAGCTTTGATATTTTTTTTGATTTTTAAACTATTGATGATTAATTATTTTTGTTGTTCCCAATTTATAAACAACTAGTTACTTTTTAGTAAAAAAATGTTTGAATAACATCGCGTCAATTGCAAGCTTCTAACTCCAAAATAATTTAAGAAAAAAAATATGTTCAATAAAGTTGAGTTTGTGACGTACATTCATTCACATTTTAATAGTACGATACTCTATATCAAATTTGAGTATTTAAATATCAATAAAATATGTATGTTATACCATTGTAAATCTTTATCACAATTATGCACAGTGGACAGATAAGTCTCAGGCAGCTTTGTGTTGACTCAAAATAGTAAATTCGCTTATTTTATTAAATGAATGGTTGCCGTGAAACAGCGGTTATATACATAACGGGTGGCGTTGGGATAACTACCTTGTATATACTAATGAATAGTTTGATATTCGATACACAACAATATTTATCTAGTATAATTTAGATTTATCTAAATAAACCGACTTATCAGATAATTTGCCAAAGAGTCTAGTCTAGACTGGAGGAGACACTAATGTTCGCAATTATTTATTGAATATTTATAGCTTTTTTTATATAATATTCAAAGCCTTCCAGGACCTTTTTGCTCGGTATTTTTATTGTTTCAAATGAATTTATGCATTCAATTATATTTCGATTTCTTTAAGGGTCCGTGGTGCAGTGGTCAACACCGCCACCTTCCATGACGGATCTCACAAGCTCGAGTCCTAGTACGAACAGCATTTGTCAAATCGATTTCTGTTCGAAGACATGGGTGCATGTGTAATCTAAAAAAATCTCTTCTACCCTTCCAATTCTAAAATTATCAGGGCGAAGCGAGATCGATTAGATAACCACTAGCCCTACCTAAGTCCTATCCCACTGTTCGAAAAAAAACTTTTGTTGAGATACCTCTATTAGAAAGTCATATGCCCCACATTGAGAACCGATATGGATTAGAAAAAAAAGCTTGAGTAAAAAGCTTGACAAGAAGTGAATTTCGGCACTTTTTTTCTTTAAAATAAGCATTATATATATTTCTTATTACAATGGTACATTTTCAGCAACAAAAATATGTTGATATGTAACATGAACCAAAAAAGCAATTTTCATTGATGTCAGCTGAAATTTCATTTATATTTAATCCAATGAAGATCGCAACGCTAAACCTGCATGGGAGTAAGAAGCAAGTTCTAGTTTAGTTCAGAATGCCGTAAAGGAGAAGAGGCTTACCAAAGCCTTGTAATGCATTCTGCAGCTATATAAAGATAACGCCACGGTTGACGCTCCGCCTCCTGCACTTTCTAATAATGCAATTTTCTACACCAATCTACTTTAGAGATCATTTTATTACATACTAGTAACAAGGTGAGCCAAAAAATTCTCTCCAAAATTAAAAAAAAAAAAAAAACACTCATAACAATGGTTGTCAACGAACGGTTACGAAAAATGTGTTTTTTTAAACTAAACTTTACTAGATTTAAACAATTATAAGTTTTTTTAATCACGTTTAAATTTGTGATAATTTCTTAATAGTTTCCGCGAAAAGGGACTAAGCAAAAAATAACAATCACACTTTACATATAAATATTGAAAATATGTCAACGTATTATTTATTATAAATAAAAATTACACTGCTGTTGCTAATAATGTAAAATTCCCAAATATACAAAACTTTGCGTGAAAGAAAGTTTAAAATACTATAAAAAAGTATAAAAGAATTGACCACCTTGAAATATATCATCACAAGAATCAAGTGATCTTGTTTTCTAATTTATCTTCATTTTAAATTTCTAATTGATCGGAGAATTTTCCGAGTCTATCGTTACATTATCATACAACTAAAGTTTAACGAGTTTGATAGCAGCACGGCCGCTAAGCGCGAGTAGCATGCAAGCATCGCGACGTCCTTCGCACTTTGAGACGACGCCATTCGGAAAGCTTAAATAGTATCCAATAAGCAATCTATTGATATCACTTTCATACAATGTTAATTATCAGTTTTTTATGATATAATATAGTAATTTGCTAGATGATGCATATTTAAAAGTATTGACATATATTTATGTGTAGTTAAAATTTTAATGATTGTATGTTTATGCTTACAATATAAATTCAAAAAAAAAACTCAAACTTATTACTGGTCCTACAGAAATAATTTATCATAAAAAAATCTGATCCAATTAATGTGTGTGTATTAGAGGTCTGCACGGGCCCGGGCCCGGGCCTGGCCCTCGGGCCTTTACCCGGCCCGGCCCGCGGGCCGGGTAAGGATTTTTTTTTACCATGTCCGCTCCCAATGTGGAGCATATGGACTCCTAATGGAGTTTATCTCAACAGAAGTGTTTCTACGAGAACTGCTTGTTACTCAGTTACTCAACCTCTCTTTTTCCAAAGAGAGTAGGGATAGAAGGATAGGGCTAGGACAGGATTAGTGGTAAGCTAATCGCTCTCGATATAGGATAGGATGGGTGAGAGGGGGGAATTCAAGACATCACATACATCCATGCCTTTAAACAGAAATTCATAAATCTATTGAAAAATCAATTTATAAAACTGTCCGTACCGGGATTTGAACCCGGGCCCTCCGTAGCCGAAGCCAACAACGTTGACCACTCGACCACACAGGTGGCATCGGAAAAATATTTCATACTATGTTCGTGTCATAAGTCAGCCATGATGATTTTTATTACTACCAGTTCTAAAGAGAATCGTAAATTGTTGTAAATTTGTAAAAAACGGGCTTTTTTCGGGCTGAAGAGTATGAATCTGGGCTTCGGGTCGGGTTCGAGTAACAAGTGTGGTATTAGACTCAGGCCCGGGCAGGGTTGGGCCTGAGTTTTTCGGGCTCGGACCGGGTAATTTTGTAAAATTTCGGCCCGTGCAGACCTCTAGTGTGTATATAAGAAAATGTGTATGGAAAGGCTTTATATTGTCTTTTAAGTACAAGAGCATGTCAACAGGGCTTGATATGAAGTCATTTGTTGTCAAATTACAAGCAAAATTTGTTTCTAACTAAAAATAATAACTGTACAGTAAAGTATCATGATTTGTGTTTTGTTCGGATGAATCGGTAGTAAGTGCCTCAACTTTAATAATAATCAAATCTATTCTTAATTATACACAGGCTTTCGAAAGTCATCCATTATCTAAATTTCACTAAAGCGTTTGAAATAAAGTTGCTCAACAGTAAAAGTCAAACTTGTAATTGATTTTGGATAAAATGTTTTTCTTTGACCTAAATCATTGATTTGATTTTAAATTAATGAATAACAAGAAGAAAGTACTCGAAAATGTTTCATGGTTTCTTTGTATAAATTAATAATATTTCTTAAGAAATCATAAAGTTTATTGATACTTTTGGACATATTTTAAAATATTGATTCAAGTTAGTAAAGAAATTTAAAATTGAATTTATTATAATTATATCCTACATATCATCGTCATAATTCCGTATCATTAAATGAAATAGTGCCTGTTCAATAAAAAATATTATTTTTATTATGTATTCAACAAAATGATTTGCACAATATATTTTATTACGAACTTAATATATAATATTTGAATAGTATTCTACCATAAAATAAGTTTTGTATTAGAATATACAGGGTACTTAAAAATGTGGCTTAGCTTGTGAAAATCGTATGTAATTTTTGTTATTTTATTTTTTATACACAATAATGCATGTCTAAAAGATGTGTCACGTGCAATGTGTAATGTGAGCTGTGAATATTTGTATACGGTAAAGTTTGGCCACAGTATTGATAAAAATACAATATCTTTTAACGTTTTTTTTTAATTTATAAACACTCTCTATTTGGAATCTATCGCCATTAAGCGGTTCTTCCGAGAAACTCTTTTCCCGCCAGCCTATTTGCTTTCTTCCTAGACATCCCGTAGCTCAACCGAATACATCATATGGATGATCATCAGTGGCTTTCCACTGTAATTGTATTCATCCAGTGTGTATGTATCTCACTTGGGGTATACGCAGCACATGTCCAAGCCAGAGAAATCGTCGATTCTTTTTATTTTGATCGTACTAAGGTACTGGTTAGTTCGCTCTCTTTACTCCGTAGTCCTGACAAAGTCGAACTACCTTATCTTTGTTTTCAATGCACAGTCTTTGGTAACTCTGTGCTTTTGTAAGGTGCCATGTCTCTTAACTGTAAATCAACACATTCGACTTGCATGCATTGGACAAGTGGAACTTTTCTTTTGAGTCAGTAAATAGGAATATGTAATATTCAACATTACCCCACTACGTAATACTCTTTTCTTATTACTTTAAAAGTATCTTGATTGCTTACGAGCAAGGCTTAAAGTGGCGTTTAATCATTTGAATGACTCTCAGCAGTAGGCATGTACTTAATTTAAAAATACATGGGGCTCGCGGTGCATTTGTGAACGGGCTAGTACCCTCTCAATAAAATCCATTCAATATATTCCAAGTCAATAAACATTAATATTTACCTACTTATAAGACTTTATAGGTATTTATTTACACATCAAATTCATAAAAAAATAAATCAGCTTAAGTTACTTCAATTTAAAATTGATTACGGTTGTAAAGAAAATAATTACTCTAACAGATTTTTGAAAATACTACCAACTAAAAATAGTTTAATGCATCATCAAAAAAGTGAGAAAAAGTGTGTGTGTATGTGTGTGTGTGTGTACTGTGTAGGTATTTGGTGCGCTCTGCATATATTTTGCGCTACCGACGGGCAAGTAGATTAAGACACATGAGTGATTAAAAACTAAATCATCCTAAAAATACAACAAATATAAAAAAATATTTTTCTAAGTACACGGATAATTTAAAGCCAAAGGTTGTGTTCTAAATGTTTTTTTTTAAATTTTTGTGCTCATATGTTTTTTAATAGGCAGGTGTAGCGTAAAAACTTAAATAAAAATTGTAAAGCCAAAAACAACAGGGGATAGCAGTAATACTATGTACAATTTTGATGTAGCATCATATGACTTGTATTGAGTAAACTATTCATGTTTTCTTTGCATAGTCTTCATTTGGCTCTTTCCCACACAAATACACATTGTATAAACATATTTAACTACCCTTAGTAACCGATAAAGATAATGCATATATTGTATTCATTATATTACCAATTTTGTTCAACTAATAAGTTTTCAACTATAAAATAAACTATTGTAATGCTATTTGAAACAAAAGTCCCAAAAAATCAGACGTTTATCATGATAAATTCGTTTGTTTCTTCAAGCACTATCTATATCTTGAAATTTTGTAAAAATGTGTTTGTTTCTTTTCAGTTTGCAAAAAACTTAGTTTAAATAATGATTCAGAGTGTATAATTTATTCTCTTAATCAAAAAAGGACAAAGCTGATTCTTTCAACTAACAACTGGTAGCATTGAACAAACTATTCATTGGGGAGAGAGCCACTTCAACGCCATCTATCGACAGCCTGCTGAGACAGAAGGGGGGCTTCATTAAAATGCATTCTACAGCCATGTTGCAAATAAACGAGTGCAATTATGCGACAATCATCGCATTGTGAGAGGCATCCGTCTAAAGAGTTGTCTACAAAATAGTTGAGATATGCTACTGTTGAAAATAAAATTGCTTAGAATGTCGTAAAACATCTAAAATATTAGTAGAAATAAAATATGTTTGTGATTATTATTTTTTCATTTTCATTCAACTGATTTTTTAAAGTTAACCTCAACCACAATCAATAAATACAATTCGGCATACAGTAAAAAGCTTGTAATTTACGTAACACGATGCTATAATTATTATGATATTAAACATCTGATGTAAATAGCATTTCTTATTAAATAGTGTGTTGTTATCATGTGAGACATGGCATTTATGTATATTGTAAGCTTAACAGTTGAATAATTGTATACAATAGTTACATAAATATAATTCACAATCGATGACATTTAGTCTTATTTAAAAAAAGGAACATAGTAATTTCTATTAAAAAAATATTTTAAAAGTACTTTAATATCATTTTTAATTCGTTTACTATGCTAGTAAAAATGTAAAAATATTCGTATCGTTATGAATTTCCCGTTGATTACTTTATAATAATAATAACATGTATAATACTCAATGTACTATTTTATTGGAAATATAATAATAAAACACAAACATACAACTACAAGTTGAAACTGTTCGATTTTAATTTTATACTATTTAAGTTTTTTAGAGTAATTGCTTTTTGATAGTTTGTTGTTTGCTCTTATAGCAATTTTTAAGAAAGTAGAAGTATTGAAATACAATATTTATTTTGGCACGCTAGTTTTTTTTCCAAATTCATTCTTGATTCCCTATCGCAGAGTCGCAAAAACATAATCTTTATATTGATACCGGTGACCAGTCTGTGAAATTTCAATGTTCGTAAATTTCCTAAAAGAATAAACAAAAATGTTTTATTTCGTTGACAGTTGGAGATGAAAATTGCACCGATACATATTCCAGCATCCATGATAGATCTGCTTTCATAAATTTTCACGTCCGCTTTAGCACTTGAGTCTATTCTCTTTAGTGTTGGCAATTGAATGAAATCTGTATTTTTGTATCGCGTTTTTATGGTATCTGGAATCTTTTCAAGTTGCACTGTTGGCAATTCAATTAATTCCAGTTTTGTTACTGAGTTGGGGTTGATGAATAAGGGTGAGAAACTTGGTGAACTTTAGGTTTTTACTGTTTACACAATGTTCAATTTAATGAAATGTTTTAATATCCACTAGAAATGATTAATGGAAGCTATATATTATTCTTTATAATTGAGATTTAAAATCGATACATTTAATGCTACTAATGAAACATTTAATGCTACTGTTGAAACATTTACAACAGACAATTTCGGAAAAGATACAGATAACAATTTTTCACTTTTAAGGTGTTCACTGTCAATACTTGGTGGAATGGCATTATAATAAAAATAATAAAACATTTTTAGTACTTTTTCCACATAAAATTTATTAGATCAGGACCGGTTTCGCTCATCGCGAGCATTATCAACTGATAAGAAAAATACATAAACAGTGATATTTATACAAATTTAAATTGAAATAAAAAGGTGTAAGCATTTGTAAGAATTGATATGGTTTTTAAAAATGTCTTTTTCAGAATCTTCATTACTGCTGATTTTGTTGAAGTACATCATTGCTTGAAAACGGGAAAAACACCAAATCATCATCAGGATATTTACTTTAGTAATGTAGTGTTTCACATTGTGTAAAAATTTCCCAAATTTTAATTGTGTTTATAATTGATATCGTTTGCCACTTAGATTTATTATTCTTTGATGATGATTTTTTAATTGTTATGGGTGTTAAGCATTTTAATTTTGTGTAATTATAATGTAATTTGCTAATCCTTTAAATTGTTAATAGTTGCTTACACCTTTTTATTTCAATTTAAATTTGTATAAATATCACTGTTTATGTATTTTTCTTATCAGTTGATAATGCTCGCGATGAGCGAAACCGGTCCTGATCTAATAAATTTTATGTGGAAAAAGTACTAAAAATGTTTTATTATTTTTATGATAACAATTTTATTTTTTCCACCAAAAAAATACTTTGATAACAATTTTTAAAAGTTGGAGTATGTACTTATATCACACATTTTTATTATTGCCATAATGTTATCGAATAAAAGTTTTATACAGATAAAACTAGAATTTTCAGGATCTGATGGGTAGGAGGGATTTTCAGAAATTTGTGCCTTCGATACAAAATCCATAAACTTTTCGAATTCTATTCAACCCGCAAGCATTGCAACCGAAGACAATAAATACTATGTTAAAAAATTGACTCTGGTTATCAGCAACAAAGGATTATATCAACAAAATCCTGAATGAGTTTAACACATTTATCAACAATACAAATATTTTTTTTGCGTATATGAATTTTTAAAAAAGATTTAATTTGAGTATATGTATACATATGAGTAAACTTTGATAGTTTATTTTATAAAACTGGGCCACCATCGTGGCAGAACCATGGACGTCAAAACTCGGGCATTATAAGAACTGTAAGGAAAACGGAGACCTGATAAGTTTTATACAAAATTAATAGAATAGACAATACATTTGAATTCTACGACATTAAGAGTACAAAACTAAAACTGAACGTTTATCTCAAACTAAGAAACTTACAAAAGAAAAATTAAATAATAAATATCTTTTCCTAAGCCTAAACAACATAATTGTTTAAATTTACCCTCAAATTGCACTTATTTGGTTTATAAATAATGAAATAAAAAAAAAACAATTTACGCATGTCACCATTTTAGTAAACGACTATGTTAAGAGTAAAAAGCTGTTTTATTTTTCATCCACTGTATACAATACATATTTTTTTCGTGATCTATTACTTTATTTTACGTATAGCTATTATCAAGATTTTTTTTAAAATTACTTAATTCAACAAAGGTATCTGAAAAATATATTTTTAACGAGTCACTTACAACTAGGGCTTCCAATCCTGCAATCCTGGAAAGTTTTTGAAAACAGGCAACCAGGCAAAAATTTAGGAAATATGTTGCATGTTAAGTTTTTAGTAATGTATATTTCTGTTGGTAACAACTGCAATTTCAAACAAATATATCAATACCAATTTTACAAAAAATACAGCCAATTGGCATCGCAATACCGGGGGACTAAATCCAAATTGGCGTTTTGACAGTTTAAAATGTCAAAAATATATCATAATCATAAACGGGTGATTTTCATTGTTTCTTTGAATAATAAATACATCATTGCATAATCAAAAAGCTAATAAATTTTTTGATTCTTTTTTTTTATACCGAAAATTCAATTTTGGCTAATTTCTAATGTCGAAATACGGAAATTTTTCAAATTAAAAACGAACATTTCGGTATTGGAAAATAACACGAATACAGGGATTCCGGTTTCAGTAAAACCGATTTTGCAATCCCTAGTTGTTGAGCCTAGTCACTAATATCTACTATCTACCATAAAAAATATACATACGGTATGCGCCTCTCGGTTATATTGGAAAGTGGAAAGAGTATGTTTATATGGGTGCAACCACACTTTTCGCTCCGAGTCTCGCCTCTGAATAATATCATCCATACATCAATGTCGGGGCTGATTTTTCCAACAATCGAAAATTATTCTAACGGAAACGCGCGTGTCATCGCACCCCAGTCTCCTGCACCGCGCTATCAGTGTCGTGCTCATTGCCTCATATTAAAAGAAACCATTCATATCTGACAACGGCAAACTAATTTTTATAAATGCATTTATTTGGTATCGTGTAGGCATCTGTTTGAGGTTACAAAAATTCACCAATGAACATGGTGTGCTGGCATTAAATATAAATAACTGCATGTATTACATGTAGATATTAACACTGTTTGTCACTTGGAATAGATAATTAGATTACAAATCTATATATATTTTTGGGCATTAGGTTATAAATGATTTCACTTCAACGCGATAACTATCATCGTAAAGATTAAGAAATCTATTGTTTTTTGTAGTAAGGTTTCATCAATTTGTTTTTTCATGTAGATGTTGCAAGTTCCTGGAATAATTTAATTCAATTTCATTTTATTAAGTATTTATATTTATCGATTTCGTAATCTTCATAATGATAAAAATATTGTTTTTATATTGGCAATATTAAGAAAATCAACCGAGCTAATTCAGGTAAAATCTTTTTATCTAGGTCAGTGCTTGATTAACTAATTCAATTGATTTTTGGATAACGCTTCTTGTTACATTGAAAAAACAAATCGTTTTTATATAAAAATTATGTTTGCGAATTAAATATAAACTTTCATCCTAGATATTTCACTAATTCAGTAAGGTCAGTAAATAAATAAAAAATAACGGTAACATAAAGTATTGAAATGACGTGGTCGAGTGTTCAATGCCATTGGCTAGAGTTTCGGTTTTACAGAATTACTTTTCCAATCAGTTTATGGATATTTGTTTGAAGACATGGACGCCCAAAATTCTGTCCCACCCATCAAATTCAGAAAAAAATAATTATTTGAATTATTATTTGCTGTTCCTATTCTAGCCATATCCGAGTTAACCTGTTTCAAATAAAATGACAGTTTAAATATTAACATTCAGCTGAGAAGCATCCATAAAATATCTTATCAGATAATATCTCTTTCAGAGGCATCCTCAGACAAGCAAAAAACACAATAAATATCCTATTAATTTACCTACTATACTACATTTGATTTGATACTACCTAAATAAATAAATATATGCCTTTTTCAATAGTTCAAAAATGCATTTATTTTAATTCCTGTAGAACAAAAATAAAAATAACTGTCAATATGTTCAGGTATTTAATCGCTTAAATTTAATAGGTTTAGTCCAGTGAGCCACTGCTGACGCCCTCACTGATTTTCCCCGCCATTCCTTTCCGGCGAGACGCTCAGAGATTTTCATTTAGGGAAGCAAACCGTCAGGGATATGTCTGATATGAGACCAATTCCATGATATCCGTAAGCGGATTAGTAACTTCGACTCTTTTTATTATTTTATTATTGATATGACCATATGACAAGCAACAGCGATATTGATTACTCATTTCTATTCAGCTTATATCAGAACATATCTGTGAGCTTTTCCATACACCAAAAAAAATCCGATAGAAGGTAAACGTGTCATATTCTTAAAGTTAAAATAAAATACAAAGTATTATAAAAATTAGTAACATTGTGATTTATTATATTAATTTAATTTGAATTAAAAAGGAATTTCCACAAAGTTGCATCAGATCTAACGAAATTATTACAATATTATGGGTTTTTTGATAGTATATAAAAACATTTTTATAATATTTTTTTAAATTTCAATTCTATAGGTACATAGATCACATTCAATCAAAGGTTTACTTGTTTACATTTAATCAACGTTAGTATTTTTTATTATTATTGGTCACTTATACTATAACATATTTATTAATAAGAATGTGCAATTATTATAAATATTATATTCACAAAAATGTGAAATAGCTGTTTTCCTTCGGCTGACGAAGGAAAATTAAGTTTGTGGAAATGTTTAAAATATAAAGAACTCTTTGAAATTAAGCCTGCAGAGTATCTAAGGAATAGTGGCATCCCAAAGTAAATTACATAAAATATTTATTTTAATCCAGCAATAGTATCATAACACATAATATTTATTATTTGCTGTTATTAACAAGGTCTATTTTCACTGTCGGTCGTCATCATAAAAATGAAGTATCAAGGTCTTTAAACAGTGATTAAAAACCATTAAATTACAATGCCTTACACATTCCCCCTTTCAAGGCTGTCACATTCTCTGTACATAATTGTTTCGTTGTTATATATTATAGATAAATTTATATCGGTTCCATGGTGCAGTGATCAGCGTCGTTGACTTCTGTGACGGATCTCACGGGTTCAAGTTCCAGTAAAAACAACATAATTTTCAATGGAACTATAGATTTCTGTTCGTAGGCATGGGAGTTGTGGCGTTTGAAAATTCCCTTGTATCATTCTAATTTAATGACATAGCGGTAAGCTTACCACGAGTCCTGTCTAAGCCAAATCTTTTTATACCTACTCTCTTTGAAAAAAAGCTTGAGCATCTGATTACTAAGCAATTTTCGTAAAATTTGTTTTATTAAAATACCTGCATTAGGAGTCCATATACTTAACATTGTGAGTGAACATGATCAAAATGTGAACAAATTAACAGTATTAAGTCTCTGTTCAGTGTTTTTTGATTGATTTAAAACGTTAAAATGAAAAAATATATCTACTTATATGCGTTTATTCGAACGGTATTACATACTTCTCCCTGTAAGCGCAATGTTATAGTATAGCTATATAGAGTTGCCTTAGAGCTTAACTTCGTGTATGAAGGGAGACCCCAGTCGATTACTTTTACCCTAAAGCCATATTTTTTTCACGGGAAATGTGTACATCATGGAATGAGGCAATTTTCTGTTACTTTTTTCTTCACTCTCATACGAAGAAGCTATCTCGATAATTAAACAGTATATTGCAGTCCATACCGCCCTCTGATAACATGCTGTAATTACTACGAATGTTTTGCTTTGTGTGTCAAAAGATAAATAATCACAAATATATAATTAAAAAGTTAATATTTTTAAACGTTGTTGTATACATTAATTTTTATCTATATTTCGAATATGTTTGTTGCAATCACTTACATAATTACTTGAAAAACGGGCGACAGTCGAAATTGGATCATTAAATACGAAATCATCTCTCTGGGAGCTTTTTGGCACGATTTTAATAGTATGTATCTAGCCTTAGTTACATTTAAAGTGTAGTAAAATATTGAGAATCTAATATTGCTTAAAATATTTATAACGCGCATCTTTGTATCGGGGCAAGAACATGATAAGTGAATCGATTGAATTGACTTTTACTTGATATAACTCCATTTCAATACGGTTAAAAAATATAAAAGTGTTTGTAGTAGGCTTAAACATAGTTCTGATGATAGCGTACGCCAAAAAAGCTTTTAACCAAATTTACAAAAAAAATAATAGAACTAAACATTTTGATATTTTCTATCGTATATTTTATGATATGTGAATTTGCTGATTTGTATTTTGTTATGAAAGGTGCTCATGAAACAGCGACTGCGTACATATTACGGCTAGTAATAGGACATCCAACTAGCGTGTTGTTTTTATGCAAAAAAGCAATAAATATTACTTATACAACAAGTATATTTATTTTTATAAATAGAAAATTAAATTAAATACAAGAATAATTTACTAAAACCCGATAATATATACTTATTTCATGTTAATATTCATAAATAAAAAAAATATTATCAGTCAATTGAATATTGATAATCTAAGGAAAAAATATGTTTTAATGTGACTCAAACAGCATCTAAGTTTTTAACCACCACAACAATAGATTATTTTAGTATTCGATTTGACAGATCATGATACTGATGCAGAATAAATCATGCAGACATGCGATTGGTTTTTAATAAAAGACGATGATACGAACAGATACAATTCTCCCTTCTTAGGCCAAAGACTTCCTTCCGCACACCCTTATTTGATTAGTTTCCCTAGTAAGGGCGTGTTATGCTAGTGTTGACTGCCTTGTTTGAATTGCATGAAAAATGTGTTTACTTTTATTTACGAGATATTTTCTTTCAAATATTGTACCCACTTTATACGGAGTTATATTGAATTATTCTGATAATGTTTGGCTTTGCAATTTGGCTTTATTACATGGAATGCAATTTTTCAAGTCGGTTGTAAATTTCAGATAAAAACGAAAATGGTGAATAAAAAAAAACGATTTGCATTATATACATAATATGTATATATTATTTAGCAGTTTTTTTAACACACGTTTTGTACGTCCAAAAAGTATAATAATTGAAATTCATATTCAAAATAAAATTTACTTTTATATTATATAATACAACTACAGTTTATAAATACTGTTTTATTATACAATTCAAATTATCATGTATTTATTATGTAAAAAATGTATTGTACGCATTTTAGTTATATATATATATATTATATATTAACGTCAATATATAAAATCAAATTAAATATTATTTAATAGTATATAATATAACGCCCACTTTCGTAAAAAAATATTTATTTACGACATAAAGAAGCCACGTAGTTTTTTTCTAATCTTCTTTAAACATAATTTTATTCTGAAATCGAACAAAACAAGTTTTTTTTTATTAAAATGACAAATGTCAAATTAACTGTCAAGATTGTAATAAAAACTTTGAATAAAAACAACTGTTTAAAGTAATGCGTTATAATAATATTACCAATAAAAAGAATTATACTGTATTCTTAAAAAAATAACCAAAAACGTCATTCACATACTGAAATTCAATTCATTTACATTTTATCATTGGTTATAAATATATGAATGCTTTAGTTATTATGTCAGTTTAGTTAAATATTGAATGACATTTAAATTGGTTTATTAAAAAAACTCAAATTAAATGCACTTGCAGGCTTTGGTTGTTTCCTTTGCACGATATCTTTTTTTCATTGTTCATAATGTTTCGATAACTGATTGATGGGAACCATTAATATATATTTTTTCTCATTCACATACATGTATAATATTTAATTCATAGCCGCTCCTAATGTGGAGTATATGACTTTCCAATGGAAATATCTCTAAGGGAACTGCTTGTGAATCAGTTGCTTGAACTCTTCTTTTTCGAAGAGAGATTATGTATGGAATAGATACGACTTAATTGAAAGAATTCTGTTCTACTGGGCCAACGACGTTGACCACTGCACCACGGACTAGATTTGTATATATTCGGATAAAATCTGCAAGTATTCTGGCTAACTCTTCATTAACTTCAAATTAACATCCCCTCAGTGCAATTAATCTCAAATATTTCAGAAGTACATATCTTTTACTTTTCGAGAAACCTTTCAGATCGGGTTTTCGTAAATGGATAATTAATTTCTGGCCTTTTGTTTCTATTCGAATCCTTGAATTGTACAGAAGTCATTAGTGCCACCTTTTCAGACATATTCATCAGCTTTAAGATTGGCCAAGAAGAATACACTAATCCTTGGAACGACTTAAATGCTTTCCTTTGAAAGAAAAACATTTTCCAAGCGGCGAGCGTTTCCAGCCGAGATGTGCGACTTCTTACGTGACCGTAATTATCGCAATTCTTTGCACAAAGAAAATTATCAAACCGCTGCACAATAATTTCTCCTTTGTATTTCTACTTTAAAAATGTTCATTTTTGCAGCGAAGCCTTTTTGAAACAGAAAAAGCTTTGCCAAAAACACTTAAGAACTATTGTTTCAAAATAGTATTATTTTTGACTTGAATAATAATAATAATAAAAAAAAAACATTTTTACCTAACTGATCTTTTCCTTTAATGTTATTTAAATATAATATTCGGGTTCTATGGCACGTTGGTTAGTGTTGTTGACTTCCGTGCCGGATCTCACTTCAAACCATTACTCTTTCATAAAAGCGTGAGTGTTTATGGAATACCCCATTTGTCCAACATATCTTAAGTAATAAATACAAATGATTTATGACACGTCCAAGATTAAAATTCATAGATATAAAAACGTAAATAGGTATTATAAAACGAACGTTAATTTTGCACTGGTCAGGAAAAGTAATTAATTTTATCGTGTTACACTTGTGACCAGGGCTTATACAAAAACCGTTTTTTGACTAAATCGTTCTTTAAATTTTAATATTTCATAACACTTTGCTTAACCCGGCATTCAAAGATTCACAGACAAGTATAATTCAATCTAAATATCGGATTAACAAATTGTTTATTTAATATTTATAACAAAATATAATGAAATTTAATCCAATGTTTTCATTCGGCGGTTGACTAATTAATTATATCTGCACCATGACTGACTATTTAACTAAACATTTTATTTGTAATCAAATCGATTTCAAGTAAAAATACTAACAATTTTATTTCAATAACTAATAATTTTAATATTTGAATCCGTTTACCAAGTTGAACCGGCTTTCGAATGTCGCAAATTTTGTCAAAACCGGGTTTTCGAAAACCGACAAGCCCTACTAGTAACCAGTCAATCCGTGATATGTACGTTTATATTTAGGTACTAGATTTTCCTGCCCACACTTTGTCGCGTTAAAGTCATGATAATAAAATAAACAAGGGATTGATACGGCTTATGGTCGTAAAAGTAAAACAACGGCAGCCGACCGATACGAAAGGCTAAGCTTCGTTTATGATGCAATTTACACGGAAGGTCGTATGCTTTATTTTACTTGCCACTTGACATAATAATATATGCGTACATGCGGAAGGCGTATTGAAATGATACCAAAACTTAATGATTGTTATAAAAATGGTCACTTTATAGTCATTCGCATAAAATGAATAAGCTTTTTGGAAATTTCATTGTATTTTTGAATATAAAAATAACGTTCATTTAATACATAAAAGAAAACACTTGTCGTCAAATTTATTGAAAGTGTATTTAAAATTTCCTTTCTTTGATCAACGATACTCGCTATCTGTGTATGAAATCCTTTTAAAGTGTCTCAACCAAAGTTGTTTAATTATAGTTGTTATTTTTTTCCAATGACGTTTATCAAGGAAGCTTTTTCTATAAAAATCTTATTGGCAAGCTAATCGCTTGTGCCTAACACTGCTTTAAGGAAATGCTGGGTTGAAAAGAATGACTTGAACACACACACATATATATATATATCGATTTATACGCCAATACATGAAAGGGTCCACATGGAAATTCAAGCCGGTTGACACTGCAACTAAACATGATGAATTCTCAAAACCGTTAACTATACGGCAACAATGCCAGCTTTCAGCTGACTACGTGAATAATGGTTCAATTAATATTATTTTAATCAAGGTTTCGTGTATCATTCAGATAATATTGTTTCAAACTTCTGATTTGAAAAAATACGTGTTTTGATCAAATTAAAATGTAAGTGCTTATTATTTAGATCAGGCAAATCAGTGTCGTTTACCACTACAGATCAAATTAAATACTGCCCATCAAGCAACGGGCAGCATTACAAAAACACTTTTATAAAGAGTAACCATTTTTTTAATGATATACCTATTTATAAAATAACATCACGCAAATACAATAATGAAGGTATTGAAATCATATAATACACAAAATCTGTTGAATAAATAAATTGAACAGTTTATATTTTTTGAAGAATTTCGATTTTTCGGATGACTGATTTAGATGATGGATAATCGTGTGAATGAAGAAAACTTTTTTTGCTTAATTTTATTATCATAAGAAGTATGATATACAGATAAAACACACAACACAATAATTATATTCGGGACCTCTGTTATTATGGATACATAATCAAATTTTATTAAGGTGTGTTTTGAACTGAAGCAATATTATTATTACGATATTTACGAAATCTGCTACGCATATTAATAATTGCAAAGTCATGTTTATACTTTTTACTATTAACTCTGTTTTAATGAATCATTTACATTCTCATCATACACAGCAATGCGGCTTTTAGTGAATCGTTAAAATGGATGTGTTCATAATATAGTAACAACGTGAGTAAATTTGGATTTAAAATAACTTATGATCACGCACAACCAACACACAGGCACGGAATTATTATACTGTCTCTCTTAAACTCGATATCATTATTTTTTTTCTTGACTTCAAAGTTTTAAATCTACGCATTGAATTTTTTCTAGCTCTATAAATTGCGGTAAACATTTAAGTCAGTGACAACTTTATATTTTAAGCATTCGTAAATGTTTTTTTTAAACGACATTTTGAAACACAATCGGATTCTTTTTAGACTTTAAAAGAATTAAAAGCTGAATAAAGCTCCTTTTTTACCAACGATTTAAAAGAGATAAAATTCGCAAAGGTATATATTGTTATTCATAAAATCATTGTACCCAATTGTGCCTGACTGAAGACAAATTATTGCTCATTGAAAATATATATCATATAATTTTGTATTATAATAATAATAATTAAAATGTTGAGCATTTTCTGTGGGAAGATCCAATTAAGTGTTTCAACTTATTATGTAATGTTTTTATAATTAATTACGATAATTCTACCAGGCTTCAAGATTTAGTTTCGACGGCTGAAAGCTTTCTAAATTTAAAGAACAATTTGCTGCTTCCAAGAAAAAACTACTTTTTGCCTACTCATCAAAATTTAATAATTCTTAAAATTTAAACTTGAATCTTTTTAACAATCATATTTTTTTAATTAGTTTTTTTGTTTGAAGAGACATGACAAAAATGTATTATGGATACAAAAATATTTACTTTTAATGATGGATTTTAACAAGGAGCATGTGAAATCCGAAATAGCTATTTTAAAAGCAGTAGTTTTTACGAGAAATGGTTGGGATTAAGTTTTTCAACCTCGAGAGTGAAAATATAAAGATGGGACTAGCCGTTAGTTAAACTATCGTTGTCGCTAATCTTTGTTTTCAAAAATGGGGCTAGTGGAATAAGATACGCACGTGTCATACATCAATACCTTTCAATTCAGACCAGTTGATTTTCGGGATTTGAATCAGTTGATACTGAAACTGAGCCGCATGCCAATGAGCGTAAGCCACTCGGCTCTTCTACACTGACCCTCATGTTGTATACATCTGTTAAGAAAATGATTTTGACGACGTCAGAAGTGAGAAAAACGTAAATTATAAGTGCTTAGGTCAAATTTAAAGATGATTATTTTATAAATCGTTTTTATCAAATGAATTAAACATAAGTTATATTATAATAAATAAATTATATATCGATTGTGGAAAAGAAAAATGACGTAACCCCCATTTTTTTCGAAACAACTTAACAACTTGATACACGTTCTATTAAAAGGATGTGACCTATAAATGCTAAATTAGTTGTATCTTAATTTAGCTTTTAAGTTTGAAAAATGAAGCGCCAGTGAAAATTGCGACTCAAGGTTGTGTTTTATTTTATAATTTGTCTTTGACCCAAAATCATTAAAATTTTGTTTTGTGTGGGTTACATCCTTTTTCCTTTCCACAGTCGATAAATATATAAATACAATAAAGTCGCCCGCTGTAGTCTAGTTGGTTAGAGCTTGCTCTACCGATCAGGTGGGTCTGGGTTCGATTCCCGGTAAGGCCAATGTCAAATTGAATTTTTTCAATTTTTCATTTGAGATCTAAGACATGGGTGTTTGTGACGTCAATCTCATGTGACTTACAAAAAATTTCTCATTGAGTATATCTCGTATGATCTTTCAACATAAAAACTTTCAAATATTTGACGCATTGGCGTAAGCTGTAATGTCAAATATAAAAAATAAAAAAAAATATAATGTTGATTATCCCACCACCACCCGTTATGTGTACCCTTCAATAACGCAATAACGTCCATAAAAAAAACTAATTTTGGCCTTATATTCTTGGCCAGATACCGAACTGCAAGGGATCTATCTTTTGAACAAGCTCTATTGTGCTTAAATAAAGATATATATATATATATATATATATTTAAATGTGACTTGCTCGGCCATTTTATTTAAGTGATTGTATTTTGTCGGGTCCGTATCGCAATGGTCAACGTCTTTGACATCCCAGATTTCACGGGTTCACGTACCGGTACAGAACAGCACAGGTACCGAACAGAATAGGTACCGAACAGCACTTTTTTAATCGATTTCTGTTGTCGAATCTGTCGATGTTTGAAAAACTCTCTGCTACACTTTCATTGCTAAGCTAATGGGTTGTAACGAGAACGATTAGTTTACCACTAGTCCTGTTCTAGTTCCTATCCTTCTATCGTCAATGAAGAGAAATTGAGCAGCTTAGAAACACGCAGTTTTCATAGAAATTCTTCTGTTTCTATTTGATACCTTTATTATTATGAGACTATATGCTCCACATTTAGATTTAAAATATTTATGTATATATTTTGAATAAAAAAATCTTTCTACACTAAAGCTAAGCCTTGCAAACAAAGTTTAATAAATTAAGTCTAAATTTGGTTCATAAATCACTAACTAAGACTAATTAAATAAAATTTTGATGACTTCATTCAAAACAAAATACCCGTAATATATTTTTTAATTGAACGAATTGCTACGGAAATTTAATTTTCAATGAAGTCGTTAAGCGAATGAAAACGAATTATTTAGTTTGAGCTAGGTATTATACAGCTACGTAATCGTCCATTAATTTTTTATTTTCTTGAAAATTATAAGTAAAAATTCACCGTTCTGGATTTTATTTTAGGAAACTGTTACTTATGAATTTACACGCATAATAATGGTAAGCACTCTTCGTTATATAAAATCGTTACGATTTATTTCTACAATTAATGCATTACAACCGAATATAAATTTGCTAAATATTAAAAAAAAAAATGTCAATTATTAGAAATTATAGAAAAATAGTACAAAGAAAATGTCCTAATTCCATGTTTTTTATTAAATCTCAAGACCGGTTTCGCTCATCGCGAGGATTATTGGTTGATATAAATATAAATCGGTACAGGTTTATATATTTATCATTTGATAATGCTTGCGGTGAAAGAAAGCCGTCTTTAAATTATATCACGAGCTGACAGTGAAGAAAGACCTTAAAGGTCATTCAAGAAAATAGCATATATTTGAAAATCCAGTCTATTTAGTAAGATATTATGTATGTTTATTTATTTTTTTAAAAGCTCAGCCTAAAAATAAAAAATATACATCTAAAATAAAAAAAATATTTCCAAATAATATTCGATCGAACCGATTAATAAAACAGTTTATAACATAAATATGTACTAAAAAGACTATTTACGAAATGTCCATTGTTAATGTTTTTATTTTCTTATTATACCCACTTAAATAAATTAAACTAAAAGTAAGCAAGCAATTAATTCTAATATGCATGAAACAACATTAAAATCAAAACATGAGTTTACATAAAAATTTAAGACACAATCAGATGGAAGTGTACGAAACAATTTATGAAGTACTTTTCTGAATCGCTGGCAATAATACCGTAAACTGGCAACGTTAAGATGCAAAATCCTTCCAGGATATTAAAAAGGCTACCCAAGTACTATTGGTGCACGTACGTCAAAGCCTCCCCCGGCGTCCTGAGTGGCTCATTGCAAGTCCTTAGTTTTTACAGCCGTGTCATTTCCTGTAATAGCCACAGTTTCTTCCTGCCCTCGGGAAGAACTGTGTTTATTCAGAACATTTTTTAAACTTCGATTTAAATTTTAGGTAACTAAATGGCAAAGGAATATTTTGTATATATTATATTTTGTGAATATAAATATAATATTTATTATGTTATAAATATATGGATAATATTTGTATTTTTAAATGCCATGTATGATTTCAACGGTAGATTATTGCATATTATAGATTTTTAAGTTTAAGACTCGATAAAACTTAGTATTAAATAATTAATATTTGTCTTTGCTTAATAAATTCTTATTTCAGATTTAAAAAATGGTCAAATAATTATGTTTCTTTTTGTTTTGAGAAGTAAAGGAAAAGTTTTAAAATATTGCATCCGCTCGATAGAAAATAAATGACAATAATAACCACCTCAGTATTTCATAATGAAGCCCTAAGCATTAACAATGTAGATATTTAAGGTATCTTTCACATAAATTATTATTATTTTAAAACATGTTAATGTTACGTTACGTAAACGTTTTTTGCACCCCTTTCTCGATAAGTAAAAACCACGACCGGAGTCAAATCTATTACATGCAACGGCTGTCTATCGACCTCTGTTTCCACCATGCACAGAGGCTATCTTGGGGCACGTCATGGAGCCTTAACCCGCGTCACTTGCCCGAGGCCCAGTGGCGTGCGAGGGTTTAAGTATTAGCCATACACGTTACAAGTAACACGCTAACCGTTGACCTGAAATCGCGATAAACAAGATGTGATTTAAATTGCAGCGTTAAAGTTTCATTTTAAAGTGCTTTTAGATTTAAGAGCTTACGATTCTAGAAAAGAAGTGATTTAAAATTTAGTTGATCAATTATTATTAAATATCTTGACTGTTATACTGTCAACAATTTCAAAATTAGACTAAAACTGAATTAATGTAGTAGTGTAGATTGAAAGTAGATTTTGGTAACCGCCAACACGTTCATATTATGAGATGCATTTTATTCCACATTCATCCTTCAATGTTAGCATGTAGTACTTACGAGGACGTTTATTATATTAAAACTTGTTGCATTTTTCATATAACAATCAAAACGTTTCGATAATTCACTTGATGCCTTCTAACGTTTTTTAATAATTGTCAGGTTGCTTGACTGTGGATATTTTGCAGCCTATATAAAATTTGTTTTTATTTTTTGATTGTGTACATAATATGATTATTTGTGATATTTTTTTTCTATAACACCTGAATATATGATCACTTTTCAATACTTTTACTTATAAAGAATATTTTTTAAATCTTGAAATCTTTAAACTAGGTATTATTCCTCTGGCCTGGCAACTATAACACATCTGTGGTAGACCTTTTTCTGTCGTCACTTGCAATTCTTCTTTTACATGAAACGCCTTTCGCAAGATAAAAAATAGTGATAGTTTGAAGATAAGTCTCAGAGAAGCGTTTCACAATCAGTCTCAGAACCAGAAGTTTTATATCTTTGATATTTCTTGCTTTTATATTTAAAATTGCAATAGATATATGCTTTTTTTATTTTAGTAACAAATAACTTCAATCAATAAAATTTAACATAGTAAAAAGAATAAACGTCTTTTAAACCTCGACTTCAAACAAACTACTGATGATTTAATTAATAACGGATATAAATTCTTATGACTTGTACTGTTTATTAAACTTAAAAAAAAAACGTAAAATAGTTTTAATTTAATTCTTTATTCTTACATAGTCTGAAGTAAAAATAAATCTATTGAGGTTTTGACTTCTCGCGAAGCACGCTACTGTTGGATTACGTGTACATAGAACTGTACACCCTAACGACATTAGAAAAGTCTTGGCAGACTATATAGCTTGTTTTCCAAGTTGTGAACTTTAAGCCGCGTTTGATAGTAACAGTTTGAAACAGATTCTAACTTGTTTGGTGATTGAAAATTTATGATTTTTACAAAACTGCCACATCGAGTCAATTATTTTAATGAAACAAATTGTTTTAAAAAAAAAACAATCGCCACTGTTAATTCTCGATATTCAAGCACGTCTATCTCAATTTTTGAAAATTAAAATGGTCTACATTGCTCTCTGTATATATTGCGGTAAATAAAATATTGTTAAGTGAAGTATGTTATCATTTATAAAATGTGTTTTTTTCACAACGGTGTGTTTTGTAGATAATAAAGATCGACGTAATGTTACATATCTAAGCTTGATTGAAGCTATATCTTGTCTATGTAATATGTTGTCTCAGAACAATCAATTTACTTTCCATTTTCTGCCAGTATTGTGAAATTGCTCTTTAAATAGCAAACAGTACGCTTAGTTACTGGAAATCAATCGTATTAGCATAGTGGTCTACAGTCATCAAAAGAAGCCGCTTATCAAAAAAAATCTTCTAAAAAAAGATTACCATTGATACAAGCAATTAACAACATATTATTATGATAATTTATACATACTATTTAAGTAAAATTATATTTATTATTGATAATTAAGCCATCGTGATGAGAAAAAACGTTATATAATCAACTAATTGAAATAAACGAAACTGTTAAATTGAATACTATTAAGGGACAATTTAATTTGAGCGTCTCGTAAATAAAAATATGTACTTGTCAAATGACTGCATGTTCAGTGAGGCGCAATTGATGCAATAAACAATTTTTACCGTCTTGTGATGAGGGATAACAATCATTTATATTGGTCAAGATGGTGAGTTGAAATTTCTGGGAGGGCTCGAATAACACTGATCGTTTTTGTCGGTGAACGTTACTTGAATATTTCATGCGTTATTGCTAGCTGAAATATGAATCGTTAAATTAAACTGAGTTTAGTTTTATGCACAAAAATGAACGGTTGCAGCAATGGATTAAATTTCTGTTTCAATATACCTCAGAACCAGAGCTGCCCCGCTTATTTCACATAACAATTATAGAATATAAATTTTAATTTGATTGGTTGAGCCAATCAATTTGTAAATATTATTACTATGCAGACTTCACTTACACGGTTTATAAAACAGTGAATTTACCTACATCACATTTTTAGTCAGATGCTCTTTTGAACGTGTATTTGGTAGATTAAAAATAATAGTATTATATTTAAAACATTCTATATTATCGGAATATTTTCTTTAAATTTAAACATGGTTTTTTTAAACATAAAAATATTTTTGAATAGTATAGGCAGTTAATGATTTACCTTGAAGCAATAATTTCAATGATTTAACGCCGTTCAAACTTTACTTCATTTGAGCAGTTACTAAATTCTATATAAAAAAAAATATATAATTTTGATTTTTTTGTTGTTATCAGTTTCTGTATCCTTGTGTAGAGTGTAGAGAAAGAGAGAGTAGAATTTCGCTAAGCTATCAAAAGGTTAAATATTTATTAAAGTCATCAATTATAAGATATAGATTTGATACTAACCATATAAGATAGATTTTAATTTTCTTTAAAACCAATATTGTAAATGTTGTATGAAATATTTAAATTCATTAAATGTTGACCAAAAAAATCATACCGGAAAAAAATATTATTTAAAGATATACATAACTAGCGTCATTACAATGTTATTAAAAAAAACAATTGTTACATTCATTCTCACTGATAATGCAAAAAAATCGTTAAAACATATAAAATAACAAATTATTGCGTACTGGAATAATTAAATAACTCATTCACAATCATGGCTCGTTCGCAATGAGGGCACTATACGGTCGTTGGTTATCTTTTGCCCGGTCAGCTTCCGTCCAGCCATTGTGTGTTTATTGAGATAATTTATTTAATCGTTTTCGATTGAGAAATTAAAAACAAAAATACTGTTATTCAGTTGACATTCATTCGAAAGTTCAAATACATCTAAACGTCGTATTCATATTTTTATTGGCAATTTATTCATCAATAAATGCAGTATTTTTTGCGTCGATTGATGTAATAAAAATTTAAAAATGCACACTATTCTACAATTACATATTAAATATCTAATTGGTTCTGATCTATTACTAATATATGTATGCATTAAAAGTAGGTTCATAGCTGTTGGTGACAATAAATAAAAGCTCGGAAAATGAATTTCAAAGTTTTCGTAATCCTATTTTTTTGCAAATCAATTAAAAGGTTTGTCTTTAAAGATAAAAATTCTGAAAAAAAGTAATGTTAAAAGAAATATCAGTATTATATTGATATTTAAAAATAATTTACATCGTTTTGTGAAATCCACTTACCGAGATCTCGGAAGAAGCAGTGGATTTTCTTTAATTAACCGTTCGATTTCATCAAATAACTCAGCTTATGAAAATTTATAAATTAGGCAAAGTTTATCAATCGTCAGTTCACAAAAATAATCGTATTGTAACTGTCCAGTATACTTCAATAAATTATATTACGTCAAATCAAAATAAATTCCCGTTCCGAGTAGTCGACGCTTTTAGAGTTCGTTATAATCGCTTACGGTATCACGACTTCAAACCAATGTACGAATCCTTGATAATAAATTGATAATTCAAAAGATTTAAGGATTCATATTCAAAGATATGGATGTCATTGTTGGTATTGTCAACTGCAGCTTAAAGGCTGTAGATGTAACCAATTCTTGTAAAAGACTTGTGTTGGTATGGTTTCTTTATTATACGTCAATACACTAGACTTGCCAATGGCAGATAGGTCTGCCCATGGTTAAAAGAGTACTATTAACCACTTGAATACCAAGCGGACACAGGTGTCCGGAACATATGCAAGCGAACACGGATGTCAGACGTTTAAAAAATCAAACACTTGGTATTCTAATAGAATATAAGCAATATTTTGATGAATACGTGTAGTGCTATCTATACTGAGTCAATATAGGTTTTTAAAATATCGAATTCGAGTGTATATTAGGCAAAATTGCTTTTCTCAAAAACACGCAGTATCTCTGGGACATATTAATAATTTATTTGCGCGGTATTCAAACGGTTAATCTTACTGCACTTTAAGTTACTTAATATTATTATCAGATAACAATGCCACTTTTTTTTCTCGAGTATGAGCAGACAGATAGTGCGTATGTGTGAATTGTGCGTTAAAATTATTTATCTTGCGTTCATACACACACACACACACACTCTCTTTGTGTATCTACTAACAGAGAGATTGAGGAAAGTGTACTTTGAGGCTGAAATTAAACAATATCTGCTAGGTTCAATACATTATAATTACAAGCAAAGTTAAATCAATAAAAATGCTACAAACTGCAATGATAACATATTACGGAATACTAATAGCAGTCTCTTATAATCATAAATGTAAAACCAAATATTGGTTTTATAAAGACTTTTTAAATTACAAATGTTACTACAGTAAATCACAATTGGCAGTACTCATTTCACATTTTTTGAATACTTGTTAATAATACGACAAAAAATACAGAAATCATTCTAATATTGGCATAATAATCAAATTTCATTCGTTTATGGGGGATAAGAGATATTGCATATATAAAGTAACATAAACGGTTTCTCATGATTAATTTCCTTTATTGTTAAATATTTCGACATATAATTAATTACATTGGATAATGTAAATAGAAATACGAGTTTAGGCGGTTCAATAAATTGTCATTAAATGTTAAATTTAATGTATTAACGTACAATTAAAATAAAACGTAGTGAAACACTTTATTAAAACAAAATAGTAAACAATGAAAGTATAGGAATATTCTTATTTTCAATTATATATCAAATTAAACAAATATTATAATTTAACTTTGCTACTATAAAACTAGTCAAACAATACGAAGAAAGTAACATAAATTAATTTTAATCGGGATGGAAATAATCATAAAAGTTATGACAATACCCAGGGGGATGACGAGCTTAAAAATACACGCGCTTAAGGGACTGTGATTGTTATTTTATTTGCTTTACCACGATAATCACACATACAGTTGATTAAGTGAGCAATGAATGATCTTAATTAACAAGACAGTAGATCACTGGAAAAAACATCAACAAATTTTTGAACTTGGGAGAGCTTCATTTATAATGAATTAACAAAGAACATGCACATTATTATCGTCTTAAATTGACGATTATTAAACTAGTTTCTACCTGTCATGGGCTACGCGGTGGTATTATGCTTATTTAAAACCATGTTATCTTAAATTAAGTAGTATGCAATAGATCGTAAATCTCATTCATTCTCAATCATTTTATGCATAATTGCTGGGTCGTGTGATTTTTCATTTTGAAGCTGATTATATCAAGAATTAAAGTATAATATAAAATTTAAATTAACTTTGATTATTCCACGTATTGTGTTACTAACTGTGACACGTGTTTCGCCTCTTTCAGAGGCATCTTCAGACTTACTATCTTAAAGTTTGCTTAAGTAATGAAGCAAGATTGATTCTAACATTTTAAAATTATGAAATTACAAAATGGAGTTTTTGGTTTTTTTTCCTTTTAAAAGGAGCAAGGAGGGGGGGGGGTGTAGAATCAAAATAAAGCAAACAAATAATGATACATTACATGCAATGATTAATAGATTAGTTAACATCCCTCTCACTAAAGTCAACTTTGAATTAGAGTTAAACATCATTAAACAGATAGCTGTAAATAATGGTTACAACACAAACGTAGTAGTTAACTTACTTAAGCGTAAGCAAGTTAAGCAACTCATAGTAAATAATATTTTTTCAGGAGAGAAGAAAGCAAACGATAATATTAAAAACTGGCGTAGAATTATTTATTTAGGAGACATCTCGTCAAAGATAGTTAAATTTTTGCTAGACAATATAGAACCTGCGTTTTATACAGTAAATAATTTAGGTAAAATTTTATTGAACAGTAAAGATCGCGTAGATTCATCGTCACAGAGTGGTATCTATCGACTCTCTTGTGGAGACTGTCAAGCGTCTTATGTTGGACAGACAGGTAGAAACTTTAATATTAGAATTAAAGAACATATAAGATGTCTAAAAAGTAACAATTTTTCTGAGTTTGCCAATCATTTAATAGAAAATAATCATAATTTTAATCAGATTTGTAATTTAGAAATACTCCACCGAGTAAATAAAAAGGGGTTAAAGATGAATAGTTCAGAATTTTTATAAATTAATAAAACTTTTAACAAAAAATAAATATTATTAAATAATATTCTTAATAGCACATGTGGATCCCCATTACTTAAATTGTTCCCAATTAATAGAGTAATCACCAACCTAGCTGATTGATTGCAGCTCGTTAGTTTAATAGTTTGTAATGTTTAACATCATTAGTAGTATGATTAAATTTGTTTGCTCTGTTTCGATTTTATAATCCCCTCTTTGCTTCCCTTAAAAAGGAAAAATCCCAATCTGATTGATTGCAACTCATTAGTATCATTATTTGTTTGCTTTATTTCGATTCTACACCCCCCTCCTTGCTCCTCTTAAAAGGAAAAAAAACCCAAAAACTCCATTTTGTAATTTCATAATTTTAAAATATTAGAATCAATCTTGCTTCATTACTTAAGCAAACTTTGCGATAGTAAGTCTGAAGATGCCTCTGAAAGAGGCGAAACACGTGTCACAGTTAGTAACACAATACGTGGAATAATCAAAGTTAATTTAAATTTTCTATTAAAATGAACTTCCACAAAGTTACCGCCAAAACTATCGAAAGAATTAAAGTATATTTTATCATGAGCAAAATCATAATGACCAATTTAACATCCAAGTACAGTAAAACCCCCATTTACACTATATTCGGGACCGTGTAATTGGGGGTGTGAATGTCATACAAAATAAGGGATTTGATTTTTTTCCGCGGAAAACGCAAAACTAAGATTTCCCTTAGTTTTACAAAAAAAACTGTATGCGAAGCACAGACGACCGTCTCTTAGTAACGGCAATGGAATGCGAATATTTCAAGCCGGCGCGTAATTCGGGGTAGTGTAATTGGGGGTTCCACTTGCATTGTAAATAATTATGTTGAGTGACACTGGTTGTGTAAGTCTTATTTAATTTAAATATTTAAAATGTAATTCAAAAATGAAGGCAGTAATAATTAATATCGTGAAAGTATTTTTTCAACAATTTCGCTGACAACCCAACCTTTTGATATATAATAATAAAGTTGATCGAAAATACTTTATAAAGAAAGTGCTTCCAAGGATGATAGTACAGTAATCTATCTGCAGTGTTCATTCTCATTGAATCGTCGTAGTGAACAACTTCCATCACATGTCACATGGGACATTTACGCACAATCAATCAGGATAATGACGGTATTAGCCGATGACACCGTTTCGTGTCGGCTTCAATCCCTAAGATAAGGAGACCAGCTTGTGTTGGTCGATTTGCAGGCTGCGGAAGCGTGAGCAACCAATGTATATTAAATTTTATAACAAACAAAGAGATATCACACTCAACGTAAGCTATGAGAAAGAGCACACATTTTTTATAAATCTTAATTGGCATATCTCGTTTTATATAAGTAAGATACATTTGTTATCGTTATGTATGTTTTTGTAGATATTTTTTTAATTTAATGGCCATCTTTTATTTGGATGAGATATAATGTTCCGATTAATCTATTAAATCTAGAGAAACGGTGATTTGTTGCGATTATGGCTGAAAATTTTTAATAAATTAATGATTTTAGTTTGGTATGTTTGCTATGCCTACGACCAACAATAATACGACTTTTACATCGCTTGCGTTGTTATGAAAACGTCACATCTGTCACATTAAGATGCTTTAAGTATAGTAATTTAAATGAGGGTCGTCGCTATTTTTTAAAATTGATTATACTCCAGTTATCAGCAATAATCTCCAAGTTTAGTTCCAATGGCAACAGTTCTCACTTTACCTGTAATTTATATTAACTAGAAACCCGTATTTTTGGCATATATTTATACCAATTAAAGTGATTTATAACAAAACAAATAAGGCGTCCAAATACCCACCATAATACTGTATCCGTTTTTGGGGGTATTTTTTCTCATAAACTCATAGTATCCAGTTCAGTTCTGGGTATTTTTTTTATACTGACCTGTTTGTTAACCAGTTTTTTAACCTCCAAATTTCTAAAGAAAGCATGGATATAAAAGATGGGGCAGGACAGAACTTTTGGTTTGCTAATCGCTTTCACGCTACGTCACGTTATTTTACGATTGAAAAGGTGGGAGAAATTTTCAAAACATCACAAACATCCATGCATTCAAACATAAATTCGATTAAAAAAAATCTTGTTCGTACCAGGACTTGAACCCTTGAGAACACAGAAGCCAACGACGTTGACTGCTTCACCACGGACCCATATAACTATACATCAAATACATATGTGTACATGCGATATAACTTAAAATTCATTTAACACTCAGTATATGACATTATTTTAGAGATAATTCCGCATGGTTAGTAGGACGACCTGTTACAACTCAATTAAATTTACTGAAGAATACTTCAGCATGTACTTTCAGCATAATAAATGGGCAAAGATAACGTTGTTAAAAATATCCATATAAATAAATTTAAATATTCAGAAATTTAAATATACGGCCATATCCTTTTTTGATGAAGCATGCGTTGCATTCAAATTGGTCAGAAGTCTGAAACAGCAATACACATCGAACAAAAGGACAACTTCATATCTCTTGCACAAGATCAGCATGCTGGCTGAAATAATATATTCATATAGACATAGAAAAGTATAGTTGTCTGTATACTACTATCTTCAGTGATCCAGACCATAGACATTATTTTTTGTTCGAAGTTTTCCTGTTTTTTTGTTAAATAAGAAATCGAATTCAATAAATTCAGGGTATATAAACGAAATAATATTATCATTTCGTTGACACAATATAAATAAGGTGCATACGTATAAACTTAAATGCGCAAAGCTATTCGTCTTCCAAAACGGAAGACCATAAGCGGTTCGTTTACAAAAAAGGCCGTATATTAATCCCAAACTTACCAATGAATAAACGCTATCTAGGGGATATATATATACAACTTGTTTTCAAGCAATTCGATGTGGGTAAATTTTTAAAAATAATAATTAATGATGATCACTTCTAATTTAATCAATAACCAAAAATTTGAACACAGTTTTATTCATAAATATTAAAAGTCATTCTATATTTTCTCTAATACTCTTTTTTTGCATAGTTTATTCATAGGAAATTCAAAAAAATTCTTTTTAGTACGACCAATACAATATAATACAAGAAAAACATTGGTTAAAAATTACAAAAATTTGATGCCTACACTTAAACTAAGTTAAATTAAAAAAATCAATATAGAATTTAATGATAGTAATATTATCTAAAATTGGTCACGTTTTTTCAAATAACAATGAATTAACTAAACGCTTTAAAAATACACCGAAAACTAAATTGTAAGGTGTTAAGTAACACATCATCATATCACATGATTTCGTAGAAGTTGGTTCTTAGAAAAGCAAGCATTTTTATAGTATATTTTATCGACTTTTTATTTATTCACTAAATACTGTCGTAACTTACTTATTTAGTGAATTTTAACAGACCAAAGTAAAACGTGGTATATCTAAATTCTTTGTTGATCACATACAAATGTTTATCTTATTCATAAAAAATAAATAATGCATACAAAAGATAACATTATTAAAATTACAAAACTCATTCACAAACTTTTAAATTCATCAAATTGTAGTGAATAAAATGCTCCAACAAATCGTCTTAACGTCTTGTTGAAAGAAATATTTTATTTGAAATATCGTATTTTTATAGTTTAAATTCACTAACATGCGACTCATTGTTATGCCTTTCATAACCAACCATATTTTGATAAAATATTTATCATTTAACGACAAACTCTAAGTTACTAAAAATGCGGAAGTATGCCTTTTTTAAGCTTAATGATTTATTTATACTCATTAAGGCCAGTTTTGCATGATATGTTTATTTAGCAACCATTTGATTTTTCAGTATGTTAAAAGAATCTCAATTACTTAATTATATTCGTATCTACGGAGAACTGTCAGCGAGTCCTATCTTGGAGTTGCATCTCGACTGACTTAGTTGCTGGACAAGTGAACTGTATATAATATAATGTATAAACATTGCAAGGGGCTGAAAACTTGTATACATGTCACGCGATTTGACCGGATTTGGAGGTAAATCACTGACAACTTTACAATCCTTTCAATGTTCACTAAAAAATACAATAAATTAATGTTATTAGTACAACGAAAACGTTTCATATATGTTTACTGTTCGGTCATACCAATTACATGGATTATTATAAATAGTTGTAAAAACACGTATTATTTGGAAGGTAAATAAATTTCAGCTTATGTAAACTCTAAACGTATAATGCAAAATAATTGAGCAAAAAATAACATGCAAGAAACGATTTAAACACAATGCTGATAACATTCTCTTGGACTTAGTTAAAAACTTAAGAATCAACATTGAAATAAGACAAATTATAGAAGCACTTGAGAATTTTCGTAACAAAAGAGAGGATAACCTAACAGTATAAACCTATTTCTCGCAAATACAAAACACATGTCATATTTAGCTAAAAAAAACAAGTAGATTAGTAAAGCTATGAAATATTATTTATTCGTTGAAAATTCCCTTTGAGGGTAAATTTGGTGATCAAGTGATGCCAAAATAGTTATAAAACGTATTTGAAGACTTTCGTTAAACGTAAAATAAATGGCAATTCATTCAATGAATATATTTTTTAGATATAATTCAACCTACTAATGTAACAGTCGAGAGAAGCTACATATGAATTTGTAATCAAACTATCACTATTTTCATTTCTTTCAAACAAACAAAAGACAGATTTATATTCGGAATCTCCAAATAGCATGGTAACAGCAGTGCAGCGTTCTATTGCTTTTACATACCTCATTGAACTCACGTTACCTCTTCCTACGCGAGAGATCGACAATATCTGGTCAATTCGAAAAAAGGTTATTGAATGTAACTATCATTTTATTCAAAAACAGCTTCAGTTTATTTTAACAAAAACCACATTGAATGTATGCAACTAAAAAAACAGATATTTATAAAGTTTTTGATCTCTCCTGACAATTTTGCTTCTTGTAAGTTATGAAGATTTTGAAGTAACCAGTTGAATTATATAAAAGACAATTAATATTTGTACATCAATAATTAAATGACAGGTGAAAAAACATGTGGAACAATTAATCAACGTTTATTTCTGCGCTCTACCGTAAAGAATGTAGTATACTTAAAACAACTGTAATAAAGGAAACAACAAAATAATATTTTTTTTATTACAAATAGGTTTGGGTTTTCAGTATAAGGTAGTTATAATTTTATTTTATTTTGTATGTGACAACTGTATTAAATTAAGCCATTGTGTGCAGTTCTATATAATCTATTAAAACGTGTACAAATTATATACATAGCATAAGTTTAAATAAAAACGTAAGTTAACGAGTATTCACTGTTAAAGCACTTGTAATGAAATGTTTATTTTTTATGAAAGGATAAAGTATATTATGATATTCTACTTTAGACAATATTTAAAAATAATTGAATGTTCAAGTTTGATTTTTCTTTTTTTAAATGTTTAAGTATGTTGTTTATTATATTTCTTATACTTTATTTTAACGATAATCAATCGTTAGGAATCAATTTCTCTGTTCAATATTTCCAATAAATGTAATATTAATCAATAAATGTGTATTTGCCACCTGTGTGTGGTCGAGTGGCTAACGTTGTTGGCTTACTGTCCGCACGGGCTCGAATCCCAGTGCGGACAGTTTTATAAATTGATTTTTCAATCGAAATATAAATTTCTGTTCGAAGGCATATATACAAGTGATGTCTTGAATTCCCCCCCTCTCACCCATCCAATAATATGAACGAGGCGTACCAAAAGCGATTAGTCAACTACTAGTCCTGTCCTAGCCCTATCCTTATATTCCTACTCTCTTTGGAAAAAAGAGGTTGAGCAACTGAGTAAAAAACAGTTCTCAAATATTAAATGCACCATAATGCATCATAATTTTTACCCTATTATAATAGAGTTCTACCAAGTAAATGCAAAATCAATAAATACATATTAAATGGACGTTTGATTATTCGCATTCTTGTAAGGTTATTTCGATTTCAAATAGTTGCCGACATCTATCACAACAGCACGCGTCGATTTAATCCGGAAAACATAAATACCTCTATGTAAAAAGCTCCGCGGTTTCACCGGCGACCGGTGATGTGTGAGTAAGGTTGGAGGCTACGTCACCGGGGAAAGCTCTGAGTTGCTTTTCGTAGCTTGTATCGCATCCTACAAACTTGATCTATGACCTTATGTTTTCTTTGAGATCCTAAACGTTATTCACCCTAAGCCAAAACTACCCCATTGTAACTATGGGGTAGTTTTCGTCTAAAGTCCGTCTAAAGTTCAACAATAAATATGTATATTACCAGCACCGCTAAACATTTCAGTTGTATTTATTCTTTTTGAATGTTAATTCTACAATCTTGCTGAGATTTAAAAAAAAAAAAAATAGCGCACAATTATTCTAAATGAAATGCATTGAATATTTTAAAGACAATGATATTTGAACTCACTTGCAGTTTTAAGAAATAAAAATATTTGGTTAATATACACTACAAGAGTGTTACCTCATTACAATAAAAATAAGAAATTCACCAAAACACTAAGTAAAAACGCGATTGTAATTATAAGTTCAAAAGCAAAAAAATTGCCATTTTATTACTTGGCTCACTTCACTTCTTGATGGCTCATTTGTGATTTAATATATCATTTCTTCAGAGAAAATTTATTCCATTCCACTTGACGAAAATGAATTATGAATGCTAGATTTTAATAGAGAAATTTGTTAAAGTGAAATGGGTTCACTTTGGAAATACACCTTTCATATAGGGTAGTATATACGAGCTTGACAAATATTAATCTTTGACCAATCATTAAATATCAAAAAAAAAGTAACCAAGAAAACTGATTATCAAATATATCACGACGATAGATCAATATTCAATATCGATGCTAAAACCATTTATTAGGCGATGAAAATTATTTATAAAAATAATTACGTCAAATCACACAACATAATTTAAAAAATATGTGTGTGTAGATCATCTGCTTTTATCCATATTATTAAATTACACAGTATGATTAGGCAAAAATCCATGAAACTTGTTTCCAGTGTAAATAGTACTTTTGTAAAAGATTTATCTTGTATTATAATACTGGATGTTAATGTATATAATCTATTAAATTAATAACGCTATTTTAAATTTATTATTTTTAACCACGTTTTTTGTGAAATAATATTGACTTACTTAACAATATGAAGTTATTTAAAATCGCTACAAAATATTATTAAGTATTCGAACTAATAATTCGTATAATTTCCAATTGAATATTAACTTGTCCAAAGTTATCACGGCTATTTTGCGATCATAATTAAGAGAATATACATAGTGCCGTAGCAGTTTATAAAAGCTTTCCAAAATCTACTGCTTGTCCATAGCATTAGCAGTCAAGAGCATCTATGCATAGCCAACCCACACTCAGACGGTCTTCTGCGCTCAGGGTGCCAGAGCAAACAGGGCCCAGCCGATCGGTGTTGATTCAGGCGCAGATAGTTGATTTGCCATGAACTTATCATTGATCGGGCAAACATGACATGTCAATCGCACGATGGTGGGAAACTGACCCCCAGCTTCCACCCCGCAACCTCTGAAACCTCCGGTTCATAAAGAGGGTCGTTTCCGGACCGTATCTGGTAACGCTGCTAATTTTATATATATTTTTTCATTTTCGTGAAATTCACATTATATTGTACCTAATGCAAATTGACTTTTTTTAAAATCCATATCCGCTCCCTATACGGAGCATATGGTCGCCACGAAACTCCTCCACAATTCTCTATCTCCAGCCAGTCTCCTCGCCTCCTCCAGGTCATCCCAGGGGGGGGGGGGTTGACTTTAATACGTATTTAATGAATATATTCCTTAACTCAAACTACTCTATCTATGTAAATATAGAAAACGGTTGGTTTAGCATTGACTGAATTTATTTTTATAACTCACTAATATTTTTTCATATTTACGCTTTTGAGCATAGCTTTCTAGAACTCTAGTGTACATTCTTCAATTTTGAAATAATTATATCATGACTAGTTTAATCAAAATAGTTTGCTTGATAATTAGATAACATGTCTTTTTGATTTCAAAAACTATTGTCAGTTTATGGCATGTTTGACGAAAAAGCAAGTTTAGTGTATAATAGCTATTGAATCCATTACAAATCTATTTTACCTTTCCCTCAAGTAAAATTATATATATGTACATAGCATCTCGATAGCTTTACAAACACCCGACGTATCACATACTCATACATACTTGTATGCTCGGCCTTTGGATATACTCTGATGGAAAGTGTTTAGCCAGCTCTTGTGCGTTTTGGTACATAGATGATGTGTTTTCAAACAGTTTTCCCTATTAAAAAGAAACAATAAAGTATTCATTAGTTTAAATATAATATTATTTCGTTTTGAAACCTTTTTTACCGCAGACTCCCTGCAAAGTTTCGCGGACGCCCGGAGATATTTTTGTTTGATTTTCATTACATAATAAAAATGATTAAAACAACATGTTTCAAGTATATTTGTTTTTTTTTGTTTAATTGAAGTCATTACTGATAACTCTTATTTCATACAAATAAATTAGCGGGAATACAATTATTAATTGCAAATTTTTAACCTCAGTGAAGAATATTCGATTTTTATATTCGAATGCATTGATATTCCATTAGTGAAAATGTTGACAAAATTAATCATAATCTGGATGTATAGTTCCATTATTTGTCAATCTTAACAATAAGAATGTGTATTAAACACACTTCATTGATTAAAGAATTCAGGATCTAATAATGAATATCACATTGCTGTTGAAGATGTTGGCAGTTGAAATTTTTCTGTGGATATTGGTCATTTATATTTATAAAAATAGATTGGAACTTTTATTTTTACACCTCTGCTTATTTAAGAAATATAAATTCAAATTACTTGCATTTAACCTGATCTGTGCCGTGCGGTATTAATATGGCCGTACACGGAGGGCCGCGGTTTTCTTTCAAAAAATAAATCCTAATAAATATATATTTTTGGACATATCCTAATAGTATATCATATAGACTTACCATAAAAATACACGATGCGCCATTTCCGCTGACATTTATCCAAAAATGTCCGAAATAAATGATCCACAAAACCTCAGGGTTGTCACAAAATTCACACGGAAAATCGTATCACGGTCGTATATCAAAAGTAATTCTATCATATCAAAATTGTATCTTAAATATATATATAAAATACGGCGAACAGTTTAAAACAAATTAATAGTCTTCTAACGTGTGGTATGCCTCAAAACAAGGTTCTATGCAGAGAGCCACTTTACATTGTTTGCACTTATACCTAGATGTACTTTGTTGTCCTTCCATTCTCAGGCGTTAAAATAGTATATGTAAAAAATCAAATATCCAGGAAACGTAAGTTGAAAAAGATATATAAACAATCGTCAAAAAAGTTACGACACAGGAAAATCTTATAAAATAAACAGACACTCACAAACAACGCAGGTTATAAAGTTTTAAAACACAAAAAATCATTTGGTAAATAACGAAAAAAGACGTAAATTTAAAAATAAACTGTTAATGTATCTAGTTATAAAACTGTTGTAAATGAAATACTTAACAAATACGATATTCTGGCCCACAAAACCAACTAAGATGTGTCAAACATGAAAACACACACATAACTGACCATTTTTCCAGGATCATTGTTACTTGCAGTGAGTATTCAGAATAGAAATAATTCCCCGTTTATAAATATAATACTGGACAAACATAATGTAAGAATAAATGGGAAGTCCCGGTATTTCATTAGTCACTAATAATATGTATGGCGTAACCCTATATAGTAGCGCCGCATATCAACAACATACGAAAACTTTTGTCGATGTCAAAAAATCGATGTATTACAGATTAAAATTCAATATCCTTCGAGTTCAAGTATTACAACACAATCTCAAAAGATGTCACTATATGCGAGTTAAATTTAATTATTTAAGAGAGGTACTGGTGACTTGTAAATTAAGTACAAAGGAGAGCGTAATATTACGCGCATTTTGTATGGACGGCCCCTTGAACACGGACTTGTAGCGCGTAAATATACGCTCTGGGCAGAGATCAGGTTAAAAATCTATTTAATAATTATATTTAGCAAAACACACTACTAATCATTTAAACTCTATTTTTCCATACAATTAGGTTTTTTGTTGATGTCTCGAATGCTTACTGTTTTTTGAGTAACTGTTATTAAAAATGTTGAGTGGATGACGAACTTTCTTTAAAACATTATATTTCAGTGAACGCGACCCGATTTATAGGATAAAGCTCCAACCCAAAGCTTTTGTGAAAGCTCAATGCTGTCTGCTTAGCGTACGCACAAACTCGCGACTCGTAAATCGTTTGTAAAGGTGAAAATAAATTAAAACGAACCATATTGATTGGAGTACTGTACCCATCGTGTTTAAATAATGCATTGAAATTGATTCATCAAACATAAATTTTAATCAATCATCAACAATTTTATTATCTAAGTCAATTGAATATTGCTAATTGCGGAGCTATAACGAAATAAAATTACAGCAAGTTTATTTTACCTACTGGAAATTATTGATTTAAACTTATTATATTTAAAAATTAACCACCATTTTGTAGCTATTTAATATTTTTTTTGAAGTTCAGAACCGATTTTTCTCATATTTAACATTATCAACTGATGAATCAAATGTTGATCAATTTTAAATTGAAAGAAATTCCAGAGCCCTGCCAAGCATGTTTGTATTTTTTTAAATACATTTAAGGTTTAGCTGTATTATTTTTAAATGCATGTCCACTCCCAATGTGGAGCATATGACCTTCTAATGGAGGTATATCAACAGAACATTTTCTACGAGAACTATTTTGTATACAGTCGCACAACCTCTCTTTACCAAATACAGAAGTAGGGAATGTAGGGATAGAAGGATAAGGCTAAAACAGGATTAGTGGTTAACTAATCACTCTCGCTACGTACATTTACTGAAGGATTGGGAGTGTATATTGGACTTTTAGACATCGCAAACACCCATATCATTGAGCAGAAATCGATAAAATGCTGTCCGTACTGGGACTCGCACCCGTGAGATCTAGTACGGAATCCAATAACGCTAACCGCTGCGCCATAGGAACCGACATAGTTAGATAGTTGTATAATTTTGATACACTTACTATTACTATTTTACAGTATTGAAACGTTTTGAAGAATAAGAAATAGGGAAATTCCGTTTGATTTGATACTTGTAATACAAAGTGTCAATATTCCCGAGTAAATATATTAACTAAAGTGTTGATATATAAAAACATTGGATTGCACGATAGAAGCTTAAACTTCTTCCGTGATTTGCTATATTGCATACTAAAATGTATGAGTAGAGAATAGCGATGGATAAAATGAATTATTTACGGAGATATCATATCGAGTACAATTAATAGTATGGTGATAAAGTGGTGGTGAAGTACTTAGGCGATGCATGTATAAATTGAAGTTATTAAAATTTACATAAGATTGAATGAAAGTGATTAATTATTTGCATTACTTTGAACATGGCGGTGTAACGCCCGCCGTATGTTGATGCCCCATAGTAATTTGTCGAGTGTACGCACTACTGTTAAAGGACTGAGTGGTCTCCCACTACCCAAGGATCTCATTATACCTGAGTGTTTGGCCGCCAAACATTGTTACACTGATTAATTTCACACAACCGTATCCATCTGAAGTAGTGTCTCTAAAATTTATTGCGTATATTCACGTACAAACGTGTGTTTATACAAACCGTCAACTAAATTGAGCTACAACTGTCTTCGCTTAAAAAAAACCAAACTAAAAATCAAGATTCTGGGTATCAATCAAAATAAGACACAGGTTCGTTATTAGTCTATAACAAAGGAATCTATATTTTTTTGTACCTTCATAGATCGACCATTTTTTCGTAATTAAATACACGATGTGACTAAATATGCTAATGGAAATCAATGCGTGCTATTATTTTCAATTGACATATTATAGATCAAACTGAATGGTTACTTAAACAATAATGTAAGTCATCATTAATTTTACTTTACAAATTGTTTGTACATTGAACATATAAAGCTGACTTAAGTATAATATGTATTATCTACTATTACGAAGTTAATTTCAAGTGACAAGTTAAATGTAGACTTTTTGAAAATTTTAATCGTTTAAATTTAATATTGAAATTCTACCAAGCACTTTCAGTCAAAATTTTAAATTAAGTAAACTTTTTGAATTCTTCGATAATTGAATTGCACAATTATAATATGTTTAGTTAAATACATTAACTAGTATATCAATAAAAACCTAAGTGTGTCAAATAGTTTATCTTGTTGTTTAATTAATGTAGGCTTTATTGAAAAGGATTGTGAACATAATATATATATATATATATGTATGTATGTGTCTACAGAATTATTTGGGAATATTATATTAGGAAAAAAATATCGTTTGTTGTCAACGCCTTTTTATGTAAAAAAAACTTTAGTAAAAAAAGAGAGGTTGGACAAACAACTGAGTAACAAGCAGTTTTGTTAAAAAAAACTTAAGTTAAGATAAAAGAAAGTACGTAGCTCTGTTTTTGTTAACCAACTGTCATATCAACGAATAAATAGTATTCGCAATTCAAATAGTACTGAGGCGGGAGACTACTAACTAACAGTTGAAAATTATCATGCAACTGGCAACTGCTTGGCTTTAAGGTTGGTATAAAATCAATGACAATTTTGGTAGAAGCACATTGTTTAAATGCTATTTACAAAATAGAAGCATCACATAAGTTATTTTAAGAATCATTATTTTTTTTTCGTGTTCAAAGTCATTATTATATTGAGTATAAATTTTCACAATACGCTAATATCATAACTATGCTTAAATGGACTTTAGTAAGCCAATGTAAGTACTCTGACTTAAATGATATCGATGGCTTAATTGCATACTGCTTCATCTAGAAATAGTTTGTTTTGAGATATGGCTGATCAAAGTTTGGACTCATACTGAGTTCTAGAAAAGTAATAACTATTATGTGTGTCATAATTTTACTGAATCATTTTGTCGTTTGTGTCAATTAAATTCCAATTTATCAAATCATAGATAAAACCATAACATGATTTATCGAGTTGTATTTATATGGATGGAACTGAGAGAAGACTGTTTTTATGTCATTTTTTTCGTATGCAAACATCTACCTACCGAGATTAGTGATTGACGTATAGAATCACAGGGATAGCATCTTTAATGAGCAAACTTATGTTAATATATCACCGGTGCATTTTGAGTATGTATCAAATACATATCAACTTAATGAAGACGATATTAAATTACAGTAATATACATATAGCTCAAATTACACGTGTTATATAAAAGTTTTGTGCTTATTGTTTCATTTATTGATTTATCAACCGGTAAAAAAATATCGACTGCAAAAAAATTAAGCAATTTATTTTCAAATTCACTTTTTGAAGACGTGCATTTGTAACTAATTCAAATATAAATTAATAGTGACTGAACAAACACTGTATTTATGTATATTCTTATCAGTTAAAAATGCTAATCGTGACTAAAAGCGGTCCTGATCATATTAAATTAATGTGGAGTAAGTACAAAACAATACTGTATTTTTTTAATATAATGCTTTTCCATAAAGTATCGACAGTAGACTGCTAAAAAGTGAACACTTATAAATCTTACTTGTCAATGTGTACACAATATGTTGAATTATACCTTTTTTGTATTCATAAAAATATTGTAAAGAGTGTTTTTTCTTACAAAGAATAGAAGATTATTTTTGAGTAGGTCATAACAAGTAACATACATTGTTACAGATTACATTACTATACAGTTTCTAATGTTAGGTTGCAGCAGAAGCGAATCTTATAAATTTCTTTATATATTTTGCATATTGATATTTACTTTAGTATACTCTTTTATGGAACTGATACATTGTTTGTTATTGCTTACAATAACTATTTTTTCCATTGAGTAGTTGTCTCACTAAAGTCCATAATATAACAATAGAAAAGCAAATGCGCCCGTCAATGGACCGGAACGGTATATGATTGATTGTCCAAAACATCTCTATGGTTGTTTCGGTAGAGCAATCTCGCATAGCCCTTCTATCCCCCAAATGAACATTATATGTAATTTCTTTTGCTAATATACCACATTCTTCTAACTGCTAGAGATGGGAACTAGTCGTAGAAAACAAAAGTAAACAAAAAATAATAAATTGATACGATACGGTCCTTTGGCATGATTTGTACTTGCATTTCCTTATACGGTTGTTAGCAAAGCTTGATAGGTATAATGAGGAAGAGAGAAAGAATAAACACATCATTTTTTCGATTATTCAAGGTCAAATGGACAAAGTCGCCAATGTAAGCAAATATTAAGAATTTCGCAATCCGCGGGCCTTGCCGCGGATTATTGAGTGCAAAGACAAACCCACTGCTTTGTAAGTAAGTACGTGGGCGCACAGAGCCAAATAGAAATACCGTCTCTCGCTCGCGAGCGGTACTCGACCGAAATAGCGGTCGAGTGCGGCGAGAGAGGGAAATGGAAACGCTTGCCGTTTTCCTCCTCCTCAACGGAGGCTCCCCATAATTTACAGGTACACCTAGCATAGGCTGTTCTAGCCCCTGAAGAAATTTCGCTGAATTCTATCGACGCAATTTCCAATTGCGATCGAACAAATGAATCCCGCGGCGACCTCGACCAGGGTCGTCAGGGACAAAATTCGTTTGAGAATTTTTGTTTTTACGACACTAGCCATGTCCTAGTATGCACTGCATAAACTAATATTAAAATCATGTTCGCGGTTTGGACTCCACCAAGCCCTCACCTGCGCCAATTAAAATCGTGCGGAACCGGCGCCCGAGCCAAGCTTCGGCGCCGAATTTTTTTCGAGCCGTAAAGGACGATGGTCCGAAACGGTGTTGTAAATTAAATTGCAATCGGATAACAGGTTTATTAGTAATTCAATAAACTGTGATTTCCCCATACATTTTGGCGAGACGAAATTTCGAAACGCGTTCGGCGCGTAGCGTTTGCCGTTCGATACTAAAATAAGCCCCGCCCAGTCCGACCAATCGTAGCGGTTCGCGTGGTCATACGTGCGATTGCAGGCGGCCTCCCCTCCACCGCGGTCAATCAAAATTTCAATCTGATATGAAGCGCGAACACACGAAGGGAAGGTGGGAAATTTTAGTTTCATGGAAGCGAACGACTATCACGGACGTTCCTTCGAATTTTCAGCCAAATCCCTTCAGGAACATTCACCATAGAAAATATTTAGCATAAATTTGCACTTAAATCGATTTTAGGCTTTTATAAAAATCAGACTCAAGTCAGTAATTACTTTTTCGCGGACGATGACATCTCCGCTTTGATTAACCGGTACACCTGACTCGCTCAGGTGGAAAATTTTTCTTCTGTTTCTCATAACTCGCTTCAGCAACGAGTTATGAGATCGCTTGTAAGAGCAATATTTCGCGGAAAACTGATTCTGACACGACAGTGATTTTTCTGATTTTCTATCTGTCATATTAAGATCACTAGAGACGATTTTCGCTCAGCGGAATCGTTGTTCTAGAAAAATCTCAGTTGCCGCCATCTTGAGATATTTCGGCAGAGCCACGGGAGGTCAGCATCTTAGCCAATCGGCGTGAGACGCAGATGCTGAGGTTAGCAGATTTGCTCGGGTCAACCGTTTTTTTTGACCCTGGCCGAGGACGCAGCTGGACCAAATCCTTTACAAAAAGGCAGGTCAGTTTTGCAAAAGTTACCAAATCTTCACCGACTTCTACGCGTTACTCTGCTCCCGTGCTCTCTTCTGCCGATATTATCCGCCACGACATCTTTAATAAAAAAAACCAGCCAGAAATTCTCTCAGCTTGACCAAGTCATTCGAATAGTTGACATTGTGCAAAGCTGAGTCGAATTCTGTGCTACCTCCTTGTGTTATTGCTTGCCGCCAGCCGTTTTGTTTGCTGAAATTGTTCCTGATAAGCTGTCTCCGGTTCCTGAGAACTTCCAAAGGTTCGTCTACCATTATACGTTGCATAAATATGTCGCGGCCTATTGTTGCTGAGTCAATACTCTTTAACCTAAGGTCCGCGGCCAGAACTGTAGCTTCCTGCTCGATCTCGACAGTGAGAATCGAAATAAAGACGCGTGTAAAATCGCGGTCATATCTTTGCTCCTAGCCGCACTTTATTAAGTGTCGACAGGACCCCTTCATGTATTAAATGTTGTTTCTTCTAAACTCAGCCTAGTAAAATCGTGTGTCACTTCTTGTTCGAAATGGCAATAACAGCGGCCGGAGGAGAGTACGGGAACGCAAATTTTGATTTAAATTCATTGTCTTATTTTATTGTGTGTTGTACCCTGTCTAACTGTATACTGTAAATATTTTGTCGACCGATTTCGCACGGAGGATGCTCTCCGTTCGGTCCAGTGTAACACTCAGCGGCGCTTGGTCTTCGGAAAAATCGTGAAATATATAATCGTAATTAATCTTGTTTTTGCAAACGCCGAAGCGTTTTCCGTTTGTTCTCAATTCGGTATCGGCCAACGGGAATAATGAAATATTGTACGATGGTTCAATGCATAATTTTTCTGCAACACCTAAACGTTTCACGTTTGTTTCAAAGTCCGATTTTTTTTATGTTTGTTTAAATATTTAATTATAATTGCAAAGTCCGATCTTTTTATGTTTGTCTCAATATTGAATTATATTGGCAAAGTCCGATTTTTTTTGTTTGTTTCAATATTTAATTATAATTGCAAAGTCCGGTCTTTTTATGTTTGTCTCAATATTTAATTATATTGGCAAAGTCCGATTTTTTTTTGTTTGTTTCAATATTTAATTATATTTGCAAGTCCGATTCTTTATGTTTGTTAAATATTTAATTATATTTGCAAAGTCCGATTTTTTTTATGTTTGTTTCAATATTTAATTACAATTGCAAAGTCCGATCTTTTTATGTTTGTCCCAATATTTAATTATATTGGCAAAGTCCGATTTTTTTTTGTTTGTTTCAAGATTTAATTATATTTGCAAGTCCGTTTTTTTTGTTTGTTAAATATTTAATTATATTTGCAAAGTCCGATTTTTTTATGTTTGTTTCAATATTTACTTATATTTGCAAAGTCCGTGTTTTTTTATGTTTGTTTCGATATTTAATTATATTTGCAAAGTCCGATTTTTTTTATGTTTGTTTAAATATTTAATTATATTGGCAAAGTCCGACTCTTTTTATGTTTGTTTCAATATTCAATTCTATCTGCAAGGTCTGAATTTTGTTTGTTGCAATATTTAATTATATTCGCAAGATCTGAATTGTTTTGTTTGTTTCAATATGTAATGATATTACAAGGTCTGAATTTTTGTTTGTTTCAATATTTAATTATATTGGCAAGGCCTGGATTTTAGTATGTTTGTTTCAATTCGGTGACGAGACCACGGGGATAACTAGAATTCGCAAAAACAATGCGATATTCACTGTTGTGTTGCAACGTCTCAATTAGTTTGAGTTTAGTAATCAACTACGAATTATTAGGCAACTTGGGCACAGTACCCCGGCCGAGCGAAACTACGTGCGTTTGCGCCGCGGTACGTCGCGGGCCCCACGCATCAATAATTATCTACCCTGAGTTGAAATAGAAAAAGAAAGGTCCGTCACCTAATGATGATAATTGTAAATTCAATAATGTATGCCTATCTGAGGGCGAAGTATCTGAATAACACAAATAGCAAACGACACCAAGCGACGCTGAGGACTTGTATAAAATTGTATGTTATTTTATGTTAGGTATTTTCTTTTGTTTCTAAATTGGTTGTGTACTTTGTTTTTTCCTGTGTCGTTGATAATCGTCGATCACCGCCGTAATAACGGCAAATGTTAGTTATAAGGGTGAACTATGGGAGGTGTGATAATTCGAGTCATTTTTAAATATAAATGTCAGACATAATTTTGTCACTTGTTAACATTGAAAGGTCGCGGGGTCAAGTCTGCGGGACGCTTAGTCTCGAGACGTCAGGAAGAGCTGTCATCACGCCTTCCATAGATTCACGATGCAAGGTCGGCGGAGCTAAGTAACAAAGGATCAGACAGCCCCGAGGACTTGTGCGAAAAAGGGCCTCAGGTTTCGTCGGCCTCGCACTAGTTTAATTTTAGCTAGGTCGACGTCGGAGGGTGTTTTTTGTATTGAGTACTAGGGAGGCACTATCATTGCGGATTCACGGGAATCCGAGTGATACGGCGCGGTGGACGTATAATTCCGGGGGCAGATAGCCCGCCTAGACAAGCGCACTTGTCTGGGACCCATGTCTGTCGAAGTTTCGGCAGACACTCAATAGTAAAACCTAAAATCCAATTCGTCCAGTTGGATTACGTCACTCGATAGCGACGCCTTCAAGCGGTCTGACACCGTGCCTGGAGCCGACCTCGGACGGAGGTCTGGTCTCCGCCAATCCTCCCTAATACTCGAACAAATCTAAACACGTAGTGTAAGTAACTTCATAGGAGATTTCGCTAATGCGATTGACCAACGGGCGGTTGGACGGACTCGTATTCAGAGTGCCGTCGAAAAAAATGTGCTCCGGCCTAAACGGCTTGCGGTCACTGGAAGTGAACGCACACAGTAAGGGAGGACGGATATGGAAATCCTCCTCACGTACAGACCTCGGTTCCTTGCTGTGGGAGTCCCGCAAATCGTTGCGAAGTCGTATTAGCAAATCCAATAAGAATTGAATTAGAATCGTTGAATTAAGAAATCATAACGTTGTATATAAAATTTCACTGAATATTATAAATTGAATTAAATGTATGACACGACTTAGCGTACATACTGATTAATAATAAATCCAAACAATCATTAGTCACGAGGACTGTGACAGTGCTAGTAAATATTAATTTTTTTTCCTGCACCCCTAAAGTAGACATATGGTACGGCTTGACGTCCGTATTAACTCCTAAGATTTAGCGTAGGGATTAATTTTAAGCAGATCTGTACACGCGTAGTGAGTGTGCAGATCTTAACTTCAAAACAAGACTAAATGAAATTTGCCCACTACTAAATCAATAACTGTTATAAGAAACCGCTGAATGCGAAATTAGCTTTAAGAAAAATGGTATGATGAATGTTGTTTTTTTTCTCTCTTGTAAAAATATAAAATCATAGATGTCTCCCCGTAAGGGAACATAAATATTGTAATACTAGGGACCCTCAGTCCAGGCGAAGGACCTACTGAAAGGCCCGGTCTGCAAGTCGACTGTCATTCGGTACTAGGAGGCTCGGCTCGCGAGCTTCACGCCGAATGACAAATTTATTAACATGTATTTAGAGCGCACTCCTGTGTGGCTAGCCAAATTATCGAAATTTACTGTAAACCCTTTTTGATTATAAATAAACCGGTGGATTTCCACCTTTTACTGTTCACGAGCGTTGTTTAATTGAATTTGATTGTTCCCATATTTAATTCCTAAAAATTGTCACAGACTGACTGCGTCACACCAAACCGAGACGTTATGGGGAGAGACGGATTTCTCTGTCTCTCGTCTAACTGCTCGGGACTCAGTCGTGTCATTTGGCGCCCAACGTGGGGCCGATTTAAATTCCTGATTTCATATGATCAAAGCGCAGATCAAGTAACGTAGACTTTATGTTAAAAATAAATGTAAATTCATAATTAGAGTCATGCGCCGACTGACCGGTGGTCGAATAAAATCGACCCCGGAAAGCACATAGAAAATCGACCGGGCGCAGTCCGCCCGAAAATTGTTATTCGAACGATGCGACGTGAATCGACTGATCACCGAGGAACTGAGTGACGTCGAATAAACAACGATTAGTCGGATTAGACTCATGAGAATTAACATCAGTAAAGTATGCGGAGATGAATGATTGGAAACAAAATAAATCGTCACCGACGGCCCTGAGAGGATGAGTTTCGTGCCTCCGCCAATGCTAATTTAGAAAAATCACTCTTTCAGACAGAGCGGGAATATGTCGAGAGTGACGCGCTCGCGATCCGTTGTCGTGGACGATACCACGACTGGCGCCCAAATTAACTTGCGACCGGGGTTTCAGGGAGGCGAATCGCCCGTATCGGAAATGTTCGAAAACGGACAAATCTTCCCGGAAGAGACGGAGCCCCGGACTCCGACGACTCTGGTAGATGAGCTGCCAGCGCCGATGCGACGAGAGGAGAGACCGAGATCGGGACACCCGCCGGTGTTCTCGATCTCGTTCCACGGAGGTCCGGAAGCGGACACGGCGCGCTTCATTACGCGTTGCGAGAAATTTTTCGCTGCGGCCGACACAGACGTGGAGGACCGGGCCACGAAAGCCGCCACGGCTTTTCACGGCGAAGCGTTGAGTTGGTGGCAAAGTCTGCCAGTCAAACCGACGTCTTGGGAACGGTTTACGTTTGCGATGCAACGCAATTACGATAGCGTAGGACGGAAATTGCGGTTGGAATATGAGGTGAAAAGCGTCCTCCAAGAGGAGGATGAGGACGCATACGAATTTTTAGAAAAAAAGAGGGCTATCGCGAAAATCTGCACTGCACCGGCCGATCCGCTAGAACTGGCGAGGATGATCCAGGGTCTGATGACGCCCAGGGATCAGGAGAGGACCGATAGACTGCGTTGGACAACGCTCGATGAGCTGGTCGATGCGGTGCGAGAAATGGAATTGCGCCAGAGGCGAGAAAAGGCGCCGATACCAAAACCGATTCAGACGTCAAGACGGAATCAAAACGTAACAAACACCGACCGCGCAGGAAACGGCACGTGCAATCATCAGTGTCAGCACACCTGTAACCCTCCTCAGCAATCGTACAATGTCCCTCCACCTCCTCTACCCAAGTCTCCCCATCACCACGACGCAAAACCGAGGTATGATAACCGGCAGCGGAAAGAAGAGCGGAGGCCGCAGCAATACGGTGCTCACGGCCCTCCGAGGAGGGAAAACGGCCCTCTCCGCTGTTGGTCGTGCGGAGGCCCCCACAGGGAGGCTGAATGCCAACGTAGGCAACGGCGGAATTAATTAATTAACGAAAAAAAACAACACAAGTAAACGAGAAGAAAATGGGCGGAATATTTTTTTTATTATCAACTTTAAATGACGAGAAAAATAAACGGGAAGAACGTATGCAAGAAAAAAAAAAAAAAAAAACCGATTCGAAACAAGAAAAAAAACGATTTTTTTTTATAAGTATTTCATAAGTGTAAATAAATATAAGTGGGCTCGGGAACAAATATTAACTTCGAAAAAACTTTTAATAACTTAGACGCGTGCCACAAACATGAATCCGAGCCCCAAACATGTTATCATCGAGGAAAGGAGAACTGTATTAGTTAAGTGTTGAAAAGGAAACCAATCAAAATAATTTTTAAAGAACAATGTAAATAAATATAAATGGGCTCGGGAACCAACGATAACTTCAAACAAAAAGAATTTTGAATAATTTAGAATCATGCCTCAACGATAAATCCGAGCCCAATCGTGTTATAATCGAAGATAGGAGGAGAAAACAATTTAATTAAGTGCCATAATATCATTAAGCAACATAATTATTAAGTGTAGTATATTTAATTAAGTGTTACGAAATATAAGTGAACAACATTGATTAACAGTGAAGAGATAACAAATGAAATACAATAACTAGCATAAGTGAAATGACTTACGAACAATGAACAATGTGTAAAAGTTTCTGTGTTTTTAAATAATTTTAATTTTTTTTACGTTTATAAATATTTTGTGGTAAATACATAAAGCGGCACACCGAAGAAAAATCAACTCAAAGAAAAAACATTGCTAATTTAAATTCATTTGTGTTAAGAAGAAAGTGCGCGCTATTTTATCAAGGCAGAAAGAAGCAATCAAAATAAGTACAGGGAGGGCCGAAAGTGTGCGAATCAATCGATATTTTTTTTTGTATGGAAAAAACGACATAAAAAAATGGAACGAGTATTCAAACGAGCATCCAACGTGTGTTATAGGGAAGGGATGGCCGCCACCGCCAGACGATACGACGCCGCCGGAGAATCCAGCCCGACAAGCCGCCTGCTGAGGATCCAGGTGTTCCTCGAGGACGGAGGAATCAGCTGCGAGGCCATCATCGACAGTGGTGCAACACACACGCTTGTCGACGCGAGCCTCGTGAGGCGCGATTCACAGAGGACACCGGAGGCCGAATTAAAGGGAGTGGGAGGACGATCCGTGCCCACGTACGGACACGCCCTCCTAAAGGGGAAAATACAGGAGGCCCCATTCGTCGCCTCCGCCCTCATCATCAGCGGGTTAGGAATCGAGATGATTCTCGGTCTAGACTGGCTGGAACAGGAGGAGGCCAGTCTAGACTTCAAACGACGGTGCCTACATCACGGCCGGGAGGCGCGATATACAGCGCATTGTATAACACTCATCCCTCCGACGCCGATCGAGGTCCCCGATCTACCGGCGCTCACCGACGACATTCCGGAAGACGCCCGGAAAGCGATCACGCAATTGATGCGAGACTATGGAAGTCTCTTCGCAGCAACGGGACCGAGATGCGGCTCGGCTATGCACGAAGTGCGGCTATCGGATCACACGCCGTTCCGAGTTGGACCCCATCGCCAGTCAGACGCTACCAAACAGATGATACGCGAGGAGGTGCAGCAAATGCTGGCGGACGGTGTGGTGGAACCGAGTCGATCGCCATACAGCTCACCTGTAGTCATCGTAAAGAAAAAAGACGGGAAGCCGCGCTTCTGCGTCGACTACAGGAAGCTGAACGCTGTCACGATCGACGAAGCGACGCACTTGCCGAGGATACAGGAAACGTTGAAGGAGCTAGGACCTGCCACAATCTTCAGCTCTCTGGATTTGAAAGCCGGATACTGGCAGGTGCCTCTACATCCGCACACGAAAGCCCTGACTGCTTTCAACACGCCCAACGGAGGATGCTACCAGTTTACGGTGATGCCGTTCGGACTGAAAGGCGCACCCGGCACTTTCCAAAGACTGATGAGTCAGGAGGTGTTGGTGGGGCTCATCCCGCGGTGTTGCCTAGTCTACTTGGACGACATCATCGTATACAGCGAGACGTGGAACGACCACCTGCGCGACTTGCGCAAAGTATTTGAAAGGCTGCAGTTACATTCGTTACGGATATCGGTATCAAAATGCCAAATCGGGAGGGACAGCGTGGAATACTTGGGACACCAGGTGACAGCCGGAGGAAACATTCCTCAGCCGGTTCACCTGCGCGGAGTAGAAGAGGCCGCCACTCCGAAAACGCGAAAGGAACTGCGGGAGTTTCTCGGATTGTGCAACTGGCTGCGCGAGTATGTGCCGCGCTTCGCAGACATTGCCGCGCCGCTAACCGATTTATTGCGGACAAATATCAACTTCAAATGGACGCCGCAAGCCAACGCGGCTATGCAAGCCGTAAAGGCGGCAATGCGAAAACCACTGCAACTCGCCAGACCGGACTTCTCTCGAAGATTCACCCTGCAGACCGACGCAAGCGGACACGGCGTCGCGGCGGTACTATTTCATGCGCGCCCCGACGGCGGTAGAGATATAATCTCGTATGCGAGCGCGCGCCTTTCCGAAACGGAACGACGCTATCATTCGAACGAACAAGAAGCCCTCGCCGCCGTCTGGGCAATCAAGAAGTATCGAGCCTACGTCGAGGATCGTCCCTTCACTCTGATAACTGACAACCGAGCACTGACGTGGCTGCACAGCGCAAAGGATGAGCGCGCAAAGCTGACACGGTGGGCGATAATGTTATCCGAACACCAGTTCGATATACAACACTGCGCCGGCAAACTGAATCAACTTCCGGATGTACTGTCGAGAAATCCAGACGCCACGGCGCCTGCCATCGAGGAGCACGACGACCGAATGCTGGTACCGAGTCACCGGAAGCCAGTGGCGCTACTATTAGAACTGGCAACGTTACACGACGCCGTGAAAGCCGCGCAACGCGCCGATCCGGATACGCAGCAAACAATCACAGCGATAAGGACGCCGACAATGCATCAGCCGCACCCAAGTAACATCGTTCACGACGGACTGTTGTGCCATCGAGAGAGCAGCGGAAGGCTGCTGACTGTGGTGCCCTTCCACTTGAGGAAAGAAGTCGTCGCCGCCTATCACGACGACCCCTTAGCCGGCCACCCTGGAGCCGCGGAAACGAATCGGGCCATACAACGGCTCTATTTCTGGCGCGCGCGCAGAAATGACGTGAAGGCGTATGTGCGCGCCTGTCGTATATGCGCTACACGAAAGCGAGGAGCGCTGCAGAGACCGGCGCATATGACGTCGCACACAGAAGCGACACGGCCGTTCGAGGTACTGGCCCTCGACTTCATGGGTCCGTACCCGGCGAGCCGACGAGGGAATAAATACATTTTTGTCGTCACTGACTTGTTCTCGCGATGGACCGAAGCTTTCGCCATGCGGAACTCGTTAGTGGCGACCTTCCTGCCTCTGTTGGAACAAGAAGTGTTCCACAGATTTGGATACCCGCGGGCGCTGCTTACCGATAATGGTACGCAGTTCCTGCATGAGAGATGGGTGTCAACCCTTGAAGCATGGGGATGCCTTCATTGGACGACGCCACCCTACCACCCCCGTGCTAATCCTACGGAGAGAAGAAACCAGGAAATAAAGAAAGCTATGAGAATTCAACTTGAACCGGGCGCGCACGCACAGTGGTGCGAAACATTACCGCGCACACTGTTTGCGTTGCGCTGCCGTCAGAATGCCGCCACCGGCCTCACACCCAGTCAAGCGGTGATGGGCTATGAACTGCCAAGGCCTGGCGAATGGCGGGCACAACTGGATATGCCGCCCGCACGCACAGAGGCGCTGGAGAGAGACGAACAAGATGCTGCCATGCTACGCCATCAGGAGGAGTACAGCGGGCGCACAAATGCGCGCGCCGCCCAAACCGCCCCGCCTGAGCAGTTCTCAGCCGGGCAGCGGATCTACTTGAGGGGCTTCACGAAGCCAGGGGTGAGGACTGGCATCATCCCCAACTTGGCTCCCAGATGGGAGGGGCCGTACAAGATAATTACAAGGGTGGGCATGAATGTGTACTGGGTGGACAGACGAGGCAAGCCGATCAAGGCGCACACCAACCAAATCCGCCCCGTGCCGACGCCCTACGCCGAACCACTTCCCCTCGGGCAGACACCGCCGCGACGGAGAACTGAGGAAGCACCCTTGCCAGAAGAGGAAGCTGCCGACGCCCCGGCCCGCTAGGACCAGACCAAGTAGATGAAGAGGACCACATCCACCCCTCGCGCCGATGAAGACGCCCAGCAACATCACCAAGTATAGTACCTTTGCAAATCCCTCTTCAAGGCTAGTCCATAAATTCAAGTAGAGTAAAAAAAAAAAAAATTTATTTAACTTAAAGTAAATACAGTCAACTCCTGTACACAAGACATAATCAATTCATTTTTTTTCAATGCTTGTAATTTTCAAAGTAGACAATGTCAGTTAAGTTTTAATATGTGTAATTTTTTTTTCTTGCACAACATCAAATGACTATCAAAAAAAATAATACTTGTAACATGTTTAATTTTTCTCCTGTTAATAACGAAAAGAGTTTGTTTCCGAATGATGGTGAATTGGGTTCTGCCTCAATAGTGTCAAGCTATGTCAGGCGGATTAATTTGAAGAAAGTAATAATTTCATTTTTGCGAAGATCTTAAAATTTTAAAAAAAAAAAAATATATAATAAATAATAATAATTCAATTTGTGTTGCAATAGTCATAGAGAAAAATTTAATAGCTAACATTCCTGGCGGCACTAACAGCAAAAGTCAGTATGACGGAATTCTTTTGTGTTTTGTATTTGTCATGTTTTCCCGCTGCAAGGAGCGAAAGAGAAAAGGGGGGGAGAAATGTATTAAAGTAAGATTTGTTTTCTTGAAATTAGAATAAATTATAGATTTGGTCTCGAACAAACAATTGTTGGGGAATAACTAATTCTTTTTGCGAATGGCTATCGAACCTCACGGAGGTTCGTCAGAGAGGGAGGAGAACCCTCCTCTCTTAAAAAAATTGTAAATACACAAGACAGGAGTCAGCACACACAAATAATTTTTTTACCATGTATGTAACTTTTGCCTACAGATAAAGTAGAGCACTTTTGTAAACTTGTTGCGTTTCCAGTGAGAAACATAGAATCAAATGTCGTGAATTTGTCCAATTTGACCCGGCCTCGGCCACTGGCGCCGAGGCGTCTGGCGCAATAAATTCTCGCGGGTCAACGCATTCTCGCGCGGCGGGGTTAGACTGGATCAGCCCGCCCGCACCTCGATTTCTCATTATAACTAAGGCGATATTTTTTTTTCTAGCAATGCTAACAACTGCAAAAGCATAAGTGTAAATCACGCCATAGGAAGTAAGGGGGATTGATACGATACGGTCCTTTGGCATGATTTGTACTTGCATTTCCTTATACGGTTGTTAGCAAAGCTTGATAGGTATAATGAGGAAGAGAGAAAGAATAAACACATCATTTTTTCGATTATTCAAGGTCAAATGGACAAAGTCGCCAATGTAAGCAAATATTAAGAATTTCGCAATCCGCGGGCCTTGCCGCGGATTATTGAGTGCAAAGACAAACCCACTGCTTTGTAAGTAAGTACGTGGGCGCACAGAGCCAAATAGAAATACCGTCTCTCGCTCGCGAGCGGTACTCGACCGAAATAGCGGTCGAGTGCGGCGAGAGAGGGAAATGGAAACGCTTGCCGTTTTCCTCCTCCTCAACGGAGGCTCCCCATAATTTACAGGTACACCTAGCATAGGCTGTTCTAGCCCCTGAAGAAATTTCGCTGAATTCTATCGACGCAATTTCCAATTGCGATCGAACAAATGAATCCCGCGGCGACCTCGACCAGGGTCGTCAGGGACAAAATTCGTTTGAGAATTTTTTTTTTTACGACACTAGCCATGTCCTAGTATGCACTGCATAAACTAATATTAAAATCATGTTCGCGGTTTGGACTCCACCAAGCCCTCACCTGCGCCAATTAAAATCGTGCGGAACCGGCGCCCGAGCCAAGCTTCGGCGCCGAATTTTTTTCGAGCCGTAAAGGACGATGGTCCGAAACGGTGTTGTAAATTAAATTGCAATCGGATAACAGGTTTATTAGTAATTCAATAAACTGTGATTTCCCCATACATTTTGGCGAGACGAAATTTCGAAACGCGTTCGGCGCGTAGCGTTTGCCGTTCGATACTAAAATAAGCCCCGCCCAGTCCGACCAATCGTAGCGGTTCGCGTGGTCATACGTGCGATTGCAGGCGGCCTCCCCTCCACCGCGGTCAATCAAAATTTCAATCTGATATGAAGCGCGAACACACGAAGGGAAGGTGGGAAATTTTAGTTTCATGGAAGCGAACGACTATCACGGACGTTCCTTCGAATTTTCAGCCAAATCCCTTCAGGAACATTCACCATAGAAAATATTTAGCATAAATTTGCACTTAAATCGATTTTAGGCTTTTATAAAAATCAGACTCAAGTCAGTAATTACTTTTTCGCGGACGATGACATCTCCGCTTTGATTAACCGGTACACCTGACTCGCTCAGGTGGAAAATTTTTCTTCTGTTTCTCATAACTCGCTTCAGCAACGAGTTATGAGATCGCTTGTAAGAGCAATATTTCGCGGAAAACTGATTCTGACACGACAGTGATTTTTCTGATTTTCTATCTGTCATATTAAGATCACTAGAGACGATTTTCGCTCAGCGGAATCGTTGTTCTAGAAAAATCTCAGTTGCCGCCATCTTGAGATATTTCGGCAGAGCCACGGGAGGTCAGCATCTTAGCCAATCGGCGTGAGACGCAGATGCTGAGGTTAGCAGATTTGCTCGGGTCAACCGTTTTTTTTGACCCTGGCCGAGGACGCAGCTGGACCAAATCCTTTACAAAAAGGCAGGTCAGTTTTGCAAAAGTTACCAAATCTTCACCGACTTCTACGCGTTACTCTGCTCCCGTGCTCTCTTCTGCCGATATTATCCGCCACGACATCTTTAATAAAAAAAACCAGCCAGAAATTCTCTCAGCTTGACCAAGTCATTCGAATAGTTGACATTGTGCAAAGCTGAGTCGAATTCTGTGCTACCTCCTTGTGTTATTGCTTGCCGCCAGCCGTTTTGTTTGCTGAAATTGTTCCTGATAAGCTGTCTCCGGTTCCTGAGAACTTCCAAAGGTTCGTCTACCATTATACGTTGCATAAATATGTCGCGGCCTATTGTTGCTGAGTCAATACTCTTTAACCTAAGGTCCGCGGCCAGAACTGTAGCTTCCTGCTCGATCTCGACAGTGAGAATCGAAATAAAGACGCGTGTAAAATCGCGGTCATATCTTTGCTCCTAGCCGCACTTTATTAAGTGTCGACAGGACCCCTTCATGTATTAAATGTTGTTTCTTCTAAACTCAGCCTAGTAAAATCGTGTGTCACTTCTTGTTCGAAATGGCAATAACAGCGGCCGGAGGAGAGTACGGGAACGCAAATTTTGATTTAAATTCATTGTCTTATTTTATTGTGTGTTGTACCCTGTCTAACTGTATACTGTAAATATTTTGTCGACCGATTTCGCACGGAGGATGCTCTCCGTTCGGTCCAGTGTAACACTCAGCGGCGCTTGGTCTTCGGAAAAATCGTGAAATATATAATCGTAATTAATCTTGTTTTTGCAAACGCCGAAGCGTTTTCCGTTTGTTCTCAATTCGGTATCGGCCAACGGGAATAATGAAATATTGTACGATGGTTCAATGCATAATTTTTCTGCAACACCTAAACGTTTCACGTTTGTTTCAAAGTCCGATTTTTTTTATGTTTGTTTAAATATTTAATTATAATTGCAAAGTCCGATCTTTTTATGTTTGTCTCAATATTGAATTATATTGGCAAAGTCCGATTTTTTTTGTTTGTTTCAATATTTAATTATAATTGCAAAGTCCGGTCTTTTTATGTTTGTCTCAATATTTAATTATATTGGCAAAGTCCGATTTTTTTTTGTTTGTTTCAATATTTAATTATATTTGCAAGTCCGATTCTTTATGTTTGTTAAATATTTAATTATATTTGCAAAGTCCGATTTTTTTTATGTTTGTTTCAATATTTAATTACAATTGCAAAGTCCGATCTTTTTATGTTTGTCCCAATATTTAATTATATTGGCAAAGTCCGATTTTTTTTTGTTTGTTTCAAGATTTAATTATATTTGCAAGTCCGTTTTTTTTGTTTGTTAAATATTTAATTATATTTGCAAAGTCCGATTTTTTTATGTTTGTTTCAATATTTACTTATATTTGCAAAGTCCGTGTTTTTTTATGTTTGTTTCGATATTTAATTATATTTGCAAAGTCCGATTTTTTTTATGTTTGTTTAAATATTTAATTATATTGGCAAAGTCCGACTCTTTTTATGTTTGTTTCAATATTCAATTCTATCTGCAAGGTCTGAATTTTGTTTGTTGCAATATTTAATTATATTCGCAAGATCTGAATTGTTTTGTTTGTTTCAATATGTAATGATATTACAAGGTCTGAATTTTTGTTTGTTTCAATATTTAATTATATTGGCAAGGCCTGGATTTTAGTATGTTTGTTTCAATTCGGTGACGAGACCACGGGGATAACTAGAATTCGCAAAAACAATGCGATATTCACTGTTGTGTTGCAACGTCTCAATTAGTTTGAGTTTAGTAATCAACTACGAATTATTAGGCAACTTGGGCACAGTACCCCGGCCGAGCGAAACTACGTGCGTTTGCGCCGCGGTACGTCGCGGGCCCCACGCATCAATAATTAGCTACCCTGAGTTGAAATAGAAAAAGAAAGGTCCGTCACCTAATGATGATAATTGTAAATTCAATAATGTATGCCTATCTGAGGGCGAAGTATCTGAATAACACAAATAGCAAACGACACCAAGCGACGCTGAGGACTTGTATAAAATTGTATGTTATTTTATGTTAGGTATTTTCTTTTGTTTCTAAATTGGTTGTGTACTTTGTTTTTTCCTGTGTCGTTGATAATCGTCGATCACCGCCGTAATAACGGCAAATGTTAGTTATAAGGGTGAACTATGGGAGGTGTGATAATTCGAGTCATTTTTAAATATAAATGTCAGACATAATTTTGTCACTTGTTAACATTGAAAGGTCGCGGGGTCAAGTCTGCGGGACGCTTAGTCTCGAGACGTCAGGAAGAGCTGTCATCACGCCTTCCATAGATTCACGATGCAAGGTCGGCGGAGCTAAGTAACAAAGGATCAGACAGCCCCGAGGACTTGTGCGAAAAAGGGCCTCAGGTTTCGTCGGCCTCGCACTAGTTTAATTTTAGCTAGGTCGACGTCGGAGGGTGTTTTTTGTATTGAGTACTAGGGAGGCACTATCATTGCGGATTCACGGGAATCCGAGTGATACGGCGCGGTGGACGTATAATTCCGGGGGCAGATAGCCCGCCTAGACAAGCGCACTTGTCTGGGACCCATGTCTGTCGAAGTTTCGGCAGACACTCAATAGTAAAACCTAAAATCCAATTCGTCCAGTTGGATTACGTCACTCGATAGCGACGCCTTCAAGCGGTCTGACACCGTGCCTGGAGCCGACCTCGGACGGAGGTCTGGTCTCCGCCAATCCTCCCTAATACTCGAACAAATCTAAACACGTAGTGTAAGTAACTTCATAGGAGATTTCGCTAATGCGATTGACCAACGGGCGGTTGGACGGACTCGTATTCAGAGTGCCGTCGAAAAAAATGTGCTCCGGCCTAAACGGCTTGCGGTCACTGGAAGTGAACGCACACAGTAAGGGAGGACGGATATGGAAATCCTCCTCACGTACAGACCTCGGTTCCTTGCTGTGGGAGTCCCGCAAATCGTTGCGAAGTCGTATTAGCAAATCCAATAAGAATTGAATTAGAATCGTTGAATTAAGAAATCATAACGTTGTATATAAAATTTCACTGAATATTATAAATTGAATTAAATGTATGACACGACTTAGCGTACATACTGATTAATAATAAATCCAAACAATCATTAGTCACGAGGACTGTGACAGTGCTAGTAAATATTAATTTTTTTTCCTGCACCCCTAAAGTAGACATATGGTACGGCTTGACGTCCGTATTAACTCCTAAGATTTAGCGTAGGGATTAATTTTAAGCAGATCTGTACACGCGTAGTGAGTGTGCAGATCTTAACTTCAAAACAAGACTAAATGAAATTTGCCCACTACTAAATCAATAACTGTTATAAGAAACCGCTGAATGCGAAATTAGCTTTAAGAAAAATGGTATGATGAATGTTGTTTTTTTTCTCTCTTGTAAAAATATAAAATCATAGATGTCTCCCCGTAAGGGAACATAAATATTGTAATACTAGGGACCCTCAGTCCAGGCGAAGGACCTACTGAAAGGCCCGGTCTGCAAGTCGACTGTCATTCGGTACTAGGAGGCTCGGCTCGCGAGCTTCACGCCGAATGACAAATTTATTAACATGTATTTAGAGCGCACTCCTGTGTGGCTAGCCAAATTATCGAAATTTACTGTAAACCCTTTTTGATTATAAATAAACCGGTGGATTTCCACCTTTTACTGTTCACGAGCGTTGTTTAATTGAATTTGATTGTTCCCATATTTAATTCCTAAAAATTGTCACAGACTGACTGCGTCACACCAAACCGAGACGTTATGGGGAGAGACGGATTTCTCTGTCTCTCGTCTAACTGCTCGGGACTCAGTCGTGTCAAAATACTAAAACTCAACTTAAAATATCATTACGTAGTGACAGATTCGAGAGGTACAGTCGACCTCTGCAATATGGTGTTAAGCTCTGTATCACGTTAACGATCAGATGTATCTGGGTTCAATTCCTGGCAAGGTCGATATCAAATGTGTACGATAAAAAAAACAAATATATGATGCCTAGTCATTTGCCAATTTTTTATTTAAGAACATTGAAAAATATTTACATCTATAAACTTTATAAATTCAACCAGAGACGAGAATTTTATTTTAATGAATATAAAATAATTTTCAACTAACGTAATATAATAAATACCATATTTTTGGAAGGAATATAAATAATTTATATTTACTTATTTACAAAATTAATAATGTTTTATTCTCGCTTCGTTGCTAATTCACTTATCAAAAATTATGCTTTGTAAAACAAAAATCTTAAGTTTCGCAAAAATGATATTTTCTTATAAGCTATCAAATTATACTATTGTAGATAAATATTGTCTTGCTAAATATATCTTATTTTATTTTATTAGCTGCTTTAAAAAAGTGCTCACATATTATACATTACTTAACCCTAAATAAACTTTAGTGAAAACTTAAAGTAATGCATTCAAAATAGTATGTTTTGCACTTTGAGTTCCATAGTATAGATATGTCTTTAAATATTTAGGAAGGATAAAAACTATCACACTATTATTAAGTTATTTTATAATCAAACGTATTATTCTACAAAATGATTATGCACAGCTATACAACCCTTAATTTTTCATAAATAGTTTATTAATTTTTATACTTGTTAGAAATGTATTGAAATTGATTTATAAAAACAATAACACAATACGATTCTCTTTAGAAATACTTCATATAAGGCTTCGTAGGCAGTTAGTTTGAGAGATGACAATAATTATTAAAATCAATGATGCTGTGAAACGGCATTACGTTAATGGCATCATTATTATACGCCCCGTCTCTACAAATCACCCCTATTGCCGTCAAGCTGATGCAACCTATTCATGAAAAAAATGGCGTCACGCCTGTTCGAAAATGTTCTCTTTGTTTGTCTGGTGGTTGGGCGGGAAAAACTGCCACGGACTTGGATGTATCGAGAACATCCCTTACAATCTATCATATTTTGTAAGCTTGATTTATAAAAACGTCAAGCTTGATCACACGCTTCTCAAATATTTATTAAAATCTAGAATCACCACTTACGAGAATTAACTCTCTACGAAGTTATTTTTTATAAATATTTTACGTGCACTTAAAAAACATTTATTTGTTTTTTTTGTGCGAAAAATTATCTATAATTTAATTTAAACGAGCAATATTCATACATATAACAGCTACAATAGTTTAAATCCAATTTTGGTTGAAAATGACTTAAGTAAAAAATTTATGCGTACAAAAATAGCCAATATTTGTATGTGTAAAATGTTGCATCTCCTAATCTATTTTTATATAGAGATAATAAAGGTACATAGTGCTGTAAATCCCCAAGGCAATATTTTTATGAGCACAATATTTTTATCTTGATACTGCATGAAAATTTTCAATATATTTCAGAATTTTGATTTTTACTACACTATGCAGTGTAGAAGAAAACATTTTTTATTAAATGTTAAAGGTAAATAAATCAATTATTAAATGTTAAAGGTAAATAAATCAATTATTAAATGAAACTGTTTTACTAACTCTTATTTTCGTATAACAAAATCTAATTTTCAAACACAGTTTTCTCTATACTTTAACTTTTGGAGATATTTTAACTCTAAGCCATCGACATGAAGTAAGTCTTAGTACCCAATAAAACTAGATACAACACACAAAGTAACTAAGTATAAATGATAAAATTATATTCCTCGAACAGACAATCTATTATAAAAATATGAAAACATAAATTTTAAACACTTCCTTGTATTTTTATTGGTAAAACAGCCCCTGAATTACTTATTGCTGTTCAAATATAAATTTTTAAACAGTTTTTATATTTAGCTCTTAAAGCATTATATTTCTTAACTAATTCTATAAATAAAAAATATGGGCTTATTTGCTAACAATTGTGTTTTAGAGTTTTATTCTCGATACTCATTTGCTTGGTGGAAATTCAATATTAAATTTGAATCGTTAATTATTAGATTCTCACAAATTTTGTCACTAACGACTTCAGCATCTTCAGGCGTTCAAAATCACGAATGAACTTGAACTGACAGTTCAGTGAATTCAAACTAGTGTGAATGTAAATAATTTGAACGTTTCAAATTTGATTTGATTTGAGTTTCAAACTCTTAACGAATTGCTTATTTAGTAAAAATACTGGCGCCCATTGTAATATAATTGATTAAAGTGTTTAAAACCATTGCTTTGATAACGCATTTATGTACTGTTTTAGTTGCATGCGAATGCAGTAGTGGAGCATTTGCAGCATCGGCGAACGATACAAATGATTCATAATCGTAGTGCATTCTTCGCGCTTGGCTTCCGAAACGAGGGTTATCAACTAACCCAATGATAGATCATGCTGCCATACCAAACCTTTACATTAAGCGACCACCAATATCTTTCACCCTAATAATATGGTTAAATTTGGGGAGTCGCTGACACTAAAATTACCAATTTAATACATTTAAAAAACTTAGACAATGCTCTATAAATTTATAAATAAGCATTTACTATGTTCTTAGATTTTTTGCCAAGTAAAGTGACCTGGTTTTAAGAAGGCGAATTGATCCTTTTAATATCAAAAGTATGCTGATTCATTTCCATAAATACATAACTTTTAATGTGTTCACTATCAAAATACTTGATGAAAAGGCAATATGTATATTAAAAAAAAATACTCATTTCTACTTATTTAATTTGATTTTGGTATGACCAACACTGGTTTCGCTCATGAGGAGTATTATCATCCGATAATAAAATACAATATTATACTGTTATTTATACAAAAAAATAAATAATAGAATGGAACAAGCCGTCCTAAAAGAATTAATATAGTTTATTTAATTACTTTCTAAATCTTCATGGCTGTTGGTCTTGAAGACGTCCACTTGACTGTGATACCCAAAAGTAGTTTAATCGTCGTTTATTTAAAAAATATTAGTGAAAAGATACAAATTATTTTGTAAAAAATTTCCAGATTTTAATTATGTTCGAATTTACCGTTAGTCTTCACTTTAGATTAATCATTCTTTGATAAGTTTTTAATTATGTGTAAGAGTGTATTTTGTGATAGGGATATCCCTGGATTGAGGATATAAAATGCAAAATTCTCAAAAAAATTTGAAATCGGCAAGCAGACAAATTTTTTAAAAAATCTCCGAAACTGCTAAATAAGGTCTTAATTTTTTTTTGGAAACGGTGAGTGATAATTTTTATTAGTCTATTCATTCCGAATTCGTTCGCAACTTAATAGTGAATGTACAAATCCATTGAAAAAATGGGTGATGATCGTCATGGGCGAAACTGGTCCTAATCGTATTTATAAAAGGAGAATAAATACAAATGAGTATTTTATTTTTTGAATATGTCCATAAATAGATTTTTGTTGACCGTAGATTTGTATGCGTATTTATTTTATACTTCCACTTAAATTTTCAAATTCCACAAAAATTTGAAGTTGTTTTGAATGCATAGTCATTTTATGAAATATCATTTAGTTCGTTCAAAATTTGCCTTTGCGATTTTCCAAAAGAGTACATGAATACAAATTATTGTTAGAATTGTTTTGTGAATCAATCACTGACAACAGCATATGCTTTAGTCGTTTTCCCATTAATATGAGCTTTTTCCTATGGAATTTGACATTGTGTATTAATTATGTATGGGCGTAAACGATGGATAGTAATATATTTATTCATCCAATGCTTCATATATATTTATAACTAACTAATAAATCAGTATGATTCAATTTAATTATTGACGAAAAGAAGAGGTAACTTATTTATGAAAATATTTTGTTGAATTAATATTCATATAATTTAAGATTTCGACTGAAGGTGCTTGGTGGAATTTCAATATTAAATTTGAATCGTTCAAACTATGTACACTCTCACAAATTTTGTCACTAACGACCCGGGTTTCACCTTTCGGCATCTTCAGGCATTCAAGTGCACGGATGAACTTGAAATTAATATTTATTGTGAATTAATGAATATTGTTATTATAGATTTGTGATTAGATCTTGTTTTCTATTGGTTTCATTCTATTTTTACAAATTTAATAAAATATCAAGTTTAACATAAAGTTACACTTTTGCTTAGTTTATTGGATAAGAATTAATTATTTAATATTAACATGTCCGCTCTAAATGTATAAACTATTATTCGACTTCAAATGGAGTTTGCTATGAGAACTGTATATTACTCAACTTATCTTTTTCGAATAAAGTAAGGATAGGAGTATGGGGCTAGTACAACACGAGTGGTAAGGGACAGTTAGGAAAGAATTAAGACATCACACACATTCATTCTCTTCAAACAAAAAAAAGGTTTGATCGTATGAAATATGAAATTGTACGTTCTGGGATTTGAACCCGTGAGCACTGTAACTAAAGCCAGTAACGTTGACAACACGATCATTGACCTAAAATCGTATACACCAATAAATCATTATACAATGCCACCACACTTAATATATTATAATATAATTGTGGTGACGGAAGCACATATATCATGTCAAAAAAATTCAATCGATAACATATATAAAACCAAAAGAATTGATTTAAATCAATGGAATAGATTTTTTTAGGATTTGATGGTATAATAAAAATATAAAGAAAATATTGAAAAGTAGCTGAGTTATACAATCTAAGTAAGAAGCATATCGCATATTAAAAAATATCGATGACATTACAAAAGACTGTTTTTAAATACTGTTGCCTTGAATTTATTATTTCTTTGAATAATAAAAGATATTCAAAATGTATATTTATAAATTCTGAAATCTGTTAAACTTGATCAAATTATCGTTGAAATGAGTCCGAATGATTAAAACCATATCAGATCTTACGCGTGATGAACGAACAATTATTAAGCAATTGTACTAAAATATATTGTAATACCAGTATTTGTTATTTGAAAACTCACGCAAAAAAACAGGCAAAATACCGGGATATCAGTTTTGGCATTTTAATCATTAGCTGAGTAAAAAAAAACTATCACTCTCCGAAAGATCAATTGATAAAGTAATTTATTTATAAATATGGGCTTTTACAAATCTGAAAATTAAATAAATCTTGATTATTACAAATGTTAACTATCATTTTTTTTAAGATTTTTAAATTGTTTGACACGTCACTTTTGAGATTATTTTTAAACATTTTCGATGAGATTTGTCAGATTGATCAAACGGATAGATCCAATGTTTTATGCACAGAAAAAAATGTTTTATCGTGAAATCATTATATGAATGAATAAAGTGAGCCCACCGTGCTGCAATATCATAGCCGAAGTCAGCAACAAGAGGATGATAAATCACATATTTATATGCAATTTCATATCCACTATATGTATACCTTGCAATACATTTCAACTGTTTGTCCAACAACTAGCTATACAATTGTTAAATTGGTTAAAATAAATTGAAAGAAATCCCTCGAGTAAAGGCATTATATAATTGTAAAATGTAAACCACATCTTTGTCCTTATTTCCCAATCGTTGATTTTGCGAGATAATGGGATAAATGCGAGAAATAAATACAAATCAAAAAAAATCATTAGCATAAAAGATGGTTAAACAATTGATATTACCGATTCAATTTACGATGGAGCTAATGGGTGGTTAGTTTTCGTAAAAGTAATAGCCGTTAAATTATTGATTTTTAAATCAATATTTTTGATCTTTATCTAAATACATTAATGTTTGTGATGAGTTCACCCTTCTAACTAACCGTATCTGATTCTGAAAGCAAACACTGAGATTAAGCGATGAGCCTATTATTTATATTCTCCAAGCCCTTTTCTTTTGATAAGGTGAAAAATATCAATGTATTTTAGTTTTAAATTTATATATATATAGTTCATAGCTATTCAATGTCATTTTCGCCCACCAAATATTAATCCATCACAATCATTTCAACTATTACAAAAATTTTATGCAGCTATTATTTATTTTTTTTGCTTTTAAGGCTGCTTCTTCCCAGAGTTCCTGGAAAAACAACATCTCAATTTATTATTGTATAGCTGTATTTTTAAATATAAGCTAGGAAGTTAGAATAGTAGAGAAGATGCGTATATCTTTCAATCTAGTATAATACATAAAAATAGAATATAGCTAAGTAAATTTATGTTAACATATAATAAGAAATAGTCATAAAATATATTTTTTAAAAAATGTAGAACTAAAATACATTGATGTTTTTGACTTTATTACACTGAATTTATACCAAATTAATGCCAATTCTTTTACTAAAGTATACTTTAAGCCATACTCTTTAAAATAATGTCGATGACATTGACTTTATCACTCATTCATTACTAATTTCTGTTGATTTTTTTTAAATGAGTTAAAATTGTAGAAAACGCATCCTAATTGAAATATTATTTGCTCTTACTCTCAAATCTTATTATGTAATGTTAATTATTGATCCAAAAATAAATATGCTTAAGAAAGGTCAAGATATCTCAAGCTATAAAAATAATCGGCAAAAATGAACTTGACAATGGCTTCGTAGCTGTGGAATATACGAGGCTTAAGTCTTCTGACATCATTAGCAAAGAAGAGCCTTGGCGAGAAAGATAAAAGAAAATCCTATTGAAGGGAGACCGTGAAACGCTTTTATCTGAAAAATACTGAGAGAAAAACCTACCCACAATTTCAAGGGACTTTTACTGCGTGCTTGAAAAAACATTTTATCGGAGATGTGTAAAAATATTTTCTCCAATAATAGACGCAAAGGTATGTCATCATTATTTTGGCATTTTCATTGTATTGTTATTATTTCGTAAATATCTAGTACATCAAACAGTGTCTGTGTGAATTTCTTAGCAAGATTTCAATTGATCTTCTGCAACATCAGACATTTTTTCACGTTATAACTTGTAATTCTAGCTTAGAAAATTGATATTAATTACTATGTATGCACCAAAGGAATTTATAAAATTCTTATAACAAGTAATATCGGTTCCAGGAAATGCTAAAAACAACAGTCAAAATAGTAACACTACAAATGTTCTTGGATAGATGAACGCTTGAATTTATATGAACTTTAGAGCTAACTTTCGACTTAAGTATAAAATTGTTAATATTAAGTTTGCAGATATTGTTTACGCGCCATCCGATAATGTTGCATTGTAAAATTTCCGAAGATCGCTCCATAAAATTTTAACGATGCCGTAATTATTTTTGGTTTGATCAGTCAATTAATTTTAAAATGTTTTTTTTTAATGAAAAATTTCGTTGATTTCAATTAATATACAATTGTGAAATTTTACCCAAATGTCAAGAACACATAAATTACCAAGAAATCGAATTAATTTTATTACTCGAAGTGACTAATTGGTATTCAAATTATTTCTTCTCAGAGAAAATTAATTAAACTTTAATTCCAATGAAATATTTTTTTCTTAATTTTGGCAATCAAGACTCAATTATTTCTCAGATTTTAAATAGCTTTATTTTCAATTTGCAAAGACGCTTTTTTTAAATTAAATACCTTCGTCAAATGACAAAAGTAGCATCATGTCGAATTTCAAATCCTTTTCCCAGTATTAACGCTTAAACAAATATCTAAGTCAGCGAATTCATTTAATTTTCTTTCATCGTCTCCCCACAACCCTTACTTTAAGAAAACAATGCGCCCCTGACTTCACAAATATATGAACACCAAACTTTTTACTCTTTTAAAAAAAAAAAACTGATGTTTCTCTATTTATAAACCCTATAACTGAGTTAATTTGTCAGGAGCGATTAAAGTCTGTGTAGCTATTTTTTTAATTAAATACATAAATGAATTTCTGGTGTTTCAGAACTGATATTTAACTTCTTGTTTTAGTGAAATTGGATTGCATATTCACACTGAAACTGTTATTAAAAATAATGACAGCGTTACCTTTAATGAAAAAAAATCTCAAATAAAAACTCCTTCTCATTTGTGTTAGTTATCGCGTTTTTTAAATGAACAGTTCAAATATTAATTCATTGTGTTTTAATATAATTGACGGAAAATTTTAGGTTGTGAAATGTTCTCTATTTATTAAGTAAGAAATTTGATTTACATTATATTGTTCTCATGCATTTTGAAAGCCCAAATACACATTAAAAGAGAAATAACTGAACAATTGTTAAATTATTTTAATATAACAGGTGTCCATGATAAAAAAAAAATTATCTGGCATCTGATACTGAAAATAACCAATACTAAAATATTTTTCACTGAAAAAAGTCCAATACAAAAATATTGGATTACGACACGTTAAAAGGTTTGATCCTTCATCTTAGTCGGTTTAATAATAAAACAAATACATATAAACAATGATCTTACTTTTATAAAAAATCACCACCAACATCGGCGTTGATTCACTTTTCCTCCTGATAAAGGACTCTGAAAAAAAAACAAATAATTACTGATCAACATAATTCTTAATATCTTTATATGACACACTTTAGATATGGTCTAATATTGAAAATAATGCTATTTATTTTGTATTCACGATCAGTGTTCCCTCTAAGCTGTGCGCGCCCACACAACTCGCTGACCGCGCGCACATACATTACAACAGAGCGCACAAAGGTTACATCAGCTTACCACCACCAGAATAAATTAATTTACATTAAATAGTGTTGTTAATTATTTTTATTATTAAAAATGAACTTTTTCGTTTATTAGGTATAAATACCGTTATGTGGCGCACAAATATTTTTATTTCTTGTCAAAGTTGCACAGCCAATATTATTTGCGCACATGACATTCCGAAAATTAGAGGGAACATTGTTCACGATGTAAATGCAAGATGAAAGAAAACAACAAACATAAAATAAAAAACGAAATATAGTTTACTATTTTATCTGAGTTAGTTAGTGTTGAAAAGCGATTGCTTTTTCTTTCAAATAAAATCATCACCATCTCAACTCAAGAAGTGCTAACATTTATTCTTCAACTTTAATAGCAGCCCATAAGGACTCTGATTTACATACTGACTAAGAAGAAAAACATTCGGAGCTTCTACACCCTTCACCTTAGCTTCCCTATATTAGTGCGAAACTGCAATTAAAACGTTCACCCCTTCAAAACTTTCGCTAAGACAGTAATAGAAGCCTAAATAATATATGCATGGGGTACAGTTATTTAAATAGTCTTAAACAAAAACCGAGCATATTTGAATTTACTCTTTCAGACTGGTAACAAGTAAATCTATGTAGAGTTTTGTCGATTTGTATGAATCTATATAACATTATGCAGACTTAATTAAAAAAAACTGTTTGACTTACTTTTTTTTATCAATAGTTTCTTAAATATTACATTAAAATAAAACGCTTTATAATATATCAAATCATTTTTTTTATGGTAAAAGTTTGACTAAAAATAATATGATTTTTAAAAATGTTCAGTATACTGATGAGTATAATACTAAAATACATTCAACATGACCACAAAGAGGTTTTAAAAAGGTTGTTTAAATAATTATCTTCTACATAACTGATAAATTAAAAAATACATGGAAATAGCTTTTTTGAACAGCTGTAAAAAATCTGTTGTACACATTTTCAAGGATGTCTACTGAGCATTTCATTGAAACATCCATTTGTCTGATTTCACTCTTCTCCGCGATATTTAAAACAGTATTTATGTTTTTTTTAAATATTACCATAATTCATATGAATGGGTTGTAGTAGTGAAGATAATCTGTTAATAATCTAAATACGATATTTTAAAAATACGAATATGTTTTTAGTTAATAATATCCATAATGAAGATGATGATGATATCACTAAGCTGAAAATAAAGACGAGGATAATTTGGGCACACACTGAAAAGCATACCCCTTTAAATGTCACTACTTTACTAACAAAGCAGTCAGTCCTTGACATCTTCACACCTCTAAAGCTCTCTAATTTTACACATATTATATTGACAATATGAACCCCACTGTTAATGTTTGTGAAATGGCAGGAAAAAAAACAAGCAATAATGGAAAATAATTTGAGTTATGTTTATGCATACTTAACACTATTCTGATTCATAATAACAAATTCGTATCATAAGAAATCATGTCGACTCGTAATGTAGAGCATATGGCCTGCAAATGGAAGTGTCTCAAAAGCAGTTTTTTTACAAGAAATGCTTAGTACTCAATTGCTCAACCCCTTTTTTATGAGAGTAAAGATGAGACAGGACAATTCATTATAAAATCACTCTCAATACGTTTCGTTATTTTAGGATCGGTGGGAGGAAATTTTCAGACATCACAAACACCCATGCTTTCAGATAGAAATTGAGAAATTTATTTTTAAAATACGTATTGGGATTCGACTTGGTGAGATACACCACATAAGTCAACGACGTTAAACACTGCGCTACGGATCCAACTCAGTTTTACTTGCAAGTGTGATCAAATGTGAGAAGAAAAAAGATCGTAACACACACATAGAGGCACAAAAAACGTTTTTTGATAATTTTGGACTAAAGTACAGTTATTAAATATATCTAACCGCTAAGGGCACGGGAAATTATAAACTGGTGTTAAATTAATCTCATCTAAATTAACAAAGAAAAACCTTTTTTAAATCTTTTTTACCGGTTGAATTTTCCACAGATCCTTCTTTTTTATACTTTATTTGGCATTTGCAGCTTGCATTCTTTTGACATTGCGTTTATCAAATGATTATCGAAATAGGCATGGGTTATGTATATGTCCTTCTGCTTTTTTACAGTCGATATGTATGTTCATGATTTCAGAGAAAATCTCTCAAAAGAAATGAATGACTACGAAATTATTAGCATTTGTTTTTGACATAAGTTATATAATACGCGCCAAGTTTCCTCAGCATTTTAAGAACACACACAATATATGTCTACAATTTATCATTTAAACAACAATTTTGAACTGATAAATTTTATAAATCAGATTATTTAAAACCACAAATTTTCATGGCGGCGAAATTTTCTTGAAGCCCGAGTTTCTGTCTTTCCGGTTCAATATATTATAGGAACAATATCTTAACACATTTCCAAAGACAAGGCACAGTATCGTTTCTATAGACAATGCGCTGAAGCAAGGCGGTTGGCGCTATTGTTAAAAGTCAGTATCACCCTTGCTTTTAGCCCCTTTGCTCCGGTTTTGTAGGTATCATGGAAAATTTATGTGATATATTCTTGAAAGATTAGAAAGTTAATTGTTTTATATTTCCTTGCTTTTAATTAATTTCAAATTATGTAAATAAGATAACAATGATATTATATTCATGTAAATTTGGATGACATTGCAATGTATCACGGTGTGTGTAATATAATTAATGGTCATAAAAATATCCAATTCGTTTTTTTATATTCAAGTATTTTTTTTTTCAAGCCACTTAAAATACATTTTCTTCACTATTCTCTTAAGTACCAATTTTATATGGCTGTTTTATCAGACAAAATCAATGTGAAAGAATGATCATTTTATTATTTATTTACTTATAATATTTCCGAATCAACAAGTGAGATTTGTGGAAACATGTTTTCAGTTATTTTATTTACTTAGATGCTTAGAATTGACACAGCAAATTAAATAACTAACACAGTTCATAGTTTAATTGTATGTGAATATTTTGAAGAACCTAACAATTTCGATAAAAATATATATATACGCTGAATTCTTAAAACGGGACACACTAAAGATTTTTTCTAGCCACATTAATAAACCTATACACTTTCTCTAAAATAAAGATTTATTGACTGAATAGTAAACATTTCTAATATAGTCATTTATACGAGTCCATAAGCGTCCTATGAGGAGTAGGCATAGTGAAAGAGAAAACTATTATGAATAACACTTACGTATATTATCTTTGATAGATTCGGCGGTAACTTTGTGGAAGTTTATTTTCATTAATATGACACGTTTTCCCTCATTAATAAGCATCATCAGACCATCGCAAGCTTGACGAATAACCAAAAAATGATTCTTATTCTTAAGTTTTAATTTTAAAATAAAAGTCGGGCCTTGTTTTTTTCGACTGGACGAAGAGATGGGGTAACATAAAAAAAAATGATAGTACTTATTATAAATTAATAACTTTCATGACGTGTGGTAAATTCCAGCGGAAAGAACTTCAACATTGGTGATCTCCCCACATATAAATGTTAATGTTTCTCTCCTATTTATGACTTTATTAATTTGTAAAATGTCCCACTATTCATTTAAGCCCTTTATTATTTTCTTTACGGAGTATTTTTTTTATTTTGATAAAAATTGTGGCCATTTTCTATCAAATGATTCACCAATTCTGAACAATTATTTATTTTTAGACATCGTATGTGGTCAATTCATACATTATAGTTTTTACCAGTCTCCTCAACACAAGCAGCTCGACAGTCTTCACAGGTAAGGCGATAGATGCCGCTCTGAGAAAATGGCTTTTACTTATCTTTACTATTTAAGAAAAGTTTTCTTAATAACTGCAGTTTATTCTTTATAACAGAAAGATTTGATTTTTAAATGCCATAAATCGCAAAGCAATCTATAGAAATTAAAGTAAATAATAGCGGAATATAATACACGTATCATGTAAATGTTCCCATTGTCTAACTTTGTATAGAGTTATCTAACTTCTCACATAAGCAGTTCACTCTTAGGCATATCAATCAATGTTCTAAAATATAAACCTCAAAATCAGTGTATTCAACCCTCTCCTTTATATCAAACAAACGGTTCTAAGAAGTGATTTTCCCTTCACACGCGGGGATAATGTTAATGATATAAAACCAGAATGACATGTTTCAAATGGAAAACATACACCAGTCAAATTATTGGTGGCTTTATGATACTTTCTTGAACTAAAATGTTACATAAACCACTTTTTAAAGAATATTATATTCTCAAATTTACGCAGATCCAGGAGAACATATTTGTCTAGCATACTTATGTGAGTTGTGTTTGAATTTACCAACAAAATAATATAGTTTATGGCTCTTGAAATTTACGTAAATACGAATTAATAAGTTGTTTTTTTGTAACATTACACGTGACATGGTCAAACATAGACAATTTTATTATGCACAAAAAAATATTTTAATTATTTTAACATTTATGTTTAATAATGAATACTAATAAACGATTGACATAATAGTATGAACACAATTTAATCTATGTTTTACTGTAACGAATAATGTGTCTAATTTAAGATTTCGACTGAAGGTGCTTGGTGGAATTTCAATATTAAATATGAATCGTTCAAACTATGTACATTCTCACAAATTTTGTCACTAACGACCCGGGTTTCGCCTCAGTTCAAGTTCATCCGTGCACTTGAATGTCTGAAGATGCCGAAAGGCGAAACCCGGGTTGTTAGTGACAAAATTTGTGAGAATAATGTGTCATTTTAATTTTGATCTCCGTTTCTAAGAGGGGGTGGGTAATACAATAAATAGTAATAAAATAATTCGCTAAATAAATTTGATGATAATCGCACACTGGAAAAATATAAAAAAATTTAGTGAGTATGATTGCTATTGATAATAAAAAACTTGTCATGAAAATTATCTTGTAACTCACGCAGTGTAATAACAAAGTTATCAATTTTAGGTACACGTTAGAAATGTTCTATACAAAAATCGATCAACTCAAATAATGGTAGACTTATTCAATCTGACTTTTAAAATTCACTACGACAACATACCTATGACTTATAAATAAAAAAAATAATTCGAAGGAAATGAATCCGCTTGAATATCTGCTCGTGTCTACTTGACATGTGTGGGAAATGTATTATGTCAAATTCGCATTATGGTGGCGGATTAGACGTGTGACGTACAGAATTAATGACGTCCGGAAACGAACCGAGAGATGGAATCTTCTGCCAGTGGCTCCACCACTTGGTTCAATCTACGACAGTGATGAGTAAATTGCGTAAACAACTTTGGTTAAATAATAATTTCGACAACACGTAGAGAAATAATCAACAGATTCTCAGAATAATAATTCAACTTCTAAAATTTAAATCGCAAGTGTAGCCGAATTTTATGTGATTTTCGATAAATATACTTACGAAATAACACTTATGACCTTGAACCTAAATTAAAACTCGTTTTTTTAAATATAAACTCCACAATTTAAATAAAAAAGATCAGCACCAATTTTAAAATGCTCAAAATCATTTCAAAATGACTGTTATTCAATAAATGGTATTTATAATTATAAATAACTTAAACAGTATAATATTTCCTTTTATATCAAAAATAAGGAAATGGAACGCATTAAAAAAGCGTGCTCAATAAATTCTTTACCGGCATACTTTTTATGTGCACTTATTGATCACGTTAAGTCGAAGTAGTGTATTATAGATCAAGGAAAGGGTGTATTATTTATACAGTTTAAATATAATACAAAACTTAAACGTTGCATACCCTTATCGCATATTTCTATTTACTAAGCTTTAAATCCATAAACTTACTTTAAGTCAAGTTACTTGATATCCCACGCCATATGCCTTGTCTCCCGCATTTGTTATTCTTTCATGAGTAAAAGAATCTTGTTCAATTAATAAGGGATGCTTTGAACAAATAGTCAAGGGCTTTAGTCTTAAGAATTCAAGAATATTCTAACAAAAATATACTATCCGGAAAGACATGACGGATTAGCGCTAACTGGGGGAAACTTTTGAGCAGTGGATTTGAACCTTTTTTTAAATTCCTTTGATTTCTTTTTAATTTTAATTCGAATATTATAATATTTCATATACAATTTAAGTGATTTCATTGGACGGAATGGTAGCAGAGCTATAAAGACTTTTGAGTTTTCATTACATATCATGGATTTGTATCTGGGAATCCATAAATATATAAATACTGATTTTTCAATTAAATAATGCATTTAAATCCAATGGCATAAAGTTCTGTGTATTTTTCAAACCCCCCGTTAAACCACTATGCGGTTCTGCAAATATAGCATGAGCTATATATAAAAACGTTTAGTGGTCAACTTAAAGATTGTATAAAGTTGCTTCGTTGATAGTTAATTTATAAATATTTAAAATATCTTTTATGTTCTTAGTAATGAGACAAGTTCAAATTATATATTTATATATGAAAAAAATAAGTGTTATATATTACAAAATCCAATAAATTAGTCCACCCAAATTCTTAACTGGTCTTAACGAAGTATTTTAAAAACACGGTTATGTAAGTATCTGCTGACGTTATTGATTTTAGTAATAAGGCTTAAAATATTTGAAAATATTTTTTTTGTTATAAAAATTATTCATTTATTTGCAGATGGACTTCTCCACGATTTAGAAAAAAGTTATTATGTTTTTTTCAACTAAATTCGAATAACTTTTATTATTTTTCCCATTTAGAATTTCTCGATTCAGTTAATAACAACTGCTTTTAACTTATTTACGCCATGAACTGATAAATTACAATGACACTAAGACGTTAATGAGATGAAAAATTAAAAATGAAAATGTTTACAGTAATGAAAAATAATGTTGGATTGACGTGCTTCAAAGTATTTATTAATGAAAATTTAATGATTTAAAAATTGTAAGTTCAGATTTACTACACAAATAAATTAAGACAATTTGTATTGTATAGCTTTCAGTTTATTTTTATTGACTTCATTTTGGTTTTGTCATTACAATTTATTATAATATATGTATCACGATGTATTTGTTTATTTATAAGACACGGGATATTTAATCATACTTACTTTCCTTCTGATGTAGAAAATACCATTTTATTTCAGATTTTTGATTGACTCAGGAGTCAAGAGTATTCATTTAAAAACTTAATAAGTCCGAATCCACTAATATTGATTACTGCCCGCATTCTTTTCACCAGCACCAAACCTACGTAATCAAAAAGTTTGTGCAAAACAACCACAAGATGAGCATTCCTCGAGCAGAAAACTAATCAAAGGGTAGCTGTACCTACTTAGTGTAACAAAATGCTCTTAAATTTAGCTCAAATCGAACCTTGCGTGAATTCTTAAAATTGTCGAAGGAATAGACTAGGAAAATCATACAATTGACAAGAGCAAAAAAAATGTGTATTTAATTAATTTGATTGAATTATTGACAATAATTTGCTGAGACTTTGTTATATAGGTGAGAAAAAATAGTAATATCATGATGATTACATATCATAAACATATTGCTTATCCTTTTAAGTTTTCATGCTAAAACCATAAATAATATAACTTTTTAATGTGTGAAGTAATACGAAAAATAACTTTTAATATAAAATAAAAATAATATATTGATTGAATTGGCATTAACTTGGTAGAACTCCATTATAATAGGGTAACAATTGCAATGTATTTCCTTTACAGTTTTTATTATGTTAATTAATAACTATTTCAGCTTTCGCCATCGTCAGAACTATGTTTAAGCTTACATTTTGATCAGCTATATACTGGCTCCGAAGAGGTATATAATATTGCTATTCTCTCTCACATCCTAATTCATATTACAATTATAGTATTACATTTATTAAATGTGAGTTCAGTGTTTTGAAGAACGATAAGCAATATGGGATTTTGGGATTTGAAGCCCCTAACGTAATAAATAATATATATCAGTTTAATTTATCCTAATTAACCTTGAGAATAATGATACGTGTATGTTTATCGCACTTTTTATATATACACCTTTTTAGTGATATTCTTTTTCAAATAAAATGTTTGACATTGTTCAGTTAGTGACTTGAATGGTTGTTTGCGAAAAAATATTTTTAGGGGAACCTTAGAGCAGACATAGCTATCTCGCGGCTTTTTGCGACATTTTCTGCACTTTGAGAATCATAAGTTTTATCAAAAATATATCTTCAAAGATAAATTTACAAAATAAAAATGATTGGAAATGCGCATTACAAAAGCATTGAAGGCAACATATAGCTGCGAATCGATTTAAAATTAAATGTAGTAAAAACAAATTGTTGCAGCTGGTTGCTCGGTGAAAACACGACCAATTAATTAACTGCGATGCGCGTCGGATTAATAACCATAAGATATGAAAAAGATATCATTTTTTTTCTTTCATGACCGAAACTATCATATTTTTTTTTATGCGGCCCGCTAAAAGGAGAAGTTTGGGCATGTTACCTTAAAGCTTTCTCAATCAATGTGAATAAATGTACCCACAATTTAAACAACAACATTGATTACAATTACTTAACAATTAATTATTTTTCGTAACTAAAGTTTTAATTCATGTTCAACGATAGTGTTGGGAGCTAAATCAGTACTTGTGGAGAATCCAAACAGAAAATATGTATTAAAAACTGATAGCTAGTCATTTTCTCACAAATTAAAAAAAAGTGTGTATATAAAGATGAGACGGGAAATCGACTAATATTATCTTTCTTTCTGTGACTCGTTTTTATTAAATAAGCATCACTGTATACAAATTCATTGAAAAATAATATTTGAAGGTTTTAGATCCAGGAACAGAACTCGTTTCTTCACGAACAATGGAAAAACATGAACAACGTTGTCCATTTCATGACATGGCTAAAAAATGGAATGGCAAAAAAGTTATTGATGATAAACATGTAATTTTACATTATAAAAAATAAATTATCTCAGAAATTTTCCGTTGAATAAAAGTGGTTTGAAATCAATAGTATGTATAAACACTCTGCAAGCTCTTTGAATAGACTAAGCACATAACATTACCATGTGAAATAAATTTTCCTCCATTCTCTCAAAATTATGGCTTTTGTTAATCGATAAGTTTCAGAATCAATGGCTTGGCTCTAATTCTAAGTAATGCGTTGGTAAAGGATTAAGCCAAACTCTCCAAATCCTGCGGTTTTATTTTAAACGGCGAACGATTCGTCCTATTAAATTTCCGCGTACGCCACTTAGCATATGTAACGCCTTGCCGTCGTTCCACGACGATGAAAATACTGGGTGAGTATAAAAACAACGTTTTATCATACTACTTAACAATATTATCCATTTGATAAAGATATGCACCATTATTACAAGCCTTAAAAATAGTAGATAGTTAACAATAAACGATTGATATTTGATTATTTGCCATATTTTTGTATTCCAAACGCTTAAGGAATCTGCGGTTTGTCATGATTCTTATAATTTTTAATTTAATATAATACTTAAACCTTAATCATCTTTTTAAGTTGCATATTATGATTATGAAAAGTGAAATTTAGTGATAGAGACAAAATTATAAAAACCACGGAATGAAGAATAAAAATCATAGTTTTTTTTTTCTAATACTTTTATTTAACATATCTGTTCCCGAAGTGAAATATTTGTTCTTCTTATTAAATATATTTGAATATAAACTTTCTATGAGAACTGCTTTTTACTCAATTGCCCAACCATATTTTTTTATCAGGAATTAGCTAGTTGCTATCCTTACCCGGTGTTTAGAATTGAGAAGGAATTTTAGACATCACAAACATCCATGCCCTCAAACAAAAATACATACATCTATTAAAAATCCATTTACGAATATGTCCATTCTGAGATTCAAACAAATGAATAATTGACCACTCGAAGACGCAATTACCTCTAATATTATACTATTTGAAACCATAAGTAAGTATACGAAAAAAGTTCTTAGTTTTATGCTTTATTTCATTGCTATGATAGAAAGAAGCTTTCTTGAGTACACTCCGACAAGGTTCTGTCAACTGAATTTTTCGTTTACAGACACTTCTTGAATGATTTTATTTCATCAATCAACAGAGTTTTAAAAACTTGTAAGCACACCAAGAGTGAATATTTCCAAACGATACAGTATGAAGTTTATTTTAAATTGCAGTGAATCAACAGATTCGTTTCCTATAATAATAGAATTTTTCTCAAGGACAAGTTTTTTTCAAATGTACCGAAATTTCTTAAAAGATACATAATATGTCGTTCGTTTTTGATAAGCGATTTTTCAAATAAGATTTTTCGATATAACTATGAATTAAAAAAATACTTTTTCAATGCTCAAAGGATTTTATAGTGGCTCCATAGAAAATTTCAATTTTTTTGTTTGGTACAAGATCATCTCTTTTTTACGTTTTAGGGGAATTTTAATAAAAAAGAAATGTATATTGATTTCTAAGAGTAAAACTAACGACTCGTAGTTTTTCAATTACTTAGCAATCACCATGTACAGAGTTTGGGTTTCTTAACGACCACAAAAGCTCAGAGCGCGCATTGAGTGCTCCCCTTTCAGCGCGAGCCTCCAAGTTTTCATTTCACGGCCGCTGAGGGTTCAAAAGGATGCGGAAAGGAATTTCTGATCTACCATTGAATGTGTTCATTAGCCGGTCGGGCACAAAGCTCGCGGTAGGGTAAGCTCGACCCGTATCCAATCAGATTTCGATAACGCGTTCGCCTTTCAATATAAAAGCGGTGGGGTCCATACTACATGGAAGATCGAAAGACTGGATTGTATCTAAGAGGATGATAGATTTTATGAACCTGTTTTTACCTAACTAAGCTTAGTTCTAAACACTTTTTAAACTGATTAAAAAGTAACAATTCATAGATATTTTTATAGAACTTCATCTGATCTCAATAACAAGTGAAAAAAAAAAATATAAATCCAGGAAAAAAAATCACCACGTATTGCCATTTTCAATACCTAAATAAATATAGAAAATTAGCAAACTGAGAGAGCCATAAATCTTACTACACTTGTTCATTTTCGTATATTTTTTCTCGTACGAATTTATAAGGCAATATAATATTACATTGAAGGAGGAATGAACACCTCCAAATACGGTTAGATATGTCATATAAATTGTTAATGACCAAGGCTTATTAAGAGCTAAGAAACATTCAATTACAAAGACATTTTTGACCAACATTTGAGTAACAGATTAAATATCGTTTTAAACACTTTACAGAATTAAATTACAGCAGCAAGGCGCAGTTTTTCTTTCATTATCAACAATAAATACTTACCTAATATGATCTCAATTTTTTTTTCAATTTAATTTTTATTCTAGTTCTGTAAACTTACTTCAAGTGAATATGTAGACTACGATTCCAGTCATTTTCGTTCGGCGGAGTCGTAGAGGAAAGCCTACGTAATCTTCCCTCCGTCTTCTTCCGCGCTATCTTTAATTTCTGCTCGAGTAGTGTAGAGCTCTTTTTTCAAAGGAGCCTTTTCACCCTCTGAGTATTTTTTTCAATGGTTATTGCTCTATTTATCATCGAATATGATTGAGCCGGCAAATGCGTGCTGTGGTTTATTTTGCTTTTCCTACCGAGTCGCACTAGTCGGGGTCAAGTGAAGGGGCGGAAAATTATTGAAATATTTCATTCCCTGAAATGCATTCAGCTTGAATAACTATTAAGGGAATAAAAAATATTTTTCGTTTCGAATAAAAAAAGTATCACTTGCGTCTTTGAAAGTTAAACGGTTCGTAAAAGCTGAATCTATACATGAGTAATTAGTTGTAATGTTTACTAGATAAAGTGACATTAAAAAAACTATCAAAATCTCAAATTAGTCTTCATTGTGAGTGAGGTACGTAAGCTATTCATTTAATCAGATTATTTTAAGCTGCAGCCTATCAGATAATTTTTAAATAACACTATGGTAATTTATGTTACTACCACTCATTATTATTGGTTTTTATTAGCTCAAATCTTGGCACTTTTATATTTAAAATCGTGTTTCTTACGGATTAGTCTCCTTATTGTTTTATATTAGTTCGCAAAAGTATGTATTTCCCCCCCGTATCACTCTTAATTACCTTCAATAACGACTTATGAGTGATTGATGCCCAACTAGTTTACGGAAGAAATTTCAAACAGTTTACTTAACCAACATTAACAAATTCAAAAAAGAAGAGTTAGGTTTGCAAACTATTTTTCGAATTTCCTTCATTAGAATATTTTAATTTCTAAAAAAGAGCTTGAATGTTTATATGTAACATAATAATTTCTTCTGATAAAAAATCAAAAGAAAACCCTGGAATTATTTGGCAGGTATTTTCAAGTCCATACAAACACCCTAAAATTTTATTTGAAGCGTTCTCAAAATGAACAACAAATTGATTTTTGGTGTACCTATTCACGAAACATACAACACGCATATGGGGGAAAGAGCTGTTTTACCCAATTCAAGAGATTCTGGCAAAGGAAAGTTGTACATTCTTTCACATACCTAGACTTCTTCATACGCTTCTTTGTCCCCTCATCTTGAATAAGGACAAGTTTCGATGTCTAAGTTTCTCGCTCTCCTCCTGCATTGTTTCCGCTATCTAAACTTTTATTCTGCCGCACACTTTTCCGTTTCTTTTCGAAAACACCGTAGCAAAACTCTCAGAATGAAGAATGCGAAGATGGCCGGGACAAATACAGAATTGTTTTTCTCAAAGTAAAACAATGGACGCGCGCATTCTGTTCAGATAAATCGTCATTGCAAACAAAGATGGAGTAAGTAGATATTTTCTGCATTTTTGAGAGTGCCAATGTAAAAAAAAGCAGTCTTTTATAAATGCAACATACATCGCTATCTCTAGCATCTCATTGATGGATGTGGTTAACAAAATAAGTTTAAATGATTATTCACTTGATCATATATGTGGTCCAACAATATTTTTTACCTTTAAACAATTGAATTCTTAACCTATTTTTTGAGAGTATACTCGTTCTCAATGTAGAACATATTACAGAATTCTCACTAAAGATGGTTTAATAGGGTTGGGCTAATAAGTAGTTTGAATTGAGAATTGATTAACAAAAAAATAAACAATTATCTCTTGTCAAATTTGAATCGTTCAAACTATGTACGTTCTCACAGATTTTGTCACTAACGACTCGGGTTTCGCCTTTCGGCATCTTCAGGCGTTCAAGCACACGGATGAACTTGAACTGACGCTTAATAAATGAATGTTTCGTGTTTATATAAGAAATAAATGTATCATTGAGTTTAAAGCCATTGCTGGCGAAAAGGATAAACTCATGGGAATTCCCACAGATTTGAGAAGTAAGTAGTTTCAAGAATTATATTTATTTGTTAGTCGGCAAAATTTCTTGGAAAAAGAGCATATGGCTGCCTTTAGATTGAAAAAAGACACGTCTACTTTTGCAAATCACTTAATTTCGGAAGGACACGTGTTCAATCAGGAACAAGGGGTAAAAATGTTACACCCAAATACGGACAGGAAATTTTGGAAATAAATAGAGCACAATTGCATAGTCTTCCGATTTTAAATGAAATACTAAGCCTACCGGGATCTTCACTTTTAAACCATATATAAATATAATCATAAAACCTTTGCTGACAAACAAATAAATATAATTCTTGAAACTACTTACTACTAAAATCTGTGGGCATTCCCATGAGCTTATCTTTTTCGCCAGCAATGGCTTGAAACTCAATGATACATTTATTTCTTATATAAACACGAAACATTCATTTACTAAGTGTCAGTTCAAGTTCATCCGTGCACTTGAACGCCTGAAGATGCGGAAAGGTGAAACCCGGGTCGTTAGTGACAATATCTGTGAGAATGCACATAGCTCGAACGATTCAAATTTAATATTGAAATTCTACCAAGCACCTTCAGTCGAAATCTTAAATTATCTCTGGGTATTAAAAAAAATATGAAGTTTGATTTCTGGCACAATGTATGCATATTTAAATATGATTTCATGACAGAAAATAAATTATTATCTCAATAATATACCCATAAATATTTTTTCCAATAAGCACCTTCAGTCGAAATCTTAAATTATATATATTTCAACTAAGGCTATCACGGACTATCGGCTACACTTCGTCAGAACCAAGTACCTCCTGTTCAGCGCATGCGTCTTGACAGTGCTGCTTTACGGTTGCGAGTCATGGTACATTAGAAATTCCCTAGGGTACTCAATGATGTACCCACCACCACCCGCTACGGCTTCACACTCTTCTTATAGGGTGTATTCCGTAGCGTAACAACGTTAGCCGTGTTCAAAATTTTGCTAGAAATATCCCAAGAAGAATTTCTTCAAGACTTGGTTGCATGCACTACAGTGTGCAGAAATTAAAAGTTAATTAATAATTAAGTGCAGTTGAAAATATGAGATTTCATCTATTTAACTCAACTCTTTTTCCAAATGACGCGGAGAATTCTTTGAATGCCCTATAATTTGCCTTCGATGCAACCAAGTCGGCATGACCGACGGGGCCGACAGATCCGACAGATAGTCGTATCGTCTTGAGCAATTTTTCCCGTTCGTTATTTAAGTCTGGACATTCCCAAAGGATGTGATCAGTATCCTGAATCATATATCGGCATTTACATTCAGGGCTGTTTACTAACCGGCCAAGCTGGAAGAGCTTGGCAGCGAAGTAACCGTGGCCAGTTATGAATTGGTTGGTCCAGAAATTAAGAGTAAGGACTTTGGTTATCTCCATTCGCCATTTAACATTCGGAAAGAATTTAAAAGTTTGCCTCCCCTTAGAAGATTTCTCCCATCGAGCCTGCCAAACTTTCATTGCAGCTTCTATCGCCACACTGCGCGCTGCAATTCTATGAGCTTTAGAATTGTAAGGGTCTGGTTGAGGAGGAGGAAATAACTGAATTTCTCCCACCTGGGACTCAACACCTTTGTACAGCATAACTGTTGCGCCTCTAACTTGAATGTGCAGGTCCAACGGAAGTATACCAGCCAAGACCGGCAATGCATCCGTAGACGAGGATCTGTATGCTTTGGTTAGGGCTATCATCGCACTGCGTTGTCCACTTAGAAGGATTTTCTGTATCGATTGAACGGTGCATCTTTTGTACCATGTGCTAGCGGCGTAGCCAGCAATCCCCATGTATATGGCATCGTAAGCGATTTTAAGGGCACTAGATCTTAAGCCCCAATTTCTACCTGCTAGGCGTGAGATTGAGTAGAAGGCAGAAGTAGCCTTGCTCACTGATGTCTTGGCATGGTATGAAAAAGAAAGTCTGTCGTCTAGAATAATACCAAGGTAAGTGACCTTTTCAGAAACTTTAACCGTCGTAGTTCCCATGCGTATAGTGGGAGGTCTTTGTCTGCTTAGACTGACACAACCCTTGAGAAAAATAGCTTCAGTTTTTTTGGGAGCGAAAGACAGTTTTTTGGCGTCGCCCCAAGCTAGGATTGACGAAAGCGCCTCTTTTGCTGTTGTTTCTATACCCATGCGACTATTTGCACTTACTAAAAGTAGAGCATTGTCTGCGTAGGCAAAAATACTGCAGTCAGGTGGAAGAAAGATAGACAGAATATCATCAAATAAAATGTTCCACAGCAAGGGGCCAATAACGGAACCTTGTGGACAGCCCATTGTAGTGTTTCGTTTTATAATCTGTTGTTCATTTTCATATAGAACAGATCTGCCATGGTACGTTACGAAAACACATCGTAACTGTATACTGATCTTAAAAAATAAATGCCTGGCGGTCTGCTTTTTGTCAGGAACACGGAGATAAGAGAGCGGATTAATCAACCTTTTATTACGTCCAAAATAAAAAGGTGATGATGGACCAGGCTTGGACATGTGCTGCAGATGCCCCGAGAGAGTTTTAATGCTGCATGTTTCTTTTACCAACCGAATGAAGCCCGATGTTGTGAAAGACCACTGATGATCATTCATATAATGTACTCCGTGGAACTATGGGACGCTGTGATGACCTGAGAGAAAATAAAGAAATTGGGAGGTGATAGAGAATCTTGGAAGAACCATGTGGTGACCATATGTTCCGTATAGGGAGCAGATATGGAATATACATATATATTTTAAATCCATATGATTTTTAAAAAATCTTTCACACTTTATTTCACATTTAATTGTTAGGAACTGTAATATTTATTGCTGGAAAAATGGAAAATATCAAAGTCATTAGCAATGAAGAATTTTTTGCGGAAATTATAGAAATGCTAGTAGATGAGCTTATATTTTAATGGAGAAAAAAATATTGTGCCAGGAGCTAAAATCAACCACTGGGTATTTTCATTCTATATAATAGTACATTTATTTAGACGAATTGTAACAAAAAAAAAGCAACGGTATTCCTAAATACTAAACTGAGAGTTGAAAAGACTAAGACTCATACTAAATTGAAACAGTTTTATGCTAATTCAAGAAGAGTTTACTGTATGGATTCATCATGCCTCCTTTACATAGTCAGGGTGAGATAATAGTACACAATACAAGTGTAGGCATTGTTCAATAGCTCACACATTGTAAAGTGCATTAAGGTGGGCTGCTTGAAGTGGTTGGGTCATATTCATAGAAGGAAGGCAAATGAGAACTTGATCAACTTCGTAAAATGTGGGTAAATAAACTAGAGAGTGCTGAGTTAGATACAAAGAGATTCAGTGAGATCATATGTACAGAATTTGTTAGATGTAGATTCTTGAAATGACCATTTTAAAAAAAAAAAAAAAAAATTGCAATGCGTTATTTTTTTTTAATAAATTGCACCGGTAAGAAGTAGGGCTTCCAATCCTGGAATCCTGTTCAATATTGCGATCCCGTAATCTTAGGGTTGTGCAATTACTAATCCCGTAATTTTGGGATTCATTATAAGAAGTGAAAAATCCGTTAAATCCGTTAAAAAATATTTTTGCGCTATAGTCACTAGTTGTAACATTTTGAAAAGATTTTGTTAGACACTTTACAATTGCAAACCGTCAATTGGCTACATTTTTGGAGGAACGATCTAAAAAAAATGTAACATTTTTCAATAATACTGAAATCTGTAAATTCATTAAAAGGTATTCGACATGAAAACTATTTTTGAATTTCTCAAGTTCTGACTTCTCCCAGAAATCAATCCCGAGATCCCGAAAATCTATATTCGGAGACAACTGCGAATCCCAAAATTCCCCAAAAACCTCATACAATAGTGGCATGATTTTATGATCAATGATCATTCCAGGGATTGAAAAATTGTGAATCCCAAGATCTCAGGATCACAAAACGAGTCTGGTATTTGGTGCCCTAGTAAGAAAGCACTTTAAAATTTTTAAACATTTTTATTATGTCTTTTCCAATAATATATGAAATGCAATTAAAATTAATTGAATTATGTAATGGATCCCTAAATATTTAACTTGTTTGCTTTGTGTATTCTGTTAAGATGCACATTATAGAATTAACCTTGTTACCACGTGTTGTGTCCTCGTATTTATGGGTGGTCCATGTTTATATCGCGTAACTTTTTAAGCGAACAAAATGTCGGGCTAATGATTCACAGATGTTCCGTTGAAACTGCTTGTAAAAGAGGATGGCGCTCTTATGACGGTATAGTAATATATTCAGCAGCAGTAAAAAATACCACACACTGCAAAAGTTTACTTGGCTATTAATGCAAAAGGGGCGATTTTTTGCAGAAAAAAGACATATTTAATACTATAGGAGGAATATGAAAAATCTAGCATTTACTGTCATGTAGAGTGACGTCTAGTGGTTGATAACCTTTTAAATACGGCAAGCAGTCCAAATGGCTTTCTAAAGACAAAAGATAATATGTATCAAAAACATTCTGGGTGGGTAAAGTCTAATCACAATTGAGCCCCCTGACAAGTAAATGAGTTGAGTGGTATTTTAGTAAAAAATGAGCCAGATGTAATTTAATATTCTACAAGTCTTTTAATACTGTAAAAAATAAGTAAACTCAGTAAATACGCACAAAAAGAATATTTTCTTCCTAAAATAAAAATATGCAGTCATCAAAAACAATAAGTAAATACGTGATTGTACCTAAAAGTCTGATATAAAAGATGTTGCATTTTGTACTTTGCTTACTTTACTTAGCCATGGCTCAATTATTCTATTAAACAAATGTCAAAGAAGACATATTACAAGCCCATATTCAAACTTGTAAATTTTTCTTAAAACTTAGCATTGCAGATCATTGCTAATTTGTCTAAATTAGCCAACTGTGAACTCTCGTGATGAGCGCACCAGCTTTTTCTTAAATTGTACTCGATCAAGAGAAGAGCGAATCACCGTTTTTTTCAAGCTGAATAAAATATTTTCACTGAAATACTATTGAAATAGTATATTTTTTGTATTAAACATTTCTTAGGTATTTAAAATTAATTAAAAAAAAATGACATTATAGCTCATGCCAATGCGTCAAATATTTTAAAAATAAAAGATTATACTAGAAAAACTCGATAAGAATTTATTTTAAGTCATTCGAGATCAACTCGAAGAAAATTTACATCACAAACTCCTATGTTCTTATTGACCTTACCGGCAGTGGTGTAGTGGTAAATAAATAGGTACCAGGTCGGTCATTGATTTCTTCCCTATTTTTTTGTTGTTGTTTTTTTTTATGTCCGTCCGAAGTTAAAAAACCACAAGTTTTAACAATTACATCAGTTGAAAGAATGTATCTTTTATTGTTAAATCCGTCGGGTAGATAAATTTTGATATAATGTTTTTCAATTTTATGAACAGTATGTTGAATATATGTATTTACTTGAAAATTAAGTTACAAGGCAAAAAAGTGGCAGGGCTCATTTTAAGGTGCCAGGTCGTCAAACTGGCCCGACCTGGCCCCACTACACCACTGCTTACCAGGAATCTAATCCAGACCCACCTGGTCGGTAGACCAAGCTCTAACCAACTACACCAGTGCTTCTCAACCTTTTTCATGCCACGGATCTTTAAATCTGAAACCAATAATCTGCGGACCCCGATTTTTTTCATACTTTATCACAAAGAATGTTGAAAGAATGAAAATGTTCGCGGACCACAGGTTGGGAAGCACTGAACTAGACTACTGCGGGCGGATCTTTTATTTTGAATGTATGATTCTATAGTGGTATATTATTAAATGCTTTATTTTATTTAAGATTTATGACAACATCATAACCATCCACCAAATGTTACTCGAATTGTCAACCTGCAGTGATTTATTGTAAGTACCAATCAAAAATGTGAACTAAATAAAATATTAAAACAAATTCATTATTTCTGAAAAATAGTTGAAATGTAACGCTGTTGTACGTTAAAAATATATAAAACGCTGAATCCAAACAATGGAGATGATAATTTTGAATTAATCATTTTTATTTGCGTGACATTTTAAATTTAAAATATTCATTACGCTGAAGATTTCGAATGGCTTAAAAGTCTCGTTTATTTCGAAGCAGAGATTTTTTGCTTCATATTTACTTCGGCCCCCAACAAGGTCGGGATTTTGTCGTTTAGTATTTAAATCCATTTGTCAAATGTCAAAAACACGACAGCATACCAACATACTTACATGCATGAGATAGGAGCGAAAGTGTGTCATTCAGGAAAGAAAAATACATTATGAAAATAAGCAAAGCGTATGTAAAACAAAACACAAGGTTTTGCTTACAGAGTTTACTGAACTTAGCTAAAAGATTAATTTTATATTAAAAGGATTGAAAAGAATATCACATTTTCATTTGCAATAAATACTTACTTCAATAATCAAAAAAATCAATTATATTTTTACCAAAGTTTCAACATGAAATTTACTCATGGAACTTTTAACCCTTTGAGTAGGGATTAAAATTTTTTAAACTTTTTTTACTTTTAAATAATTTTCAAAATGTTATTACTTCCAATTTGGGCCTAGATTTTTTTACTTTCATCTTTAGACATGTCCTTCTCTACTGACATTGATTCCGGGTCGCTCCACGGCTACCTATTTGTGTACAAATATTAAACTTATTTTTTGTTAATTTGCAACAAATAATAAAAATAGTGCGACTGCCGAACATCACAGATATTTTTTGTGTTTTTTTTAATCTATGTGATTAGAAATATCGACAATTCAATTAAAAACATGAGAATGGAAATAACTACTAGACAACACAACATTCTGCCACACGTGTGCAACTATACTCCTCATAGGGTTAATATCGTTATGTTATGAGCATATTTCTCGTTATTTTGTGAATGATTACCTTCTTACTTTTAATTATATCATTTAAGCTCATGGTAAGTGAAGTGAGACAAGTGGTATTTAAAAATAGTAGCTTGATACGTTATGGTATTGTAACTCTTAAAGTATCGTAAAAGCGAACAAAGCTCAGTAAATACACATGCCAATACTGTTATCTCCCTAAAATAAACAATCCACAAAAACGCCATGTGAAAACGTGGTTTTACTTACAAATCCAATAACTTTTTCCATTCTACTTAGCTCACTTCACCTCTTGAGAGCTCATTTGTAACAACAATAATGTGTGAAATTTGGTTTAAGTGACTTTGAATAGAAGAGTTTTTATTATTTATTTTAAAACTTAGTTTCTACAGACAAATAATTTATCAATAAAGACCCCATAACATAATTTAATATGCCTCCAACGTAATCCACTGTGAAAGCTTTTACAAGAATGCGTTTCTCGGTAAATAATATGTACAAAAGAATACCAGAAAAGTATTAACCCCGCCAGCAAGTGCACAGAAGTCCTACAAAACCAAGATAAGTTAAAGACGATCTCTTAAAGCTTTATTAGAATCCTCACATAAGCTTTTGTATACTGAAAGAAACGTACACGCTCAGTAGTTACACTACTATTTCCAAAAGTTTGAACTATATCTGTTCACCATTTAAGTTTTGAAGATTTCACTTTTCATACTACATTTAACTATTCCTTTGGGATGACACAGCTTTGTGATTGATGGGTATTACGTACTAATTGATAGCTAGGAACCGTTGATGACACACATTATTTGTACACCTTTTGAAAAAATGTTTGTGGTGAACCTTGAAATACTAATTCGACTCTTTTCTTTCTGATTATACTACCAATTATTTACTCTTATCGTCTCACCATTCATATAGTGTTTTTTTTCCTAAAGTATATATTATATGTGAAGCGTTTTAAATACATACATGTAAAATCCGTTGAGTTAAATATAATTTGACAACGTGAATCTGACCAAATAAACTATAGAAAATTTATATAAAATATTTCAGTAGTTAATATCATATTGGATAATTTATTTACGACTGTACGACTAGAATTTAGAATTGTATTCACTTGATATTACCTACAGGAACAAAAAAATAAATATTGTCAACGTAAGATAATTTAAATTCAAACTTAACTAAGTTTATTAAGATATACAGTTATTATCAGCTTCGTTTTCATTTCCAACAATTTAAACCGACGGAATTTCTTATATGTAATATTAAATATATGTACATAATATTATAAAATGATGTCAACTTGTATAAACTAGAGTCGAAGTGTTATGTTGGGGGTTGTCTTTAAAATGAAAACTTGTGTCTAGTGTAGGTACGTAATATTGTGTACAAAATACAAATGTTTAGGTCTGTAATATTGAGTAGAATTGGGTTCAGTTGCTTCGGGCGATTGAAAGCATTCCATGAGCAACCGCTATCACATCACCCCTCATTCAAAACGAAAAGTACAATAATAATGAAGATAGAAATAATTTTGACAGCATGAAACCTATGAAGAGCTTATGTTAATTAAAAGTTAATTAATTATTACTTTATTATGGATTATTATAATAGTGTGTTCATTTTAAGTTTTAGTATTTTCGTATCGGAATTTCATAATTATGCTGCATGTCTTTGATGTAAGATTCATTTTTTTGAATATCCGTTTTAAAAAAACTGGCATTTTTTATCGTTATAATTTTAAGACCAAGAAATTAATCTAATATGAAATTTAAAATAACTTCTATGTATTGTGTTACTAACTGTGACACGTGTTTCGCCTCTTTCAGAAGCATCTTCAGACTTACTATCGCAAAGTTTGCTTAAGTAATGTAGCAAGATTGATTCTAAAGTTTTTAAATTATGAAATTACAAAATGGAGTTTGTGTTTTTTTCTTTCTTTCAATGATTCACTAAAGGACAATGAGTGAAAGTTATTTTAAACATGGTTTGAATGTAAAAGAAAACGTTCAGATTCTGCAAGAGTGACCTCTATTAATGATATAAATTGTTAAATATTTTTTTACATTTTGTTTGAGAATTGTCAACTTAGCTCAACGATGACAGTATATTTCAGCGTGAAAGAATTTTAATAATTTAAGCTAAATAAATTGCAAAAAATGTTTAAATATTCAAATAAATTAGTAAAATAAAGCGATATGTTATATTTAATTAAAATGCTGATTTTATGTGGATTATAGTGTTGTGTATTAATCTTTCATAAATTTAAATATTTCAAAATGTCATAATATCCTGGTGCGTCATTACTGTATTTACAGCGATCAGCTATATTATTATGTTTAATTTAGACTGTAAATGTCTTAATCAATAATTGTTTTCACAGAGGCTTTTTATGAATATCTTACCACGGAGTAGTTATTTGTTAGTAAAAGTGTATGCTTTGTTTTTTAAACTATTTGGTGTAGAGCAATTAACCTCCTAATATAGGTATCTCAACATAAGTTTTTCGACGAGAACTGCTTGTTACTCAGTTGCTCAACCGCTCTTTTTTGAAAAAAATAGAACGTAAGTAGTGATTACATTACCATTTTCACGACATCCCGTTATTTTACGATTGGAAGGATGGGAGAGAATTTTGACATCACAAACATCCATCCCTTTGAACAAAAATTGATTTATTGATTAAAGAATGTTGTTCGTACAGCGATTCGAATCTGTGAGATCCGTCACGAAAGACAACGACGTTGAGCAGTGCGCTACGAACCCAACAGATAAAATTTAGTAGCCGCTTTAAAACACACTTAGTTCAATAATCGTCCTCACCCGAAAAAAAAATTCAAAACGTAGAATTAAGTGGCATTTATATAAATATCGTCAATTATTATGAAACGACCTTTCGATATTATTATCAACAAAAGTTTTTGATCGTTTCTTGTTAAGTAGAGCCGAAGTACTTACTCCAAAATACATTGAGCTTAAATTCCAACACGATTTGCGACTAGTAAGTTTGTACCATGTAACAAAGTGTAACAAGGTTTATATTTAACGTCCAAAATTATCCATGCGTGGCTACTAACTTAGCGAGAACTACTATTAGCTGACACAATTTACTCGTGTCGTATTAAATTACCCAAATGACGCTTCGGAATGAGCTGCAAAATGCTGCTAAAACCCTATTATTGACACAGGAATAATGTAGTGTAAGTTAATAGATTTATCGCTTTTCAATGAACTCAAAATCAGTCGCAAACAAAGAAATACCACAGTATTCTTTTTTTTTATAATAATTTCAGTTGTAATTTTTATTATCATTAGTGTACGCCTCATACCTTTTGGCACTGGCTACTTTACGGATCATAGATATTTGATTAATTTTTAAATTATTGCTTTAAAAAGAGAATTGTGAGATGTACATCTCAAATTCACCATTATTGTATCATTTGCACGAGAGTAAATAATATCTTAAACCGTCGTAGAATAATCACTAATTAGTCCAAAAATAAAAATAATTTAGTAATAATCGAATAAAACGTTTGATAATCTCTAGCTCTTTACAATTATTATTTATTTCTAAGTCGTGACCTTTCGACTTGCTTTTTAATGATGATCGATTCAAATGTACTTTCACATGTACTTTGAAAGACACTGAGATTGTAATTGGTTAAGTGATTACTTTTACAATTAAGATTGAACGTCGTTAACAACCACTCAATCACCGTTATGTCATTAAAAACTTTAAAACATAGTGATTTTTACTATAAACTGTCTACTAACGATCAGTACAAGTTGATCTGTGTAATTGACTGGCAGAAGATGCAGAAAGGTTACACCCGAAATTTCAGTTATAAAACATATATAAATGCTTCTTTTTTTTACCATGTCCGCTCCCAATGTAAAGCATATGGACTCCTAATGGAGTTTATCTCAACAGATGTGTGTCTACGAGAACTGCTTGTTATTCAGTTGCTAAACCTCTATTTTTCCAAAGAGAGTAGGAATAGAAGGATAAGGCTAAGACAGGACTAGTGGTTAGCTAATCGCTCTTGATACGCCTCGTTCATAGGATAGGATGGGTGGGAGGGAGTAATTCAAGACATCACATACATCCATGCATTCGAACAGAAATTCATAAATCGATTAAAAAAACAATTTTTAAAACTGTCCATACCGGGATTCGAACCCGGGACCTCCGTAACCGAAGCCAACAACGTTGACCCCTCGACCGTACAGGCAGCAAATGTATACAATAATATAATAATAAAAACTCATTTGTTATCAAGAATAAACGTGTATATTATAATGCTATCAACATCAAGAATGTTTGAAAATAATTGGTCAAGGTATTGCGGTGACAGCGGAGAAATTTTGAAACCACTAATTTTCGCAGCATCCATAAAAAATATGAATCATTTTTATTCAAAAAAATATTTTTTAAATTATCGGAGTGATGTAAAAGAGAATTAAAAAGTAAATTTAACTGTAAATTCGTTAATATAATGATATCCCTCAATATTTTCGAGGGAGGAGAATTAATGAGACTTTTTTGCAGTAGCTTATTGGAAAGTTTATGTTGAAGATTGATCTAGTTTTTTTGTATGCTTTAAAATATTAAATTAGAAAAATGAAGAATACAAAACAAATATTTTGTTAGTAAACATAATTACAAAACTAAATAATAAAAATGCTGACCCACTTTTTCATTCATTGTGTATTTTATCATTTTAAAGGGCATATACTTGGTTCATAAAAATAATACCGCTATTCCAGTGAACTATTTGGCTAAATTGTCTCAATGTATTTGGAAACTATGAGCCGAAGTTTTGTCGGCACTCTGTGATCGCTCAGCCAAAACCATTTTCCTCTCTTTTCAATACTTTTATCCGCTGCGATAAAAGTAATTGGTTTGTAAGAAGAAATTGAAGAGACCCAGTCTACTTTATAACGGGTAGGCTTCGACGGAAAGAGAAAGAAGAAGATATTTGCCAGGGAGGCGAGTAATAGAGTGCAGCAGTGGTTTTCAATCTGATGAAAACGGTAGTTGACAGATTTTCTTATAAAAACATATCATTTAATGACCCTTTTATATACACGGGAGACACTCATTTGTCGCCATAAATGTTTTGACTTAGAATCATCGGAAAATGTAATACAACTTGTCACCGAGTCATTTTATTATTCATTCTATCGCTGGTTTACCAATATCAGGCGAAGTAAAAAAAACAAATGAATCATGGATAAGATAACATAATTGGAACTGAGAGTCAATTGTTTTCGATGCTAAGTTTAATTTTTTATGATATAATCTGTTGAACTAAATCGTATAGGAATATATATTCAAAGTGACCCATTTTTAATGTCTAGTATATTATTGTTGTATTTCATTGTTTGATTATAATAATTATTTATATTTTATTCTTAATTTAATTCCTTTTTTGACTGTATATTTCAGAGCCAAATAAAGCGTTTTATCTTCTTTCAGTTGTTTTTGTGCTAATATACCTGTCTCGTTAACTGCCGCCACGTTAAAGAAACCATAATTTTGGAAAAAAAAAATGTTGCTCAATTTGATGTCTTGGATTTTAAATTCTGTTTAAATTTAACTTATACAAAAACATATAATTACTTGATTGTCTAAGATTGCAAAAACGGAATGGCTTTTATATGTTACCATTTTCGTTACTAATGCGTGGCATATAAACTCATAGTGGAGCCTCACCTTAGGAAGAGTTGTTATGTGAGAACAGCTATTTATTACCCAGTCGCTAATCTTGTATTATTTTAGAAATAGTAAGGATAGAATAATAGTTGGTAAGAGCTTGGCTTTACCGACCTGGTGGGTCTGGATTTCAATTTTTGTCAATCTCTCAATGTTAATTCTTCTGCATTTGATTTCGATAAACTTACTAAAAAAAATCATCGAGTTTGCTTCGTACGATCTTTTTTTAAATTTCAAGATATTTTACGTATTGGCATAAGCTGTAATGCCAAATGTCATTTTGAAAAAAAAAAAAAAATAGTGTGCATATTTACACCTTTTCACGCTGTTTTCGAATAGCGATTCAAACCCGTGCACACCTTGTAACAGGTTCAATATCAATCAGGGCGAAAATTTTGCACCCGCTTGAGTTTAAAAGCTCTGCAAAGACCATGGTTACGTTCAGCCGTTTCGAAGATTCATGTGTCTATTTCGATGCGCCAGAAGCTTATGAAGCAAACTGAAAATCGAGCCTGCCTTTATTTATGTATGTCTCGATGCGCATTCTAAATCGTCCAATAATGCAGTCCTTTCAGCGGAGCTGTGAGGAATATGCACGGCAATACAAAGACGTCTTAAGTGTATGCGCATCATGCGACGCCATTGGGATAAATTTACCGCCATTGCAATTGTAATCCGCGCGCATTTGCGAATGAATTGAAGGAAACGATCGTTCTAATGCGACATATTGATCAATTGATTGAAAACACGATTGATTAGCTTACAAGTATAACTCAACACAGCAATATGTACCCACTGATACAAGAAAGTATTAGGATAACGTTATGTTACTATTTCTAGAGTCGTATTGTAATTAAAGCAAGCGTTTTGGTTTCAGCTTTCGTGTGGACAGAAATTGAAATGTCATTAAATATTTTAAACAGCATTTTTCTCAAAAATGTTCGCTGGCACTGTTGAATATGTAGTCTCGTTATAAACCAAATAAACAATTATTTTTGTTAACTATGCCCTGTTTTAAGAATCAAATAAATATTAATTTTATCATATCGTCTTTGGAAAGGAAAAAAGACGTAACTCACACATAACAAATTTTACAGAAGATTTTTTGATGATTTTAGGTGAAAGGAAATTATGAAATATACACACACAACTTTGAAGTGCATAAAAACTGACTAACTAGTTTTTAATTGACTTAATATAATGTTAATTTAATATATTTTTTAAGTCTTTTTTCATGATCGCAATTTTCACAGGCCCTCCATTTTTCGAACTTAAAAGCTAAATTTACACAGTAATTCTGCGTTTTCAGCTTACACCCTTTTGACAGAACGTATATAAAGATGTATACATTGTGGTTATCGAAAAAAAAACTGTTTTGAAAAAATGGTGAGTTACTTTATTTTCCTTTCCACAGTCGATATAAAAATAAAACAACCATGATAAATCAATTGAAAGCCGTTTTAAAGAATTGTCCTTTCTGGGATTCGAACTCATGAGCACTGCAACAAAATAAGAAGAGCGTTGACGATTCGGTTACAGGACGTGTACTATTACAATATTTTTAATATAATCAGATAGACTCGTAGGTTAGAAAAAAATACAATCGTGTTCAGTTAATCTAAAAGTATTATTGATATATTTTTTTTTATCTAATTTCGCATTCAATATAATAATATGGAAACAGAAATGGAGGTAGATATGAGGTGGATTCTAGTTTAATTAAAAAAAAGAAAAATATATTTAAATTAAATCAGTACGTTACTACAATAACTGACTTATACTTCATTTATTACTTTTTCAATATAACAGTATCTATTTCATAGTCAATTTTGGAACTCTTCACTTTTGCAATCTTAAGTAGGTACGTATATTTTTCAGGTATGAAAAATAATTGTTTTATGATTTATTTTTATATTATGATTGTGTAAAAGTAATACAAAATCCGACCCTTCTCCAAAAAACTGCGAACCGGTTTGAGATAAATCGATCATTTTGCTAACGTATTGGCAGCCCACCGCCGCATGACATAATTATTATATTTTAAGTAAACGTATTTGTACATATACGATTGTACAAAATAAAATAGTATATTACTTAGTTATTTAATGATAATTGTACTTTTGCATAATTTAATAAAAACAAACATTACCAAAAAATGTTTTACCTAGAATTAACAAAAATATTTAGTCAAAAAGTAATTACTACCACATGTAACATCAGACGCTTTTAGTCATAATTTATTAAAATTATAATATGAAAACAATACATCATATTTATTAAGTCAGAGTTAATTGTTTTCATTTTCCACAAACAACAGGTATCAAATTTTCCTTAACATGAGCAAACCTTCCGTTTTTAGACAAATACAGTATAACAATAGAGCTGGATTGCCAAACAGAACCTTTTAGCGATGGCGATAACGACAACAGGCAATATTATTGTGAAGCGACCCAATTGTGTGACTTGTTTATCTCACGGGAGTCGGAAAGTGACCAGCTTTGCCTTCAAAGGGTTAACAACAAAACAAGGGACCTACAGACAAAATGCGTGGTTCAACGCGTTCGTTGCCTTTTCACTTGTATACTAGCATAATGAGCACAGTGTCTCTGTAAATTTGGAGCACAGGCAGTGTGAAAATTTCATTACTTTTGCCAAAAAATATGTTTTAGATACCAGTTTTTTTTAATAACTTCATAGATTTAACGATAGATTATTCTGTCACTATGCGCTTAGCTTAACTATGTCACTTTTTAAACAAAAAATATACTTAATTAAAAACTTTTTATTACATAATTGAAAAAATTTGATAATCGACTTCCGAGGTCTCGTGATAAAAGCTATAGCATAAAGCGATCAGTCAATTTGCAACAAGCTAAAAAAAAAATATTTACAAAAAAGTTAAAACTCTTTTAGTTAGTTAGTATGCACGAAAAAATATTTGAGATAACTTATTATACCAACGTAAATGAAAAATTTAAAGGAAAACTATTTGCATCCCTGAAGAATTACAAAAACATACCTGCTGCCGTGTTGACGCTTCTGATTTACCCTTTTCCCCACATTACTGTATATTACTACCCTTTTTTTTAAGCTGACAACCCAAAATAAACAGTATAAAAAAGACGACACTAACCGCACAAGCCTTTGGAAAGTATTTTTTTTGGTTACGCTTCATTTAAGTTTTTTTTTATATTGTCTTAGTTTTAATGCAATTTTAAATGTGGCAGTATGGCGTGTACTACATACATGCTTTGTCAGTTCATAAAAATTGTAGTGTAAGAAAATTATATTATTTTTGTACTACAAAAAATGTGTCTACATGATTTCAGTTTAAGTATCTATAGTTGGTTGCTTAATTGAGGGTTCGGGGAACAAAGGCGGCAGGTTTCAAAATATTAAAATTTTGAAAAATCAACTGAAACGTTTTTTGTTTTTTACAAAAAGAACGTCTGAAAAAAGTAGTGTTAAATATTCATTTTAGTATTTGCTTGCTTTTATAATACAATGAACATTATTTTAAGAAGTCAGTTTAAAAATACCGCGTTTTCTACACATGACTATATTAACTGCCGCTTAAGTTACCAACTCAAATTTAATTCTTAACAACTGTACATATACATATTTGCATACAAAAAAATAACTTCTTACTGTATGCGGAATTGACCATGGCCATGACATAATTATCTAACTCATTTTCAACAAAACACGGAGACTGCCGACATTATTTTCCAGAGTTCTCATAACATAAACATACATCCAATATATTTTATTCTTATCGCTTTCTGTTCCGGGTGTACACCGTCAAAAGGGAACAATGGGCTTCTAATCTAATTGACACAGCAGCGTTAAGCATTAGCGGTCCCGTATGAAACTGGCTCTACACATATGCAAGAGAATGACCGAACACTGACACTCCTATTTTGTTGCACTTATCAGGTGCAGTAAAAACAGAAAACTCCATTCCATTTTTTCTATTCACACCTTAGCATTCTAACATATCTGTATTAACACTATCTTAACAGTATTTAAATCTAATAATTACATGGAACGATTCTGCATCAGAGAATTGATTGAACATTTACCAAATAATAATTTTGAAAAAATTATAAACTGAAATAGATATAATTTTTGATTGAGATGTATATAAGAATCAGATTTATTCGAAAATATATTTGCGTTTGAATCACATAATCGATTCTAATGAAGGTGACAAACTACATTATACAAAATATAATGGTAAATGCTCCACTACGAAACATACCACGAAAAATATACATATATCTATAATCCAGCACACACACTTTCTATATATCTCTATCGTCTCAGCGCATGATTGGATATCCGTATCAATATTAATACTACAGTTATCAGTATTCAAATTTTTAATGACTTTGGTCATCGTAGTCTTCAATTTGTTTTGTTTCAAAAGCATTCATTTAACATATTATCAACGTAAAAAAAGATTTAAATTGTAAAGTTTGTAGAAAGTGTACGATATTTCAACCACCACCATCACAGTCATTACGCGCCTTCGTCACAACTATTTATGTTACAAAATTCATTTCTTTTAAACATAGTGCTTTACACCCTTGTAAATGCTTTTTCAATCATCCAATTGGACAAAAAAACAAATGCACTGATACTTTTTTTTAGTTTGCATTGATTGAATTTTACACTACAAAAACTATCATATTTTTACCATAAATAATTATGCATTTATTATTACATACATGTATCGAATATTTTTTCCACCATAAAATATGTTAAATATCACGACGTGTTGCTTTAATTTGTTTTTGGTTGTTCTTATTTTCATAAAATCATTTTAAACTTGAATTAAAAGAGACCTCCTGGGCGTTTTGTAAAACAATAAACCTGACAGACAGACTATTTATGTGTTTATTTAAGTGAATATTATTTTCTTATATGAATACAAATTTAAAAAACAACTGCGCATAATATGCTATGATGATAAAATTTACAAACGGCTAGTAAAATTTGCCGTTTGTAAATTTATTTAATCTTCTTGATACTTAAGTCAACTCATCAAATCACTTTAATGAACAAATAAAATAATCTTTACTAAAATATAAAGATAATTTTGTGTAGGCATAAACAACACAATCACAGCAAATATTATATGCATATTAAATTGATAGACTATGCTGTTTTTAGCGTTAAAATCAATATGTAACTATTCCACATGTATTGTTAGTTAAAAAGCTAAGCTCATTGAAATGAATTTCGACGCTGAGCTAAACGAGTGACATGTTATATATAAAAATGGGAATTTCTTCAATGGATAGTTTTTCATTTTAAAAACAATAGCTTTGCAACAGCATACTAATATTTATTATTATTGGATAACGAATTGTTTCTATATTCTAAACTTTTACACGTCGTCTCTATTGACAAGCGATTTTTATTCTAGTGGCGATGATTGGCCAGTCATTATAAATATAACACCAATGTAATAATCATTGTGCTCATTTTTTTTCCTTTCGGATGCTGGTACAAATGTTTCAAACTTTGATGTTACGGTAACCGACTGCAAACTATTAAGTAATACCGAAAAAATTAGAAAAATTTTAGCATTTGTCTATCTTTTTTATATCCTATCCAGTGGAGTTTAAACGCTTAATTAAGTGTAGTATCCACTTTTTTAATTAAGTGTTTGAACTTCACGTATCATATCACAGATTATTTTATACTTTGAATGCATTCTTGCTGCCGTATATGTAAATTTAACGTATCATATCTCTTCCAAATACGACATATCGGAAGAGATCAGTTTTTTATTGGTTGTCAGAAACTATTCGATTGAAAGACAATTCAGGTGTTTACAGACATTCATGTGTAATCCGAACCACTTAATTATAATTTTATTTTTCATTTAACGGTACGCTAATTTCATTTATGTATATATGTAGATATTTGATTATTATTTTAAATGCTTTAGCAAATACCCTACGCAAACAACCCACAAAGTATCCTACATACTGTTCAAGTATATTTTAAATTTGTTGCTTCATTATTTCTTATTTCACGCTGTTATGTTTATCTTTGCATACAAAGGCTGCTTCCAAATATGCTGAAGCGGTAATATACCCTCCATGGTTTCGCAGTGAGAAAATGTTTATTTACGCATCTGTTAAGATCGAAAAGGAGTCGATGAAATGTGAAAAGGAATAAATATATTTTTATTCACCAGTACGCTATTTTTTTAATTAAATATAAATAATATTTTTTGTATCACTTAACTTCCGCCAACAATCTATGTACATATATAACTAATGAAATCATCACTGAGAAAATCTATTAATTGGGCACTAAACAATAAAATACAAAAAAACAGTATTAATACAATTTTAATGAAAGTTTGCAGGACTTATTCAATAGTGAGATAATATTTTCACGATTGGTTTTACATAGAAAGTGAGGAGGTCTTTAATTTTTATTATCTTTGGCTGTATTTTAAAAAGTTATTTATAAAATTGATGTCAGATATAACTAATCTACTTTTTAACCCGTTGCCCAACCTCCGCTGCCTCAACAGTGGTTGGCTAATCACTCTCACTACAGTTACATATTTTAGTATTCAAATGGAAGAGAGTATTATTCCAAACGACTTATTCCAAAATGGTTAAAAAATGAAACTTGAATTTTACTTTTAAAAAAATGTTCATTTAAAAAGTATTTTTAGTCTTACATTACTTTGGAATGATATTTTGGATGTTTTCAAGCCATGCTTGAGACTTATTTCTAAAAATACTTTCAAAAAATATTTTTATCTACCATATTACATTGATGGTTTATGTTTCAACAAATTTGGAATGCTTGCAAGCATTACCGGGCTTGCAAGTAATACCCTCAATTATTAAACACCACAAACATCCATGCCTTCAAACAGAAAATTGGTTAAAAATGCTGTTCGTATTAGGATTTGAGACCGTACAGTACGGCTCGTCAACGTCGTTGACCACTGTGCCATAGATCTGACAAAGTTAGTGGTTAAGTAATCAATCTTTCTACGCCCCATTTTTGGAATCAGACCGTTGATGGAATGGCATTTCAGACAACTCAGGCACAAATACATATATTTATTGAAAAATTTGTCTGTACTGGGATTTAAGCCCGTCAGCTCCAAAAACGAAGACAGCGAAGTTGGCCACTCGATTAATAAACGAAAAAAAATATTTTTTTAATATCAATTAATTTTTTTTTTTTAAGATTTCGACTGAAGGTGCTTGGTGGAATTTCAATATTAAATTTGAATCGTTCAAACTATGTACATTCTCACAGATTTTGTCACTAACGACCCGGGTTTCGCCTTTCGGCATCTTCAGGCATTCAAGTGCACGGATGAACTTGAACTGACGCTTAGTAAATGAAAGTTTCGTGTTTATATAAGATATAAATGTATCACTGAGTCCAAAGCCACTGCTGGCAAAAAGGATAAGCCCATGGGAATACCAACAGATTTGACTAGTGAGCAGTTTCAAGAATTATATAATTTGTTTGTCGGCAAAGGTTTTATGATTATATGATTTTATGGTTATATAGGGTATAGAAGCGGGGATGTGGGTGCGATAGACTTAGAAATTGCACTACATAAAAATCTAACTAGTAAGCATATATGTTCTCGCATTCTTAAAAAGGATTATTTGTTGAGTGTTAAAAATAGAAGTAAATTTAACGATGAGTTAGTCACTCTTAAGAATATTAAAGATAAAATTAAAGAAAATAACATCATTGTCACAAAAGCAGATAAAGGAAGTACCACAGTTCTGCTAACGAGTAATGATTACGTTGATAAAATTAATAACTTTCTCGAAAGTAACAATATAGTCCAACTAAAAAAAGACCCTACAGTAAAATTTAACAAAGATGTCAAAGATGTCATTAACAGTTGTAATATTACGATCAACCCTAAAGATATATATTTTTTGTCTACACGGAATCCGTTAGCTCCCAAATTTTACGGATTACCGAAACTTCATAAACCTTCAATCCCAATTCGCCCTGTAGTGTCATATATTAATGCCCCAGCCTATAAATTATCGAAAAAAGCTAACTCCCTCATTCGTAACCACAGTGGATTCAACCCGACATATAGCGTAAAAAATTCATTAGAATTAGTTGAAAAACTTAAAAATAAAATCATTCCTTGCAATTCAAAATTAATTTCATTTGACGTGGTCAGTTTATTTACGAATGTACCAGTCAACAAATGCAAAAGGATTATCGAAGATACCTTAAATGCACGTAGAGTAAACCCAATAGTAACAAAAGAGTTATTAAATATATTAGACGTTTGCGTTGACCAGAACTATTTCCAATTTAACAATACAATTTATAAACAAACAGAAGGCCTTGCAATGGGAAACTGCCTATCACCGTTGTTAGCTGAGTTTTATATGAACTATTTAGAAGATACAATTTTTAGAAACAAAACAGAAGCCAAACCTATAGTCTATTGGTTCCGATATGTAGACGATATTCTTTGCCTGTTTAATGGAACAGATAGACAAATAACTAACTTTCATAACTTTATAAATTCATTAGATAAAAATATTAAATTTACTCTAGAATTCGGAGGCAAAAATATTAACTTTCTTGACTTAAATATTAACATTGAAAATCATTCTCACGAGTTTAAAATATTTCGGAAGCCAACCTTCTCTGACACTATAATCCATAAAAATTCAATGCACCCATTTTCTTATAAACTAGCCGCTTTTCATTCAGAAATACATAGACTTGTGAGTGTTCCTTTAAACGAAATAAACTTTAATATCGAATTGAAAATCATCAAACAAATCGCCATAAACAATGGATACGATATGTCTCTTATAGACAATCTTTTATCAAAAAAACAAACTAAACTTGCAGAAAAAATGTTATTTAAAGGTATAGTGTCAAAGGACATAGATCATACTAGGTATTGGCGTAGAATCATTTTTTTAGGAAATACAAGTCTTAAAATTAAAAAACAGCTAGCTGATAGTGTAAGACCTGCTTTTTACTGTAAAAACTCTTTAGGCAAATTATTAGTTAATAATAAAGATAAAATACATTACTTAAATAAATCCGGGATTTATAGATTGCAATGCTCTTGTTGTACAAAGTTTTATATCGGCAAAACAGAAAGAACACTGAACATCCGGGTTTTAGAACATATGGCAGCCTTTAGATTGAAAAAAGACACGTCTACTTTTGCTAATCACTTAATATCGGAAGGACACGTGTTCAATCAGGAACAAGGGATAAAAATGTTACACCCAAATACGGACAGTCATAAGCTCTTTTTCCAAGAAATTTTAGAAATCAACAAAGCACAGTTGCAAAATCTTCCGATTTTAAACGAAATATCAAATTTCCCCACATCCCCGCTTCTATACCCTATATAACCATAAAATCATATAATCATAAAACCTTTGCCGACAAACAAATTATATAATTCTTGAAACTGCTCACTAGTCAAATCTGTTGGTATTCCCATGGGCTTATCCTTTTTGCCAGCAGTGGCTTTGGACTCAGTGATACATTTATATCTTATATAAACACGAAACTTTCATTTACTAAGCGTCAGTTCAAGTTCATCCGTGCACTTGAATGCCTGAAGATGCCGAAAGGCGAAACCCGGGTCGTTAGTGACAAAATCTGTGAGAATGTACATAGTTTGAACGATTCAAATTCAATTAATTTTGTTTTACAAAATCCTCTTTCTTGCTCAAAATAAAACATGCTTCAAAATAACGGATCACAACAATTCCGCTTAAGCATCTTACTTAGCCGAACTATTTTTATGATCCATAAAACCTCTTCAAATATTTAAAGCCAATATTGAAAGGTGTGTTAAGAAGCTCCTTACACTTTTTTCCAGAGGCGACTGCGGCGGTGGTGTGATGATAAAAACATTGTTAGGCAGAGCAAACAATACCTCTGAAGATGGAAAGTACTCCAGCGCTCCCAAATAAAGCGAGACAACAATTCCGACACCGTTGAATATTTAAACTTTTTGCCATCGAGTTACACGCCTACATTTTTTTCTGCTTTATTTACTACGTGGCCTTGTATGGTGTGTAGTTTACCGTAGAGATATTTGCAAGGATTAATGGATGACCGTATAACATAAAAAATAGTTTTAATATTGTTTTTGTCTTTTTAATAATTATTCAGATGGTTTTCAAGGCGTCTAAACTTTCTATAGAAACATAATTGATTATAATTTTGTAAGAGTAAAAAAAAAAACGTTTTATGTACCTATAAGAATCATGGAATCTGGATGTCTCACTTGAATGATGATTGATTACTCATTCTCGGTAAAAAAATAAAATATTTTATGTGTATAATTTTGTATATTTTTTAAATCTATATTGGCTCCCAATGTGGAGTATAGGTTTCCTAAAAAAAGCATCTAAACAGAAGTTTTCTACAAAAATGCGTGTTATTCAGTTGCGTCTTGTTTAAAGAGAATAGGGATATAAAAGGTTGGCCTGAAATTGGACAAACGGTTAGCTTATTGCTCTCACTACCCTCCTTTATTAAGGATTGGAAGGATGAGAGGGGGGAGGGGGTTTTTAAACATTACAATCGTCTATTCCCTCAACCAAAAAATCTATAATTCGCTTTAAAAAATTGTATTTGTACTGAGATTTGAACAGTGATCACAGCACTATAGCATTTTATCGTACCCATCCGATAGTAAAAACGGTGAGTATTGAAAAAAAATTCACTAACCAATAGACCAAACCTGGTTTTGTCTGTATAGCCTTACTTACTTTACAAAAAGAAATGTTAAGAAACTGAGTGATAACTAGTAACCTTGGTCTAGCTATAATCTTAGATTTCTAGCATATTATTATAATATTGATTGAATGTCAGTTATTCAATTGTTATTAATAATAAAACACCGCCCATCTTACGCAAATTACGTTTCAATCGACCAAGAAGTATTTTAATACGCATAATTTAATGTCGCTAACCAAATGTGTAAGGGGCTGCTTTATATGGTCATTTATTGTTTTCGAGCTTTAGTGATACTAATCTCAAAGTCACGTTTTAAATTCAATTTAAAAGTATGTTTAAGTATGCAAGATGAAAGCTTTAGTCACAAAATAATCAGCATTTACTTATTTGAGATTAAATATTGTATTTCATATTAATATGTTAAGACTTAATATGTAAGTGATCAAACAGTCTAATAAAAATATTTTCTTAGGCATATCAATCAAAAGCTTTAACAATATTAATCTTTTTAAAAACTTAAAAGCGTTAATTACGTAAAAGATAAACTAAAACATTGACCATTACGTTAATCAACTGATTGATAATGCTCAGATTATTTACGAAGCTGATAGTTCTTGTCACGAAACTGGTCCTGATCTCATTAAATAAAAGTTGAATTAGTACTAACAAATAAGTATTTTATTCTTTGAATATAATGCTTCTCTATCAAGTATTTATTGACAGTAAAAATCATAAAAGTTACATTAATATGTACAAAATATTAATCTTTCTCAACTTTGATACGCTGCATTTTGGTATGTTCATTTTTTCTGAGAATACAAAAAATGTTAACGGTGATGCTGGCATACTAAAAGACCACCAATTTTTAAAGCATAAATGTAATGCAGAACACGGTTTCTCTTTTTGGATTCCACAGCATGTTCTAAGTAGGCCAATGAGAACATATTATTTAAGGGGAGCCACAGTAAAGCCTTAGAGGGCCACGGGCACACAATGTAACATTTTCCACATTTTTGTAATGATGGAAAATCTGTAAGTTCCCAGATATTTAAAATCGGTCAGGTAACAACAATTTCCAGTTGAATGTTATTTTGGGACCATTCAATTTCTCACATTTTTCCCAGCTATCAATACCGACATCCCAAAATAATTGTGTTCCGAGTCCCGAAAAACTAATAAACACGGCTGTAGGGAAAATATGAGACTCAAAAGGGCCCACAGGCTCAAAAAGGTTGAGAAACTATGAAGTACAACAGGCCTGGCCAACCCAAATTGCACCTCGGGCCGAATTTATAACCTTATTTTTTTCTAAGGGCCGCACATACGTGTATATAATATGCAAAAAAATACACTTTTTTATTACAACCAATTTCATACTTTTGTAAGTAAATACAATAAATAATTTGAATGCAGAGGTAATCTGAAAACATTCAATCAGGGTAATTATGAAAAAAAACAACATTGTAATGTACTCACATCTGTTTGTAAACAGATGTGAGAAGAAACACGCATTGAACCAACAAAAATATCAGACACATCAAAAGAATCTATGCATTTCGTCTTTTTTATGTAATTTTAAAAATGTTAATAATTTAAGCTACTAAAATGTGATTTTAAATACATTATGAATCATGCCGCCTGTGTGGTCGAGTGGTCAACATCGTTGGCTTCGGTTACGGAGGTCACGGGTTCGAATCCCAGTACGGACAGTTTTATAAATTGATTTTTCAATCGATTTATGAATTTCTGTTCGAAGGCATGGATGTAGGTGATGTCTTGAATTCCCCCCTCCCATCATATCTTATGAACGGGGTGTGTGGAGAGCGACTAGTTAACCACTAGTCCTGTCCTAGCCCTATCCTTTTATTCCTACTCTCTTCGGAAAAAGAGAGGTAGAGCAACTGAGTAGCAAGCAGTTCTTGTAGAAACACTTCTGTTGAGATAAACTGCATTAAGAGTCCATATGCTCCACATTGGGAGTGGACATGGTAAAAAAAATGAATTATCTCTCACTTAAAAAAAAACATGACTGCGGCCTGGGGGTTGGCCAGACCTGAAATAAAAGATCAAGTTGCTCAACGATACGTTATTTTTTCTTATACCAAATATCATTTTTTTGTGTTTTTCTTGGAGGTTTTATGTACCAATTTAAAAGGGAATCAAAACCAATTCGATAAGCAAATTATTTATTTCTCATACTAAGAATTGAGCAATTTACTCTTACAGTTTTAATTGACATAACAAATATATGTTTTAGTGACTTCCCTAAATAAAATTGTGTTTCATAAATGTGTCAGTGATAAGTTTGTGGGAAACATATTCCCGAGGGTGATTTGCCTTACAGACAGCGCAGTCGTCGTCGAGGCAATCGGGAGGCAAGCATGCGGGTAAATCTTGGTCGAAACAAACACACGTCAGTGGTGCATCTGGTCGCCAAGTAGCTCTGCAATAGTGTGTCGCGGTTTTCCGCTTCATTGGGAGATGTATATTAAACCATTGGCTTGGTATTCATGAAAAAAACTGAGCATTAAGTTCAAATATTTTTTTTAATTAATGTTAAATTTATATCGTTCATATTATGTAGATTCACAAAAGTTTTGTCACTAACAACTCGGGTGTCACCTTTCGGCATCTCAAGTATACTGAATAAGGTTTTTCGCCTTCTGTGGTCTAATATTTAAAAGCATTGCTCTGGTGACCAAGCTGGTCAAGGTTCAAGTTTCAGGAAGGTCAATGTAAAATTATTATTTTTTCAAATTAAAATTTTATTTCACATCATAGTTATGGATGCTTGCGATGTCTCTTTGCTCGAGTTCACATTTGGCGCATTAGTAATGGTTGTAATTTTGAATACTATTTTTTTGTTACGACAATAAAAAAACATAATTTTCCACTTTTGCCTTAGATAATCAAAAACTTATGGGTTTAAAATTGCATTCAAAATATTTTCATTCCATCTATTTTATTTAAATTTATTTTCTCTAATCACTTTTAGGGTGTCAATACTTGGTGGAAAGGCATTATATTAATAACAACACAATATTCTTTTGTACTTTATACCAATTGATTTAAAAGGTCAGGACCGGTTTCGCTCATTGCGAACATTGATCAGTTGACAATGCTCGCAATGAGCGAAACCGGTCCTGACCTTTTAAATAAATTGCAATAAAGTACAAAGGAAAAGTGTGTTGTTATTTATATTTTCTCTGAGTTGATATGCTTAAAAAATATTATTGTAACATATAAACAAATAAAAAACCATTATCATTGTTTTAACTGAGTTTGAGATGCCTGAGTTTTTCTGCTATTTTATTTTTCTTTTCCATAAATGCCCTTCACCAAACACCCACTTAATCTCAATAGAATAAAAGCGTCTTCAAAAGTTTTCATATTGCGAGTTGTAAACAATGATGCAGTATTAATCTTGTTTCTTCCAAAGAAACAATATAAAGTCATTGGTTGCAAGAATCTGCAATAGTGGCTAGACAACAAAAGTCATCCCATGGGACCCTGGGAAAGTCGAAATGGTGATAAATCTGTAAACGTGTATACAGTTGCTTGTTTCGTTTCACACCTATCTGCAATAAAATAAATATTATGTGAAAATAGTAAAGAGGTATTGGACTACAAGAATTTACTTCGATGAATTCGTGATGAGCGGTCTCTATTTGGTAATTATTTTTTTAAATAAATTTATAGTAAATTATTCCACTTGTTTTGTATAAATTGTGACACTACGTGCTTTACCTCACGAAACACGTGTCGCAATAAGAAACAGCTAGTGGAATAATGTTACGAATAAACCATTTTACTTCTTTAATAAAATTTTATGAATTCAAACAACTATAACATAATATTAATCATTATAAACAGTGGTGTAGTGGGACCAGGTCGAGCCAGATCGACAACCTGGCACCTGAAAATTAGCCAGCGTGCCCTGCAACTTGTTTGACTTGTAACTTAATTTTCAAGTACATACATATTATAAATTCGAAATCGTTTATTTGTTAATTTAATTGTTATAAATTGTGGTTTTTTTAAACTTTGGACGGATATAATTAAAAAATAGGTAAGAATTCAATGACCGGCTTGGTTCCTATTTACCACTACACCACTGATTATAAATGAGTAGATATTGTAAATCGTATAACTTTTCTATTATTAAATTAAAACTATTTTTTGTCTAAGAATTGTTTGAATTTTTTACAAATTTTATATAAAAATATCCACTTGGTAAAGCTTAGCAAATTGGGATGTTTGGAAAATTAAATTTGTAATTGTGAACTTATCTCATTGCCAAATTGATATCCGGAAAAGTTAATAAAATAATCTTATTAACAGTAAATTTATGGTTTTTGTGAGGTTAATCAAATACAATAAAGACTGTCTTTATTAAAAATATTTACATAACATAATAAATATTTTTATTTACATATTTTGTTTAATATAAGACACACATTTGAAAACCCGTTTTAAATAATAATTTACTTTATCGGAAAAAATATTTATTTTATTAGACTAAATGAATTCAGTGGCGGTTTTACGTACTGATGGGCTCAGCTCACTGTGAAATTTTTAGTTATTTTTTTTTTAATTATCATAAGCTAACTTAATAAAAAAAAAACAAAAAATCCATTGATTACTTAAAATGTATCTAGCCTATACCATAGACATATACAATGAATCTTAAAGTTCTCTCTACAAAAAATATTTTTAGTGTGATGTATCATACATGTTGTATTTATAATAATATAGTACAAAACGCGATGTGAATAATACATTTAAAGCTTGTTTTATAAAATTTGTCTAAGAGTTATTAACGGTTAGTTATTGAATGTAATTTTTTTCAAAAAATATATATTTTTTATTTCAAAGAAAAAACTTTTAAAGGCAGTTCAATTTAAGAGGGTTACATGCGATTTGGAGGTTTCGGCCAGTTGTGAAATTATTTAATGCTATTTTTTTAGCCTATCCAAAATTTTAGGTCATGAACCGTCACTGTTAAATATAATAGTTGAAATAACTAATCTTAATTGAAAAAAGATTTATCTTGGCATAATTGAAAATATACATCCGCTTTCCGTAGAAATTTATATGAATTATGTATTTGTTATTTACTTTATACAGCAAGCAGTATTTGGTAAATTTAAATCAAATATCAAATAATACGATGGTCAAATAATCAACAATACAATATTATTTAAAATAATTATCAACAATTGAATAAAGGTTTAATATTTTAACGCAAAAATTTAAGTGTGTACATTATTTTTGTTGAAACAGTACTAAGCACAAAACGTTTCATTCATACAGACTTTCATTTCCCACACGGGTGTAAATAAGTCTTGAGGAGCTCACTTAGACACGCGTTTCTTCTCAGACCACTCGAAGAGATGCTGACACCAGTGAATAGCCAGACTGAAACTTGATGAATAGACATTAAAATGTTTGAAATGAAAACCATAGCCAATAAAACACTCATACGAACAATTGACGTCGATTCTACAATTTTGACATTAAGCATTCATTGAAGTTTTTACAATTACAATTAATAAGTTTAAATAAATATGAGAAAAGGTATATTTATAATAAAACAAGTGCTAATCAAAGGAAATCAACCGACAAATCGACAAAGATATTGACTAAAATAAACAGTATTTGTCTGAGCTCACTAGTGCTTACAATGATTATTGCGATATCTAAAGCAACAGCGGTAAATAATATACGCAATTTCAAAATTGTATTAAAATATACAGTTGATGCCCATTGTGCCGCAAATAAACGTTATAAAAATCACTCTCTCAAAAATGTCAATATTACCAATGCAAATAGAAAAAAAAATCTAGGCGGAATAAATTATTTCAAGTCAGATTTCCGCTACATATCAATTACAATTTTTGTGTCAGACACTATATTTTTTAATGTAGTGTATGACCTCCTAATGGAAGTATCTTTACAAAAGTTTTCCTAAGATATCTGTTTGTTACTCAGTTGATCAACCTTTCTTTTTTTAAGAGTATAGTAGGTATATAATGATATGACTGGGACAGAACTTGTGATTAACAAATCGCTCTCGCACATAATCACAAATACCCATGCTTTCGAACATAAATCGACAAATCAATTGAAAAAATTCTGTTCGTGCTTGGACTTAAGCCTATGAGACCCTTTACTGAATACAACGACATTGACCACTGCTCCATGCACCCAACAACCATACACGATAAAGAAATAATAGGTTTTAAGATTTTTTAAACTTCTTCTCACCTTTTCTACTATTTATAAAAGACAGTTAAACCAGACCGCTAAATAAAACATTTCTTATCTAACCGTAACAAAATATTAGTTGTTTAATCACAAGCAGTTTTCATTACGCATTAAGAAGCCGTATTTTATTCACAGCGATAATAAAAAATGTAAATGTACGCTCAAATACCAATAACAAATAACAACTCCTAGAATTATCATTATAATTATAAAACATATTTTACAAACAGTATCACCCGCGCTTCCGAGCTATTCACTTAAAGAATCGATTACAATGCTCTTCCACGCAAATAACAAACACAATAAGAAAACACCTTAGATCTAACACTCTCATTCCTGAGGCTGTGTAGACCTTGAGGTAGGAGTAAGCACTTATCGCTTCCTTTTGTCTTAGACTCTTCGTCGACGGTAGAGTACTTATTTGAAAAGCGTTCTCAGTTTCTGCCTTGGTTTTCTAATATACGTGTTTTTACATTTCTTAACCGAACCCTAGTTAACGTAAATATTTTTCTTAATTGGATCGAGTACATATGACATGTATGTATTGTTTTAAAAACCAGCGTTTTTATTATTTAAAGAAGTAATTTTCATTACTTTGTTGTTCTAAATTCGAATCTAAACAAAAGTTTGTATTTTACGAGAAATGCTTATTATTCAGTTGCTTGACTTCTCTTGATTTAAAGAGATATGGCTGTTTGTACTATTTACATGTTTTTTGGCTTTTCACCCATCTGATCTGATCCTTAATCAGAGGCTTGTCGTGAGCTAACTCTTAGTCTTATGTTTTTAATATTTTTCTGTCTTGCTTTACTTCATAATACATTAGCTAAGTGATTGTCTAACAACCAAATATCTATTAAGATTTCAAAGAACATGTCATTTTTAATTATTTTTTAGAATTATCTGGATACATTTTTTTAAAATGTATTCTCAATAAAATGGTACGAATTCTGTTTTGGAAATTAAATAATTTTAGTGTAAAATACATTTAGAGTCGTGGATTTATCTATAAGGTAAGAAGAGAAGACAACGGATTCGAAACGACAAGCAGTTAGCTTATCGTTTCCTTTTCGCTGTGTTTTTCGATCACATTTGTAAGAAGCAATTAAAACATAACACAAATATATACAAATTCAAAAAAACGTTCTATTTGTAGTTTATGCTTGGTTTTATAGTAACTATTTTTTAGCATTCGTATTTAAGCGTCATCTAGTATATTTGTAGTATTTACTAATGTTTCAAGGTTCTTTTACTTTCATATCAAATACTTTTGTTGGGACTGTTCTCTTTACTTGATTTAATTAGTTGATCGCTAAGACTTAATGATAATTAAACAAACATAAAACATCATAAACCACTTCAGAATATATTTGAAATGTTGTTAATTGTTTGAAACCTTATTTCACAGACTTTTTGTAGGTTATCTTGTATCGCGCTATTTTCCGCCCGTGGGTGCTCGATTCGCTACAATAGAAAACAGCTGAGGCTTTATTTTAAAAGTGCTACTATTTTTGTTAGACATTGAAAAACCTACAAAAGTGTTAAGTTCTTCTCTCGGACAAAAATATTCACATAATTCATTGTATTTTTTTATAAATATCCAAGTGGTTTTCGTTCATTTCTTTTGACAATGAAACCATTCGGCTACATGGTGAAAAGAAACGTTACATTTATACATGTATTCTATAATTACAACTTTATCGAATACTGAAGGGCGGTGTAGGGAAAAAACGACAACTGATATTCTTTTCTTTCTTAAACTCTCCAAACGGAGAAGATTAGCTGCTTACTATCTTGTTTTGTAAAAAACTATATGATAGGTATTACCTATAGGTATGATGATAAATAATTGTGTTAAAGCGTTCAAACATTAACACTTTTTACAAAAGGCAAAAGTTTGGAGATTATATTTAGTGAATTTGGTGGCAGAAAACAATAAATAGGAAAATAGCTTAGGTATCATTGTGTCACAAGGAAATATATTTTTTTAATTTGATTTACTTTGATTGATATGTAATATTTACTATATCAAGAAAAGTGACAGTATCCAATTGCAAGAAATAAAAATAATTTCTTTTATTGTGATTTTAAACTTAATACAACAAACAATAAAATATATTTTGTCTTTAAAAGAGAATAAGGACACCAATTTAAATGATGTTATTTTCACACCAAACCAAAATAAAATAATTTTATATCTTCTTTTTAGATTATCACCCTGAAGAGATGACTGTTTTTGACAACTTTTATTAATGGTTTTTAAAGAGACCTCTGTCAGAAAACATCACAAATCACTGGTAATTACGGGAATTATAACGGCTCATGTATATCATTACGCAACATGTGATAACATTAGGTAGGAATCTCATTTTGCTTCATGAATTGTGACACATTTGTTAGCAATTTATGCTATTATAATGTTGAAATTCAGGATATAATTTCATTAATATTTTTTTAAATATTCAAATCAGTTTACCTTAAATTTTCACTGTAAAAAATACCAAAATAATAATGACAAATATAGTTCAAAAATGTTTTTTCAATTACATACTCAAAGTTTATATTTGGGATACATTAGTTGTTTTTAAGAAAGGAACGGATAATAAGTTTACAAACCATCCCATTTTTCGGGATGGCAGGATGTTATATCGGTAAAAGCTTGAATGTATCGACCAGGTGGGTCGGGGCTTAATTCCTGGTAAGGTCAATGTGAAATGTAGATTTTTTCAATTAAAGATTGGTGTTTGTGACGTCAACTTCTTTCGGATCTCGATTAAGTTTAAAAAATTCTCATCGAAATTATTTCGTATGATCTTTATTTAATTTGTAATTCCAATTAAAAAAAAGACAAGTGTTTACAGGATACACATACATGTATTTATATTTAAATTGACCAAGAATATGGGCACGATCAATGGGTGAAAGTGTCAATCGAGGACTCGAGTCTATTGGCTTAATCAAAGCTGAAAAGTATTAACCACTTCGCCATGAAGACGAAATAGTTTCTGATTCATAAATAAAGCCTTTTCAAACATTATGACTCCACAACATTAATTTCATACATTTTTATTACACGTATACAAAATGCTCTAATACAGAAATACTGTAAATTGCACATTTTAATGAATATTTATGATCACCCGATCGTGTTCCATGGAATAGGGCAACTTATCAAATAAATTAATTTTCGTATTTTTTTATATATACTCTTATACTCTGGGCAGGGCGGTTCATAGCGTGTGGTTCAAAGCTTGTCGAAAAAATCACATAGGTTTCATATCGTAGGGGTCGTGTCTTATCTCAGTCTCGTTTTCAGTTAAGAGTCTCTTCATGGTATACTAAAAATTGATTACAAAATTGCACTTTAAAAACAAAAAATTCTTAGATTAGTTTAAACAAAATTGTTTTATAATTAACATCAAATAATATAGAGAAGGTTACTTTAAAAAAAAGTATGTATGCAATGCTTATACTTTTTATCAATTTGTCCACTACCATCGCTGTGTACCATGCATGCCTTCAGCAAGATTGTTGATGATATATCCGTTAATTCTTTGTCCACTTCTAATGTGGATCATAGGAATTCTAATGGAGGTATCTTAACAAAAGTTTTTATATGAAAGCTGCTTGCAACTCATTTTTTCAATCACACTTTTTTCTGAAGAGACTACGTATATAATGGATTGAGGGCTAGGGCTGAATTAGTGATAAATCAATAAAGCTTCTCTTGCTACGAGTACTTATTTTAGGATGAGAAAAGTGGAAAATTTCTTGAGTGGAGATGGTTTTGATGATATAAAATTAAGGTAATCAAATTCAAATATCGTGATTATAAAAATTAGCCAATTGGATTGAAATTGCACAAAAAATCAAGCTGTCATTTGACCTTCCGTAAAAAATAAGCAATTTATTCCATTCAAAATAAATTAATATGTTTACAAAATTTGTGTGACAGTTTTTATAAAGGCATTCACATATATTGCGGAGAAAAAACATTTACACTCTGGCTTGCACCTGTAAAACTTTCCCCCCAATACATAATGCTGTTAAGATGTTCAAAAACTTCACAAATGCTTTGGAACGAATGAAAAAAAGTGAAAAAATCCCTCAGGATCAAGAAAACGGCTTTCGAGTGACGCAGGAATATTTGATGTAGGGTGGAAAATAAACATGAAAAAGAAACTTTATCGCCTGAAGGAGGTGAAGGTTGTAGACGTTTTTTCAGATACATATGAAAAAAGTGACTTTTTAAGATTCATAAATATATTGTGTCATAAATAGTATTCAAAACAAACTTTAATAATGTTAGTATTAAATCAAGTTCGATTTTTCAAATCAATTAACCGATATCAAGTTCAATTTAGAACTAGATATAAAAACATAATTCTTATTGTTTGTTCTGTTTTTTATTCATAAATCATTCGAATCTACACTAATACACATACGTAGTAATTTTTAACGGCTCCAGGGGATTTTTTACAGATTGCTTAGAAGTGTTCGAAACATTAACTTGAAATAAAGTCTTGTGAAATTATTCACACTATATTAACAAAAGCTTAATCTGAAAACATGCAGCCATTGTACCATTTTTTTATTATTTAAAAGCGTTATAACAATCTAAGATTAAAATTATGTTCATTGTATTTTAACCCCTTTCTACTGGGCCACAATATAAACATTCCCATATCTGTGGTTTCAAAATCTTCAGTGTTAGTATACAAAAAGTAACATGAAAAATAAAATTGATTTTTTCACTCAACAATGAATCTTTTTCATATTTTTTTAACAACTATCTTTATCAATATATATATTTTAATTATTTTAAATTTAAGTAAATCGCCGGGCATAATTTTAATTGCCATGATTTTTTATTTATATAAAATATTAAATATTGCGGAAAAAGCAATCTAGATTATATATTGCACCAAATTTATTCAACAGTTGCTTTTCAAACAAGCAAAAACAAATGATAAAAAAGTTTTATTAACACAGAAAAACTTCTGCTGCGAAAACAGAAGTTGTTTTGCGACAACTTCGTTCGACTCAGTTGCTAAACCTTTATTTTTATAAGTGAGTAGAGATAGTATAAAAGGACTAGGATATAATTAATTGTACCTAGTCACTATGAATACTCTTATTTTTAAGATATCGGTGACATTAATGCATTTAAACAAGACCATGCAATTTACTATGTATTTACTATTCGGTATGTCACTTTATCGAGATATAATAATGAGTAATTAAATAATCACATACATATGGGCCCCATTAAATGTGAAGTGAGCCAAGTGGTATCTTAGCACGTTTTACACGTCTTAAAATACCGTAAAAGTAAAGTAATTTCAGTTAATACACATTGCAATATTGTTATCTCCGTAAAATAAATATATTCAATCCACCAAAACACCAAATTATGACTTGATTGTACTTAATAATCCGAGTAAAAAGATTTACCATTTTACTACTTGGCTCACTTCTCATCTAGAGGGCTCATATTATATGCTACGCCAAACTTGGTAAATTTGGTGAGAAGTTATTAAAATTATCGTCGTATTATTTTCGTATTCCATTAACTTATCGATATATGCAATATAAAAATTACGTGTAACAATACATACTTTGAATGTACTCAATATAAATTCCTAATTAAAATTTCACGGGGTAACATTAAGTTGGATGTTTTTATGGATTGATAAAATTGATTTAAACAATAATTTTTGATAGTGACTCAACAAAGTTTTTTGCGTCAATACTCGTTATAATGAAATAATTTCCAATAAGTAACACACTTTAGTAAAAAGTGCTGTTACATAGTTATTATTTATTACTAACTTCAGAATAAGAGCAAATTATTTTGAAAATAATTAAACATCAGCTGTTTAATAAGTGATTAATGTCTGTAATAATTACGACGGGAGATAGAAAAAGCAGGGGTGCCCTTCGGCAAAAAGCTTGGGCCATTGTTTAGTGCTCAAGTTCTCAATGGGAGGTAATACTCATAAATTATCAATTAAAATAATCCTCTTTCTACACGAACAACAGAGAAAGTTATCCACAAAAATTATTTATATGCACTTCAATATTTTTCCAATCAAGTTTTAATAATAAATTGTGGGTGGCCTTTGAATGAAGTGTATGTTATATGATCCGTGAAAGAAAAATATTATACTTATAACGAAATTACACTTTGATTCTTATAATTCACTATGTAAGACGTCTAATCCTAATGTAGATCATATGGACTGCAAAAAGAAGCACCTCTTTAAAGTTGTTTAACGTCAAAAAGTTGTAAGTAAATTGTTAAATTCTTTATTTGCAAAAAAGGTAAGAAACCAGTGATAAAGTGTAGAATGCACTGATTATTATCAAGACTTTAGTCACTATATTTCCCCTCTTTTTTATAACTATATCGGTGAAAAAGGATCTTAATATATTGATAATAATAAATTGTTTTGGATAAAAATCAAAACACAAATTGAAACAATCAATACCGGATATTTTTATTCGCAAATAAAAAATCATAACGCGGTATCTGAGTGAACGAAAGCCAAACAGCTTTGAAAAATTAGTTACCTCAACAACAAAATAACAAATGATCATTTTCCACACAATTTTTTTAAAATTTTGTTTAAAAGTTAATGTTTTTTTGAATCTCCGATAATTATTTACCTCTGTGACTTGAAAAATAAACTTCCTTTTTATTTTTAAATTTCCAATCCGTATTCGGAACATATGGTTATGATGCGGTGTCTTCAAGGTTTCCTGGCTCCCGGCAATCTGATTTCTGTTTCCCAAGTAACGTCAGCGTCAGGGAATCCAATCCCGGACCTTTATTGTGATCTCGGGATCCCCAGAAATTTACGGATTTTCTAAAATGAAACGACGTGATATTTTTTTGTTTTTCTTTCTACTTTTACTCCTCGCTCAACTTTCTCTATTTTTTTCAATAAGGGATCCCGGAAGATGGGAATTGAAGACCCTAGTAAGTGTTTTGTATGCTGCACGCTGTCAAGTACATATAATTTTAGATGTTCATCAGTGACGTCTACATATACATACTCCAGAACAGCGGATCCCGTATGAGCTGAAGAAGAAACTCAGAAAAAAATTATGGCTTCTATCAATCTTTCACAGAAAAGACCAAGTTGATGGTCTTGAGAATGCAAAATTAAACGACTTTTCTTTTTTTTTGTTTAACCTTTGATCCATATTAATATTCTATTTTTTTTGGAAAAAATAGTGATATACTTAACTTAAGCAAATTAATGTAACGTGGGCTTTGATTTTAAAAAAAATCTTTTTAACATTTTTGATCCTAAAATATGTTCTATTAAAAACAATATATATATGCGATACGCCAATAAGAAATGCGTTTAAAAAAGCGACGATAACAATGAATCACTGAAGCATTTTAAAATAGTCATTTTATGATAATTATTATAATATCTAACAGTAATTAAGTCATTTGCAGTATTTTACCCAATTAATTATACTTTTCGGTTAATGCAGTTATTAAATGTTATTTTAAAACCTCTGGTTTACTTCGTTTTTCGTCGAGTGGGCTTCCTCCAATGTTAATACCACCGAATGGGGAATTTATTGCTTTTAGGCTTCTCAAAATTCTAATTACTTTAATATCAACGCAACAAATTACCTCTCTTATGATATTGACTTATAACTTCAACACCTACTATTTACGTATTAGTGTCTACTTTCCCAACATTTTTTGCTAATCACTTAATGGAAAATCAAATTATTGGTGTATTTATACGATATTTGACTGGAATTAATAATAACATATAAAAATAAATTGCGTCTATACATCTAAAGAGCAAAAATATTTATTGAAATCATAAACATTTATGATTGAATTTTACCTTTCTAATCAAGCCGAAGAAAGAAGTGGATTTTTCATTTATCATCTTGTTTGATTTAACTTTTCGTTTCACTGCTTTATGAAAACCTCCTCACGGTTTTACTTTTATTATATCAAAATTAAATGTTATTCTCCATTATGAATTTATATATTTCTTTTTTTTTCGACATGCCAGACTTTCACGGCCGATTAGAGAATTTGTAGGTTGATATTATATTATATTTTCATTTTGCATATTGTGTTACCCACTACCATTTTTGTTTTTGTTTTTAACGCTAAGATTATAAATATAAATTAACAAAGTTTTCCCTTGTTTCCTGATCCATTGATATTTATTTTATAAATAATAATACATACAATTATACAATATGTTTATATTAGAATAATATATATTAAACAATATTTCTTCTACATAAAATTTAAATGAATTTTGAGTGTTGTGAATTAATTCATTCGTTCATATTTAATAACTTCATAACTTTTATTCAATCAGGGTAAGTTTATATATTTTATTTAATTTTACTTTTTTACGTCTTTATCAAAATATGTTACTTGAAAAACTTTTCACAAAAACATGACTAGTTTAGCCAATTTTCCAGACAGCAGAGTCAAAAATCCCTTTCGCAATATAATTTAAGGGTAGAATTGCTAATCTGTTAGTAGGGCGCCAAAGTCCCACCGTCGCCCTTCAGTAAATGTCCCCCGCTCTATTTTCCTGCTCGAAATTTCTGCGGCTGCACGCAAAAACTTTTCACGAATTCATTTTCACATTAAAGGTTTATGAAATACGAAAATTTTGCTTAATATTAAATTGTAATTGCATAAAATTATTGTAAACGCATGCAAAATTTTAAAGCTTCTCACATTTATTTGAAAGAATTACTTTGCACATTTTTTAATTAAAAGATTTGGTAAAAAAAATGATGAGGCAAAAACTTTCTCTTCGTTATGAATATTTCTGTATCGCAATATGTATCGAATATTTTTTAAGAAGCAATTATCGTATATTATTTTTTTACAATAAATCTAGCTGCAGAAAAAAAGTGTCTCAGATTCAACACTTCTTAAAAAAACGTTCAATTAATGATTTAACACTACTTGTAAGTATTTACACAAATGTTTTCTGATTCAAAACAAGCTACTTCATGGCATGTGGTGGAATTCTTATTGTTGTCCCAAAAGAGATATTGCAAATATTTTTTTCTTACTCTTTTACTGTACAAAATCATGTCCGTTCGTAATGTCCAATAAAGGAAAGGTTAAACTAATTATAAATGGATGGTACCAGAAATTAAACACAATTTTATTAATAAATTGAACGTCATAAACCAAATTTAAAAAATACTCAACATATTTAAACAATGAAATTATAGCTGCACTCATAAACTCGCTTATAGATGCAAGAACATCTTTTAGGTACCAATGCGTGACAACAAATTATAGTAGTGAGTTTATCTATAATGATAAACCGCCTTTTTGTGTTTTTCAGATTATGAGAATTTTCACATGGAAAAGTATTGTTTTATTACTAAAAAATCTGATATTGCTCCGGGGTCTTTTTCTCAAAGTATTTTTTTACCACGTAAGATTTAAAAACCTTTCTGGATTATACATTATATCTTTTTTTGGTGAAATGCTAATTAATTAGATCCAAATCTACAAACCGATAAAGTTTCACAAGACCCCTCACGAAAGAAAAAAATTCAAAGTGAATTTTCTAGCCGCAGCGGATTCTATTTAAAGGATTTGCTCCACCATGGGGTAACAAATCCTTCAGTAATTAATTGGATTACTATTTTCTTTGTGGACTTATCGTTGTTTTTTACGATCCGTACGTGTGTAACAAGCGCAGCACTCTATGACAAAACTTTTCGTTCGTGACTAAAATAAATAACTTTCAAACTAAATTTAAAAAAAATATGGCTATTTTTGAAGAACGTAAATTACTTAATTCATTAATTATTGAAAAATTAACAACCAAATGAATTATATCAATTTACTGTTTTGTGATTTAAAACTCCCATTTTTTTGTACATTGTTTTCGCCAAGCATTTTTTTTATATGCTTGCTACGATGTTGTTAAATTCAAAAATAGTTATAAACTTCTGTTTAAAAAAAATGGTAAATTTGTACCTCAAAAGTTTTTTAGTCGAATGATCAAAAATCTTGGAAGTTCGTATTATAAGATAGCGAGTAGGTAAGACGGTTAGGTAAGTGACTTTGAATCCAAGAATGGGTATATAATATATATGATAATATCACGCTCAAAAGCATGTATAAATAATTTATTTTATTTTATATTTAAAATATCGATAATTGGTAAAAAGAACATTTTTTTATAAAAACAGTTACTTATTTTAAATATTTGTCTAATTGCAGTGTTTGGTGAAATAACAACTGTATATATCGACCCGTAATCGGCCGAGAGGCGTAAGCGACAATTCATAAATTTTACAAAAGGGTTTTTTTTAAATTCTTCTCGTAATAAGTTGGCAAAAATATATTATATATGACTTAATATTAGTATCGCATTTAAGAAATTTTAATTGGAAAGATATTACGACAGTAAAAATTACGAATTGTTGGTTTTGAGTCGATTTACGTGTAAACATAATATACGTTAAGTTTTATATGAATAAGAAATGAAAGAGTGTTTCAGTAATAAAGAAAAAAGTGACATAATAAAATATCACGAAAGCAGATGTAAAAACTTCAATATGCAGACAGAGCATACGGCGAAGAAGATCAAGCCGAGTAGTTAAAATGCAATGTGGACGATTACACATTCCAAATTTGGAATGATGATGAAGTAATTAACAAAATATCTGCTTCAGATAAACCAGTTCAAGAAGACACAAAGGATATTTCTAAGAGAAGAATTTCGGTCATACACATTCTGAAGCTTTTCAATATTTTGATGTCACCATGAAATGGTTTGACTTTAAATAAGAATAAAAAAAGGTATTGAGAAAGTATTCTTGCAAGACAGCTACGTATTCAAAAATCAATTATTAAATATCTTACTCAAACAATAATTACAAACTAAAGCCATATTTGCATATAATGTGTAAAGGAAAAAGGATGCAACGTACAGTTTTTTCAAAACAGCTTTTTTCGATAATCACAATGTATCAAACTTGATACACGTTTTATCAAAAGAACGTAAGCTGCGAATGCCAAATTAGTGTCTATATTTGGCTTTTAAGTTTGAAAAAAGATGAGCTTGTAAAAATTGAAACCGAGAAAAAAGTTTTTGGTAGACAAATTCTTTAATTAATATTAGATTATGTTCATTGAACACTTTTTTAGAAATTTCTGTGCACTTCCAAGTTGTGTATATTTCATAATTTGCATATGGCCCGAAATCATCAAAACACGTTTTGTTTACCTCCTGTAAAATTTGCTATGTATGGGTTACGCCCTTTTTCCTTTCCACAGTCGATATCTTTCCCTATGAATAATAATTTTTATTTCTACGATCAGGGTATCTAATAATCCTGACTAACTTCATATTTAATTACGATAATCGATGTTCTACTGTACATGCTTATATTTTTATTATGTAATTCTGTCGTTTTATTATCAACAATGTTAATCATTGCTGGATGCCAAGTTGATTAAGGGTCTATAATTTTAATAATTATAAGTGATTTCTCCTAATGAAGAGTTTTAACGGCAACAGTTTTCGACGTTCAATTAATTGTAAACAAAAAAAGTTGTAAAGTTTGAAGAGAATAATACAATTAATCTTCAAAAAACTGGTATACCTTAAATCAGGCATGGGCAACCTTTCCTAGGTCTGGGGCCAAATTATTAAACATAATAAAGTAATATTAAATTAAATAAAACACGTTGCTACATCTTATATATTTTTTTATTTATATAATGAACGACATAATATTAATATTATATACTGATCACAAAATTTTGTGTAAAGATTGGCCTTGAACTTGAATTCAGGGTTGTGGAGTCGCGTGAAAAAAAGACGACTCCGACTCCGAGGATTTTTGGAATAATTTCATTTTAACATATATATATATGTAAACCATCAGATCATCTTTAGTCAGCCAAGCATGAAATGTTAGCACTTTTGATTTTTTGCTTCAATACACATCATTAAATATATTTTTCAAAAAAAAAATCGAGACGCTCATTTTTCACGACTCCGACTCCGGCCAAAATACCTCGACTCCGCGACTCAGACTCCACAGCTCTACTTGAATTACTAGACTATCAATATTGGCTCCCTGGAACTATTGCTTCGCCGAGATTTTTCAGGGCCGGACAAAATAGCTCGGTGGGCCGGTGTTTGCCCATATATGCTTTAAAGCTTAAAGATTATCTTAAGACTTCTTATCATTCATTCATATCTAAAACGCGAGTTTTTTATTTATTTATATATTATTATATTTATCGTGTAGTAGAATAACTATATATTATTATTTTGCCCTTGTAACAATTGTTACAGGATGTTCACCCTACAATATAGTATTTCAGTTTTTGGCTTGGCTGATAAACAGTGGCGCATCTTAGATAATGGTCGAGATCGAAATAATGTTTCTTATATCGACTTTAGTCAGGTAAAAGGAATGAACCCACACAGAACCCATTTTAGAGAAGGCACGAAAAACTTTTTTAACGATTTCCGGTCACAGTCAAAATATTAAATAAACACAAATTAAAGTTCACAATGATTTACAAATTGCTGTTTAATTAAATCAGCGTAAAATAAATTTAATAAATTGTTTAAGAACACCGTTTATAAAGATCCTTTAACCTGGTCGCAATTTTTACAGGTTCATCTTTTTTCAAACTCAAAAGATAAATTTAAATACTAATTTGACATTTGCAGCAAAAATCCTTTTGGTAGAACTTGTATTAAGTTGGATGCATTATTGCATTGTGATTATTGAAAGAATGTTAGATTTTTTTTATTTATTGTAACAGTATTATAAATACTAGTTGGCATGAATTATAACAGAAAGAGAGCGTGTTAATGTATTTACGTATATTTCTGTGTGTACCGCGTTTTATAAAGACGATCAAGACAAATGTTAATTATAAATAAAATCCATTAACGTCTTTACAAGCGTTTAATATTTGATTGAAAAATAGCGATAGTCGCATGTCATCTCTAGACAAATCGGTTGGTCTAATACTATTTGCTTATCAGTAAATAAGGTTCATAGTTTAATCAATAAAATGTATATCATATAATTCATTTTTATAAATAATTTACTGATAAAGTGATTTGAAATGAAAGAAAATATATTGGATAGAATTTTCTCTAAACCAAGTATGTATTTATTTATACAAATCATAATATATAATTGTTCATGTCTATAGATATTGTTGAAATTTTGTACACTTTTACACGTTTTGTTTCTTTCTGTATTTTTAGGCATTCAAGTACGTACAGGACGAACTTAAAATGGTGTCAGCTTAAATTAAATTGTATCCGTGTGAGCTGGCGTTGGTTTAAATTCGTCAGTTATTTCACCAAGCACCTCCAGTCAAAATCATAGATTATATCTAAATTGTTTCTAGAAATTATACATATAATGAATATTTTTTTGTGTTTTAAAATATACATATAGTCACTAAAAGTTTTCGTAGTAAAAAGTCGCGGCATTGCTTCCCTTTGCCGAGAGTGACTTCTCATTCATGAGCATTGAACTATGGACAGGTATACTAATATCCTCCGTATGGCAACGCCAATGAACGGAGAGGCGGGAGTTGTGCGTTGGGCGGAGGGTTAACTCGGGTAATTGGCTTCATTAACGCCGGCACTGTCCGCCCACCGGGTCGGTAGGCTTTTAAACGCATTTAGGCAAATGGCCGACGCTTTAACTTGATTTAGGCGGGACGCGTCGTGCCGCTGATCGACCAGACCGATGCCCTTTTTTTCAAATAGTTATTCATAGATTTAATATTGTTTTTCAATTATGTAGTTTTATGAAATGCACGTAAAGTGAATTTTACTTTTATCCACATGATTGAATTTCCATTTAAATTTGAAGAGAAATATTTTGTTCGTTTCATTTTGATTTACAAACTCATAAACGCCTATTTATTTTTATACATAAACTTGATGTTATTTGAAGTTTTATAAACAAGTAGCACAAATTTTCATATAAAAGATGCAGTTTGAATGATATGCTTTCCTCAAATATGCTTAATACAATAAAAAAATGTTTTTTTAATTCGGTGGAAAAAATATTATTTATGAATTAAACATTTGTCTAGAAAACATTCAAAATTTTCAATGTGAAGATATAATAATTGAATGTTGTTTGTTTAGTAAACAATCTTTACAATATATATATATCTTACCTTTAAGAATTTGATTAAAAATAAAAACTGTACGTATGTTATAAACATTTTTTAATCCATATATCAAGCATGTGGCCTCCTAATGGAAGTATCTCAACAGAAGTTTTTCTACGAGAACTTTTTGTTACTCAGTCGCTCAACTCTTTCTTTCTCGAAGAGAGTAGAAGGAATAGAAAGGATAGGGCTAGAGCAGAATTGATTATTTAATCACACTCGATGACATCTATTTAAGAATTGGAATGATGTAGAGGGGATTTTTAGACATCACAAACATCTATGTTTTCGAACAGAAATCGAAACAAAGACTAACAAATACTGGGATTAAAACCCGTGAGGTCCGGCATGAAAGCCAACGAGGTTGACCACTGTGCCATTGACCCAACTAAATAATACTACTAGTAGTTACAATTTTGAAACAATATAACAAAGTGTATATGTTGTATATTTATGATAGGATTGACTGCATACAATTTAATGAGGATCTGTTTTAGATGCAGTCATGTCTGAAGAAGAGACATATGAAATCCGACGTCCCGGGAACTGAACTGACGGCATTTAGTTGGAGAAGGCGCCGGAAGCGTGACGAGTGCCAGGGCCTGCTTGGAATGCCAAATGCAGAAATCCTTCGTGAATCGCTTTGCACAGTATTCTGTGGACTGCGTGTGTACGTGGGTGCATTTATATCTTTAACTAACGCAAAAATCTACTGAAAATGCATTTTATTTTGGATGTAATTATATACCTGAAACGAGCCAACGGCTCAACAGCTCATAGCTAATGAATTATTTGTAGATTTGTAGAAATAGACAAAATTTGTAGAAATACGTTTGATAAGTGTTTTAATTCGATAATTAGTTATAAACCAGAACAAAGAAAAATCATTTCAACAACGCGGAATTCGATAACACGTTTCGAGCAATATAAAATAAGTTAAAAGAATATATGAGGGTATTACTTGCAAGCCCGGCTCATTCCGAAATTATTGAAACATTAACTACGAACGCAATTTAGCAGATAAAAATAAATTTAGAAAGTTTTTTTAGAAATCAGTTTTGAACATGGCTTGACAACATCCAAAATATCATTCCAAAGTAATGTAAAACTAAAAATACTTTTAAAATGTACATTTTTTTCAAAATGAACTTCAAGATTCATTTTTTAGACTATTTCAAGACCATTTCGGAACGGGCTGTGTTTGCAAGTAATACCCTCATATTTAACAACGTTTTAATCAATATTCAATATATCACAGTCAACTCAGGTTGGTAGTTTATTATAAAAATGTCGTAAAAAAGTATTTTCTTTATTTTATGCAATTTAAATAAATACAAAAAAAGCTTGTTAGAAATTTTGTATAATGCTCTAAACTTTATTGAATACGGAACCTATCCGTGTTATAGAAAAAATTGATTGTATTGTGTACTTGATTTATGCGCAGGCAAATGTCAGTTGTTTTACAGAATCATTTCACTCATCGTAAACGAACATTTATTATTAACTGACATGATTTATTTAAATGCTAAATACACCAAATTTTCCTATGAATTTTCGCCAATTGCTAGAATTTTAATCTCTGATTTAGTCGATTGAAAATTGCATTCAAATGAGGATGTTTATGACCAAAATGATGTGATGCCTAAAAACTGAATGCACGTATTTTATTCATTACAATTTTGATATAATTTATTTTGACCGTATCATTTGCCTCTGCCATAATAAGTACACTTAAAATAACTCCTTGCTTAGAAACAATTACCGATTCAAACAAGAATAGCCGTCTTTTTCACTATTCAATTATGAAATGATTGCGGGTAAGGTATCGGAAAATGAATCAATATTTAATAAGTTCCACAAAGCGAAGAATTATCAAATTATACCTATCAAGAAAAGTAAAATAAAATGAATTTGAAGAAAGACACCAGGACAGGAGTTGCGAAACCTTGTTTGTAAGCTTACATCAAATCACGAAAATATCACATATGTATATATTTTTTATCTCATTTTAACTGGCTTTTTAAAAATTCATGTCTGCTCCCAGTGCGAAGCATATGGCCTTATATTGGAAGTATCTAAAGTTTTCTACGAGAGCTGCGTGTTACTCAGTTGGTCAAACTCTCTTTTTTTAATTAGTAGGGATAGAACGAATAGTGGTTGGCTATTCATTCTCACTACGCCTATTTATACAAACATCCATGTCTTCAATCAAAAGTCGATAAATTGATTGAAAATATCATGTTCACACTTGAACTCGAACCCGTGAGATCCGTCACGAAAGCCAACGATGTTGACACTGCGCTACGGACCCGACAAGTTTATTTGATTGAACTAACTTGTGCAACTACATTATGAGACGGTAAATAAGGCAACAAAAAAAATAGTTAATCAACAATATTAAATACAGTTGATAGTAAAACATTCAGCTTTATTTTATTATTATTTTAAAAATCTTATATAATATATATTATACTTTTATTGCTGACATACTTTTAACTTATTTAAATAAAAAACTACAAAGTTGTCTTTATAAAATTAAAAGTAATACACTGTCTATACAAGCTTCTATTTTAACAAGAGACAGTTGCAGTAATGTCAGATAATATAATATAGATATATGTAAGTATATATATATGTACGGTCAAGCTTAAATGAAGAACTCATATCTTCACAAACAAAAACTTTTCAAGGGTGTGTATAAGAGCTTTACTATGTATTAATGTTATATGTAAATTGGTCATAAGTTACTACTCAATAACTTTTATTGAACAAAAAAGTAAAATCTTTCGTCAAACACTTAAAAACATCGCTGTATAGGTAGACAGTATAACTTAGAGACCATATATCAAATATAATAATTTTTATCACATTTATTTCAGTTTAAATGATTTAAATTATCTCTTTTGTCATCATCATAAATATACTTATTAATTAAAATAGCAAAAAAATATTAAACTTCAAAGCTGTGGTATCATATGTATCAGAGAAATTAAAAAAAAGAAACGATGTAATTTTTTTACCGTGGTAAATAATTTTCCGCCGTATCGCATAACAAAAAGGGAGGGGTATCAATAATAATTACAGAACACCCTATTAGATATTACCAAAGCCGGCAATTGGGACACGGTAATCACATGTTTTATATCAGAACATCTTGTTCCGCTTGTTTTTTCTAAGCCAATCATTAGAAGAAAAAAAACATGTATCATATTGTCATTTTGTACTATCTCACGAATCATTTGTGTTGTTTCCTTCATGTCACGTAATGATGAAAGGTATTTACGTTTTTTATACAACATAAACATATAATATAAAACATCATAAATTAAAAAATATATATGACTCACCTTTTCTAATGAAGTAAACTCGTTTTATTGGCATGAATCATAAGATATGTTTAAAAACTTGTAAAAAATATTTATCTTTGAAATAGGTCAACAACTTTGAGTAATCGTATTTTTAGATATGATCTAAGCCTAAGATTTAATTAAATTTAAAAAATCTAAATTTGAGTTCTTGCACAAGGGTGTTTGTGATATCTCTAGTTTCCGAGTTGAATTGATCAATGACTTATAAAATTCTAATTCTCAATATCGAAATATTTGACGCACTTGCTGTAATGTTGTAATTTATATAAAATAATTCAATTCTAATTATCTTGTTCAAGTAAAAAAAGCAACTGTTGAAAACTTATATTTTAAACAATATGTACTTATACAATTTTTATGTGTTTTATGTGTCTTAACGTCTTTTACCAGAGTGACGATGATATTTATAGTATAGTAAATAGTAACGAAACAACTATGGCTTTTCAGCCAGTTAGACAAATCAGGTTGTAGTGGACCGTAAATAGTAATATTGGCATTATATGAAATGCTTTTTTAAACGTATTTGTCAATTTTCAATTCGCTTAAAATTAAAACGAAACGACAAATGAACAAAGAATGATACCGTCACTCATTGAATGGTTATTGAATACAAATAATTCACGAAGCTTTCATTTTGATTTAACAGAATATTAAATAAAACACATCCTAGAGCACGGTACAACATAAATTATTTGGCTTAACTAATGAAAGTAATACAAACTTTTCTATTCAATTATGACTGTTTTGATTTTCCCCAAAAAATACAAGAAAAAAAAATCATCTCTTTTTTTAAAAATTTAAAAAAACTTTCTTTTATGAATTCCATTTCAAATTTATCTACAATTTGGTGGAAGCTGTTGAATGAAAAGACTCAAGATACTAAATGCATTTGTTACGTATGTAGTATCAAAAATAGTAGCACCATTAAAGCAACACTTATTCAATAAAATCACAATCTTTTCCGTTTGCAATATCTTTTGCTATTTTTTCAATATAAAAATGACTGAACTTAACATTGAACTGACTGAATGCTCAATCGAGTTTGCAACTTAAAGAAAAATAAATCGGATATCAAAAAAAGACCTGATATACCATTTTTTCTATTTACTATGTATTTAATGATTATGTAGTCATCTTATCATGAACTTATTTCATAATTATTTTTAACTATTTCTTGCGCTGATTAAAATTAAATAAAAGTTAAGTTATGGAATAATAATGCCAGTAATCATATTCCGAATAAAATAAGCTTAAAAAATTAAGACTCTGGCATTTTATCTTCTGGGAGTTTGTTTTTCAAAACGATAATACTTTATACACGTGCTTTGATATCGTGGTAGTTATTCGGAACGATCCCACATTGTAATTTGCGCTCCTTTGGGATCGATCTTCGGCCAATGTAACGCCGCATTGGCTCGGTCAATAATGCATTGCCATGCCGTATCTGACAATGAATCGACGAAATTATGCAAATTGCCGCTTACGATAGCCGAACCGCTACTCATTTGAGAAATTAGTGGGTAGTGTTGTACCGACGATGAAATATACAATACAATCTATGTAGGAGCTTTTGTGTATCAAATTTTCTTCATATATTTAAGAACTCTAATATATAATATTTTTTTAAATTCTTAAAACCTTTTGGCAGTGCTGTGTAGTCGTGTAAAAAAGACCACTCCTACCGCGACTGCGGGGAAGTTTTTCAATAGTTTCATTTTAGCTTATGTATATGTATTCCATCAAATCATCTTGAGTCAGCCAAGCATGCAATGTCAACACATTGGACTATTTTGTTTGAATACACATCGACTGTGGGAAGGAAAAAGGACGTAACCCACAGTTTTTTCAAAACAGCTTTTGTCAATAATCACAATGTATCAAACCTGAAAGGATGTAAGCTGCCAATGCCGAATTAGTATCTAAATTTAGCTTTTATGTTTGAAAAAGATGACATTGTGAAACTATAAAACCAAGGAAAAAAAACTGAAATAAAGGTTTTTCCTAGACAATTTCTTTAATTAATATTAGAATATGTCAATTAAACACCAGTTTAGAAGTCTCCGTGCACTTCAAGGTAGTGTATAATTCATAATTTGCATACGTGCCAAAATCATCAAAACACGTTTTTTGCGCCTCCTGTAAAATTTGATATGTGTGGGTTACGTCCTTTTTCCTTTGCACAGTCAACATGATTGAATATATTTTTCAAAAACAATCGAGCCGCTCATTTTTCAAGACTCCAACCCTGCTTTTGAGTACCATATTGTTTTTCTACTAAATAAAAATATCCATTTGTATTCTTAATAAATTCAATCCATAAATTATTGAGATGAGAAAAATACATGCGCGAACAGTTAATGATGAAAATAAAGAGATTTAAATTTATAAAAATTTGCAATAGACTGAATCAATAATAACTGAATAATATTTTCGTGCGCTCCTGCAAAATAACGATAAATAGCTTGAAGATAAATTTTTATGAAGACAGAATATTTAAAAAAAAAATCTTTACTCCCTATAAAATTATTTCATCGACAGTTTGTATTTACACATTCAAGCACTGTACAGATTTCATTCTCACGCATTCTGCAAGGCGATGGAAACGCATCCGCCGGACGCTTCATACCGCTTATGCCAATCTGCATCACAAATGCACATATTCTCGTGTCCATTCTACTACCTGTTCAATTATCACCTACAACAACAAAGTGTCGGCTTTGCATACGATATGCACTCAGCCATGAGTGAATATGTTAACACTTTATAATATGTCATATTTCTCTAGTCTTAAATCTTTGGTCTTGCGGTCTGATTAACGTAAAACTAGTAAAAAATAATAATAACGTTGTAGTCGAGTGATCAACGTCGTTGGCTTCGGTTACGGAGATCACGGTATCTATTTATGAATTTCTGCTCGAAGGCATGGATGTTTGTGATATAATTCCCTTTTCCATCCATTTTTTCTAAAAACGTGGAGCAGTGAGAGTGATTAGCTAACCACATATATTCCTACTATCTTTAGAAAAAAGAGAGAAACGAGCACTTCTCGCGGAAATACCTCTGTGAAGAAAACTCCATTAGGAGTCCATATGTTTTACATTTGAAGTGGACAAGTTAAAAAGATATGACTTTGATAAACGAATAGGTATTCAAAACTCATATTTTTTTTAAAAAAATGACTCGTCGATTATTAAAAATATTGGATCGTTTACTAATGTATTGAGATTTTATTATTACCTTATAACTAAAAGTACTCGCTGGATCCGATATAAAGTTGGGTATTCATTACAATTGTAAAAGAATATTATTGTTTTTTAAAAAGAGAATTAATAACACCATTTTTATTTGAATACTGATTTCTATAAATTACAATTTTTTTATAACTGATCAGTTATGATAAGTAGTAAGTACGCAAAAAGTTCTACTATTGAACATTTTTAATAAAACGTTTACTACTTTCATAATTTAAATATTTTTGAAATGTTGATTGTTAAAAAAAAAACATTTTATAAGCCTTTATAAGCATTTGAAGAAAACCTTTGTTTTGGCTATTGCAGAGCTTTAAATACGGCATTATAAAAAAGTTTGCTTGTAATAATACATTTTTTTAAAACTAACGAATTTTTCAAATTATTTATTATTCTTCAATAAAAAAAAATCTTAGATTCACTCTTTTTTAGTTAAAGTTGCTGATACAAAAATGCTGCTAAATATATTGTCTTAAGCTGTGCAAAAACAAGAGTATATCTTCAAATAGTAATGAAAAGCTCTTTAAATTATGTGCAAAGCTTTTAACGTAAGTATCTCCTTACTAACAGTATCAGGTTGTTTATGGTACTAATTTCCAATCGCATTAATGCCTTGCTAACAAAATATACGTTATGAATTAATCCATTACGTAGTAGTTGTTATATTTTTGTGATATATTTACAGTAATAAAATTATGTTGAGTGTTTATTGCCGAAACTTGGCTCATGCTACCGTGAGTCTATATTAGACAGGCATACACAGGTAGAAATCTCATGAGTATTAATTCAATGCAGATGGCATGATAGTTTTTAAATTAAGTATTTTTTGATATTGTTCACGGCCAGTATACGGAAAAGCCAAAAAAATATTTTTAAAAAATCATATGTAATACATATTCCTTTAAAAAAGTTTTATTTCATCCTTGTTCTTGAGAATAAAGTCAATAGTTGATAATGCTCCTCATAGGCGAAACCGGTCCTGGTATTTTAAAAATAAAAGTGGAAGTAGTACAAAGGATTCTTTTGTGTTTTTTTTAATACAATGTCTTTCCACCAAGTGTTGACAGTGAACACCCTAAAAGTGAACAAAGTCAATATATGAATAGTTCAAAAATACTTTTACTGTTGATTGATAAAGTATATAATAACAAATAATGTGTTTGTTTAAATTAAACAGACAGAATGGTGCTTAATTTATAGCTATAAAAAATACATGGAATCATTTATTGAAGCACGTAAAATTTTTGCGATCTTTTTTGTCCTTATAGGATATTAATAAGACTATTTGAATTGTTCTTGTTTAATTCATTACATGAGTTATTAGAAATTTATCACTATCATTCATTTTACTATGGTTTATTTAATGAACGAACGTGTGCTCCATGCAAAAGGAAAATAAAGGAACAAAAAAAAACACAATTAATCTATTACTCGTAAAGGTTGAATCACGGAATGACGCTGATATGAATAAATATTATTGATTTATCCAACCAAAAGCAAAAGGACCAATTAAATTTTATATGGTGGTTTTTGACCACTATTTTCTTTGCTGAAGAACTTATCACACTGTAGTGTTGTTAGACCTATAGACAAGTATTCAACACTATTGGTCATTTGTTCATTTGGCTTCTTTTTCATACTTTTACTAATCCAGTCTTAATAGTGTGGCGATTAGATGTACAAGTCTATTTCTGGGCCAGTTTTTATACTCTTACTTTTTCCGTAAGAAAAAGGGTGGACGGCTTCAGGACATTAAAGTATTGTTAATATTTCTGTTGATATGCTTCACTAAGAGCTTATACAATCTCCATTGTGAGCGGACATGGTTTGATAAAGAATTTGTTCTATTGTAGACAGACGTCGATATTATTTTTCTACTAAAACAAAGGTTTTTATACGGTTGCGATCTGTATAAATGTTACATTCGTGAAGATGCCAGGCTGTTGATGGAATTAATAATCTAGTATGGATGATTGCAGAACCAACATTTCAATTTTTATTTTGAAACGTTGTAAGTTCCCTGCAAAATCCGTTAGTTTGAAGGTTGTATGACTGCTCGTTACAGACCAAGCGCCGTTATTTTCAAGTTAACCCACTAAAGACTAACGGTCCTGCTCTCGTAATGGTCTGTAATCATTCTATTTCATGGGGTCTACATTATTACTTCATTCGTTTTCATATCATGATAATTTGGGCATAATTTTATCATGAACTTGAAATAACTTGGCCTATCTACTCATTATACTTAATTGGACCTTTTTGTCTCAGACACTGCCGTAAAGGTGAAAATTTCCTTTGAAATGCGTGCGACAAAAGAATTTCATATCATATGAAAAGTAATTATTTCATTAATCGTATAATTAGAATATTAATTTTAGTAAAGCACGCACTGATAATAACTTTGCCAGTGAAGATTCAATTATTAATAAATAAAAATAGACCGTATAAAAAAATGTGCTAAAAATGGATAATATTACAGTTTTGATAGTTATATAATAAATTAATATTTTTTTTAATCTTTAATATTATTATAATGTTCTAACTGAAAAAAGAAGCCAGCGAAGTTGACTTTTGCACCACGGACCTAACAATATTATTAAAGCAATATTTAGTTTTCAATATATTTATTAACACCACCTAAAACTCACCTTTTACATGGAATTGTTTTATTAGATGCAATTACTTTTAAATTTGGATTATTGTCTAAAACTGATATATTTTTGAAAATCGTAGCACCAATTTCGTTAAAGCGATCGTCCTTTAGACAATTTCATTTTCCCTAGCAGGCCATAATAGCTCACACCATATTAGCGTCTTAAGTATGGTTAAAGTTTTAACAAAGGCATACCAAATACGGAAGGTTATATGGAGCGGTTATTCTTAGTTCTTTGGTCGTTGAAGCGTGGTAGACATTTCTAGCGTATGCACGATGGCGGAGGTTCACGGATAAAGTATCTATTGAACTTTGGGGTTGAAAGGGTATTGGAGGGTTCATATGAAAAAACTTTGGTTTTATTGGCTGTTTCTCAACTTCATTTAAGATAACACCCAATATAGAAATCTATTATAATGTCTCACATTATTGGAAAGCGTTCTTGCGTCAATAATTCAAAGTGATAGTATGAGCGAAATAAAGATACATATATTCAAAAACTATCTCAACAACAAACACTATTATTTTGGAAAGGAACAAAATACGCCACCATATCTTTATGAGTTATAAAATGTATGTAGTTATAAAATTGAATATTTTTATAGCTGTAAAGGATAAAATAACTATTTCATTTTTTAAAGTTCAATAATTTTTATAGTTTATCGTATAGCAATACGTTTCTTTTGAGATGTTCACTGTCAATACTTGAAAGAAAAAAAACATTAATTTACAAGCCTTTTGTAAAAAAAATTTTTTTTTTATTAGGATCAGTACAGGCATTACCCCTAACGAAAATTTAAACTGATAAAACTGTATTTGAATACAGGTTGGTATATTAAATCAAGTTAGACTAATAAGGGTGTAACAAGTTGTATGTGTTAATGGAAATATGAAAAGAGTTAATAGATAATAATTATAAAATACTAATAAGTAAAATTTTATCAGCAAATAATTAGGTACTTTGGTACGATTGAAAATAAGTAAAAGCTATTATTCAGATGTGCTAAAAATATTAATTTTAGTCAGTTTAGTGTAACTGTTTTTTGCATCCCAATTAGTCTTATTTGGATAAATATAGGTATATTTTTACCAGTCCTCATATAACCCAATATTTATAATGACCAAAATAACATTCGTATAGTGTACTTGCTTACAAAATAAAAATATACAGTTATACCTTGAAACGCTATAATTGAAATCTCGTGGATGATAGTTGTATGTCGTGTCCATATTAAATGCTTTAAGAAAGTTTTTTTTGAAGGAAAATACTGACAAAGAGCGGTTAGAATTTTCCGTGTATCATTTTTGTAGCGAGATAGCTATTTTTTAGGCCAAACCGGTAAAAATGCTTAAATTTTAGTATTGTAGAAAAGTTTTTATGTTGACATACTTTTCAACTACTTTTCTTCTTATATTTTAAGTATTTTTTTTAGTAAGTTACTTAATACGTATATCGCTTTTATTAACCGATTAGTAATATTTTACCAATATTTAAAAACATAATATGTAATGAGTAATGACTATAACAATATTGTATCAAATTGACAATGAAGTTAATATTTTTTATTATTAAATTATTTTTGATCTTACCAAGGAGGGTAAACCCATGTATTTGTGTATTTGACGCACTAATGACGCGCGAAACCCAAGTGTTAAGTGGAAAATTAAAAAAAAACATCTGAACCTTCTTATATGACCAACATGTCTACAAATTAAAAAAATCAACTCACTAAATTACCGCAATATACCAACGATCAAAAATCATACCAAAACAACAATCGACGTGAAAAGTAAGTAATTTTGTGGAAATTTTTGAAAGCTAGCGATGCAAAATGCCCATAGTACTCACTGTACATAAAGTTAAATTAAGTATATATTTCGTGAAATCTTAGTGAGCATACTAAATACTTTTAATTACGTGTGTTTTTTACTAGTTAAATGTTTAAACTAAATATAAATAGCTTTTATTGTTGTTAACAAACATGAACATTTGCTTTTTTTCTATATAGTAGCTTTTTTAAAATGTCATTAAATTCTCTTAATATAGCGTAATGATAATAAAAATTAATGAATCGATTATATTGTCATTTGTTGTATGCATAAATAAACCTTCATAAAAATAGTTAAAAAAAATAATATTATTAAGTTTTAAATGAATAAGGTAATGTTGCTAATAGCGTTTTTGGCAACACACAATTGGCAGAAGCATCTTCGAACAGCAAGCTACCAAAATAGCTATCAAATACTATGTATATAATTTTTGAGAAATTAAAAAAATACTTCGCTTTTTTTACTTTAATACAAATCTTATAAAATCTCTGTTTTTTATTTATTATATGTATGCTTATTTTATCACAAATGTTTGAACTTTGTTCTCAGCCACTCTGAACTTTACCAAACAACTGCGACTGTTAATAACTTTTCCAAAATTCTATTCAGTTGGGAAAATTTTACCCAACCTAGCAAAATTTCTAAAGTGGCCACGTGCAGCGGTAGACAAAAGGACATAGGCGTGAATTAAACGACGCATTTTAAAGTAACTATTCAAAATACATGAAAAAGTGGTTCTTTAAGTAAATAAGCGATCGAGTCCAAAAAAAATGTTCCAAGAAAAATATTTTCAATAAAATATCCCTTAAACATTTTAGCTACGAGAAAATTATTCGGAATATAATACCATTTTAGGTGTATCGACATTGGTGCATCGAATATTTCTACATATTAAGTAAACGTGTAATTTATTGCCACTTAGCATGAGTCTTTTTTTATTTTAGTAATTAAAATTAAATTTAGTGTGACTGATTACATGGAATCGTAAAAGTACAGAATAAAATCAAATATTGTAATTTAAAAGCGTACAAACAAATGAAGTATATAGTTTATTTAAGGCATAAAAGATTTTTATTTATTATTTATAGGTGTAAAATGATGCAAAAAGATGCAATTTGTTCTGACAATAATTATATACTAAAATTCTATACCAAGACTCAAAAACAACAGGGGTTTCACTTTATGTCAGATAAGTTAATATCGAAAATTTCACTAACTAGCAAAAATAAATATGTATGTAAAATACGAAATACATACAGAAAAATTCATTTTTTGGGGGTATAAAAAATATTATTTCGCTTGTCCGTTCTTAAAAACATCAACACTTCACAATATTTTATCTTGATAAATAGTAAATATAGAATAAATATAAGATAAATCTTGAGCTTTCATAAATTACTAAAAAGATTTTGTTCTTACAGTAATTTGTTATTTTAATAGCATAACATGAAAAAGTATATTATTTATAAGAATAAATAATATTTCTCATTTTGATACAATATACGGAAGACGAGTTATAAAAAAAAAACACTTTAAATTTTCAATAATTTGGATACCATTATTTAATGTAACTTTTAATAATTATTTGACCTCAAAGGCATCGCGAGAGTTGCGATAAAAGATTTAATAAAAAGAGAGATATAATAATAGTTTGTCATTTTCATTGTCAAATATATATTAATTAATGTGTAACTAATCTTTTTTTTAAGTTATAGCTAAAAAAAATTAGGACAAAAATAAACATCTGAAATATTTATCATTTCGAAAACATTTCTAGACACTTTATTAAATTAAACAAATACTATTGTTGATGATAAAATACCTGTCTATTTATTTTGTATATTAACCATTATAAATTTGAATCGTTCAAATTATGTACATTCACCCAGATTTTGTCACTAACGGTCCGGGTTTTGTCTTTCGGCATCTTCAGGCGTTCAAGTAAAGATGCCGAAAGGCGAAACCCGGTTCGTTAGTGACAAAATTTGTGTGAATGTACATAATTTGAACGATTCAAATTTAATATTGAAATTCCACCAAGCACCTTCAGTCAAATCTTAAATTAACCATTTTGTTAAGAAATAATATATTAAGTACCTAGGTATGCCATTATAAAAACAGTTGTGACGGTGGCGTCGTAGGAAAATAGCTGTCGACATTGTTTTTTTATAATTTGTGTGGAACCAACATGATTTATTTTTAACTTAACCAAGATGGAGCTCGCATAATTGATTGCTGATTTAATTGACAAATCACTTCTTCCATACAATTAAGGAATGAAGGTTTTTTATATTTTTTGCTGCGCCGCTACTGGGCTCAAAGTGTAAAATTTACACAGGGCAGGCGGCAGAGAGTACTCTAAAATTTGGCAAAATAAATCTGGCTACAAACGCCCATCGCCGCGGAACAAAGTGTACAATTTAGACGGTGCGACATCTTTCCTTGATGTTGCCATGTGCAACGGCGAAGAATTCATTTCTACGGAAGATAACGTGCCGCCATAACTCCCTCCTTGCTCTGCCTACATAGTCTTCACCCCATTCTCTGCGGAGGCCCACTCCGTGACCTTCCCCTCCTACGGAGTCGCAGATGTGTTTTACATATTAAGGTGGCAGTACTTCAAACGCTATGTACTATGGCTAACTCCTATTTTCCCCATGTTGAGGGGTCTATAAAACCTTGATTTTCAATATTTAAATAAAAATAAACATAATTAACACATACTTCATTAGGAAAATTGTCCACAATTTTCTATTGGTCGTTAAGAGAGGAGATAATAATTATGTCTTTCACTTACCTATAGTAAGTAAGAGATTAACTTTATTCCACAGTAATATCAGCGTATGAAGAAAACAATCCGTTATACATGACACATTATCATAGTACTCTACAATGAACCAAGCTTCATCCTATGCATTTTTATTTATAAAAAGGAAACATCGATTTTGTCTTAATTTTGTATTTTCATCTATTAAGTTCTTATTCATCAGATATTAGGTACTAGGTAACTATGGACTCTTTATGAAGCTTAGCTTAACAGAAATTTTCTTCAAAAGTTCTTGTTACTTAGCTTTACTTTTCTAAAGACAGTAGATATAATATGAGGAGCAAACATTCAAAAAGTGTTTTGTCACACAAATACAAAGCTTGAAAAATTATGATTTAAGTGTTGCAAAAGTGACGGTTTGTATGAATGTGTCAACTTTATGATTTCAGTTTAATATGAAAAAAACCTTTTTGAACACTAATTTTGATTTCCATTCATAGGTTTTATTATGGGCTATCAGAATTGATATAAAACGCCATTTTTCAAAATTTGTAACAAAACACTTTTTGAATGTTTGCTCCTCATATAAGGATAGGACTAAGGCAAATTTATTGATCAACTAATCATTCTTGTTTTGCGGTTTTTTTAGAATTGGGTACGTGGGAGGTAATTTCAAACAATATAGACATCAATACTTTTTAATATAATTACCAAATTCATTGAAAAATCAATAAATAAAAACTGTACGCACTAGGATTTAAACCCGCGAGCACCGTAACATTAATTAACGACGTTGACTCCTTGACCACAGAACTAACAAATCATCATTCTATACAACTTATAAATTTACTATCTTTCCTCAGAGGATTGGCACTAAGCACTTTAAAAGTGACTTAATAAGAAAAAATATTAACCTATGTCATATTGTTTACACTATTATAATAGAGCTACACCTATTAAATGCCAATTTAATCAAAGTATCTATGTGTTTGTACGATGTTTGCTCTTGTTATGGATTGGTAATGAAAAGTTGCCAGACAATAACTTATTTCATGTTTTTTTTTTATGAAAAGAAATGGTTAAAACATAAGATAAACTGAGCTACAGAAACTGTAAACTAAATTAAACGCAATAAAAACAAATTAAATGTGATTTGGATTCTTAGATTTCTTTTAACTATTTTTTTCTTCAAGATTCGTGATGCTAGAGAATCAAAATTAGAACAAAATACTTACAAAAAGTACTTAAAAATACTTACATTCCTGCATAACTATTACTGAAAAATACATAAAAAAAGTGTTTATTTATTGAATTTTTAAAGTAAACTACCAATAGAAAAAATGTTTCTTAGTGGTCTTTACATCAGGTTTTCAATTATGTGTAACCGTTTTAATATTAATACCAAATTGACCACGGAATGATTACATCATATACTTAAAACAATGTTGGCATGACTATTGTGTTAGGCAGTAGATTGACAGTAAATTGTGATAATGATGAAGAATATTTAACAATCGATTCATCTGGTAGACATATGATCTTAACCTATGATGGTATTACAACTTACGCAGTATTTCTTCGAAGTATATGTACATACATTGCTAAGCTTTGAAACTTTAATTCATTTTATGCAATTAAGCGTATACTGCTTTAAGTAAGGAATCCGACCCTTACGGTAGGCCTTGGTATAAGTTCACAATCAAATCGTCATCAAATAGGTTTGTAATCTCGCTATATATTATGCCTTTTAATACTCTATAACCGCCATTTAAGTGTATATTAATTATCTTTTATAATCAAAAATTACAGTTAAAAATCAAATTATACTAATATCCCCTTCAAATAAGTATCCATATCGACTGTGAAAATGATCACAATAAATACAACATGACACGCGGTCTATCAAAGTTGTGTAAGATTCAAATGTCATATTAATAGGCATGTGAAAATTTCATCTAGCAAAAAGACCTTAAAAAGATTACTCTTAAATAATTGATTAAATTAATAATAGATTAAATCAATCAAACGCCATATACGTAAATATTTCATAATTTGCCTATGGCCCGAAATCATCGAAATAAGTTTTTTGTGCCTACAGTAAAAATTTTTATGTGTGTGTTACGTTCCTTTTTCTTTTCAGAGTCGATATACATACAGATAAGTACAACATAATAATAAAAGCAACATGAGGTTAGTAGAGAAGACAGTCGACTGAGGATTGAAAGTTTTTTGCAGAGTGATTAATCCATAATCAACTGCTATAAGTTACATGCTTAACCACTCCGTTCAAAAAAGGTAAGGAAATAAGAACGGTGTTAAAATATGACTTGTAGTTAACTAGTCACTCGCAACGACCTGATGAAGGATTTGATAGAAGATGTGGGAAGGGTTTAAAACTTTTAAGCAATCAATGACTTTATTTTTTTTAGATGAAAAGAAAGCACTGTTTCATTAGACTGAACGGATATAAGAACGCGTGAATAACTTAATAAGAAAAACGTTAATCACTTGGCTACATAACCAATACTAACCAACGTCAATTATTCAGTTTTTGCCGTCATACTTAAATACTCAACTAACAGCAAACAAATGCATATTATGAGGAATGAAATATGTTAATACGAGCTCGTATATAGCAGTAATATTGATAAAATTTGCTTTTAAAATAATAATTAGCTATAAATAAATATTTGTGAAGAAGGGCTCAGTAGATTGTTTGTATTCGTATCTTTTTTGTCCAATTGTTTTTCCACAGCATTGGAAGGATTTGAAAAATAGTCATGTTTCATATTTTTAAAAAAAGATATTATAAACTATTGGTAAAATTTAATCAGAGTGATTTAATAATAACATATAAAAATAAATACACTAAAAAAAGTAAGCGCAAATCATTTAATCACGAATTTTAGTAAGCTTTTTATAAAACCTTAACAGCTTAGTAATAAAATATGAAATTGATTAAATTCTAAGCGAAAAAGCTTGGTTATTATTGTGCCCAACATAATTATATTTAAAATAGCCCTTCAGGCAATATTAGATGTAATATTTTTTTAAAGTTAGAAATTAAATAGAAAATTACATTGTTATTTAATTTCAAATACTATCGGAAGTCGTCAAAGCAAAATACCAATGTTTTAATGGTGTCATAATTATTACTTTGCATGCGAATTGTTTGCATGTCATGATGGGCTGTGTTCGCATACACTATATCCCATATAGTACCGCTGAATTATGGTTTGCAATAACAGAAACATTTACTGCAAGACTGCTAGGTGAAACCATAAATACATGGCTGCCTACTTTCAAGAACTCCGGCCGACGATTTAACCCCGCCGTCTGGCAGTAAGGGAAATACCATTTTGTAGTCACACGACAGTCTCAGAGGGTGAGTTTTTTAATGTAGTAATAATGTATGTAGTTTCTAAGATCCAGTCTATTAGATAACTACTAAGTGATTATACCTCGCTCGAAAGGGCTGTCCCATGAATATTATTTACAGATGTTACATATTTAATTTTCAAAAAAATAAAACTACAAATTATTTGTGCTGCCCAAACGATACAAGATATTTCATCATCAAAACACTGTTTGTTTCACTTAATGCTGTTTCTTGATAAAAAGAATGCTTGTGTACAGAGAATTTCATGTGCATTACAAAACAATAAAATAACAGTACCTTGATCAATATTTACAACGATTAAGCAAACTGAAAAAAAGCACTTAGAGTTATTTCACTATGCTAAATTTTTAAATTCAGCAAAATATTAAACTCAAATTATCAAACATGTTTCGTTACTTAAAAAGTCATAATGAACCTGATTGAATCGTTAGTAAGTGTATGATTGAATCGTAAATATGTATGGCTGAGTATTCTTTTTAACCAAAAGAGCTTAGATACAAATATATTTTTAGTGCTTATTACTTTATTAATAACACAATTAAAAGAACCAAATTATTCTCCAGAATAGAAAAAAAAATAACAATATACTTTATACGTCGGTTCCAAAGCACATTGGCTTCCGTGGCGGACCTCACAAGTTCGAATCCCAGTAAGAATAGCATTTCTTGTTTGAATTTTTCCGATCTCTAACAATCCCTACCACCCTTATAATCTTTAAATAACGGAGTGAAGCAAGAACGATATGCTAACACCAGTCCTGTCCTAACCTTGTTCTTTATATCCCAAACTGTTTTCGAAAAAAAGAGCGGTTGAGTGATTAAGTAACAAGCAGTTATCTTAGATATACTTCTGTTAGCTTAATAAGCAGTATCATATGCTCCACATTGGGAGCGGACATGGATTAAAAACATATTTTACCATACTTCATTGTATCTATATTTTTTATTTAAAAAAAATATGTTTACTTTATCATTCAAATGTTAAATGCCTTACAAGAAAATATGGTAGGCAATTAACATACACAGATTATGAATAACATGTTATTTAAAGCTTTAAAAATCTTGTGTAACTACATATCATTAATTTATTTACTTAAAAGCAATTTATTACTCGTGAAATTAAATTAAATATAATTGAATTTGTGCTTAATATTAGATTGAATTGACGAGTTTGTTTTCGACAAAGCGTTTTTCGACAGAGTGATAATTGTAATTATTGTGAATAAATTTATGTTTTTTTTAAGTTAATTCACAGTGGTAAGATTATATATACATAAGATATAAAACGTCGTAACTATTTTACCACAACCAAACAAAGCGATGAGTTTATTATTTTATTACGTTAAATAATTGCTGTAATTATACAAGAAGATATGCGATACAGTTCAACGAGGCAATATGAACGTTTTCAGAACGAATTCCTAGAGTCACAAACGCAGTAATTAGAAAACCGAGGCAACAATTTTGTTTACCCTAAGTGTAGCAACGTAAGAGGCGCCTGGTCTCAAACGGTGATATTTATGGTTTTGTGGCATCAATTTAACATATTATTACGACCCATTCTGTGTACAAATGTGGTTATACATGTATGTTAAAATATTTGCAATTCATTAAATATTACACTGGGGCACTTTATTTTTAAATTACGAAACATCGTACTTCTAATTAATTAATTAGTCAGACATCTTAAAAATAATGAAGATTGCAGTAAAGTTATGAATACATTTTTGCACTTATTTGGATCAAGTAATCGACACTATAAATTACTAAAGCCTATAAACTTCTGTATAATTTAAAACACCTTTTATAAAAAAAACATTGCTTTCATTTTTTATTTTTTTCTTTTGTATCTTTGTTTCGATTAGAAAATTAATAACAGATTAAAAATAACAAAGTATTTTAGTTCTACAGTTTTTAATAATTTTATGCGTTGATAGCTATTAAAAACTGTAGAACTAAAATACTTTGTTATTTTTAATCTGTTATAAATGGAGTTCTACCAAGTAAATGCCAAATCAATTAATAAATAGAAAATTAATCTTAACACCTCCTCTATGGTGCTAAAATATACGTCCTAGGTTTTTACCGTCCAAAGAGCGGTAAGTGTTATAACATGACTTGGTTTTTTAAGGGCCAGCAACATATCGGAAGTATTTTTTAGCACCGTAGGGGAAGTGTTAAATGGTATAGATTTAGCAATAAAACATTTAATTGAACGCTTTCGATCAATGTCAATAATGAACTCAATGAAATTAGTAAGACAGTAATTAAAAGACTTCATAAAAACTAATACCCGATATGTAAAATATGTATACTGAATTTTCACTTAATATTACCAGAACTTGAACCCGTAGCTATTTTGTTGTGAAGCCAAGCTTTGAAAAAAGCCTACAGATGGTTATCAGAATATTGTATAATAAACAAGTTTTGAACATTATTTATATTAAGTCTTAAGGACTTGCCAGAATTTACTATATTGATCTCTATTTTTATCTCATGACCAGTTATATATATGTTGACTATCACCTAGCCAGATTTCTTAAAATCGCAGTTACTGACCAAACTTAAAAGAAATACTAACTGGTCTACGTTTATATTCGCCAAATAATATCGTTATACTGATTATTAAAGTATTTAAATAGTCACCAATTCAAAATATAATCATTTTGATTACAATAGTTATTAACGTTTTTTTATAACTTTGGTATATATTGTCAGTATTATTAATGAAATAATCTTAACAAAGCGTCATATACCATTAACAACATACAATAGACTTCCCCTACAAAATATGTAGGCGCTATACAAAATTGTGCAATATTTCAAATACAAAATCAAGTAATTTACTAAAATATTGAACCGTGTATCAAGATTGCGGTTCATAAATCAAGGTGAGATACGCACACCACTTATAATTAATCATTCCTGAATTTAAATTCTGTGTTTGGTTTGAACTGGAGATAAAAACTTTTGCCGGTTTGAATGTTATCAAATACCGTTTTCGAATCGTTCCAGAAGCGGTTGATTTATCGCTTTGCTATCATTTTGTACTTTTATCTGTATTTTTAAACAAACGCTTAAAATATTGCAAACTAAATAGTAACGCAATCACGAAATTGCTAAAGATAGGATTGTTTGAATTTTGTAAAAAAAAAACGATTGCTATTTTAATTGTAATTAATTATTTTTTTAATTATTATTGCCGTTCTTAATTTCCATCATTTTAACTTATTATGTAACATCTACACAAAACTCGAATCGTTCAAATTCGATATCAAAGTCCTATCGACCCCCCTTAATATATGTTCATAAGCTACGCAACGCTTTGTTGAAAAGTCGTAAACATAATAATAATGTTTGTATATCAACAAATAAATACAATTAATTATATCCGATCCTTCTTAAATTTCATTTCACATTCATTTCCTGTTTTTTCTATAACGTGTAGAAAATTATTAAACAATATTGGCAAATAAAATCATACAATATTTGTATATTATGTAAACATTGAAAGAAAATATATTTTTTAAGAAAAAAATAGTCACAATTTGATTGATTTGATAATGGCTTTTGTGATTCGGTCAGTTTTTTAATTCTTAACTGTATTTATAAAAAATGTATATTTTTTTCAATTATTTTATGCATTGGATTCCAAAAAATATTATTTTCAAACATTTTCCAATTGAAACATGAAATCGTAAAATAAAAACCGTCAATATAAGCAGTTGGCAAATGAACTTATTTGTATATGCTAAACAAATCACTTATGCTTATCACTGTCAATTGTTGCCATTTCAAATAAATTGTATCGATACAAATAATTAAAATAAATATTTAAACATAATGGTTGGTGGATTAATTTAAGAATCTTAGTTTATTACTATTATTAAATCTTTTGACATTCGATTGCTTAAAAATAATTTTATTTAAAAGGCATAAAATATTTTTTTTATTGTGTTATAACAAACTGCTGTTATTTTGAACTTTCAATCAGTCCATTTTAAAAATGATTTTAGTTTATGGAGAGTTATGAAAATGACTACTGCTCGCTTATAATCAATCTAATCATGAAGTTTCTCTTTTCTCAAATAGATTTAAACTTCTTTAGTACTTTACTAATAAAGCACAGTAATTTCATGCAATAAATCATTATTCAATTAAATCAATTACCATTTAAAAGATGTATAATTTAAACGTTCTAATTTTGTAAAATTTGAGCACTCGAATTCATAATAATTAATCATAATTCAGCTCAAGATAATAACTTTCTTTAAAATAAACGAAAGTTAAATGATCGAATGCGTTTTAGGCGTAGCAAATTAATGCATAATTAGTGCTGGAGTTTCAGATATTAAAAGGGGCTTCTCGTAAAGTATCGCCGCCCCTCTTTGGGGATTTCGTTGGCAGGTTTGCAGGCTGTCGCGCTTCCGGCGAGCGCTACCAGCCCCCACCGGAAATGGGCCCGCGTGCTTTGCTCAAAGCCTGCACCCTACACCGAAGAAGCTTTTTCAAAGTCGTCAAAACCTTAAACATGGACAAGTTAAGATCTAAATGAGTGTCACTGTAATGCGTTCCTATATAAAATGATGTTTTTTGACAGGATTAAAAAAGCGAAAAGTTACATCAGCTTATTGCTGCAGTTTAATTTAATAGTAGGTTATAATTTTTTCGGGTGTAGTGGTAATCATTTTTCACTACTTATTTATTTAAGCTATCAAAAATCGGGTTTAAATGAATATTATTTTGAAATCATTTTTTAGATACTTGGCAAAATATTAATTATTGTCGTTTTAAAAAAATCAACAACCATCTCAATCGGTTTTTATCAAATAGCGGATTTTTTCAATAACATAGCATACGTATGTTTTCAAGCCTTGATAACTACAAGTAATTGCTAACCTCGTTATATTTTCCTTATTTTCTCTATGTGAAAAGTTTGTACTATCAAATTTCAATTTATAACGATATGTTCTGTTATAATTTCATGTACACCAGACTACGAGCAGCTTCCCATTCAGATAGATTTAAATTCTAGCGCGTGATGATTTATGTGTAGCTTCATTTGTTCAAAACCAAAAAAAAAACACACTTTACAGTTAAATTTAAGCCGCTTGACAATATATTGTATTATAACAAAATAACAATATTTCGTTAAACTCATTTACCAGATGTCACTAAATATTTATACTGTAGTAAAAGTTCCAATTCGAATCTGCATCTTACTTATTTCTGATATGACGACAAACCCCGGTTTCATAGTTATAAACAGTAATGTTTGGCAACGGTCTACATTATAATATTTATCAAAGTATTTTTCATAGAATCATTTAGTTTCATTCCGTTTGGTAAACTTTCAAAACTAGAGCTTTATAATAACGTTCCCAATAGATGGAGTAAGCTTTCAGGATAAACTCAGCAATCGTGGTTCAAAAGTTCTTCCTTAACTTTTGCTAAAGATGTTTGTAAACTATGAAAGTTCGTTAAACCGGAGAAATAAATTAAAATTAGATTTATGTCTGTTATTATGGACTTTCTTTAATGAGTATTCAGAAGTCATTTGAGGTAAGGAATTTATTTTCTGGTATTCTTGGAATGCAGAAGGGGCTGCCTGGGGTTGTTCCGTATTTTTCGATGAGAATTTTTACGAGGTTATGAAAATTAATTTTAGGAGAATTTACTCGTCAGAGTTGAATAAGTCGGCAGAATTCTGGAAAGTTTTAATTTCATTATATATGAGTGGTTTTAATCGTTATCTTATGTTTGTACTCTTAGCTAAGAATTATCAGAAACTATTTCCAGCTGTAGATATATAGTATCAATTTTTTTTTTGAATATATGGTACAGTAACGAAATAATTTATACAAACCACTCGAGATGCACGTCACTACTGATGGTTTGTTAAACTCACCTACAACTAAAGAAGAAAAAAGATTATTATTAACAATACAATTTTGAAAAAAAATATATTAAAACTTCCACTTACTTAATTAACAGCTTATATTTCACACGTAAAACTCGTCAAAGCTTTGTGTTATTGATCAAAGTCATTTTACTCGTTTTCTGACATATTTGACTCAAATACCCAAATGCTCATCCATTTCATAGATTTTTCAATCGCTTTATACATGTCTATCAATCGGTGAACTCAAACGTCTGTTATATATTTATACTTTATCATTGAAAACAGCTAAAATAAAAAGACAAGCCGACAAGTCGTCAAGCGTATTTTTTTACATTCATACATAAATTAAACAAGTCATATCTAACGACAACGAATTCTTGATTTAATAGTTTGCTGAAAACACTAAAATGTGTCTGTTAAAACTCATTCGTGCACTTCCCGAAGGTGATAAAATAATTTGGAAATTAAGGAAAATCTAACGATTATAATTTGATATTGTAATACATCAATTATTCAATTGTCAGTTGTATTGGGAGCAGGCACAGTAAAATAATGTTTAATATATGTTTATTATAAAACATTAAAAAACAGTCATAAAATAAAAGGCTATCAATTATTTAAAAAAAACCATTGTTTTCGCATACGTTGGGTTCATATGAATATATAGTTTAAGAAGCATATCTGTGAAAAAATGTGCTAATCCAATAAAGCAAAAAAGTTTGGACATCTGATTAGCCAAGCAGAACAGGCAAACACAGAAGGGCATTTACAACAAACGGTAATAGAAAAAGTTAGATGTTTGTGAAAACACATTTGAATGTAAATGTGTGTAAAAGATGGAAACAGTGGCGTTATCGGTACACATGAAAATCCCTCATCAAATATCATTAAAAAAAAATAGTATTCGTTTGGAAACAAAAAATATATACTTTTTAATTATTGTTATTCAACCAAAATAAATAATAATATCAATGAAATCTACCTTGAATATAGCAACATGACTATTTTTTTAAGCACAATAATTTTCAAAGTTTTTCCACAAAGCCTCTAAAGCAAAAACCATTAATGGTTTCAAAGTTTCAAATAGTTACTTCTTATCTTTACGTTGTAAGGCGAAACTTATAAGCTATATAAGTTGACATTCGATTTGAATAATAAATAACTAAAGCAAACTACATTGTCAGGTCGGTAGCTTAGTGTCAACATCGTTGGTTTACGTGACGGATTTCACGGGCTCAAATCCTGGTGCGAACAGCATTTTTAATTGTTTTATCGATTTTTGTTTCAAGGCATGGGCGTCTGTGACGTCTAAAATTCAATCCTAAAATAACGAAACGTAACGAGAGCGATTAACAAGTCTTATTCTTTCTATCCCTACTCTTTACGAGAAACAAAAGATGTTGAGCAACTGAGTAGCAATCAGTTATTGTAGAAAAACATCTGTTGAGATACCTCCATTAGAAGGTCATATGCACCAAATTGAAAGCGGACATGGATTAAAAAAAAACTTCAATGAATAGTTAAAGATGTTGTATAAGTTGTATAGGTCTGCTTATTTTTGTTTTTTTTATGCTTTTATTTATACAAACGATTTTTTTTGTACTTTAATTATATATATTTTTTATTAAATAAATTACACTTCTTAATCAGTATTAACTACGCTACTGTGACCAAGATAAAGGGTGGACGCAGATTTGGAAACTTTATTTTATCATAATAAATTATTTTATATCTTCCGCTTCCCTTCGCTTGTTACTTCTTCTCTTTATCTATTTTCTTTAGTTTCATTGCTCTTGTCACACATTTATATGTATGTGTTTGTTTTATCTGAAAAAGTTTTTTATTCAGATCGTATATTCACCTGTTGATATCTATGGAAAGACCTTATTAAACGTTTCTTTTGGATACTGCATTTTATCAGTCGTGAGATTTTCAGGTCGATCTGTTGTCGCCAGATTTATAGTATAAACGTGTATAAACATAATGCCACGCATTTATTGTTGTGCATTTGCAATTATTATTGCTTGTAGACTTATGATTTTTTAAATTGTTTTTCATTATGAAACGGTATACATTTTTATTAAATAAACGTTAAAAACAGAACACCGATTGATTTATTACTACACAAGTTTATCTTATGGCATTAAAAACTTAATTGAACACCCTGCTTTATTTGTAAAAATTAAAAAAAGCTTCTCCTAAAAGGTGTTTTTTTATATAAACCTGCCATTAGATAACTGAAAAATTAGTTTGGATGATTGTGTAAACTTTTTTTTATTATTAAACACCTTATTTGAAATTTAATCACTGTAATGTCTATTGTTTTATTTATAACCGTCAAGAAGCGTTATATTCATCATTCATAGTATGGCATAATCAACATCTGTATACCTACATATTTTTAATATGTAAAACTATATTATTTAACATGTATAATATGTAAGTATACAGATGTTAATTATGCCATACCATGAAAGACGCTATGCCATACCACGAAAGAAATATAACGCTCCTTGACGATTATAAATAAAACAACAAAAAAATAAATCAACCCCATGCATAATTATAAATCATCGAGTTGTTAGATTTCACGATATCTAAGATGTGTTTTTTTAATATTTATAATGACTTAACATGAAATAAATTAAAAAAAAAAACACTTTATTGGTATTAATAATTTTAAAGGGAAAATGTAGACATATAGACATAGGCATCAATCCCGATTTTAAAGAAATTATTCTATAATTTGATCATTTTTAATGAAATATTTTTTTAATAAATGAACTACAATCATTTATTCTCTTTTGAACAAATCTTTTTAAATAAAAGTGGAATTAGTACAATAAAATATTCTGTGCTTTTTTTAAGAAAAAGAATTTCCATGAATATTAAATTTACCTTACACTGTGACTCACTAAGTAGACTCTTATTGAACTCAAAAAAAGTCTAAATACGAGAACTGATTGTCACACAATCTCTCTTTTTCGTAGATAGTCAAGATAATTTAGTTATCAATTTAAATATACAATGCAAATACTAAATATAAACTTTTACAAAGTTACTGTCGAATCAATTGAAAATGTTAATAAATATATATTTTAAAGATAAAGGTTAGAACAGAACACATCTTCAGCTAATCAATCTTACTACGCTTCGTTTTTTTTATAATCAGATGTGGGTTGGAGCTTAGGACATAATGTTTTTCCATAACATTAACAGAATTTTTCGTTTTAGGGTTCAAACGCTTACACTAATGGCAAATATCAATGGTGTTACTCAGCTTCAATCATCCACTATTAAAATAAAATAATAATCACTTTTATACTGGAATCAGGCATATTATAAAATGTTCATGCGTTTACTAGTTTCCTATTCATTATTTACTCAATATCAAAAACGGTTACATATTTATCTTTCTTGTCATTAATTTGTAGTATAAATTCTTGGGTGAATAATAACAATAAATTATATCATGCGCACCATATACAATGTAAGTTGACGGAAGAGCCATAACGCGCTTCGGTTGGAGTATTGTGCCCATTCACGTGATCAGGCATTGGTAAATTACTCCCATTTGAGAACAGTGACGTAATCATTAGTTTGGTACACCACCGGGCTGCTTTGAGAACCTTCAATCACCCACCTCCTCAGTTAGTTTAACTGTTACACACTTTTGTATACATACTTTGTCCAGCGATAATTCTTTTTGCGTTAACCATTACATTAATCAAACATAGGTGTATCTGATTGACGTATGTCAAATTTAATAAATATTTTATTTAAAAAAAAAGCATTTATTTGGTTGAATTTGTTTGTTACAAATTATTTAATTCAATTCACTCAATCAAGCATGATTTAAATGGTTCAAAGCTTTTTTATGTTTCGAGTAAATTTACTAGCAATTCACGTACATCGTAAAAAATATATTTTATGAATCTTTGATAAAAAATATTTCAGAATTTTCTAAGCATTTTTAAATACATTTTTTAAGCTTCCAAGTACTCACAAAATTTATTATCTGGCTTGACCTGTGTGCCGGGTCACATCTAGGAATATTAATATTTTTTGCAGTCATAGTAAATGTTATTCCTTCTTGGGTGTGGATCGTTTGTAAACGATGCGTGTCACCTCTTGCATGCGTGTCATAGGTTACTCATCACTGGACCAAGTAATTTATTTAAACGTGTATTTTCATATGCGATAAACTTTTTAAAAAAAAGTTTTACTTCAAAAACCGACAAAAGTCTTTCTCCCAGAAGAAATATAATCAAAAATATGCACTTGAAAAATACACATTACCGACTTATGATTTAAGGTTTAAATTTACTGAATCAGCGCCAAAATAGCTGTTAATTTTTTTTTAACCAAAACCAAGATGTTATTATTTACATTTTGAATTCCGCATACACGTTGAGTGCATAACTATGCACGCTAGTTTTGCGAACAATAGCAAGTTTCAGTTTTACAAGTACAGTATTCCAATAAGTTTGCGATCCCGGTAGAGCGATAAGTATGACGTCCGTAATTTAAGTTGAATGAGCTTTCGTGTCTGCCTGTACACGACCGGAAATTGGGTCGCGATGCGCAGCCTTCAAAACTTTCCAAGAGCCGAACGGTTCCGTGAAACTTTTGCGCAGGTCATATATATTGTGTTATCATAGCTTTTAAGGCTCGTGGGATCGCGTCCAATTAATTATTATGGGTATATCGATTGAAGTCTGTAATGGCTTAAAGTTTATTTTAAACGGAAGACTTGTTCAATGTTTTCTCATAGAATCCATAATACTCTAGACGTAAAATGCGTTATAAGTCTATTCTTATTTAAACGGTTAATATTTGATTGTTTTAAGAAGTCATATGAATACCAGTCTTAAAATTATTTAAAGCGGCTTAGTTTTGAATAAAATTCGTATCTTTTATTAATTATTGTCGCCATATCCCAAAAGTAATTTCATGTTGTAGCGTCTTCTTTATAATGTAATAAATACTATGTAATAGTTGTTTTTCAAAAATAAACAAAGGAAAAGCTATGCTAAGGATTAATTTAACAGTTCTTGTGATTGCTTGAGATCTTCGCCGATTAGTTACAAAAAAACACGACAGTAAACCCTTACGGCTTTTTATAATAAATGTAATGTTTATCATTTGTTTTATTTTTATGTCTTTTTATTTTTTACTGAAAGGAAATATCCGATTTACCGCCAGCTTGGCTAAAAGTTTCCGTTTACACTAAAAACTCTACTCAGTACAAAATATGAACAGCAAAAAAGGGGTTCATAAAGCTAGTATAAAATAGTCGGAGTCGGTTGTTTGGAATAAAGCTCAAGCTCTAATTCAGTTATTTAACACCTTTTTCGTAAAAGAAAACTGAAATTGCTATCATTAGTGTCTTTTCATTCTCGTATGGGGACATAACACACCGCTACATTATAAAGTACAACAATTAACTTTGGATTATTTAGTATTTAAAAAGAAAAGGAAAAGATTATTGGTTATTTTAAATGATATTAAAAGTGAATACATCTATTAGACACCGTATATTTTTTTGATTGTATTTTTTTAATCAGTTTAATATTTAATCATATAGAAGAAATTTTTATTTACTAATAAACAATTTTACAATTCAAATTATACCCTATAGTGTTGATAAATAAATGATTTATCATTTCGTTGTTAATAAGATAACGCCAATTCTGTTAAATTAATTATCGTTTTATTATTTACATAGTTAAAATATATTTTGTTTTAATATTAACATTTTATTATTGGTTATGTCGATAAAAAATACTATTTTGTGGTATTAAAAAAATGATAGTAAAAATAGTTTCTTGTTTGGAGAAATATATGTTTTCCAAATATCTTTACATTCCAGTTTTACCACAAGATAACATTATTTTTATTTGATATTTGGAAATGGCAGTTAATAGCTTCATAAAACTTTTCGATAGTTGTTAATGGCTGTTTTAGCTAGTTGCTGTCGCTCACCCGACAGCTTTTGCAGAACTCATTTGACTGATAATGAAAATATACAGAAGCAAAAACTGTTGTAACGATTTATATCCTGCGTTCCTTTATTCATTATTTTTATACGGGAAAATTGTTGTAGTGGATCTCTTTTAATTGAAACGATTTGCAGAGTAAATGAAAGCGGTTTGGAAAAGTTTGTGAAAATTACAAATATATTCTTTGTGATATTTTTTCACTTAAAAGCATTTCAACTATTCATATAATATAATTCGTATTCAAGAATTTTGTGTTTGAGAATTTATTTGTAGAAAATACAGTATAAAAGAATAAAATAATAAATGATTTACTGATTATTCGCACATTAAAGATTTATCTCGTAGACAATTGCTATATTCAAAAATTCATTACGAGGATGATTGACCGCAAGGAATTTTCATTTAATGAGATATTAACAATAAATTTTCTAAGATTAAATAATTTTTGCCAAAATCTTTGTATGAAATTGGCAATTCGATACATATTCAAACACATGTTTTGTTACATACTTTGCTTCTTTCCACTTGTTTTTGTTTCAAAAACACAACTTTGGAAGTAGAGTATCCAATTCCGGACTCTTTTTGTGATCCCGGGATTTCGGCATTGACAATTTTTCAATTCCGGGATTGAATATTCAACACAAAATTGTGTATAAATTTGGTTTGAAATTTTTTTTGGCCGGCGATTTTGAAATCTCAAAATTACCTGCGCGGCACCTTTTTTTTAGCTCTTCCATGCTTAATTTTCTCAATCCTGAAATCCAAGGTCCGGGACACCCTACTTGGTAGCTCCGCATGGACCATAAATGTAGAGTTTAAATTCTTTTACGTAAAATATACTCAGTGAGTAGATGATATAAATCAGCTTTTTAATATTAATAGCATATTTGTAAGCCCTAGGTATTATAAAATTAATAAAAATATTGCAATGTGCTGATAAAAGAAGGTGTGAACAGCAAAAATATCTTAAAGCTCGGTTTTACGTTTAACTCTTTCTATATTTGCTTCTTTTGTGTGGGTACTAGTTAGTAAAAATTCACAAATTGAACAGTTTTTTGAATTAAAATTTATGTGCACTATTTTAAATAAACATGAATGTTTTGTACAATTATTATTGGTCTCTTTGTATGTCGCTGAACGTAAGTAATATATTCTGTGTGGTATACGATTGCACAGAATCTCGGTCATTAATTTCTCTATCTGGGACACCAGTCGGTCGCATATATTCAACTTTGGTCGGTAAAAGTACCAACTGCTAAATTTACTTACTAATAACTATAGTATGGAACGTTGCATAAATTTCAAATATATTTATAACTTTTTCATAAATTCTTACAATAAAAAAAAACAGTATTTGATAGAAGAAAGATAACTTCGGAAATGTAACAAGAGCTTTTTTCTAAATAAATAATGTTCACTAGAATTCATACGTATGCTAAACGAATAAATATTCATAATTATAAATTGTTCATAAAAATAAATAAAAAGTTTTTCATATCAAGTAAAAAATGGAAGTTTCTATGGTTGCATTTTCAGAGTAAAAAACACAAGGGTTACAGGATTTGTTACCACTTTTATTAAATAACTGCATTACATAAATGAAAACTCTTACGATGAAGAAGCTTGTAAGTCAAATGTCAATCAAATAAATGTTTGCCCGGTAGCGGATTTTGTCGGACCGTCAACAATTATTGACGTCAGCGTCAACTGTAAACTCTGTATTGTTTTTAATAAGTGGATTCTATTATATCCACTAAACAATTATTTTAATATCTAATCATTTTCAAAGCGACTTTTTGGTGACCAAAAAAAATCTGCATACTTCATCTATCGGTTATATTTTCGGCGATGAGAAACAAGAACGTTTCTAAATAAGCAAAAGGCTATGAAACCTTAGTAGTTTAGTCAACCTTCGAAGCCGTTAGCCATTTATTATAATACGAGTGACCAAAATTGAAAATACAAGTTGACGATATTGTAGTTTAAACGGAGAAGAACATCACAAAATTAAAAAATAATACCGAATACTACTAAAATTAAATGAAAAGTAACATAGAAGATTATGTGATCAAAGGTACTTGGTAATCTAACGAATTCAAAGTTATTTTTACCTAAGTTAGTAATTAAATACTTCTTAAACATGTTTTTATACGACATTTTGAAAAATTTCACGATATAATTAAAATTAATCTTTCAAAACGTATTGAACAAAGACAAAGAGTAAAAGAGTATTTTATTAGCATACGATACGCTATTGCGATAACTTTTTAGTATGACCTGTAATATATTTTTCCCACCAAGATAGCAAACAACACAAAACAAAACTTAGTGCTTCCTAACAAAAAAGGACCCTTTCACAAATTTAAACTTAAATCGGTGACAAACGTTTGTACATACATGACCAAAATGAATTGATACGGTTGGCAATATCTTTTTGATTTTTTGGATAAACAGATTTTACTGTTTCTCTACATAAATAAAAAAGACGATTAGGCATTACCGTTGTCACTTTTTGAATAAATAAAATAATATTTATTATACAATTTTTTTGTTACGAAGCACACTATACATTTTTTTATTTATGAGCGAGGTTTGGGATCGAGGTTACAGCGAAATAATCTGAAAGAGACGTCCATACAGTAATTAACAAGAGTTTTTAAACTCTCATTATATTATATTTGAATAAGGTACAATAATTACATAGGAATTCAGGTATTGATTATTATAACTGATAATTTATTTAGAACTATACGTTCTCAATCGTAGTTTAAAACTCAATATATTAAAAAAAAAACACAGACAATTTTCTTTTGTACTTATTTCCAATTTTATTTACCAGGATCAAGAGTAATTTTGCTATTGGCAATAATTATCAACTGATTATCATTATCATTAAAGCATTATCATTAGTTGATAATGCTAGCCATGAGAAAAACCGGTCCTGATAAAAGGACGGTAAATAAAAGTGGAAATAATTACAAAATAAAATTGTGTTTTTCTTAATATAATGCCTTTCCGCCAAGTATTGACAGTGAACACACTAAAAGTGATCAATCTTTATAAAATGCATTTTTTATGTCAGATAAAGCGAATATGTAAGTTTTTGTTTTATTATTATTTAATAACAATTTACTGCATTACAGCTGACACCAATGACAATTCTTTTCAGTCTTCGAACAGAAATCGAATAAAAAAATATGCTGCTCGTACTTTGATTTGAACCCGTAAGGTTTGGCACGTAAGCCAACAACTTTACTACTGCGCTATGGGTCCGATACAGCTTCTAGACTCGATATTTTATATATAGTAGATAATTGCAAAATCAAAATAAAGGTAAATGTAGGCTGATCTGATGGATATAAATTGATTAATTAATGGCTGGGACAATTGTCTGACTTCAAATTTGAATTAAGATTTTAAAAAATACTGTTTTAGCCAAACCGGTACAATAAATGCACCAACTGAGTTATTTCAGACAGGGAATTGAAATCCTAGAATTTTATCGTATTCAAATCACTTAATTTTTGTTACTTGTCGATTTCTACGAGTACAATGACAATATAATAATCTATTTTAACTTTTCAGACTATATGGAATCGTGGCTATTTATTGAATGATAAATCGGAGAGACCCTGTAACTGTCGTTTCAAATGATATTTTAAGAGAACAATATTTCAATTGCTTCGACTTTGAAGGTTAGCATATCCAGCGGTGGGCTACCAATTCGTTAATGAGGGGCTCGCTTAATCTTAAAGCAATTCTCGGTTTTCTGGGAAGGAGTGACTTTTTTATCACTCCTTTGCAATTTTACGCAATATTTAAATAAGCAATCGGTTGTTACTAAATACACTTATAATATGTAACAATATAAAATTGACCGTAAACTTATCAATCAAAATGTCTAAAAATTTACTACTGTGTAAACTGAAAATATCGTAGATAATATATATCAAATATTGCAGTTTTACACTATTTTCATCAGAAAAAAATGTTTTCTCTTAAATTAAACAAGGGGATCGCGCGAGCCCTTCCGAGCCCTCTTCAGCCCACCCCTGAACATAGCGATCAACATAATGAAAAAAGTGTTTTAAAAATGCATTTCTTAAGCTATAGTTTTCTTATTTTTTAAACACAATATAATATGTTTTATAGTGGTATCTATAATTTATGTGATATAAGAATTTTTAACGCAGTAATTATTTCTTTTCATCATTTTTTTCTTTAATCAAATAAATGTATGAAAACTCAACTTTACAATATGATTTAACAATAATTCAATTTAACTAATTCCTTAAATCCAAATCTTTTTTTTACTCTATGAATGAGTGCTTGATTTTTATTCTACACTAAAAAGTAAAGCATATTGCATATTAGTGAACAATTTGCTTATATTTAGTCCTTGTCATGAAAATATTCATTTAAATTACTCGTGTCACCACAGATTAAGGTGTAAATTAAATTCACAAAATGAATATTATGCCCGTTCATATTTTATTCATAAAATCGATATTTAACCCTCCTGACTTTTGAGTTGGGTACACCTCCGGTAAATCATGTTGTGGCAGTTCCAATACTGCGGCCAGCCACCGTACTGTGGTCACATCGATTCTCAGGAGCGACACACATATTCGTCATTTTATCTTTTAGTATACTGGAGTACCAAACGTAAACCGTTCGTAGTCCAATTTACAGACGTAAATTATCCACAAAAAATCTAGAGCAGTGATTTGTTTTTTTATTAAATGAAAATAACTTATTAACCACGTAATAATATTATGATTTTTATTCATTTTTCAATCATTGTTCTAGAAATAAACCCTTCCATCTTTTAAGCCACTGCACGTCGACTATATTGTGATTTATATAGTAGACCATTTTACAATTGAGTCCTTAAAAAATGAAATTAAATGTTTTCGAAACATTGAGTTCGATATGATATAATGTTCTACATGTCTGTAAATCGTAAAAAAAACATATAAGCTTGACACTGACTGCAATATTGTTTTTGTACTAAAACGTCATACAAAAAACATTAATAATTTTGCTACTTGGCTAATTGCCATCATTCACCTCTATAATTGGCATCATTCACCGCTTATAATTTATTAGTCTTTGATGATTTTTTAATTGTATGTATAGGTGTTAAGCATTTTATTTTTGTGTAATTGTAGAGTCACTTATACTGTTATTTGTAAATTCTTTTCATTGTTAATTGTTGTTAACACCTTTTATTTCAATTTAATTTTGTATAAATAGCACTTTTTATATATTTTTCTTATCAGTTGACAAAGCTCGCAATGAGCGAAACCGGTCCTGACCTATTAAATAAAGTGGAATAAAGTAAAAAGAAATGTTGTGCTTTTATTAATACTTGGCTAACTTCACTTCTCAGAAGTTTAATTATGTAATAAATACTTAAAATCGTCACCGTAATATATAGTTACTAAAAACGTGTAAATATTGTTTTTTTGCTGCCTTAACTTTTTGTTTATATTATATTTCTCCTTTGAATGAAAAGTATTAATTTGCTTCAGGTGCAAGCCCACGCTTCCGAACATCTATGAATGATATATATTCCCCAAAAGTGTGCACGTTCCTCGCTTGAGATGTGCCAAGGCATTTTTTGGGCGGAGGGTCTATCCAAGCTTGGTCGAAATAATTATCTCCTAATAGTTCCTTTGAGACTAGAAATTTTTCTTAAATTCTCTAGTTTAGAAAGTTTTCTTGAATCTCGAAAAATTGTAAAAAAAATTCGGCTTATGATTACGAAATCCTTCAATTGTTAATATTTCAATTAAAAACATAATTAGAATTGGTTCCACTCAATAAGAAAGAATTTTTTCGATCTTGAGCTTCATTTAATAAATTGAAATACTCCATCGCTGAGAAAAACCGCTTCTACTAATTTATTATATTTTTGAAAACTAGATAAACCTATTTTTTCATTTTTTTTATGTACTTTAAAATGATTATAAAAATAGTTCAAATTAATAACCTTGTTAAAAGGTTTATTATTTCCAGTAATATTTCAATTAAACAAAATGTTCTACCTTATATAATTGCAGCCTAATACCACACCAATTCACTAGATACGCATGTCTTTTATATATAATATTTTTATTCCTAGAAATAATAATTTAGCTGTTGAAATAAACCTGTCTCTCATTTTTGTAAAAACATGTTCATGATATCACGGCATTGTGATTCAAGGAATGTATTTTTTTATGAGTAAAATTGAATCTGACGTTAATTTGATCCCTTTCAATACAGATTCGTAACAATAAAAATAATTCATTACCAATAGATTATCAATTTACGTGTCTTGTTGAAGTTAATATAATATTATGTAAGAGCTTTTGAGGGGTGATGTGAACCAAATGATATTTTAGGAAAAAAGGATTTGGTTGCGTAATAATATTCTACATGTCTTAAAATATCATTAAAGAAAAATAACTTAGTAAATACACACTAAAATAGCATTTTGTCCCTAAAACAAAAATATGTGATCCACTATAATACCAAATAAAGTCGTGTTTATACTTAAAAGTCTAATAGGAAAAAAATACCATTTTACTATTTATCTCACTTCACTTATCGAAGACTCATTATGAAATCTCAGTGTAAATTCACCAACATTTATATGATACTAATATATCACGTGTGTAATAAAAAAAGCTTATTTTTTTCTCGTTGTAGAATTTACTATCAAATTTACTCACTTCAATGATTAAACCGCATTGGTATACAAAAAAAAAATGTTAAAATATTACACAACCAACATTTATCATCATTTTTTTTTACCTAAAACTGTGTAAAATAAAATATATTTAACTTACGCTGTTTTGAAAACATCCCCTGTTTTTCGTGAACCAATATCCGACATAAAAATTTCAGTATAAGCAGATCAGTGAAGCGAAATCGGAAAACCGTTACAGCTTCTGGGATATGTTCAATAAATTTAAAATTTCACTCCCGCTTTGTAATGTGTAGCTCTCTCCCCTTCTCGCTGAAGATTAATGCAGAAGAAAGTCTTTCCCAGTCTACTTTTTATGGTCTTCTCTCGGTGGAGTAGGAGCAAATAGAAGTAAAGTACTTAACTGCACATCAGAGATGGATTAGTTAATAAATTAGCGATCATCATTTGTACTTTTTTTTTCAAAACCAATATCAATTGCCACCTCTACGGAATTTGATGTAAAATATGTTTTTAAACGGTTTTAAATATGATCTGACATTCCCAATAGTAAAAAATATTCTTATTCAATTTTATTGTAAATAAAGATTATATCAATACTTTCGATGGTTTCGGCGGTAACTTTGTGGAAGTTCATTTTAATAGAAAATTTAAATTAACTTTGATTATTCCACGTATTGTGTAATTTCTCTGAGTTTGCCAATCATTTAATAGAAAATAATCATAATTTTAATCAGATTTGTAATTTAGAAATACTCCACCGAGTAAATAAAAAGGGTTTAAAGATGAATAGCTTAGAATTTTTAGAAATTAATAAAACTCTTAACAAAAAAGAAATATTATTAAATAATATTCTTAATAGCACAGGTGGTTCCCCATTACTAAAATTGTTTCCAATTAATAGAGTAATCACAAACCTAGATGATTGATTGTAGCTCATTAGTTTTAATAGTTTGTAATGTTTAACGTCATTAGTAGTATGATTAAATTTGTTTGCATTTTATAATCCCCTCTTTGCTTCCATTAAAAAGGAAAAATCCCATTCTGATTGTTTACAACTCATTAGTAAAATTAGTATCATTATCTGTTTGCTTTATTTCGATTCTACACCCCCCTCCTTGCTCCTCTTAAAAGGAAAAAAAAAAAAAAACCCAATCCATTTTGTAATTTTATAATTTTAAAATGTTAAAATAGGTCCAACTAAATATTTTAAATCGTACTCAATTTATCTATAATTTAATGTTATAGGTATGAAATACGTAGTAAATGTTATTCTCCGATTGAATAATTCGAAAAATAATTTGGTAATATTCAAACAATTATTAATTTGTCAGACGGTGAATTTATAAATACAATGATCCGTTGATTTAAATAAAGGATAATCCATTTTCTGGTATATTTATCACATACAAATTCAAATAATCTTTTTTTTTATAAAAAAAAAAATATTTTTAAAGTTACAAAATAAGAAAGATTAAGTAACAGTTTGTATCAAAATGCATACAAATTTCTAATTTTAATTAAGCTCAGTGAATGGATTTAAGTATAAAAAGGTTTTCGATGGTTTCGGCGGTAACTTTGTGGAAGTTCATTTTAATAGAAAATTTAAATTAACTTTGATTATTCCACGTATTGTGTAACTAACTGTGACACGTGTTTCGCCTCTTTCAGAGGCATCTTCAGACTTACTATCGCAAAGTTTGCTTAAGTAATTACTTAAGTAATTACTTAAGCAAACTTTGCGATAGTAAGTCTGAAGATGCCTCTGAAAGAGGCGAAACACGTGTCACAGTTAGTTACACAATACGTGGAATAATCAAAGTTAATTTAAATTTTCTATTAAAGATTATATCATTTTTAATCTGATCACTGGCAAACCTTTGTGGAAAGACATTGTATTTAAAAAAATATGAAAAACACTTATTTAATATAATTAAGACCAGTTCACGCTCATCACGAGCATTTTCAACTGATCAGATAGTTACAACATTACAAAGATATTAATAATCATCACTGTTTGTTCAAAATATCAAATAAGGTCATTGTGATGTTAAATAGATGTGTGATTAGTTCAAAAGAATGTCTTATAAATATTTTAATCAAATGTAGTTTGAGTTTTTATTTTCCCAACAATGATCAAATCAAAAAAACTTATTTGTAGTATTGAGGTGATAAAAACATAGTAAAATATTTCTTTGGATCATTCATTTCTTGAGTGGTCAGTGACATTATCTTCGTATGGGGCTTTTTTAACTCAAATTTTAGTATTATACAAACAGCTTTAAAAAATCATTATTCAGTCTAATTGTAGATTTGTGTTTGAAAGCATGTTTATCTGTGTATTATTTTCTTTCAATACTATCTTCAAAACAGATTGAAACGAGAAAAGATTGGCTAGCTACGTCAAGTCCTGTTTACACCCAATTCCTCTTTCTCTATTATCTCGAAAAAAAGAGTTTAAACGACAGTTTTTACTGAAATATGTTTTATTTAAAGTCCATGTGCTTCAAATTTGAATCGAAAGTGAATTTTTATATGATTCTACTTTTTATAGCTTTCTGTTTCTACAATAAAACCTAATTGAGTTAGTTCTTATTTTGGACTAAAGTGATTTTGGGTCAAAAAAAAATTGTCGATCGACATAAATTTTCAAAATAATATGTAATGTTAAAATGGATTTTACATAAATGGATAAATCATTTAAATATTATTGTATTATACATCATTTGTGGTTTCTAATCCATTCTTACTAAATCGACGCTTATGACAGAAGAACGAGGTTAGTTACAGACAAATAATTAGCTAGCCAATCTTGCATTGCTCTTTTTTCGGATTGAATGGATCGGAAACACTTCAAACATTGCCTATACACACAAATTCTAAAATTGATTAAAAACCAGTTTTAGAAATTCTTGGATTGAACATCGCGATCACAGTAACCAAATGGATGAAAGCTCAATACATATTTTTTAAATCTCAGCTACAGTCGATTTTTTTTTTAAATTTTTGTGCCAAGGCTTGAAATTGTTTAAATTTAAATCTAATCCACACCTGATGACGTGGCAGTGTCGCACGTACTGATCTGCTCTTGTTTTCGGTGGGCACAGCATTGCCCATACGAAATGCTTTCCAATACTATGCGTACACACCGATGGAATATTTAAGCGATTATTTCACGCATGGGCGAAGATTGGTGACGAATGTTCTGCGCGCAGGTTAAGGAAAATGACTGAATTCTTACAGAGGGATGCGATGTTTGCTTAGAGACGTCCGATCATATTATTTATGTGGGTAACGGTATGATAAATAGTGTATCGGTCAAGCTTTTGTTATGGGAAACAACATTTTTTACAACACTCGCACAAAGCTTTCTTCAATACGCTACGATGAATTCACATAACTACAACAAAGCACGGACATCATATAAGCAATCTTTTTTTTTACAAATGAATTTTTTTGCTATTCAATGTTGATCCCGTAGCTGAGTTGTGAATAATGAGCTTTAATTTAAATTGACTTTGAGGTCAAGGTTTCGAATCTAACACAGGATACTTTCAAGCAATATTTATTCTCTTAGTCAAACATTGCTTGATCTTTAAAACGATTAGCTAGTTCTTACCGAATCCCACCCCATTTAGTCATGTTTGACGGTTGGGATTTTTTTTTTTACGAAGACAATACTTTAAGGTTTAAATAATCTAAAACGTCGCCATAGCTATTGTCGATGGTTTGATCTTTAACTTTCTGTCTGATTCCTTAAATATACATATATTTTTTACTCTATGAATGAGTGCTTGATTTTTATTCTATACTAAAAAAAGTGCATGTTAGTAAACGATGAGCTTACATTTGATCCTTACTTATCCTTACCATATTCTTATCTCAATCATAATTTGATAAAAAATCTACTAGTGTAAATAAAATTTCTTAAAAAATCTAAATTGGATTATTATTTTCATATCAATGAAGATTAACGTAAATTCATAAGTCGCAAAATATGCGTACCAAGCAATTAATTATAATAGAATAAATACACAAATAAATTATTAAATTTTACAAACTCAACAAATGTTTAAATTCAATTTATTTCATTATACCTACGAAGTCAAATTAATAATTTCATTTTAAATGATCTTTGTCAGTCGACTTAACGTTAAATTGTAGAACATAAAAAAAATCCAACTGAACGGCGCAACCCGTAGCAAGATGTAGACGTCGGGCGTCGTAGCACTTGCCAAACGTTGTCGTAGATGCAAACCGTTAACGCCATAAATGATACGCGTCACGATCGTTTGATTTGAGTGTCTTGCGGTCGCTCATTTGGGTGGAAACTACTACTGCAAACGCATCTCATCGATGTTGCCAACGAGTTTGCACTCATTGGGTTAGCAATTACTATCTAACTTTGTCCGACATTGAAACCACAAATTTAATTTAAATACTTCTGTTCATGTACAAAATAATACAATATATTTACGTGCACAAAATACATAAACAATAATAGTACGCCAATTTTTGAGATAGCATTTTATTTCTTAGTATCACTTATCAAAAGAATTATTAAGAAAAATCTTAAAATTTCTTTAGAATCTAAGAAATGTAAATAAATATATGGATTTAATTTATATAAATTCAAACATTCGGGACTTAACAAAAAATGAGATCAATACACGTTTACCGCAATAAAAATAAATTTAATTAATAAAGCTTTCTCCGCCCGCTTAAAATGTGATTTTAGTTTATATAAGAGAATGAGAGATAATATATTTAACAGGAACTTAAAGTGACCAATAACAAGTTTAGATATCCTTTCATCAGTTGCTCACTTATTGATAAAACTTTTTTTGGTCTATATTTATTTTTGTGTATACATAGACATTGTTTCTGACGAGTTGAAAAATATTTTGGTCAAAGCAGAGTATTATTAATAATTTGCGTAATTTTAATTCCAAAGATCTATCAATTAATAAACTGCAATATTTTGGTACATTTTTAATATCTTTGCATTTAAATAAATCATCCATTAGTTATTTTTTATGATTTATGTTCGTGAACATGGGTTTTTTTTTATTTTCAATGAAAAAGGGATGTAATATTATATAACATGTATTACAATTATCTGGTATTGCAAATATATTTCTATACAAAGCAATATTCACTTTTTTCCAAAGAACACATCGTTATCTTAGCGCCACCTCTATTAAATAAAAAAGTAAAAGCATCCCATTTTTATTAGGTCAAGAGTTTCTTATTTCATCGGCTTAGCGCTGCCTTCCCAATTAATTTACAAGGGTCAACTGTGTCTTTATGCTCGTTTACTCGTGTTTATAAAAGGGTTGGGGGCTATTTTATAGAAATGAAACCTTTTTTTTCGGAAATAATAAACACTACGTTTTTGCTTTCTTTCTCAAAATACGAGTAGAGTATAACATAAAAATATTATTTTGGAAAAAAAATTGTGTCATGATAAGTGGTAACACAAGTGAACAACTGTTTTTTTAAACAATTATACAGATATATTTTATAACATTATTAGCTTGAAGAAACCATACGACGGAAAAAATCATAAAATATTAACTGTATTCAACCGTTGATCATAATAATACTATTTACATTTGAGGCCAAAGTTAATACAACCTTACTTTAGATTAGTTTTGTTGATTCAAAATATTGTTCACAAATATATGAATTTAAGTTTCGATTCTGTCCCACTATATAACCAAGAAGATCTGAAAGTGAACCTTTACTCTATTTTTGTGATACTTAATTTTCATTTAGAAGGTAATGATTCAAAATAATCATAAAGATAATCTGATCATTCTCATCTGAGCATCAAAAGTCGTCTAATTTATGTGATTGATAATAATTAAAATAATTATTAATTCATATGTCGCTTTTATTTAAAATATCAATTTGTTTATTAATAATAAGAGAGAATAATAAAAAAAAACAAATTGCCTCATTTTGTTGTTGTTTGTGTGATAAAATCATTTGATATTCGTGAGGGAAATACCTAAATTTGAATTAAGACGAATATTAGACAAGTGCCAGTACAAATTCATCCCTGTCATAAAGTTAACATTGTCAGTTACCCCCTTGGCGTATGGTGCGGTACCTTCGGGTCTTCGATAACGTCGTTACTCGGGCGGCCATGCACAAGACCCGTTCATTAGGACCAGTTAGTTACAGGCAAGTTGGTCGGACTTCGTGCGTGACCTGGCGTTCTCGCCTGCCGCCCTTCAACCCCCAAATCCTGATCATTGTCTTGTGCCAATAGTTTACACTGACGAATTGACTTATCGTAACAAAGTACCTTCTATTTAACAGATATTTTGTTGCTATGTGCTTAAAAGAGCCACATCAATTGAACATTGAAGGGTATATGTCGTAATTAGAGTCTAAACTTTTTTTTTCGAAGAATTTTATTTTATATTTTAATTTCAAATGTTCTCTAAATATGTTTAGTGACAAACAAAAAAAGTCCACATAAAATGTCAAAAATTCTTCAATGTCACTTATTTATTTAACTCTAAATTTATAAAAATATTTCTTAGATGATATGTGTCGATTATTTTCAATTAAATCTCATTCTTACTCTTAAGAAAATACGAAAGGATGAAGTTAGAAAATAGCTAGCAGTCAACAACATTAGCCAATCTCACTCTGTCAAGTTTCCAAGATCACACACAGGATTGAAAGGTACAAAAAAATCACAGTCATCCATGTCTTTAGTTACATTTTGAAACATCGTGAAAAAAATTAAAAGAAATGATATATTAAATTTAACATATTTCTTTAAACTTTTTTTAGCACGGAAATAAATAGTGCATCGTTTTAGTGGAACCACATAACCGCGTTATACGATGGACGAGTATATTGAAACAACCAGATAGGAATGACAGTACATACATAAAAATAAAATCAAGATTCAGAAGTTTTGATTAAATTTTACTTTGTAGGTGGATTAAGACGTTTGTAATGTTTAAACAAACAATTAACCTTGAACAAGACCAACACGACTACAATATCAAATGTAATTTAATTTAAACACAAAGTTGGCATCTTATTCTCTACAAGAAGATGATTAAATATTTCAATTCAGTTGACTGGCTTCATAGCATCTTGTAAGGCAACAAGTTTACATTGCTTTCATCAAAGTTAACCCTATATAATATAATGAGTGTTACGAATGCATGAAAATTGTTACACTACAATTTATGTCATAAATATCGATATTTTTTTTATCCATATCCACTCCAAATTTGGAGCATAAGATCTCCTAATGAAGGTATTTCTTCAGTAGTTTTTCTACGAAAACCGTTAGTTACACAGTCGCTCAACTTTTCTTTTCTAATGAAATTAATTGGAATATAAAGATAAGGTTTGGTCAGCACTAGTGGTCAACTAATCGCTCTCGCTACACCTAGCGTTTTTGGTGTTACTGAATTACGTTGTCAAAGAAGGAAGCAAATACAGTAATTCCTCGACTTGCACAAATTAGAGTAACGTGAATTTGTACAATTCTTACGTGTTGTAATTTTTTATTATTATTATTACTTAACTGGATTTGTTCAACTGCGCATGTGTTAAAATAATAATAAATATTATGTTGATGTGTGAGAGACGTGTCCATCATTCAACCAATAGGTCAATGTGTATTAATTGGACTACATAAATTTAAAAAGTATCATCTACGAAAAACATTTAGACAGGCAATACAAACTATTGATAGGCAAAACGTTAAATCGTTAACGCAAATTTAGAAATTGTATGACGTTTTATAAAACTGTTAAAGCTATAAGTGATATCAGGAATGAAATTCAATTATCTTAAATGAATAACGTATGGAAAACGACTCATCCTCCAATTGTTCGGATAAAGTATCTAAACTGAAGAGTTGACAATGTTATTAGTGACCTGTTCAAAATGACCAAAGAACTGGACATACAAAATATAGAAGAAAAGTGTTTTGGTAGTTTAATCAACAGTAGTGAATCAACAGAAATGGGCAACGAAGTTGATGTAAATAGGTTTCCCGTAATTAAATGTTTGTACGCGTTTGTACAATATGTATGTAAGTATTTATCTGAATAAATAATAACTTTGTTTTGTTTACTTGTATGTGTGTATGTCCATTTTATTTCATCTATCTTTTGAAACTAACACATATTATTTCAAAAATTCCTCTGCGATTGCGACTTAAGAATTAATTACGTAAGTCAAGGTATAACACAATCTTGAAAATACTTCCTTGTGGAAATATTATGCCCCACATATGGTTGAAGAAATCTGGACTTTTGTTATTTCTTTTATTATACAAACACATATTGTTAAGATATCAACAATCAAAGTAATAATGAAGGAATTGAGTTCACGAATTACCGGAACAAAAATCTTAGACCGAAATTAAAATGCTTAACACTTTTACTCTTTCTAAATAACACCATAGCACTTTATTTGTTAAAGTTGGGTTTATTCTTCAAATACTGTGTGTTTGTCATTTTAAAACTTTAATAGGAACCCTTCACGGATATATTTAATGTAATTTAAAATTGCTTTTTAATATAAGCGTTCTAAACGCGTTCTTCGTTCACCGGAATCCTTTTGTCCCTGTTACTTTGATACAATGATAATATTGAAACGCGTCAACTTGGTTTTTTTTTACACTCGAACAACAACCAACTGATGTCATAACATAAGGCGAGGCAAAGAAGACTGACTTCTTCGCAAAATAAATTCTCTCAAATAAATTAAATAAACAGCGAGAGAGCAGTTTGCCAGGGCAAAACTAAAACAACAGAATGGAAGAATAATATCCTCCTGATATACATTTGCGAAGCTTTTATAAAATAAAACGGGTAAGACTTTAATGCCGTCAAATAAATAAACCAACTTTATTAAAGTATGCTTCATAATATCAGTTTATATAAGGATGTAGGAGAATGTAAGAAAAGCATGTTTATGGAAATTTTGTTTTAGTTACGAAATCGGTTAAATTCAATATTTGTTAAGTATAGATTAGTTAATACAAAATTGTGTCGAGTATTTAATTAAAGCATCTGTGTATATCGGCTGAAAGGTGTATGAAGCATAAATATTGATGATTTTTTTGATTATATTGTATAATAAAAAAAACCATTGAAAATTTTGAGAAATCATAAAACAGCTTATGATTTCGGAATTAATCATATTAAATATGAAAGAAAAGTGTGCAATAAATTTCTCCTGAAGTGTGTCAGAACTATAAACTCGTATTACCACCATAATCAAAATTTAAAAACGTAAATGTAGGTATCAGCTGTCCTAATTTAAAAAAAGGTGATTTCTGAAATTAACGTTAGTTACAGTTTTATGGTATAGTATTTTATTTAAATAATATATAAATTATTGTAATTTAACATATTAAAAGCTTTATTATATTTTAGTAGTAAGGCAATCTTTAGTTTTTTTCACATTATCCGTTAGATATAAAATGACTTTATTTTATACATGCTAATTGATGTTTAAAAAAGTTATTAGTAAAAAAATAATTTTAAATTTTCATCGATATAAATTTGAGCGACCGGTCAAAAGAAAATTATTCGTTTAAATTCGCTTTGTTATACAATATTTCACATTTAAGCTTTACGAAAATTCCCATATATTGGCCGTCACCTTAAAGCGCTTTAGCGGTAGGCTTTCTTTCACTCCAAAGAGACATCGGTTTTATTTATATCTATTGGCAAAGGTAAGTCTGAAAAAAAATCTTGGAGAAATCCTCTCAACATTTGAATATCTTACACACGTGAAAATCCAAAGCTTCTGTGCAAACTTTGGGCTTTTTACTGTCGGCATTAGCATATGCACTCAACAACCGCTGGTGGTTTCAACATCTTAAGCCAAACGAAAATTCAAATGCGCGCAGAATGCTTACTTATAGTATGAATTTCTAATACAAAATTGTTAAATAAACATTACTTCCCGTCTTGAAATTTAATACCGATATTTTTAAATATATTTTTTCACCGCAACTGAAGCAATTAACCAAAAAAAATATATTTTTTTATAAATTGTTAAGATATTTCATGTATAAGTAAGTGCCTATGTTAAAATAAAATAATATGACGTGCATCTAAATGTGGTTTACCATGTCACAACTACATACAACGCGTAATATATGACAAATTCTTTTTTTAAATATTGCTATAAAAATCGTGGAGCTATGCATTGTTTTCAATATAATCTACAATTGGTTTGATATCGTCAATTCAACTCCACCTGTATATTTTATTTCGCCGAAAGCTGACTTAATAATATATATCTTTAACATTAGTGTAAGCTACCGCCTATAACTGACAATACATAATCTTCATATTAGTTGAGATCCGTTATGATATCTTTACAAAGGTTTAACTCAAGTAGAAATTGGCTATCATACCACTCACGACGGTCTGGGTAAGACAGAAGCCAGTAGTTTTCTGGTGAATATATTTGGTATACCTGGTGGTCAACCAGTCTAACAAGAAAAACCTAATAAAAACTCTCACTGCAGTATAATTAAAATAAAAATATTAGTTATAAAAGACGCAGGAAAGTGGTAGAGGTGTCTATAAAAATCCAATTGGAATATAAGTGGTTCGTATTATAAAAAAACGAAGAGGACGACAAAGTTTCAGTTGAGTTGAAGAATAATTATAGAATAAAATGAAGATGTCTATGGTAAAACATGAAATTGGGACTATTGAAAGGGTGACAATGCTTTATTGTATTACAATAATCACTAACGTTAAATACCCTTTATTCATGAGATAAACAATCAAAATTAATTTATTTATCTGGGATCCTGTCAGGTAAAATAACAAAAACTATTGGCTTGTTTACAAAATCTAGTCTTCCCGAGCGCAGTAAAAGTTATGCATTTTTTACCAGCGAAATTATCCGGACAGTCTGCAGTACCGTGGTATACTATACGTTACTAACCTAAGCCAACTCTCAACCAAATGTAAATCAACAATACTGCGTCGCGGAAAACTTTATTCTAAGTTTAAAACAACTTTTAGCGTCGACGGTCGAAGCGAGGGAGCTTTCAGTGTGGGATAGGAGGCTGTAACAGGGCGCCGCATGCAAAGTTTGGCAAAACAGAATCTTCTTAGTGCGGACCGGTGCACCTTTTAAGGGTGGGACCAGTCGGAGTAAGGGGTTAAACTAAGCCGAGAGGATTTCGTAAAAATTCAATTGCCTAAAACACCAGAGCGTATTTAAATAATCAGTATAACTTCAATAATGGAAACTCGCAGAGGTTTCTTTGGATCAAAAAATAATTAAAATAAAAATATATATCATACATATTTCAAATTTATAGCATAACTTTCGAGTAAACAAATACACAAGTTATAGAAAATTTCCCTATAACCCTACTGTGTTTTATTAAACGTTGTTTAAATAATCAGACCTAATTGAATTGGTAAATCATGCTTAATTATTCAACTATCTATAATAATTACAAGCTGAAATATTGAAGAATTACAGCATTATCATAAAGAGTATAATAAATAATACCCAATTAACTAACTACCAATAGAATCCAATATCACTCTAAGGATTGTTTTTTATTTAATATTTTTTTTGCTTTTATATCTTTAAATAAATTCTTTTCTATCGACATGATATATTATAGTGAGTGTATTTAAAACAAAGACAGATAAAAGGCAACCAAGAAAAAAATGATGTTTTATTTATAAATTATGTGTAGGGCATCTAATCCCGGGATCTCGTTCAATTTTCTGATCCCGAAATTCCGGGATTGAGATGGCCGCGATCCCGGGATTTCGGGATTGAGAAATTTTGAGTGAATTCTCGAAATTTACACGAAATTGGCAAATTGAAGATTTCAAATTCCTCGGTGAGCTAAAAAAAAAAAACTAGTTTCCGTGAGATTCCGGGAAAAAATAGGATTTCAAATTCCTCGGTGAGAAAATCTCAATCCCGGGATCCCGGGATTCAAAATAAATCAATCCTGAAATCCCGGGATTGGAAAAAGGCTTCGGGATCGGATACCCTAATTATGTGCAATTGTTAGTCAAATCTGCTTCTATCTTCTTCTAATCTGCAAGTACACGTTTTAACCTCTACTAAGCTTATTTATATACTGTATCATTGTGAACATTTTTTTAGGTTTATAATAAACTAACTTTTTTTAACTTTAACTGGTGCATCGATATAATTTATCGAGTCTTCAATTATAAATTATGAAAAGAAGATATTTTAGACCAATAACTAATTTAATATAAAGAAAACAAGTAAAAATATTATAAATTTTCTGTAGAAATTTGTTGTTATAAAAAAATTATAAATCTTTTATATAATAAAACTAACAAATTAAATTCAAGTATTAGGACTTATTGCGAATTTAACTTTCAAAACAAACGTGTTCTTCAAATAAAGCATACTTTTTTTTAATAAATTTTGTTGAAACTTTGCCTTTAAAATAGATTCTTTAGACAAAGCACGGATTTTTTATATTTTATTTTTGACTATGAAATACAATGAAGCCTTAGTTTACGGTATTATTATGTTTGTTTTATCAAAGTAAAGGTAAGAAATGACAATCTGCGCTCCGCAGGTGCTTCTACGATAACTTTAAAATTTATCTACGCACAAAGTTTACCTGCGCAAAAGTTGCCACTTAAAATAACGAAACAAACAACTTCAATAAAAACGGCATGTAGAAAGACCCACTTAAAACACGCTCTGGATTAACATTCCTAATAACCCCAAGCTTGATGACACCCATCGAATAAAATATATCGTTGTCATATTTTGAAATTAAAAAACTCAATTTGATTTCTTCTATAATTGCAAGAAGTCGTAAGATTTGAGAGATTTCAATCAACATTGAATCATAAATTTAAAATTAAAAGTTTTTTTTTGAGTAACAAAATGCATTAAGTTATTTGTTGATCTTTGATTTTTTCTCAGCTTGTTACACCTGCAATAAGCTAACAACTACACACATTTACACTTATCGAGTATAGTACTTTTTTATTAAATTTTACTTTTAAATTTAAGACACACAAAACCAATAAGTATTTTGAAACTTACAACTTAATTAATTCCAAATTATTTAATAAAGCAATAAATTAAAAAAAAAACACATTAAATGTCATTAACTTGGTTATCCTCATTATAGTATGAAAAAAATTGACAGTATTTAGTTTTCAACGAATTATATAATCAAATTTCTTGCAAAGTATTTATTCTTAATCGTTTGATTACATTTGTTTTTCAAATAAATAACTTACAAATATTACAAATAACCCATCACTATTTCTCCTCTCTCCAACAAGAAAGTTTGAGAAACAGAGTGACAAGCAGTTTCCGTAAAAAACTTGTATCGACTTTGACTTTAGGTATTAGGACTTCATATGCACTACTTGGGAGTAAATCGATTAAAAGGTTAAAAAGATTAAAAACAGTTTTTCAATGTGAACTAATAATTGATTACTCAAAAATCAACGCATCACAGAATAGTTTTGAAATTCTTTTTACTGATATTTTTAATAATATACAAATTGGACACTTGCCTAAACTTTTTCTGTAAGAGACATAACGACTTGATTAGTATAAAACAAGAACTTTATAAGAAGCGCCATAGACTTTGAATAGATTGTTACTTTATTAACAACACAGAAATGTAGCAAATAAACGAGAAATTTTAAATAATTTTGCTATATTAATTTGGCTTAATAAATGATGTATTATAATTTAATGAATGATTGTACCCTTACCATCGATTAATTATGAATGGTTATGCTTATTATATATTTCATAGTATAATACAGGAGAATATTGAAAGCACTTTTTACTGTTGATCAGCTTTTCAATGAACAACATAATACTAAATGCAGTTTAAAAATGAACGCGTAAATGGAGAGTGCATCCATTAGAGTGAATATTTAATGGTCTATACAAGAATTATTACCGTTAGTAGATAGAATTAAATAGTTCGTTTATCGACGCGATAAACCAATAAGCCAAGAGATTTAGAATTATCAGGAGCTTAATGTTTAAACGACTGTTTATTGGATTTTACCTTGGAATGAACATAGCATATTGACATTTAATTAAAAATGAATTAAGCATACTATTTTATCAAAATTTGTGATTATTATTCAATATTCAGATATAAACAATAGCATATTTGACAGAAATAATACGTATATAAAAAAGCAATAAGTGGTTTTTGTAAATGGCTTCAATCTTTTCGAATGACAATAAATTACCTTTACATTGTCTGGTTTAATTTATTTTTATACTCACAAACGAATGATTCTGCCTAACAGTTTTAGGGTGTTCATAGTCAATACTTGGTGGAAAGCCAGCATATTAATAAAAAAAACAATATTGAAAATGCTCGTAATGAGCGAAACCGGTCCTGACCTATTAAATAAAGTGAAATAAAGTACAAAGGAATATTGTGTTTTTATTAAGATTCTGCTTATTTTGACCGTAATTTCAATATAATTACTTGACATATTAGTATACATGCAATCATTCAAAATTTATTTGACAATATATTCTTATTTTTTTGGTAAAAGAAGTTGATTAGCAATAATTTACACTACAAGCTTAAGCAAAATCGATAAAAAATGTCGAGTTAGTACAAAAAGGGGGTTTTATGTTTATAAATATTATTATTGAATACTTTATTTCAGTACAGACATTAAATTAAACTCAGATATAAATTTTGTGTCCATCGTGCTGCGTATTAAGGGTTCTTTTTTCTAATTATTCATCGAATAAACCTCGACTAAATAAAGTCCTCCTCTTGGAAGATTTTGAGATTGAATGATGTTAATAATAAAAATTATACTTAAACTTGAAATATAATAGTTCGTATAAACACAAATATGTATTATAGGTTTCCTACTGATCCCAAACGTTGAAAATTAACGATAACGTATAGTATAAACTACACAACGAGCAAAATTTATGCTTGTGAAATAGATAATAATTCATTCATGCGAATATCAAATAAAGTTTGCCCAGTTGATAATAGCGTCCATTAATTAATGAATACTTTATTACGTGAAACATTAAATTGAACTTATTTATTTCTGTAAGTTGCTTGTTATTTCACTTACCTGCTTAAATTCTTTAAAATTAATCAATTATTCCATGTCTACTCTGTTTAAAATGTGTAGGTGACTCATATATTATTTTATCGATAGTAAAACGCAAAAGAAAAAAATATTTCATAATCATATACAAATTTCGAGAAGAAATAAAGTGATTATGTTTATAATTTAAGATTTCAACTGAAGGTGCTTGGTGGAATTTTAATATTAAACTTGAATCGTTCAAATTTAACAATATGTTTCAGAAAATGAAAATGTAAAGCAATCAATAAAGGCCAGACGTACAAGATATTTTTTTTTGTACCACATTTATATTTTTTCAAATATATTTAAAAAGTAAAAATTTTACGAACATCTTTTTGATCGTGGTAAAAACAATACTTGCTGATGCTTATTAAGTACTGTGGTAATCTTTATGTAGTGGTATGTTATTGCAATACATTTATAAAGAAAAATATGAGTTACATTTTAAAATGCTAAATTTATTAAAATAAAACAATAAATTAATTTTAGCAATCTCTGAAATTTATTCATAAAATTGATGTTTAAAAAAATGGTGGAAATTGATAATAATTACAAATTGTTCCACATCTTCAGCTAAGCTAACAAACAATGAGTTTTTGGTTAACAATCTATTTCATTTGGTTGAGTTTTATAAAAATGTTTTTGTTTATTTGAGCGCAACGAGCAGTGTAATTATAATTTATTTTATTCTTCTTCCAAATAAGAGTTTGCTTGTTAGGTTGAGTATGACATCCAAATTTAGGAGTGTTTTAAAAATAAATTTATACAATATAATCCTATAAAAACTACCAAAAACAAGTTGGAAAAATAAATTAATATTTTGTACATACATAGTAAAACATGCTTTGTCTTTTGTTAGAAGTTTTCCAATTATTTGTGAGGCGTATCTATTGAAACAGTCTTTTTACTTTTTGCTCAAGATGGTGATGTAGAATGAGTGGGGCCTATCAATTTCCAAGTCAAAATATTTCACTGTGATTAATTGGCAAAGTTTCTCAAGACTTCATTAAACTGTTGTCCGTCTTAACTTTAAGCTAAGCTATGTAATGAAATCTGTCTTAAAAAAGAGAACTTTTTCATTACTTACGAGTATTTACAAAATTTCAACACTTATTAAGCCTTTGTTGTTTGCTTTAAGTATTTATTTCTACTGCAATCGGAAGTTTTTGTACGATAAAGTCGTAAAAGTGGATTCATTACTTTTTTCTCATTTATTTAAAGTATTAATTAAGTAGTAAAAAAAATATACTTTAAATTGCAAAAATCTTTCTAGAGAAAAAATCTTTCTAATTCTAAATTACATTCCCAGCAAATTTCAAATATGGAGAAATACCATACAAGATAAATCGGTATTTTAATATATTTTGTAAAAAAATTGTGTATATTAATAAATCCTAGGTGGACCCATGATTAGAGAGTGGGCTCAATAGGTGTTACGAATGTGTAGAGAAAAGTATAGATAGAAATACATAATCGCCTTCAGTGGTCCAGTTGGAAAGCGCTTTGCCATAGTGATGAAACTGCTGTGAGCTCGATTCCGAATAAGATCAATCAATATCAATTATTTTTAAGTTTCTCTGGCATGGTCTTCTTATTTGAAAATATTTGGCATATTGATGATGTATTTATAAATATTTTTATGAAAGAAATTGTGTATAGCTTAACATTAAGCCATCCACCGGGCTGCATTGTTATTTTGACATTTTTTGTTTGTTAAATGTCAATAAAATGATGTTTGAAATAATGATAGGAGACAAAATAATACACACTCTAAGAAATTACGATGTATACTTTCATTGACAAAATTTAATAGTTTAATACATTTAAAATGTAATAAAGTAATTCTATTCGCTCATCACAATTTCATATACACAAATATTTATATTTACATTTGTTTTTAAAACTGGAGTTTATATAAACTATAAACGCGGCCATTGAATCTTTTGCTAGGGGGAATAAAATGTACAGACGAATATCGAAGCCAATCTAAGTAATCCGATGTCATTGAGGGAATCCAAAGGAATATTCAATTTTCGTTTGAACGTCTACATCCAGATTTGTGCAGATTCCTAACAAGAATTTTACTATTAGGCTCTAGTGATTTTGAAAGTGTATCAAATTCAAAAACTACTTTCGTCATTGATAAAATACATATTTTATATTATAGATAGTCTTACACGTTGTGTTGATACCAAATAATCAAAGTATTCAAACAAAAAGAGACAATTGTTATTCTTTTAACTGTCAAATAAACGGCGTTATATTTTTTTTTGCATGTTGAGTTAGAAAAAAAACGCTGTTCAAGAATTAAAAGATTATTAAAAAAGTAAATTAAGCTGGTTGTTATAATATAAAGCGTCAAATGGTTTGAGAAAAGTTGTACTTCCGTTCAAGTTGTATGATCAATGGATCGAACTAAATGACAGGGTAAAGTATAGCAATTTGTAAGACTCAAAGTCTCTTAACTTTTATTATAACTAGCCTACTGCGTGAAATAATTGCAATATCCTGCTCAAAGCAACGATGTTTATACAGAACACAGACTTAAGCTGGTAAGTTGATAAAATTGCATGGTGATGCGTAGCAGTTTTATCAAAACTGGTCCCAGGGTATATGAAATTGACGAGGCTTGATATGATAGGTTTTTTTTACACTTCCTGAATATATAGGCTATGATATAACGTTGATTATATTACAAATAATAATAATAATAACGTTGATAATATTTTAAGTCGGCAAATACATTAATTTAACTGTCGAATCATAGTTTAACTTTAAAGGTAATGTTTGATAATGTTTGTAGACATAAAAGTAAATTGTTAAAAGAAAAACACTGAGTACTTTATTAGTATTTAAATAACGAGAAGTTTTCATAATTAATACATTGATAACTGTTTCAATTGTCATATTTTATAGTGTACAAAATAATTTAAGGCGTTCGGAATTGTCAATTTGGTGTGAATAGTAATTTAAGATTGACTATTTTATTATTAATACACAAACTGAAATAGCGAACAAATCTATTTGGTATATTATTATCTGTGCTCAAAAATAACTCAAAGAAACATATACATCTAAATGTCTTCTTTTGTGTGTCGATAGTATCACCACTTTTCATATATCTGCCGGATGCACACTCTCGAGGAGATTGCTTATTTTTTCCGTCACAAATTGTGTCACAGACATAAACTCGAATAGTACGGGATTGGCAGGCACTAGAAGCAAATGGAAGCTTTGATAACGACCGAAATATTCAAAATCTTATCGCAAATAGATAACCGTAATAGGGAAAACTTCGCGTAGGCTCAGTTTTCTTTTGTATTGCCTGGGTAAACGTATATAATTTTCTTTATTTGATCTCTTTTATGATTGTGCCGTAGACTTTTGTGTGTGAGTGTGTCATTTGATTTTTGTGATATATGTATATCAAGTCACTTCTTTTAGATTAATGCAGTTGATATATAGTTAAAGAATAGCAATCAGAATCTTAGTTGTACTCACAAAAACGTTGAATATGTATGGCTAAAAATATATATATTCTCGTCTTACCAATCTGAACTGGGATCTGAAGATTTTTTTTGAATGACTTCTCTATTCTTTCCAAAAAACGTTTGCAATTTTATAATAAGTAAAAATATGTGGAGATATTTCATTAAAATTCTATATGAACAAGGTTAAACATACATTTATCATCAAAACAGCTGCAACTTTATGATACCGTAAAACATTATGTTAGTTATTATTTGTTATATTTATATACCTACAATTATTTGAATTATGAAATTATTTGTTGATTTAAATAGTTTATGTTATATTTGCACATGGGGTGTTCCACCCCTAGTTTGATAAAGAGAAAGGTAATCGCATGCGACAGATATTTTATATAGGTACCTCAAGTGACCCCACTAAATTTTCGTAGGTCCAAACTAATTCATATTCTTATCACGTAGAGTATACAAACAGAAGTGAATGCAGTTAAGGATGCAACCCTAGTCAACATTTTATATCACAACAAATAAAATTCAGTTTTTTTTACTCTTTCGACGATTGTTGGTCAATAACATTTATATACATATTTTTAATATAAATATACGTAATCTTAATAATTTTGGCCGTATAATTTATTTTTCATGGTCAGTATTGACCATTTCAATGAAAGGAATTTGTATAAAAAGTGTTTTTTTTCTTAAACATAAAGAACATCAAGAACATTGACTACATTTTTTTAAATCTATGTCCGCCACCAAGTGAAGCATACGGTTTCTTAATGGAGGTATTCAATATAAGTTATTGTACGAGAACTGCATGTTGCTCAGTTGCTAAGCCTCTCTCTTTTTTAAGAGTAAGGGATTTTAGTGAAGATATGGCTAGTACAGGACTAGTGGATGGCTGATCACACTCACTACACCTCGTTATTTTTAATATTGGAATGGTGGTGGAGGATTTTTCAGATATCACAAACAACCATGCCTTCGAACAGAAATCGATTAGTCGCTGAAAAAATGCTGTTCCTACTGGGATTGGAGCAAGTAATGAGGCTCGGCATGGAAGTTAACCACTTTGACCCCTGTGCCATGGAACCGACAAACTACATAGCTGAGGAATTAATAACTACCATTCACTTGCCATAATATCACATATTAGTGCTTTTAACTATAATTATTGCTTATTATTACCTAATTACTTTATTACTTATAATTATACTAATTTTATTTAATTAACCTTTATAATAACTATGTATTTTTAATTATTATTTATTATTGCCTATCAAATTGTTATAAATATGTATCTCAACTGTATCACTGAGGAGATATCATCTTCGGTGTGATGCAGAAAGGAAATAAAAAGTTTATCGAATAAAAAAAATATATATCACATGTTCGTTAATCTTTTACACATTTTCTTATACGATTTTTTTAATACTTTTTAGGTTGTGCTAGAATATACGCGCTTAGTGAAAAACAATTATAAAATTGCTAGTTAGTTGACACTACTGTGCAACAGGGCACTAAAAATATATATGGTGGTCACATATTATAATGATAAATTATGTACCTGGTAACCTCCCACCCACCTGTCGCCAGTTGGCGCTGTCTGCAGTGCCAAGCGTTCTCCCAACGAGCGCCGCACCAATTTGATTCATTACTTTTTTGATTAATTAATCACCCTCTAATGAATATTAAGTAAACGCTCATTTTTTATAGATGACCTTTATTGCCTACCATTTATTATCCTTTCGCCAATGTCATTTTAATTATTAGCTGTTACTGAAATTTATTTCCTATAAAATTATAATGAAAAATTCTTCTGTTAGTTGATACTAGGGCATCCAATCCCGGGATCCGGGATCCCGTTCAATTTTCTGATCCCGAAATTCCGGGATTGAGATGGCCGCGATCCCGGGATTTCGGGATTGAGAAATTTTTAGCAAATTCTCGAAATTTACACGAAATTGGCACATTGAAGATTTCAAATTCCTCGGTGAGCTAAAAAAAAAAAAAAACGAGTTTCTGTGAGATTCTGGGAAAAAGTATACCAAATCGGGGATTTCAAATTCCTCAGTGAGCTAAAAAAAAAAAACGAGTTTCTGTGAGATTGTGGGAAAAAGTATACCAAATCGGGGATTTCAAATTCCTCGGTGAGCTAAAAAAAAAAAAAAAAACGAGTTTCCGTGAGATTCCGGGAAAAAGTATAGCAAATTGAAGATTTCAAATTCCTCGGTAAGAAAATCTCAATCCCGGGATCCCGGGATTCAAAATAAATCAATCCCGAAATCCCGGGATTGGAAAAAGGCTTCGGGATTGGATACCCTAGTTGATACTGGCGTAGATACTTTTTTTCTAAAATAATAATTGTCAATGTCTGACATAAAATATATTTTGTCTTGTTCTTTTGGTATATAAACTGAATTCCGTCATAGAAAATATTCTGTTTTCAGCTGATGTTTTATATTATATTTTAAATAAAACTTAAACGGGTATATTGTTGTTAAACTATGTATTAGATAAAAAAAAATATATTATTTGCGCCCTCTAGAGGTGAAGTGGCCAACTAGTAAAGCGTTAAAACAAATTCTCGGAATTTTATATACAATCACGTCTTTACTTGATATTTTGGTGGAGTGCATATTTTTATTATACTGAGATAACACGACTGCGATGTGTATTAAACTAAAGTAACTTCACTTTTAGGGTGTTCACTGTCAATACTTGGTGGAAAGGCATTATATTAATAAAAACACAATAATCCTTTGTACTTTATTCCACTTTATTTAATATGTCAGGACCGGTTTCGCTCATTGCGAGCATTGTCAACTGATAAGAAATATAATTTAATAATGCTATTTATACAAAATTGAAAAGTTATACATTAGCATTTTATCACTTTGTCAAAAATTTCCCAAATTTTAATTATGTTTGTAATTACTTTCAATCGCATTCTGAATTTATGAATCTGGGATGACTTTTTAATTATATAATTTATTTATATGTTAGATGTGTTGAACATTTTAATTTTGTGTTATTTTAGAATCACTTTAATGTAATTGGCAATTTATTTTCAATGCCAACTGCCAACTTTTCAATTTTGTATAAATAGCATTGTTAAATTATATTTCTTATCAGTTGACAATGCTCGCAATGAGCGAAACCGGTCCTGACATATTAAATAAAGTGGAATGAAGTACAAAGGATTATTGTGTTTTTATTAATATAAAGTAACTTCACTTGTACGTGTAAAATATTGAAAGGCATCATACTTATTTCTTTCTAAATTACTACTTGGCTCACTTCACTTCTAATGGGTTCATATAATATAGAAATATGTTTATATCTGATTTACATGAATATTACTATATCCATATTAAATTAATTTTTGAAGGCACATGGTTGCTACTTATATGGGTATAAGGTATAAAAAAATATATTTGTTAAGAATATCCGCTCTCTGTTTGCAGCATATGGTCACCACACGGTTCTTTCAAGATGTCCTATCTCCTACGAGTCTCTTTTCTTCATCCCAAGTTATCATAGCGTCCCGTAGCTCTGCTGAGTACATTCTACAGATAGTCATTAGTGACCTTCCACGACATCAGGATCCATTTGATTGGTAGAAAAGACAAACAGGGTTCACGCTCTCTTAAGGCATCCATAGCACATGGGCAAGCCAGGTACTTCGTCGTTTTTTTATCATCATCTTAATGATTTATAGCTAAATAATTTATTATGACGTATCTACTCAAAAAATCTCTGTCTAATATAATTATAATCTATTTTTAAATTTACATATTATGATTTACAATTAGTATGAAAACTCATTGGTTTTTTTTTTATATAAACAGTTGATTTTGTAAATTCTTTTAAACTGTTATTATAAATTGTTTCAGATTTTGTTTAACCAGCGGACAAATAATTGAACAAAAAAACAGCATCCATGACACTAATGTACATTGTTTTTGACGAGTAAAGATTTAAATTCTGTCCTTTATCAACACTGCTCTTTTACAGAGAAAATTAAGTTTTGTTTTTGCGATACCAAAGCATTGGTGAGTATATGATAATTTGATTTGAAAAAGTTGTAAAAGTGTCGTTTTTTATTTAAATAGATTTATTTTTACGTAACAGGCTCCAGCTTACTAACTTTATTGTGTGAGTATTGAAGAAACGAAATTGCTCAAAATTTTTAGTTAGGAAGTTGAGTTGGCAAGCTTTCTATGCGAAATTCAAAGATTACCAGAGCAATTTATTTTTTTGTTCCAATACATTTGATTACAGCCCGAACCAGCGATGCATTGTAAATACGTGACTAGAATGCAAGATTATAAACCCACCAAACGTCTAAATCCTTCGACTTCCTCGAATCACGCTTCGGTGGTTTAAACATCTACACAGCGTTGTTGCCAAAAATAATTTGCTGTCATATTGACGCATTTTGTTAGGTATTTACAAAAGTAATCATGTACAATAATTATAAATAAAAAACACTACATTAAATTCCACAATAAATTATGTTTGTTGGGTTACTATTACGGCATCGTTTGCATAGTTCACTTATATAAAAAAACCTCATAAGACTCCATTTATCTTCTTTTCGTTTTTGTCATAAATATACACATATATTTATTAACCTTTGTCTCTTCCCAATGTGGAACAAATGGCTTTTCTGATAGTAAAAGTATCTCAACAGAAAATTCTTTTTACTCAGTTACTTTGCAGAAAAATGTAAGGATAAATGGATAGAGCTTTTTATTAGATAATCGCTCTCGCTACGTTATATTAATTTTAGGATTGGAAAAGTAGGAAAAAATGTTTTATACGTCAAAAACACGCATACTTTCAAATATAAATCGAAAGATTGATTTTTTTAAAATGTATCATATTAGGACTCAAGCCCGCGAGATCCGTCATGGAAGTCAACGACGCTTCGCCACAATAAAATTTCAATCTACTCGTACATACATAATAAAACAAAATGTTCCTGTACGACTCTTAAAAAGTCTCCTTTGAATGAAAAACACGTGGAATCATAATGGAGTGTGATTAATGTCGCTTTTTTTAAAGAAAATAAGCTTATAAAGATAGAGTTGGGATGGTAGGGATAAATTTTTTTACTGCAGCCAAATTTAAGGATTATGCGTAATAGGAACTGTTAGCAGTAAATACGTCTAAAGTCTAAACCATGAAGATAAATACAATAATATTGTTATGGATATATTATTACTAAAACACTTCAATGTTGTTTCAACTTTATTCCATATATATAATTTACACTTTATAAATAAAACACTTAATCTTATTAATCAAAATAATATCGATGTGAGTATCGAGGAGTTTCTACTTGGCGTTCGACCTTTCGATTTGAACACTCTATTGTAACTAGCGAGAAAGGAAAAGGATATCGGTTTAGTTGAAAAGTTTATTGTAACAAGTTGTCATAGATAATTTAACATAGCACTCTATGCTATAATGTTGTGTATACATAACAATATCAATTAAAAAATGAATTTATGGTAAGTGTTTGTACGGAAATTTGAGCATGTGGACATTGAAATTTCATCAAAAGATGCTCAAAGTAGTTGACCACTCGGCTGTAGGGGTTTTTAACTAATAAGACATTATTTATACACTTGAAGTGTACTTACCTAAAAACCATTATTAAAGATTTATTCACGTGCCCCACATTATAATACTACTATGTACCTACCATCTTTTGTGATTTTTTTCAAAAGAAATAACACAAATCTAATTTTCTCAACCTGAGAAAGTACGTTAAGCAGAATTTCTACGATTCTAAATTGCGATTTTTTCGCTCGGAGGCCGTTGAGGTGGCTTAGTCGTCACAATTCTTTGGATTCTCTAATAGACCGAAATAATTTCCGTAGGGGAGAATTTTTGCCCACGCTGAGCTTTTCAAAGCGCCTTTGCGCGGCTGTATTCTGCAAAAGACAGTGTGCAGTGCTTTTTCAATCTATATTTATATATGTGAATATAAATGAAATCAATCTTAGCTCTCGTAAGTCGAGTGAAATTGTACAGAATAACCGTACAATACATGAATATTTGTTTTTTTCTTTATTTTGTGGATGCAAAACATGCATTTTAATACGTCTGGATAAACTTCTGACCAAAAATGTGTTATAAGTTATTTTTACACTTAATAACATTTTATGATTAAATTTAATATGAAATAAAAGAATAGTAATACAAATAATTAAACATTGGTAAAATTTATTAAATATTGCTGAGAAAATATATATGTTTCTTCATTCATTTGTTTATTTCTGATCATGTGAAAATTGATACATACTCTAATGATAAATACTCTCCGCTACATATTTGTTGAAAATATTGATAACTTTTTTCTTGTAAAAAATGACAAGTGTTGCATGGCAGAATTTTTTGTCAGAGCTTTCACGCTACCCGCAGTCAGAGTGAGCTTTTCATCCAAAAGCCCTACGAAATCTTAAAGCTTAGAGTTGCGTACACGTGACACGGCGTCGCAAGAAGTTTTGGCCGCTGTCACGCAGCCCGTTGACAAGGGTCCGTGAAACAATACTAAAGGTCCCGCAACGCGACGTAACGAGGGCCTGTCTTAATGACCGTAGACTTTCGCGATAAGCCGCGTCACACTGAACTCCGGATGCCCAGGTCGATCACGACAAAAGCTTATGTTAAGGGTTTTAGATACCTATCGCTTTTGAGTGATATGCAATTTGAAAGTTCTCGGCCATCTTACTTGCAAGTTACAAAATGACTTGTATGAAGTACCTTGCTTCTCTGCGATATATCGAATTCATGAATACAACTTGATGACACATTTCATTAACGGCAATCGAAAAAATTTAAGGCTGCAAACTGAAATCAATCTTTTTTTGATATTATTCAACAAATATAATAGCTTATTTGACATTACGAAATCTTCAGAAATAATGCTTAACAGTTATAAACAGTATCACATAGTTCTTGTGAAACTAAAAACATGACTATATTCTATCGACTATGACTATAATGAAATTTATAAAATTCAATCAAAAGCCTTAAAATAATTGTATACATTTTTTCTAGATTTGAATCGAAAAATATTTTTTTTTTTCAGATTCCATGTTCTTTTTTTGTAAAAGTTAAAATATGCTATTTTGATGGACGATTCGTAATTATTTGACTTGTGTAAAAAACACCCGTTTAACTGTATGGAGATGTATTATCAGAATATAAATGTCAAAAGCGTTTTTTCTGACCGTTATTCAATTCTTACTAACTGTGTAAAATTATCAATTATTAAAAAAGTCTTACTATCCAGTAAGTTACAAGCAAATAATTCAATTTATGAAAAATTTGCTACTTTTCCTATATAACTAACAGTCCAGTGCTATGAGTTTGCCAGAAAACAAAAAACATATATTATTGAAAAATATTTGTTGAAGAACTTGTTGGTAACGTGTAGGCTTGCATTTTAAAATTTTAAATTGCATTTTTTGTATCTTTCCTATTTCCGCACGCAAAACAAATACATAAAATCTCACTTCTACTTTTCCATGTATAATGTCAGTTTTAGATTCAACATAAACAAATATAAATAAATATTAAAAGATATCGTAATTAGCTTTAAAAAAAAATTATACGTGTCAGAGCGGAACATACGTTACACAACCAACGGAATAAAAATTATAAATCAAAGTGTATGATTATTACATGTTATTACAAATTATTACATGTTTTTCTTGTAACATGGATCCATCATGTAAATTATACTAACAAAATCATTTTTAAATAGTTTCAATCTTTGATCTTGTAACTGCTTCTTTTGCCTCAGTCACACATTTGACGTATACTGAAAAGGAAACAAATATGTTGTTTGGTTTGGTTAGTTTTTTTATAATAATTTTAATGATGTGTCCATATAAAATTTAAATGAAACTCAATTATGTTTTATAGTTACGCCTGGTAAAATTTTATGTAATTTAAATAATGTGTTCATATAACAGGAAAATATCTTATTATATGGGAATAGGGAATCCAATCCCGGGATCCGGGATTTCGTACAGTTTTAGATACATTTCAATCCGGGATTAGAAGGCATGATCCCAAATCTTTCGGGATTGTGTTTTAAAACAGAAACGTGTTGATTTTCAAGTCGTCAGTTCAAGCATATGCAATAAACGATGCCCAATTTTATTATTAAGACTTTATCTTTGCGATAAGAGAGAGTCGCAGCCGAAAAGGTAACTTGATGCCAATCATATTAAATTTCTCCAGTGTATTTTACACACGTTTACTGTATTTGAATGCATTTATCGACAATATTTATTGTTTGTTATTATTTAGCTTCACATTTCAATATTTTTCAAGTTTATTTTTCGCTTTGTTCTCTACATCAATGAATGTTAACAGATATCAATGACAGTGTTGGTTTTACATAATGTATTGTTCATAAACATTAATTTTGTACCGTAAACCGAAACCTTTGACTAAATGGCGAAACAATCGATGCTCTGGGAATATTTAAATTACTTATATTTACTCCAATAAAATTATTAATAATGTATGTATATAGACGAAAATTTTAGAAATTTTCATTCTTGCAGTCTGAAGTAGGTAATTGCCTTTTTTAGCTATCTAAATTAATCATTTTAACCCTCCAAGGATGAGCGTCACCATATGGTCACACAAAACACCGTTGTCTATTGATCCCACTATTCATACTTTTTCTACCTGAATATCGTTGCTATTGCTCATATTTGGTTAAGAAGGGTACGGACTACAGTTAATCATCAGCCGTGGGGACAGGAACGGCCTCCAAAAGCACATGTGATTTTTTGAATTTCCGTTTTTTTTAATTTACTTTTTGAAACTGTTAGTTATTTTTTTATAAAAACATCAAATTATTTACAGTTATTTTGCTAATATATTTGTATTGAAATTATGTTGATTTAAAGATGTCAAATTGTAAATATTTAAAAAAAAATCACGTTTAGCTATATTTCAACCCCGAATGTTCGCGAGCCCACACGGTCACTTTTGTCCGTACTCAATATTACACGGTAATAAAAAGATGAGCATGACCAAATAATCATGCGGAGTTTCTATACAACGACTTTGTGTTTTTTTTTTTTTAAATTTTGGATAGGAATAAAAGTTATCCGTGACTTTAATATGGCTTAGAAAATATTTTTTTTATCGGAAAAAAGCTCTCGTCTCTGGAGGGGTTATATTTCGTATTTTTACATAATGTATGCATATTTAGTTAGTTTAATAATTATTTCGCATATTTTTTTACGAGTAATTAAAAAATAAACTTATTCACCTCTACATCGCGAATAACTGAGATTAAGAGAGCTTTTTGGTAACGTATCGGCAGCTTACAGCTGGTTATTTAATATTAAATTATTTTTCACCATCAATTTTTATTTCTTAAAAAAATTTACTCATCCCGGGATCGAAAAATTCTAATTCCGAAATCCCGGGATCAACATTTTGGCTCGGGATTGGATTTCCTAAATGGGAAGTACTTTGTGTTGCTGAAATTTGTTTTTTTTTAGAATACGATAGTTGGTGTGTCTAACAGTTTAAAAAATTCTACTCTATCTTACGATAAGTCAACAATATTAAATATTAACAAATATGCTGCTGGTTATAGTTATTTATATCAAGATGTATATTATTTGCATTTTTTTGAACATTTTTAATATTTAACAAAATATAAGATATTATTTTTTTATTACAATAACATCAACCACAAAGCTAATAGATAAACTCTTGAAAAATTGAAGAAACGTGAACTTTTAAATTTTAATATCAAACAATATTTCAAACATGCCAAATATTAGAGGTAAAAAATAATTTCGCGTAGAATTTTGTGAAAAATTCTACTAAAGATTACAAATTTTCAAAGAAAAAATGTTAACAGGAAACTTGAGACCGCAGATGTTAAAGGACATCATTAAATTTTTAATATCCGAGCATAATTTAAAAATACACACACAAGATACGCGCCGCACAAAAAAAAGGTAGCCAATTTTTTCGCAAAGGTAAAAAATATTAGTTACATGAAAATATATTATATTCTTATTTTCCCTCTCGGCTTACATTGAAATTTTATGAATATGAAAATAATTTAAATCTTCAATTTCCATTTTTGGGAAATATATTCCATTGTATTCGGCTATACAATATTCATAAACAAAATGAGGATTCTATTCTAATAGGTCAAATAATATATATTTCTTAAATAAAAATATTTTATATAAATTTTCAACAATTCATTTTTTATGACATTGGAGTCGGTAGATATTACTGTACGGTTGTATAAGTTTGGGTTTTAAGATGTTAGAGTTAAATAAACCTATCAATTACTTGTTTTAGTATAGTGTAATTTTTCGTTGATGTTTCTAAACACTAAATTTCAGCGATTTTTTAAATTGATTATTACTCCTGGAATTCTTAGTTTTGAGAAGTACTAAAAACAAAACTGTATGACTTCTTAATGGAGGTAATCTAAACAGTTTTTTTATATATACTGAAACTGTTCGTAACTAAGTTGCTTCAACATTTTTTTTGATAGAAAATATAAGACTAAAAGAAGACTAGTGGTTAGTTAATTTCTATCATTACTCTTCACTATTTTGAGATTGGAAATAAAGGAGAGAATTTTTAGACAAGAAAATGAAAAAAAATACTATAGGGTAACGAAAATATGATTATCTTATTCACTTACCACAAATGAACAAAAAAAAAACTTGCGCATATTCTATACATCAAAAGCCCTTAAGTATTGTCCAATTCTAACTGTTGTGAAGATTTGAGGTTAAAGTGATTTAAAATATTAGCAAATTTGATTGTAATAATGCTAATCCTACCGTATTCATGAGAGAACTATCCTTTAAGAGGATGAGAGCTTAAAAGTTTTGTTTGCTTGATGACCATCTCAGGTAATTTTCATATTACGTGATTCATCTCTATAAGAATTTAAACTAAATTCAATTTGGTACATGTTTTGTCATTCAAATAAAAAAAAAATGTTTATATCGGAGTGATAGGGACTGGCATATTTTATTCACTTGAGGAATAATCGCATCTCTGCAAAGTTTTTCTTGTTCAGTGTTCATCTCAGGGCAGTCATTTAACTTGATTAATAATATCATGCATGAATTTGCTGTTGGTTGAATTGGATGAACGTATCAAATTCGTAGCAAAAAACTCAAACAAACGTTGAGTGACAGCGGCTAACTCTTGTAAATCGTCATCCACAATTTCCGCTTATCCCCTCCCACTAGGGTAAAAGTTATTCATCTGAGCTGATCGCTAATTGCAGGGTGGTGTGATGTTCATCATCAACGAGCATTCAATGCCAACATTTGAAATTATTCTAATTAACGGTCCGTCTGCAGGCCGCTTAGGACAATTTCCTCTCTTCAAATAGCTGGAGAAGACCGTTGGGCTATAAAGGCTGAGTAAGGGGGAAGCGGATGACGAGAAGGTAAGCAAATGGCGTACTATTTATATTTAAAAAATACAATATAAGCTTTTGATCATTGTGTAATAAATACATCAAAAACATTCTTAAATGTCTTTTAAAAACTAAGTTATTAAATTAAATCTACAATAGAATATTAATCAAGCCCAGCATAAAATAAAAAGCATACTAAAATTAATTTTATTTACATACATATTAGGCAGAGGTGAATATTTTTTCAAATATATCGCATTTATTTCTTTATAAAAACTCATAAATATTTGTGGCAAAAGACTTTAAAGAACTGCTGGAATGCTCTATGGCAGGTTTGGAAAACCTGCGGTCTTTTGGCTACTCTGGTGCGGCCTTCTAGTCAATTCTGTAACTCAGAAAATTTTTGTAAATTCGTCAATTCCTGAGATTTTGGATTTGAAAATTCCTGGAAAAGGTGCCACGCTACTAATTTGGGTGAATCCGTAAATTCTTGGGATTTTCGATGTCAAAATTCTTGGAAGACTGGCCTTTAGGAATTAGCATACAATTCTTTCCGGCCAAAGATTCTCTAGTCAATGTTTATTGCGGCCTTATGTCGAATCAGAAAAATGAATGCGGCCTTTTGAGAAGAAAAATCCCCTGCTTTATGGGAAGTCTAGGGGAACTAGAAAATCGCTTGTCTGTTTTAAAACTGCATGATTTTTGTCTCCGTGGAAAATTGTTAATGACTATCGATGCAAAGACTTAGCAAGGAAGCAAACAGTATGTAGCAAATATATTTATAATATTATAAAAACACATAAAATATGCCAAAGGCTCTACACAGTTTAAATAAGTTAGGCAGTTTTAGTTTTCTTTTCGTTAACAACTAACCAAACAAAATATGCTATACATATAATTAATTAGCAATCTGCTAGAATGTTGCAGTTTTTTGTTGTTGTCGTTGTAAATATGAAGTTCTTATATATTTGAATTATAGTTTGAAATTTAATAATACATCCGCTACTGCCCGGCTCTGTGGGTACGATTTCGGCACAGTGGCAGAGAGGCAATTGTACAAATGACCGATCCTCCTCTAATTCGTTGGACGAGCGGGTGCATATTTATCGGCCTGGTAAACCGATGACGGGTAAGTTATTTGACAACTCAGCGAAGTCGAAGTTTGTACTTGAAGCGCAATCGAGATTTCGAAGATAATCTTGTAAGGCTACACATATCGCGAGCTGAGTACTACAAACTTCAAGTGTCGACTTTTGGCCAAACTAAAGTAATAATGAGGCAGTCTAAGCGTATCAATATCTACATGCTGTATTAATATGAAGTCGAAATATTGCTTACATTTTCAATACGCCGTAGTTTTATGTGCGCGTCGCAAGATATCTGCGGTTTCAACTTGATCGCCTGAACAAAACTGTCGTTAGTGACAAAACTTGTGTAAATGTACATAGGTTTAATAATATCTTTTTTATTTTGATAATTTTATTCCTTGTTTTTTTCAATTATCTGATTTTGATCAATTATTTTTATTCTTCAGCACAAAGGTGCTATTTTTTTACCATTATGATGTTTTGTATTCTTGCAGTGTGGTATTAATACATTTTACAAAATTAACTTAGTACTCAATGATATCAAACACATATTACGAAAAAAAAAACTACTTTTCCTATTTATTCATTTTTTAAATATATTTTCTCCAATAATAATGATCACATTAGATATCTTTCATAGAATTAGTTTTATTTTAATATACAAAGCGTGAGTCTGTTTTTTTGAATCACCTGTGCTTTCTTACAAATGTCAGTTAGAACCTTGTAGCACTGGCGGTTTGTTTGAATTTCAGGTGGACAAGGTTCTAATTGATGTTAAGGTATTTCTAGTTAACTATGAAGGACTATTTTTAGCAATATTTTTTTAACAATTATATCATGCCAGTACTATCATTGATCATACGATCAAAAAGAAACTTGGAAACATTTACAATTTTCAAAATACAAGCATTCAAAATTTCAAATGCCCATATCTTTTTTGGTGCAGCTGTTCACATAGAACCTTGTGGTACTCGGCTCGCGATATATTATATACTATTTAAAAATTAAAGTTTCTATTTCACTCCAAGTTCTTTCAAATTTTGAATACTTAGATGTAACATAAATTAATGTTAGAAACTACGACAGCATCCGGAACCATGATCAAATGAAAATGGCTATTTTTTTTACTACTTACTGCCGCCTGTGTGGTCGAGTGGTCAACGTCGTTGGCTTCAGCCACGGAGGTCCTGGGTTCAAATTCCAGTACGGACAGTTTTTTAAATTGATTTTTCAATCGATTTATGAATTTTTGTTCGATAGCATGGATGTATGTGATGTCTTAAATTCCCCCCTCCCACCAATCCTATCCTATGAACGGGGCGTATCGAGAGCGATTAGCTAACCACTAGTTCTGTCCTAGCGCTATCCTTATATTCCTAGGTTGAGCAACTGAGTAACAAGCAGTTCTCGTAGAAACACTTCTGTTGAGATAAACTCCATATGCTCCATATTGGGAGCGGACATGGTAAAAAAAAGCTTTTACCAGCTGCTTGGTCGAGTGGTCAACGTTGTTAGACCAAGTACAGTTTTTATAAATTGATGTATGAATTTTTGTCTGAAGACAAGGACTAATATGGGGCTATTATTTGCAAACTCGACCTAATCCAAAATGGTTGAAAAATAAAACTTTAAAATAAAAATGTAAATTCATTTTGTAAAAGAATATACATTTTAAAAGTATTTTTAGTGTTGAATATCATTGAAATGATATTTTTTATTTTATCAACCAGTTTGGGGACTGCTTTTAAAAAAAGTTTTAAAAATCATTTGTATATATTAAATTAAATTCATGGTTCATGTTTTACCAATTTTGGAATGATTCGGGCTTACAATTAATAGCCTCATATGATGTTTTAAATTCCCTTCCACCTTTCTTATTTTCCAATTGAGCGTAGCGAGAGCGATTAGCTAACAACTAATCAAACCTTAGTCATATCTTTCTATTCTCAATCTCTCTGAAAAAGAGAGGTTAAGCGAATGAATAACAAGCAGTTCTCGTAGAAGCACTTCTGTTGAGATAAACTAGATTAAGAGTAAATATGATCTACATTGAGAACGAACATAGTTAAATAAACCACATTTGATTTCCATATACTCTACTACATCCTAATACTAATTAGGCATAGTTTGCGATCTCTAAAATAAATACATCTATGTTTAAAAATTGTTTAATTTTTTCATCCAAGGATATTAAACACCCACCAGACAACTTTGAATCTAATTCTTTAACACTAAAAACGCAATTATTAAACTTTTTATAATTATTCGTGGGAAGTTTTCAGTGCTCCGTCCAAAATCGCGTGTGGCCAACGTGTCTCATCAACGAAGAAACAAGACATCACAATATTTTTGGGCCAATCTCAAAATCTGTTTATAAATCACTCAGCGCCTGCAGGTCGAAAATAAACTTCTCAAACAAGTAGGAAGCTTGTCTGACGTCAATTCATTCATCATTTGCAAATTAAACGAAGCGAGACGCCTCTACTTCCTTAATATATTATGCGGCACATAATAGTGTTATTAAAAATAGTGTTTAGACACATCTCATATAAAAATATATCCTTTGTAGGTCATTTTTATTTTATTTTAGTATCCAAGGTAAGGTATTGTATCTGATGTTTCGGTTGCATGGCAGTCACTAATTTCTCGTTTAAAAGACAAAATAAGCCCAAAAAAAAATCTCGACAACATCAATAAAACTTCAAGTGAGTCATATATTTATTTAAAAACATTTCAGGATAACATATTAAAATACACAAGATGTATAATATATAATATAATCCTGCCTGCCTCTTCTTTCGACCGGTGGGATTCCATCGTCCGTTGGGTACTATCCATAGGATGTACTCGGTGGAACTTAGGGATGTTGGCATGTCATGGGAGGAAGCAAAGCAATTGGCGGGAGACAGGAAGAAGAAGAAGTATAATATCAAAAATACTGATCATTCATTACAATTTTTTTACATATTAACATACTTTTTAATTGATTATTATTATTTTTAGGAAAATTCGAATACGAACACAATTAGGGAGTTATTAGCAGAGTTATAAGTTTATTCGTGCTTAAATAATGCCAAAAATGTCATAAGGAAAATTACTTAAAGATTTGTTTGCATGCACTGTAGTGGGAATTTTCATAAAAAAAAATATTTATTATACATCTCCGTTGGAGCAACAATGAACATTTTACTGCTTCACTGACTCTAACATTTACAAATGATTCGACCCTGACTCCAATTATCATAAGTGCTAAATTGTATATTTAGCCGTTGCTGTTTTTTATTAAATATACACTCAAAATGAATATATTTTTGTTTGTTAATTTAATTTTTAAGAAAAAGTTGAAGTAGCCTATTTTTGACACTGGCCCTATTCAAATCATCAGAACTTCTACTTCGACATGACAGACATTAATTTCTTACTAAAAAGATATATTAGTAAAACTTTATTTTAACAATGAACTTATAAATCCAATTTATGCTTAAAATATTTAAAACAAGTCATAGGTAGATCATGAAAAATGCTCCACTATGTGATTGCGTTAGTGTTAACGCTTGCTAAGTAATGATTTGTATTTAATTGACTTACTCGCATCAATACATTTTTACAAACGTAAAATAAGACACATAAAAGATGTGTCTTTCTATCTTCAATTTCAAAAATCTATTGTATTATTATGTTTGGGATTAGACACGCTGTCGTCCAAGTTAATCAGTAAGGCCTAGATTTTACTGTCGATTTTTGTAATTATATATATTTCAAAAGCTGTGTTGACCGAATATAAATTAGACTGATTTTTAAAAATTCTACGTCCTCGTATCATTTTATCAAGCCCACCTCTGATTCGAGGTGTGACAGTAGCATTATGCTCCGAAATAAACGGGCAATATCCTAGTCGGTCAGCGAGCCAAACTTTTTTTAGACACGCTTAAAATAATTAATGGAGCCGGTCACAGCTGTCCGAGCAGGTTGCTTTATGCAATAATATCCGCACACACACCAGCAGAGAGGATATTCCCACAGTAAATGGAGGATGACTTGCTGTGCCCGCAAACACACTTGGCACATATAAAATAAACATTGATTTAATCGCTGTGTGACCATGATATTCTTGAAGAAATTTGTCGGGTTTTTTTTTTAAATTCGTGTGCATATTTTTTACAGTAGTACTGTTAGATATTGTAAAACACTCAGCTGTCAATACATCAGAAAAATACTTGTAATCATAGTCGATATCATTTTATTTAATATCTTGTAAGTCACGCCAATTAAACAAGTCGTGCCAATCAAACGAGAAGAGCTTTTTAAGGAAATAAAAATATTCAAAAGATAAAGTTGATCATTTGTACTATTTCCACTTTTATTTAATAAGATAAGGAGCGGGCCCGCTTATGAAGAGCATTATCAACTGATGATATTGCTCGTCATGAGCGATGCCGGTGCTGATCTTATTAAACAAAGTGGAAGTGGTAACAAATTAGTATATCGAGCAAGTATTTGAAAAGTCTACTTTAAAATGATGTAAATAGACCACGTTTACTTAAAATATGTCAATACCTTTGAAACACGTTAAAACCTTTCCCAAGGATAATCACCAATTAGTATACTAGCTCAACACTTTGAAAGAAGAAACAAATCATGTCTACGATTCTTCAGATAAATTGACTTAGTGTAAAGTTTTAAATTCTCAAAAATGGTAAAATTCTAATTATGAAATCGTTTAATTCAAAAAACTTGATAAGGTGCATTAATCTCTTCTCGAAATAACTTCTTTTTTTATTGTGTGGATTTTTCCCTAAGTTATTTTATTTTTTAAATATTTATTTTGCAATCAATTTGACAGTACATCTTTATTTTAAAATATTAGTGTCTTGTTTGTTTTTATGTAAAAAAACAAAAAAAGTAATCATTAGTGATTGTATTTTTATAGATTTCATATAATAAGAATACACAAAACAATTATTTTTTACAATTGTAGAAGATTTGATACAGGGACTCAGTAATAAACAAAAACATTCACATTTATATTCGCCTCAGGGAAAAGTTCATTTCGTAGCCTAGTATTTTACATAGACATAAGTCAAACAAAATAAAAATAAGAAATTGTTTCTAGTATTTTTACGGTTATGTGAAGGCCATATCTGTGATAATATGGGAAATAGTAAAGTAAGTTCGTTAATAATAAAACAATGCAATGAACTTTATTCGTACAAATCTTATTTTTTTTTTTAAATAATTATGAATCTTCAAATTACCTCTTTTAAATTACATCGTTTTTTAATGTGCTTTGGTTCATGTGTACTATTTTTAGATTTACGTCAATAATAACTATCATTAAATTTCAACATAACACAGAATAGTTTTTACGACCCGCTTAATATGAAAATGATTCTCGGAGAAGTGAAACAGGTGTCGTTACCAGTAATTTAACAAAAAGATGGTTGAAATTTTGTTGTATTTAAATTTAAAAATGTTTCAGATGGGATCCATGACTAGTACGTTGCAACTGGGTGCTTCAATAACATTGTTATCAATACCGGTAAGATCGTCCAACAAGAGATACAATTGACAGATTATATCGTTGGTAAACTAGGATTTTAAAAAAATATGTCAATTACAAGTAATGAATTACGTATTTTATATAAATTATAAAAAATTAAGGAATATGTTTTTTACACCTGTAATAAATATGAAATATCGAAATATCAGCAATTATTAATTCCCTAAGCACTACAATCCATACATACCAATTGGCTGTAATAGTTATATTTTCGCCATATTTATATATATTTGTATTAATATTGGCAGAATAAAATATTGAGTCTGGCTCGACTTATCCGAAATTTCAATTACATTTTTAAAAAAATCACAGTTATTTCACATGCTTTGTCTTTGTTCCTCTATTTATTTTATTATTTTATCAATAAATTTGAAAAGTAATAAAATGTTTTCACAAAATAATATTTTTAGAACTACTTGAACTAAACTCTGCTATCATTTCACTTTTTCGTCGGACACGTCATACAATAATATGAAGGTATTATGAATCTTTAAAAATAATTATTAAAAATCATATACTGCCAACAGATTTATTTACGTTATAATTGCAGCTAGAATTATTTTTCTGCCAAACGAAATAATCTTATTTTTGTGTTATTCACGAATAATTTTAAATGTTTTTTTATAAAAGTATCTCTACGTGGAAACCTAATATAAAACGTTTTCTCACATGATCTTGCAGCGTGTTAAATTAATATTAATACGTACGTTATTCATTTTCAAGTTGATCTATCAAGCTAATTATATGTCAAGATAAGACATCAAGCTTTTTTCTCATATACAAAGTTAGGAAAATAAAAACTGACAGCGAAACTTTGCCAAGACTTTTTAAGTAAGTGCCAAAACAAAAAGATTGGAAGAGGAAACAGTTTTATTAAGTGCTTACTAAAAAATGTCATATGGTATATTTCGGAGGTTTTTCAATATATTTCAAAACAAAGATCAAAAATGTATAGGTGAGAAAAAGTATTTTAAATATATCGTTGATTTGTTTGCTTTGCTTAAATTTTATCAATATTATAAAGTTATTATTTTTAAGAACTGTGTTGTAACTAGAAAAATTGTCTATGATAGCGTTAAAACAAATGTTGGATGATGTGCATTCATGTTGTAACATAACCGTTTTGTTTTCCCAAAATTATAACTATCTTAACATTAATAGCCGATAAAATAATCACTTTTCACAAATGTGTCCGTACTGATGTCCACTTCGCCCAATGATAGCGCTTTATTTTGAACATATTTTGAACACCACATTTTTCGGCCAATTGGAATGGACGTCTTTTTATATTCAAAATTCAAATTTCCTGGCTTAGAACTAAAGCATCGTAATAATATTGAGAGAACTTTATTTGAAAATTTGCATGGCTACGAAGTTTTTTAAATAATCAGATGAACTGATTCGATTTTTTGAAGCTATAATTATAGGGCTAGGAGCTGATTTGACAGATTTTGTTCAGTGTCATCTTTCTATATATTAATAGTCGATAATGTCCGTTATGATTGGATGATTGTCACCGATTTCCCCTCCCCCTGCCCCTCCTCCTCCTCATCCACCAGCCCATCTGTCACCATTTTTTTTATTCATACTAGAAGTATTTTTTCATTACGCTGAAGAAGCACATAGTTTTAAATGTGAAAAAACGCTAAACTTTATTTCACATTTTTTTTCTGCCGCGGTCCGGATTCGAAACGTGGAACTTTGCAATATGAACGAAACGTCTTACCGCTAAGGTAAAGGGCAAACTTTCAGATGCGACCAAATTAGATTATATATATTAAGCATTCGAAAAAAGAACTATTTCAAACATGACTTTGATTGTTTGTTTGTAGTGAAAATTCAAAAATAGAATATGTCAAATACTTAGTGTGGCCAATTCAAAAAAAATGATTCCGAGATATTTTTCTTTTTCTTCGAAATATATTTGTTTGCACACTTGAAACCTTTGCAGGGCTGTCGATATATGCGCCGAGATCGATTTATGGTATGAAAAATGATTATTAGCAAACTTGAACATTATTCCAAGAGTTCAATAATTTACGAAATTTCTGCTACTACGAAAAATGGTTGTTAGCAAACTTAAACATTATTCCAAAATATAATAATTTACGACATTTCTGCTATTACGAAAAATGATTGTTAGCAAACTTAAACATTGTTCCAAAAATTCAATAATTTACGAAATTTCTGCAACTACGAAAAATGGTTGTAAGCAAACTTAAACATTATTCCAAAATATAATAATTTACGAAATTTCTGCTACTACGAAAAATGGTTGTTAGCAAACTTGAACATTATTCCAAAGATTTAATAATTTACGCAATTTCTGCTACTACGAAAAATGGTTGTTAGCAAACTTAAACATCATTCCAAAATATAATGATTTACGACATTTTTGCTACTACGAAAAATGGTTAGCAAACTTAAACATTATTCCAAAAATTAAATAATTTACGAAATTTCTGCTACTACGAAAAATGGTTGTTAGCAAACTTAAACATTATTCCAAAAATTCAATAATTTACGAAATTTCTGCTACTACGAAAAATAGTTGTTAGCACACTTAAACATTATTCCAAAATATAATAATTTACGATATTTCTGCTACTACGAAAAATGGTTGTTAGCAAACTTAAACATTATTCTTAAATATTATTATTATAATGCAACAAAAATCTCACGTTGCTGGGCAACGGGCTTACAGCTAGTATATCTAAATACGAAAGTGATTTTTTTCTTAAAAACTTAATATTGTAAAATTATTACGTAGAATTTAATGAAAATAGTTAAATGCTTACAATATAAGAAGAATTTCAATTAAAACAGTAATACTGTTTATTTTTCAATACAATTTATGTGTATAAAACTATTTCAACCTAACTAAAATTATAAAATATGTTCAAATATAATTTATAAAACGTACACGATTTACTGATATTTTTATTTATACTAAAAATTATACATAATGTAATTTTTAAGTGAACGATTTACTCTTTTGGAAATTCAGTTATAATAATAACATTAGTTTTCACAAATCTAATAACAACCAGTGTATATGACGTAAGATGTTATTAATATGTTCAATATCTTAACATGGGTCAAATTTTTAGAATATAATTATTGTATATTTTATGCGGCTTTTTGACTTGATCAAAATTTTCACTTTGCTCAAAAAGTTACACGCAAGCGTTTGGGAAAAGAGCGTAATCAACCCATTATATGTATGTTTGACAGTCGAAAAAATGGGGGTGTCGGGTGTCAACGTTTACTCTACTGCGGCCTTATGTTGAATCAAATAAATGAATGTGGCCGTTAGAAATGAAAAGGTTCTGCACCCCTTTTCTAAAGTCTAGATTAATTTTATTAACTAAGAATATATGATAAAAATAATAAAACATTTTTAGTACTTTTTCCACATAAAATTTATTAGATCAGGACCGGTTTCGCTCATGATGAGCATTGTCAACTGATTTGTTTTATTATTTTTATTATAATGCCATTCCACCAAGTATTGACAGTGAACACCTTAAAAGTGATAAGAATATATGATTAACAATTACATATTGCATATATTCTATATCTCATGCAAAAGAAAACAGATGGGCCTATACAGATTATTTTTTTCTTATTACAGGTAAAACTAAAAAGTAATATTAGTTATCGTATAAAATCAATAAATTTGTAGCGTGAACAGATTATCGATTCTTTTTAACCAGGAGAATTTTTATATATGGTTCAACTACCAAATTTATTCAAGTGCGTTTCGCAACTCACCAACTGAGAAACGCTAAACCGATATTTCCTTTAATCAATGAAAAATAAAATCGCTGTTTTAATGTGATAATTAAGACGATTTCATGTAAATTGGTTTTCCTCGGCATCATTTGGTATATATTTAACGTTTCGTTTATTACTAGCATACTTTATCTAAAAAAGATTTCCAATGAAAATTATTTTTCATTCTCTTTGGTTTCTCAAATCCAAACGCCTACACAGAAGACGCTAGTGCTCTGTTGTCTAATTCACACAATTGTAAAAACATAATTAAGCGATGTCTCCTTCAAAATGTTATTTATTGTCAAGAAAAACAATATCAAAGGCGTTTTTACCGATTCGATTCGGATAATGTATTATGAAAGACATGATACTTTGTTTGCTAATTGCTTTTGTATGTTATTTTCATTTTGAATTTCAACACAAAGTAGTCATTAACAAATATATACCTAACTACGTTTTTATTATATCACAAATTAAATTCAAGAAGGTCTTGTTTTCTTTACTTAAGACATTGTTTGAACTATTTATCCTATATCAAAAGAAGCAGACATAACGACTGCCAGGCTTATCAATGCGTTGCCTAAAAAATCTGATTTACAATAATAATAATAATATTAATAATAATAATAATCGACAAGGTTTGTAAGTTTTTAAAAATATCTATTTCGTTTTACTATTCTCAAGCGTGCTTTATTTTTTATTTTCTTTCATGCGTTCTTTTATTTTTACTATAGTAAAATGCATTTTCCGGCTGCGCGGTCTCAAGTCTGGTCAAGGCGGTCTCAAAGTCGTTGGCTTTGGTTACGGATATCACGAGTTTGAATCCCAGTTCCATACAGTTTTTATTAATTGATTTATAGATTTCTGTCCAAAGGCATGGATGAATGTTATATTATAAATTCCCTCCCACACATCCTTGCTAAAAACAAGTATAGCAATATGCTAAACATTAGTTCTGTTATATTCCTTTTTTTATATATAAAATAGAATAGAATAGAATCATACGTTAATAAGTGGAAAATATGCTGTACTCAAATAATGAATGACTTCTAAATTTTGAAATTGCATTCCGGATTTTTCGAAACTTCGATCTTAGCATACGTAAGAAAACAAAACGTTATTTTTTCAGTTTCTATACAAGTGGAGTAAAAAACCAAAAAGTTTTGGAAAAAGTGGTGGAATATTATTTTAGAACACAAAAAAAACAAAAATAGTGTATTTTACTCAAGAATCAATGGAAGCATTTACCGGCCGCATGGCTATTATATGATGGAGAAACAAACACACTAATGTCCAATTAGACAAATGTTCCTTGAGACATACACGCTCGATTGAGGCAGTCAACACCACTAATTGCTACTACAAATCGGTACATGAATAGGCTTTCAAATAAACGCCTCCTGGCGATCTTCTCACACTTTACAACAAGACAATAAAAATGAATTTCTGCTCAAGAGCTAGGGATAAAGTAATCAATCTAAAAACTGGATAATATATTTTGGACACAAATTTATAAATTGAAACTTAAGATTTGGTTCCAGCTATTATTATTGCTTCTTGATCAATTGCTTTGAATTAATTGAAAAGAGTCATGTGTGAACACTTTTAAGTTGACCACAATATTTCTTAGTCATTCATTCGGTCAAAAAAACAAAGACTGGTGGTTTGGTTTCATTCTATCACTTTTTTTTTACTCTGGCAGCTATTTTATAGACAACAAATTATCAGGAAGAGAAACAGGAATAATACGTGATTAGCAACGGTACTGATAATTTTATAGAAGTAAAATTCTACACACTATCGTTGTATGCTACAATAGTTACGTTGCTTGCATTCGTTTATTCGTAAACGACAAATTCCAAACCAATTATTATTTTTTACATACTTTATCATTTGCCTTCCATAAAAATACCTTTATTTTTCCAAATCAGTGCCAAGTCACTTCTCCTAGATACAATGCATTTTTCAAAAACTGATCATGACTTCGAACAATGCCTCTCAGGTTAAATACTATGTTTATTCAACCTGATACCTCTCAATGGATAAGCAGCTAGTACTTCATACTGATCAAATTTTGATTATTTATCTGAATGCAATTCAATGCAAACATATTTTTTCTGTTGATGTGTAAGCGGGATGTTAAACTATTACAAAAAGCATTATAGAATACTGCACCTTTTACATTCAGTTTCAACATTTCTGAAGAATATTCAACCAACTATTTTGACAAGTTGAAAGTTTTTCACTTAATTGGCATCTCATTGATCCTTTTGTTATTCACGTCTGCTGTGACTATCGCCGTATAAATATACATAACTAATATATAAGTAAAGTATTTCTACAGAATAGGTACAACGATAATATTATTTCACTTATTGGACATAACTTGAGTTAGGATTATTATACTCATTGCAGATCCAAACAAAAACGAAATGAAGCAGTATATTTGTATTATTCAAATATTGACATAACTTGAAGTGTGAAGTAGCAATTGTTTTTACGAGATCAATTTTTCGAAAAAGATAAAGTTAGAAAAAAACTTCAGAATTAGGGATGACATAGAGAAAAAATGATATAAAATCATAATGGACATTTATACGTTTACATACAAAATCACACATCTAAAGATTATGTCTCTACTACTCTCACAGTCTCACACATTCGATGTATACTTCTCTTGACACACTTATTATAAAGCCATTTTTTTATATTTGTTGTTGATTTTACTGAAAAAAAATGATTATTGCAATGTTTATTCTTTTTCAAATAGATTCAAATGTTTTAAAAATTTCAATACCACTTACTGTGTATGAAAACTTGTATTAAAATTGAAATATACTTTCACATACCATTCCAAATAAAATAAATATGTTAAAGTGCTATTTGAGCCCCCTTTCAGACGAAGAACAGATAATAGGCGTTACTGGAAATATAAGATTGATATGTCTATACCGTTTCAAGAATTTATTGTTGAGAAAAATCTCTTATTCTTTTACATCTGAAATGGAAGCGAATTTTCAAAATAAAAATATCGTTTACAGTAAACAGTAAAATTCTTTGTTGAGGTAAACATGTAAGTAAAATAAATGTTATTTTTATAGATGTTTTATATGATAACTTTGTAGGATTTAAATAAAGCATTTTGGAAACAGCTGATAATAGGACACTTACTTAAGTACTATTTTTTTTATCTCACTTCTTCAACTAATACAATTGTATAGTGTGGACATTAAAGTCTACTATGTCATGAAAAATATTTTACCTAAAATTTTTGTATTTGTTGACCACACCCATGCCCAAAAGAAGTGACGTAAAAAATTTACTATCAAGAAGTTTTCTTAACTTTCTACATTCCGTATGTGTCTTAAGGAAAGTATTGAAGAATAGCTTCTCATAAAATGATATTTTTTTGATTAAAACCTTAATATTAACACTTTATCTCCCGCTGACGCCTTTTGGCGTACGGAGCATACGCCAATTTCGTCATATCTAAAAAGTTCACGTATATACACGTATAGATTAAAAATAAATGTATATTATTCAAAAGTCTTGCAAAATTTGTCAAAAAGTAACCACCCCGCGCGAATATTTCACACAAAAACGCACGGTAAATAAAGTGTTAATAATATAAAATATCAATATCAAATAGTTTATTTTTTACATGGCAATACAATAAGAAAGTTTTTTTAGCATTTAGTGAAGGAAAAATAAGGATTCTTAGAAAAACATATTTGTATTTATTTTAAGAAATAGTACGTCACTTTTAAATCGGTACGCCAAAAATTCAAATGTAAGCTTGACACAAAGAATAAAGAATTTGTAAGGAGGCACATTGTAAAAAAATATTGTTGGAAAATTATAATCTGCAATCGAAGACTTTTAAAGTGGCGATTTTCCACACAATTTAAATACACATAAAGCGCTTAGTAGAAAATGAATAGGTATTATAAACATATCATCAATTTCATCGTAATGGATATTCAAGATATCAATCCTGTTGCAACGACTAAGTAAAATAAAGACAGAAAAACGGCTCAATATTGAGCTAAAATGTCTACACATTTTGATAAATTTACCTGATTCTCAACTCTTAAACCCTTTTTTATAAAAACTACCTATTCGCTTTTCATATGTGACGTCACACAACATTTTAACAGGGTGATCGAAAAGTTATGGGGGTTAATAAATCTATCGCTCAAAGTATTTACTTTTCCAAAGCATTCGCTTTACGTGGCACCGTAAAACAAATTGGTCGGGAAGGAATGACATGTATTCAATAAAGATTTTTATGGGAAACATTCTCGTAAAGCGGGTTCGTGTCCCGGTGGCGCGGTGCTGATGCTTCACTTCGTTGTGAATGCCAGTCAATTTTATGAGAATATTTTTTATGGTATCCATAGATATAATATTCTAAAAGTTCTCATCTTATGAAAAAAATCAATGCAATTTAGATTTTTAAGTTTTGTTTTTAAATAAATTTCCGATATTTACAACTTATTACTATTCTTTTAATGAATATCTCATAAGGTTACTTGTAATCTTACCTTGAATCGTTTTTTTTACAAAGTTGTTTCCATATAGGTGTACTGAGTATCTGAAACAAGAAAAATAAATAATTAAATTCAATCATATTATTTAATATCTTTACAGTTTCCCAAAAAATACATTCATTGGCCAAAGTTGTTTTATATAATCTCTAAAAGCTTCAAATAACTCGTTTTTAGATAATCTAAAAAGTAGTGTCAATTTTTTTCCATAAATTAAGTATTATAGATACGTGTCCGAGGTTAATAGATGTTATCAACAGGTGCTTACAGATTAGTATTTCATTTTTTTCAGGTTACTTAAACTATTCCTAATTCAAGTAAATCACCATTAAAATTTGGTTTAAAAGTATTCAAACAAACTTTCGACTGTCCCCAAAAATAAAATGAGACTGTCTTGGCTGTGTTTGATACTGGACGCCTTTGAGGTAATACATTTATTATAAATAAACATATTTACATATTCATGAAATATTTTTAACAAAACAAGTTTTATAATTCTATTGAATGTACACTTACATAAAAAATAGCAAGACATGTAATTAAATAATCTTGTTTAAATTGTTATAAGGTTGAAATTCAAGTTTTTATTTATTATAAGATAGTATGATAATGAAAGTAAACATTTAAGCTTTTAAAGATAATGTTCATTATTTGTTGTGAATTTCTCTTCTGACGTCACGTAGCTTTATCATCAGCAGATTATCTTGATAAATCGCTAAGAAGTTAAGTACGAAAGATTAACAACTATGTAAGTTGGCCCATAAATTTAGGCAAATTGTAAGTAACGGAACCAGATTTAACAACATAGTTAAAAACTGTAACGTTATCTAAGTTAATTATTTGTTTTATCGAATAAAGGAATTTCGTTTTTTGTCGTATCAAGAATAAAAAAGTAATCATTAATTTATTTTTAAGTTCCTAAAATGTTAATTTCATTTGATTGTATCTACTCTCGATCCAATAATTAAACGTATATTTAATTAAGGTTTCTAATTTGTGCATAAAAAAGGTTAAGCTAGTGAAATAAATGTCGTATAAAATAATTCAATTTTTTTATTTTGAGTGTGCAAGCAGACAAAACAGACAATATTTATTTTCATATTAAATAATAATATATATCAAAAGAAACATAAATCCACATAAATAAATTTATTTTCCACGATAAGGTTAATCGTACATCAGAAATTCGCTTTGAAATCAATGTTTCAAAATTTATCATTGTCGGCTAGAAACATTTTAAGAAAAACAAAAAAAAATCTTAGACAATAAAGTTAGATTCGTTAAGCGTCGTGTTTGTTTTTGAAAACATTTGTTAAGAGCGTTCTTTGAACTATTTTTACATCTCATTTCTTTATTTCAAGACTTGTTAGTAATCACACTTATCTGTTGGATATATTATTTAGGAACCTATATTGTAGAAACTAATGCTCAGACATTTTGATTTATTTATGTTTCATCGAATTTATTGTATTTTTTTTTACACAATATGTTTCACGTTTTCATTATACTTTTATTCGTTCCGTTGCCAATTGCTATCTTAAAAAAAGAATAAAACTTAATACTATGATAACAGAAATTAAACACCTTTTGCAATTGACACACAATTCTGTTATATTTGTGCTTTTTTGAGGTTTCGTAGTCTGGAAGTCAAAAATACCGAACATAAGAAAACTGAAAGCCTTTAAGATAAGGGATTTATAAGAGTACAATAAAGAATCTCATAGCTAATATCGTCGTCAATAAGTAGCTTCTACAACAAGTCAATAAACTAAAATAGTACATGAAAAACATCAATACATTTAATGATTATCAGTGAGCTAAAACAGTAATCACCCTTGCGAAGATCGATCTTCAACAGAAAAAAACTATTGTTTTAATAAGGTAAAAAATATCAACGTATTTAGTTCTAGTGAGATGAGTTTATAGATATTTTGGCGTGTGTCGTGGTCAGTGCTATCTAGTATTTTAATGCTTGAAATTACATCACAGACTTGATGTTATTTCAATTGAACAAGTTTGATAGATAAATACCTACTGTGATTATGTGAAAGGTTTTTGTAATTGTTTTCTCTATTAAAAGTGTTCAGCCAACAGAATCTTTTGTTATAATAGAATACAATAACACACGCATGAAAGATATATAATGGCTAAGTCTGAACCCAATCCACAAAAAAAAGATTCTGAAAGCACATACAGTAATCAGAAAATATTTTTTTGTATCTCTTATAATTTACAATCAATATCACAAAAATTTATCATACGTAATATTCCAGCAGACCAAAAATAGACAATCTTCGTCCGTCAGACGGGTTTGTTTGTCCGACGAGCATAAAGGGTAATTTAGTTTCCCCAAGCGGACAGTTGTCGGTGTGCGACCTGACCTAGCAAGACTCCTTTGAGTGCGAGCTCTGATACAAGCGTCTACCAGTCAGATGACCAAACTTCAAATTATACAAAACAGCCATAAATTTGCCACTAAAGGTCGAACCGTGTTATGTAAATAATATTATAGGTTTGTGGAATTATGGCAGAAGTTGACATTTCGGCTTAACATCAGTTAACAAGAGAGGAATAATTAACTAAATTTACCTATGACGCGCAAGAATCAACCTTTGTTTTCGAAATATATTATCTTTTGTTTAAATCTAAATAATAACTTAATTTTACGACGTCACAATAAACCATTTATAAATTGTTGTTATATTGTTTTAATATCAAACAATAATTATTATGAATTCATTTAAGTAAAACAATTGAGTTTTTTTGATGTTGGGTACAATAAGTAGTTTCTACTAGTAAATAGTTTCTTCTAGTAAATTTCACATAAAACTATGTTACGTAATAGAAAAAAGAAATTTCAATATTAACTCGTATGTCTTAGTTACTTTTTTCACTACCTCAAATGCATGATATACTATCAAAAGTACAAGCATACATTTCAACATTTCGTTCAATAAAAATTATTTTATCTTAAATAATCAATACAAATGTATTAAATAATCATATGTTTTCCCGACGAAAATGAAAAAAATTAACAATAAAAAGTGAATATATTGCCTAAAATCAAGTATTCAAAAAACTCCAACCCCTTATTCTCATTGCAATTTAAAACCAACAACCGTTTGTCCGTGTTTAATTTTTGGGTATAAAAATCTAAATTATAGACGATATAAGTTTTACAAAAAAAAATGAACAAAAGTTTGTACTTTTCAAAGAACGGTATGCATTTAAGGAATAAAATAATCCTTTTCTGGTTTCTAATAAGTAATCGTCTAAGAACTGTTGAAATTTAATTTACAACATAATTACTTTGAAGGTGAAAAAAGATTTTTTTTTTTTAAATAATTAATACTCTTTCTTACTATTTCTACGTTTATTTATTATGATCAAGGTCCGTTTTGCTCATCATTTAAATTTTTTAACTTAGTTGAATTTATATTAATACAGGACTTTTTATATTAAGCTAAGCAATACTAACTACGAACAATTGGTAAGAAAAATACATTTTTTTTAAAATTATGATGCATATGGTACAATTGTAGTACGAAAGATTTTTTTATTTTTCCATTCTCACCATATAATAATTTATTTTTGTCAAAATTTCTAGCCGTAATTTAAATTGAAAGTTTATTGATTGAATTGGTAGAACTCTATTGTTTTACGGTAAAAAATATTTAGTTTTAGAATTTTTTAGCCATCGTCAAAACTACTTCTAATTTTGATGATGGCATAAGCTGAAATAGCTATAAACTGATTTAAAAAAATGTAGAACTAAATAATTTGATATTTTTACCGTATTGAAATGAGAGTTATTAAATTTCCTTAAATTGTAACTATGTAAATACCTCTACACAAATCGATTGCATATTTGACATATCATGAATCAAAAAATTAATGTATGCAGGTATTTAAACATTTAAATAAAATTAAAATAGCAGACACAAAAAACGTAATTGTGCTATACGACGGGCTAAATTTCCTGTATGTTATCGTGTTACAGAAAAATGTTACTCGTTGTATATGTAACCGTGCTCTAAGGGTTAATTTACACGAAAATATTTTTCGGAAGCTTAATGGTCACATGACTTAATACATACAGGTCGCCGACGTACTTCGCGGGAAACAGCGATCTCTACACAAACAATACGCGAGAGAGTCGTCCGTCAGAGGCTAGCGCCACGACGGCCGTGAGAGCCTCGCGATAAAAACGACACCACTCTGGGAGCGATAATTTACTGCGTGAATTCAAAATTCTGGCCATTGCTAATTTATTGCAGTTAGAGGCAAAACGAAAAAATGAAATATATTTTATTACAAATATTATTTACTGCCGATGCTGATAAATTTTATTTGCAAATGGTTTTCGCGTGATGAATTGTATTTTGTTACATGTTTTATTATAAATCATACGGTAAGTAACCCTCACACTGTCACAGATAATAAAACTTATACGTAAACTTTCAATAATAGTATTATTAAATGGAACATATAAAAATAAGGACTCTATTTACCAACGGTCTCCAAGACAAAAATGAAGATACCAAAAAAATTACCAAAAATAGTTATATTCGTATGCAATATTTCAAGACATGTTACAATAAGGTTGCGTTCACTGTTATTTTTAAGGAGCACATAAATAAGCAATATAGATTCATTTACGCTTTCAACAAAAGCCTGACTACCCAAATGATATCACATAACTCCTAGTTTATTATAGACAGGAGACATTTCAATAAATTTTAAATACAATGATTGGATATAAGATCAATGAAATTAATTGTTACCGTAAAATAAAACATATTTGAGTTTTTGATTTCAGCAGTGGAAAAATTTATTTACGTGATACTGACAATGTGACAAAGCTTTCAATGAGGGCAGAGGTGTTTTTTTATAACATTTTTTTCATTTAGCACACCATATTTTATTACAACTATATCAAAAGTTAAAGTCAAAAACTAAAAGCTTTTGAAAATATTATTTCTCCTATATGGTAAACTTATATCGACGACGGTTTTTTTTAATTAGATGAACGTTATTTTTTGTATATCGGATATTCCTGGAATAATTTTACCATAAAAAAATTGTAATAATATACACGAAAGACATCATCAGTCGATAAATAACGTTGAAACACAGCTTAAGTATAATTATGTTAATACATCAACAAATTTTAAAATAGAAAGTTGATTTTGTAACAATTCTGTTTTGCATTGATCACAAAAATGTCCTAAAGGAAAACTCGTCTATCTCTTGGGAAAAAAAATATAATTCTTAATTATGTGACTGATAAATAAATTGGTAGTGCATAGTAAAGTGCATTGAATATTTAATAACAACTTGCCATTTAGCTACTAACAATTTTATCTGTCTTATCTTTTTTCTTCGATTTTCAACAATAAGCACTATAAAAAAACTGCGATAAAATATTTACACTTGTCTCAAGATAAACATGAATTTGCGTAATGTTCACAAGGCTTTTAAATGTTCCGTGCAATGTTTTAAACGAAAATTAGTTTATTTCCACTTTTAAATTAAGAACAATTATAATTCGAAACACGAAGAAATATTACCCGCATAAATAATAGAGAAAAGCCTTTTCTGGCAGTAAAGAAGTCGTGCAGTCCAACATTCAAACTCCCACAATTTAAATGTAGGGCAAATTGTCAAGATTCCGATGCCGGTTTACGACATAAAAGTATGGAATGCGACCAATTTCTTCACAGAGGGTAAGCTCGCGTTATTCACAGAGGAAAAGGTTTAAGACCTGTCCCTCATTCCAAGTAGCAGAATCTCACCCCGAGAAAGGACGATTCGATTCGAATGTGACGCTAAACGTTTTCAATTGGATTGTTACTTGCGGGTATGAAAAAAGTCTCGCTTGATAGTGCTTATGGACCCACATAATATTTATATTGAAGAAATATTAATATCGCAGTCCGTGATATTCGGTGAAATTAACTTTGTAAAAAATGAAACGGTCATATCATAATGCAATGGGACACGTAAAATATAAAAGACATGTTTATTCATATTGTAAAAACCGATATTTTTCTTCTTTTTTCATATCTTAAATTTCTTTGAAACTTCAAATAAGAAAATGCATTTACATCGTATTAGCTTTTATTTTATATTTTTGTTTTCAAAACTTATTTTGTCCGGGAGAACCATGGTAATAAATTTTGTAATTTTTTTATATTTCTTGAGACTGCGATCGATGATGGTTTATTAACGACGTGGATACTTACCGGTAAATCATTTAGTTTTAATCTGAGAAATGTATAGTGCAGTGATTAAAATATAAATCTACATATTTGACCAACAGTAAGTTTTTTGGCAAAGCAAAATTGTTATTAATTTAGATAAGACTATTTTTTCTTGTGATTATATTTTAATTTCTTACTGCATTAACCAGAGCAATCAGCAGATTTTTTTGTGTGGAAGAATTTGCCTTAGCTTAAGTTAAAACAAGACTCCTTTCTGAAATTTTTAAACTTATTATATAATTAACTCTCAGGTTGCACTATTTTGCCAAATTTTGCTATGCGAGCATACTTGTCTTCTGGATTTTTTGAATTATCATCAGTTTCTTGGCTGGATTCTTAACTTTCATCGCGTAAAACATTTTAGTTGCGAGTTAAACATAGTCCTAGTAATTCAAGTAGTAGTCTAGTAATTCGATCTATGAAAGAACGATAGATTGAATTTACACTATTAGTATGTTGTTTTATTAATTTAATGTTAACAAAATTATAATAAACTAGTATAATAAATCATATAATGATTCTCAAAACGTTCGAAACGTGTTACAGTCTGTAGTAAAATCAGTGGAATAACCATGTCACCAAAATAAATGTTATATTAACTATGAATAATACCACAATACTACCACCGAACAAATCGAGCATAAAAAAGATGTCTTTATCTTAGTGTTTTATTGCCAAGTTTAATTTAACCACGTGGTAATTAGTTTCTGAAAATATAATATGTACGTTCGCAAACATAATTGTTTTTTTTATAGAAAAACACTAAATACATTAGATATTTCAATAAAAACATGCTTACTTGCTTAGTATGCATGTAGAATTATAAAATTACTACCACGCTCATTTTATAATTGATTTATAATAACTGTAGCCAATCTGTGTTAAGCATCGGTTATATTTCCAATAAATGACTGTGAATTAACAATACAAATTAATAGCAATCAACTAGAAGTTTCAAAACAATACGTTATATTCAATTAGAATTAATTATAAGTTTTATACACTTTGTACGTATTTTATTTACGATTTCCTATATTTAATTGTAAGAAAAATATGCTTATAGTTCGGTATAGTTATCATTTATATTTTATATGTTGTTCGCGCTAATTTAATATGATTCATTTAGCTGTAAAATGGTTTTTAAAAGCTATTATATCTATAATATAACACAGGAAACACCTATGTCTGTCTGACTGTCACAAGAACTCTTCTTAAACGGAAAACAGTAAAAACGTAAAATTTGTGCATGTCTTTTTGGTAGCCGTTTAAAAAACCGTACGAAGAGTTGAGTTGTACATAATTCATTTGATTTAAACATGTTTATCAACGCAAAGATGAATAAAATAATTTTAAAAATATGTTTAATCAACTAAGGAACTTGGGAAACTAACATTTTATAGTTTTTACGTACTATAATGATTCCCAGAAATATCTCGTTTATAGAGTCAATAATAATTATTAGCATACCGATTTGATTATTAAATATTATTTACACTACTAAAATATAGCCTCACGCTATAACTGAATACTTTCCCCCCGAATAATTTACATTTTTGTGCATTCCCCATTGACCCCTCCCACACTGCGGCTACCCACCACTCCTCTACAACCAGTGGCATGCTATTTATTTATTACATAAATACTTCATTAGACTTTTTTGGCTGAATCACATATGTAGGGATTGCAATTATGGATATATATATTAATACCGGTGTAATAATGTTTATTAATTACTATGTTTATTGGGATCGCAATACCGAGCGAGTAAATAGAAGACGAATGATTTTCATAAATAACTCACGCTATGTACAAAAAATAAGCCAACCATACTAATCGTCACCTTTTCTTACCGTTTCTCTAGTTATGAGGAGATTGCGGGTTGAAATGAAGGCCTTGGAAACCTAACATCTAATTCAGATTTTTTCCAATGTTAAATTTGAGATTGTATGCTTGCGTTTGGATTTTTGTAATATAGTTTTTCATAGATCTCAAGTAACTTAAATCCAACATACTCATGTAAATTTAAAAATAATATCTGACACTACATACGATTACTTGACAATTATCTGTTGTAATGTAAATCTATTTTTTGCGGAACGGAATAAAAACGCAAATTTAATTTGCATTTGTTAACTGTCAATTTTATTATTTTTGATGGAAAGACAGATTTAAAAAATAAAACATTTTTTTCATATATTTTTTTTTATAATTTTTAGGAACAGTTTTACTAATTGTGAGAGTTTTTTTTTTACTAAAAATTAAAAAAAAAATGGTAGAAAATGCTCATGATAAGAGACGCAGGTTATGATCGTTCTAAAAAATTATGAATTAAAAAAGAAGTGCGACGGTTTTATAATTGCATTATGACTCGGCCACGGAGATCGGTAAATATTGCTAAGAGCTATTTTCATATAATAATTCCGCCACTGACCACACCATTAGTCCACGTGGACATTTCATTCAAGCAGGAAAGAATTTGCGTGGAATTTAGCCTACAGCCGCGAGAAAAAAGCTCGTTTCCATATAAGTACCAATAGTTATTGGGTCATTTTGGAATTTTCTGGATTTTATCGGCTCCTTTCCTTCCGTTCTTTATTTTAATGGGACGATGTCGTTATTTATATTTATTTTCATTATATAACCAATATACTTGCCGCACGCATGCAATATGGATATCTATGAAAGAATTTCCATTACGAATTTTTATGACTATGTATTTTTTCGTCAAACAAAAAACTGAATTCAGTTTCATATGGATTTCAATGTTGTAAGCACCATCACCCGCTTAGGTTTAGAGGCCATTTTACACGATATCCCGCAGCGTAACAATGTTATTCATGCTTAAGAAAAATTAGGACTCTCCAACGAAAGTTGTAACTAAGAAGCTACATAGGTTGCATACATTATGATGTAAATTAAGAAAATAAGGATTTAGATAATGGAAGAGCTTAGACATACTTGTTATTCATAAGACGTCGTTAAATCTTTGACTGCCTCTTTATATTATCTGTACGCAATTTTTTTGGCATATTAAACTGAGCTAATAGATCCGACTTAAGTCTTAAACTTTTTTTTGTTCGTTGTTCATACCTGGAAAATTCATTAAGAGCACTCTCGATTTTCGTGCAATATTTTTATTTTAAGCTAGCAGTGGTGAACATGGCCTGGAAATCTAACCCAGAAATCAAAATATTTGTTATTTTTATTTGCCTCATCATTGTTTATATGAAATAAAGATTAATAACGTTTTTGATTCACTGGTATTGTTCTTTAGTGTAAAACGTATTTTTAATTAGTCGAAAGATGCTTCTTAAAGGGGTAAAATAGTGCCACACTTAATAACACCTGATAAAATAAAATAGTTCAATTTAAATTTGGTTACAAACCTTAGAAAAAGTTTCACTTTGATTATACTAAATTCATAGTGAATTTTCTACTTTTACCATTTCTGCTTCATTAAAAGGAAAAAAAATATGAAACAACCTATCGTATTTCCTAATTTTTTTCTTGCTTATAGTATCTTAAATTGAAGTTGGTCGATGTAATAAATCTTCATATTGGTTTCACATATTATCGATAGTGTTTTTCATGATCTATTGTCATTGTAGCGTTTCAACGATGGATTTAAATAGAAGTATGTACTACCAAAATCGTATTTTGGTTATTTTTTCAAAACAAAATTAGAACTATCATTTTGATTTTATTTTCTTGAGAAATAATTTTGACATTACCGATAATATAAATCCATGCACCAAATATTGTAAAATTCTAGTTGTCAATAGAAATTAAGAGAAAAGATATCACTGACGCCCATGTCAAATATCTCAAATTAAAAATGTAAAAATATATATTTGATATCAAACTTGCCGGTGTCCAGACCCACCTGATATCTAAAATTGATTGAAACCTTTTCTTAGACCTCAAAGTCCAGCAAATGATGACAGAAGTCGTCTGTAGATTTTCAAGTTACCCAAATGCTCCAGATAAGTCATAGTTTGACTATATATCTAAATTTAAAGCATGATACCTACTGCATGCATAAATATACTATGTATTGCTACTACTTAAAAAAACATCGCGTAATATCCGGGTTGATATTATTATGAATAGCAGCTTCAATATAAAGAAATAATTTTACCAGAATTTTCCTAGTACTTAACAGGTCAAGCTCAACAAACGAAACAGTTTGTTCACGAGCCAGGTTGGTTGGCAAAGACCTTCAAAAGATGATAAAAAGTGGAAGCGCACGGCCCTCAGTCCGCGGTCCGTTCTTTGAGACAAATGACTCGCGGGGAATCCCCGGGGCCGACAAATTTTCGCAAAATACGCCCGTCACGGGTTCGCCTCATTTATTTCAATCTGACCGAAATAAATCTGTCACCAAACGAGCGGGCTACCAGACCTTTATGAATGACAGCGTTATGAATTGTTCGGAATAACTTTTACCGGCCGAGGGGCGAGAGGAGACTTGGTTTTGCTACCGCTAATTTAAGAATACTCTCGTTTCCTCGAGCTCATAAAATTGAAGGAAATCGCAAACTTTCACCCTTATTAACAAAATATTGCAAAAGGGCATTACTTCATAAGAGTGAAGAAATGTGATGTTTAATACTATCAAAAAGAATTGTACACACATTAATCTTAGATATTGTACAATCACACAAGGCGCCATTTAAACCAAATATAGGAATATAGTTAAATTTCATAGCTTAAAATATATTTTGCATTATCATATTGGTCGTTTGTTGTTTCAATAAAAGTTGTGTTTTTTAGAAGTTTTTTTTTTTGGAATTTAAGGACAGTCAATTTAACAGCTGACATTTTGCCATTTTACGACGAATAGACTTACGCCAGAACAACGCTGGAAAATTGTGCAAATTTATTTTGAAAATCGTGGCTCAGTTCGATTCTGAATAAATTCACAATATTTTTCTGCGATGTGTCTCTTTTTTGGTCGAATAGCCAGTGCAGCGGTTATATGACCAAAATTGTATTTTAACACTAATGCCATACAATTATCTTTCTAATAAATTTAATTTTAAAGTTCTATACCTTAAAAAATTCACTCTTTATAAAGAGCCATTTTAAACATAGTGTCGCAAAATTATATAGCTCATTTTGCCATTTTCACCGAGTATATTTTTTACTTCTCTATCATCATATTTGACGTTTTTTTCGAAAATGGTTATTTGGCTTCTTCACGTGTCATAATGTTTTTATGAGCTCGTTTTTATATAAGCTTTTTCCGTCGCATATCCAATTTAAATAAAAATATAAAAACTGCAATAATAATAGTTAGGTCAATGTGTATTTGATATTTTGAAAATTGTTTATTTTTAACTAGATATCTTTTACAAAACGGATTCAACAATTATCTCTTCTAAATAATATGAAATCGTAACATTATACATATACATATTTGGTGTGTATACAAGACTGATATTTTGAGACACTAATACAGAAAGGATTATTATGGTTCTTAAGTTTGTGTTATTACATATTAAGCACTTAATTCACCATCACAAATTTATTTGTCGTAGAATAAATAAATTATTACTAAACAATGAGCAGGTGTTTCTTAAATTGACACTATGACCTTACCCAAAAATGATAAAATTTATACAAAAGCACACATACAGATCTTGTTGTTGCTTAGAGTTTAAGAAGATCAACATACATCAAAACACACGGACTTTTATGAAGTGTGTACGTAATTAAACACTCATAATATAATCAGACCACAAATAATAAGTTATCATATTTCATGTAAATAAACAAGGAATGTTATTATGTTATATCGGTATTGTTTATTAATTAATTTTCAATGAAGCGAGGGCAATCAATTCTTTTTCAAACACCTTATATAAATCATTTTTCAGGCCAGGTCCATGGCACAGTGCTCAACTTCGTTGGCTTCAATGCCAGACCTCAGTGGTTTTAATCCCAGAACAAATAGCAATTTTCAATTGAGTTTTCGATTTCTGTTTAACGGCATGGATGTTTGTAATTCATATACAAAGATAATAATATTAAACAATTTATAGATAGATGAATATAATTATCAAATGGGTTCAGCTATATTAGCAGGTTTTGCAATAGTGATAATAATTAAGGCGTAATTAATCTAAACTAAACAACTTGATATACCATCTAGTGACACATTATTGAAGCACAATTTGATGGGAAGTCAATCAATTTGCATTGCAACTCAGGATAGTAATAAGCTACATTAATAGGGTGTCAATGGAGGTATAATGTGCGTTGGTACTGTAATATATGCAAACGCATGCTAATTTCAAACAGCCAGCCAAGAGAGACCTAAACAACATTTTGTTTATCACGGATACGCAACGACTATATTACTTCTTGTATTTTTTTTTAAAGTAACGTTACATACATAAACTCTCATAAAATAATTTCAGTGAGTTTGTTAGAAGAAGCATGTGTATTCTAAAATATTCTAAAAAATATAATACATAAATCTATTTGATAGAAACTTTTTTTTATGTATGATTTTGTACGAAATACCACAAATATATACAATATATTTTTTACTGCTTGGATACATGCAATGTACCAACTACAATATGTTAACATTTTGTTTAACTAAGTGGTTTTATTGTGCTTATTTTACAACAGAAGTTTTTCTACGAGAACTGTTTGTTACTCAGTCACTCAACCTCTTTTTTTTTCAAGAGAAAAGTAGGAGGAAGGGCTAGAACAGGTCTAGTAATTAACTAATTGCTCTCGATACGCCCAGTTCTTAAAGGATTGGAAATTGTGGAGGGACATCAAAAACACCCATGCCTCCGAACAGAATTTGAATGCTGTTCATACTATGACTCGAACCCGTGATGTCTGGCACGGAAGCCCACAACGCTAACTGCTGCGCCATAGGACCCGACCACTAGTCAGTTGCGTTTCTATTTGCATGTTTTTTTACTTCTGACTAGGTTACTTGGGTTGGTCCATTTTCAATTGAGGTCTGGTGCTAGGATATTGTCTTTTTTTTCTCCAACGAAATAGTTAAAGACCAGCAGAATTCTTGTTTTCCACTCCATAAAAGCGTTTTTTCCAGTTTATAAAACAAATGGACATTTACATTGTATACCCATAGTTTCAATCTATAAACGTTACTCATTATATTTTTATAAATAGTGCATATAGGTTGAGTTGCGATTTTTATTTTAAAAGTTGAAGCCAACTTCTTAAGCACGTCACTGGCTCCCTATTCACTTTGTACAGATAAATTAAATAGGAATGTAATGATAAGGAATTTTCAACTCAACTGGGATGTCTTGAAAATCCTACTAAGCTAGATTTTATCAATTAGAAGATTTTTGTAAATATGTCACTTAATAATTTGTATTAATTATAGATGTCGCTGTAAACCACTACTCATAACGCAAATATAGAGAAATGATTGTAAATCGGTTGCCGCTTAACGTTTCAGACACTGTGACAACGGGAATAAAATGGTGAAACTTCTTCTCAGCTAATAACTGTTCTCACGGAAAATTCAATATTCAACAAAATATTGTTTTTACTTTTTAATCATTTAACTTAAATTTGCTTTTAACTTTTTTTTTATTATACCATAATAATTTCAATTAAACACAATAATTTTTCTATATTACCAAAACACCATTTACTCTCTTACGTTTATTATTATTGGGTATTGTTATCATTGTAATATAGCCAAAGCCTGCGTTAGTTAATTAACTGCGTTTTGGCCGATATCAAGCCAATTACTATCAAAACATTAGGCATGCCCTGCCACCGGTACATTTAAACGCTTCGGCATCGACAGTCAATAATGATAATTTTAAGCCATTAACAGTCTAATCACAAGTTTGCAAACGGTCACCATCGTACGATGCCATTATTTTAATAGTCTGGTCTTAGCAACGTGAAAACAGCCAAATTTATAATCTTGACCACTAATGGAAGTTATATTATTTTGTTTATATTTCTTATGAACGTTTTTTTCAACATATGGACACCAAATTTGAAATATTAAAAAAAAAAACAACTAGCTCTCTCTATTTCTCCTATTCCAAGAGATTACACAAACAAGGATATGGCTAGGACAAGTATAGTCGTAAGTTTATCACTCCCACTTTTCAGATTGGCTGAAAAGAAATACTATACATCACAGACGTCCATACTAGGACATCCAATCCCGGGATCCCGTTCAATTTTCTGATCCCGAAATTCCGGGATTGAGATGGCCGCGATCCCGGGATTTCGGGATTGAGAAATTTTTAGCAAATTCTCGAAATTTACACGAAATGGCAAATTGAAGATTTCAAATTCCTCGGTGAGCTAAAAAAAAAAAAAAACGAGTTTCTGTGAGATTCTGGGAAAAAGTATACCAAATCGGGGATTTCAAATTCTTCGGTGAGCTAAAAAAAAAAAAAACGAGTTTTCGTGAGATTCTGGGAAAAAGTATACCAAATCGGAGATTTCAAATTCCTCGGTGAGCTAAAAAAACGAGTTTCTGTGAGATTCTGGGAAAAAGTATACCAAATCGGAGATTTCAAATTCCTCGGTGAGCTAAAAAAAAAAAAACGAGTTTCTGTGAGATTCTGGGAAAAAGTATACCAAATCGGGGATTTCAAATTCTTCGGTGAGCTAAAAAAAAAAAAACGAGTTTTCGTGAGATTCTTGGAAAAAGTATACCAAATTGAGGATTTCAAATTCCTCGGTGAGAAAATCTCAATCCCGGGATTCAAAATAAATCAATCCCGAAATCCCGGGATTGGAAAAAGGCTTCGGGATTGGATACCCTAGTCCATACCAACGTACAAAACCAGTCGATTGAAAAATAAATTTATTTATCATACCATTCAAGAATGGATACGATTTTATACTACTATAATTATAAATTCTACAGTGATATTTTAGAGCAAAAAAAACATTCACTTGAGTAAACTCTCTACGAGGGACATATTGCCAATAAACATTATTCTCTTACAAATTTTAAATCCTGATTGCTATATTTTTTGTAAAGTTTCTTTTCATTGAAGTATAGTTTTGTATGTACAATATGACGTTGTAGTTTAGGAGAAATATTTTTTTAATAAATGTATACTTGCAACTAGTTTGATTTTCATTCATCATTCATCAATTAGTGGACTGGTACTCAGCTGAATTACATGAATTTGTGAATACGAATTGTTTATGTTTTTAAGGTGTAGAACCAGCCTGTGAAAAGGGATGCCACTCGGGAGAGCTTTAACAGTTTTTTACAACACTGCTTTAGATCCCGAAATGTTCCACGTGGACATGGATGAGTTCCGACGAATGCTATTTTTTTATGTATTTAAGTAGAGTTTTTTCGGAGCTTACTCATTTGACTTCCTTACCATTTTCTTCTACTGCTGTTTAATATTCGATTGTATTCTGTTTTTTCTTAATTGTAAAAGTTTTAAATTTATAATTTGTCAATCTTTTGCAATGATCATGTACAAAAAATGAATTTCAGTGAATATAAAAATACTATTTCTTGGAACTAAAAGGTGTCATTATCAATGAAGCATAATTTATCTTCCACTTAATTCATGAAATTATCACTTTTTGGGTGGTCACTGTCAATACTTGGTGGAAAGGCATTATATTAATAAAAACACAACATTCCTTTGTACTTTATGCCACTTTATTTTTTTATGAAACTATTATGCTTTGAGAAGATTCATTAATTCTTACGAATAAAAATACTTGATATTATAGCTGAAAGGCAAAATAATAAATCATAATGTAATGTTTTTGTTAATTTTAGCAACATTTTGTAAAACCTTTTCCCACGGGAATTTTAGCATTCTTGACAACGGTACGCAAGAGGAAGGAGGTGGGTGAGTTTCACCAAACAAGTGGCTGGAAAGATATATTCCTGTTTAATGATAATGGCGAATCATAGCTTGTATGTGTGGGTGGGAATATGTGAGTGTGTGTATGTGTAGCGGGCTTCAACCCTTAGACCCATTGTTCGCCCTCAGCCAACGCAAACTCTAAATAAATCACGCAGCGAACAACAAACATCACTCTACTTCTGTTCTTCTCAACAAAAGTCAATAATTTATGAAAATATTAACAAAAAATACAATTTTATAACTGGTAATGCTACATTACTTTGATTGTTTTTACGTTTTATTGCCATATAACATTATTATTTTAAGTAGTGAACTTATAATTAAGTATTTCGACTGAGGGTGCTTGATGGAATTTCAATTTTTGTGGCTTACGACCCGGGTTTCGCCATTCGGCATCTTCAGGCATTCCAAGTGCATGGATGTAGTTGAACTGACTGTTCAAGGAACTCAAACTCATGGAAAGTACAAATTTTAAACAATTCAAATTTGAACTTATAATTAATTATTGGATTGGAAATCGTTTGACATTGAAATGGACATAATAATAATAGAACATGGCTATATTTAAGAATGGAAACCCCTAAAAACTTCTTCATCCTTTTTTATAAAAGAATTTGACCGGCTAGCAAACAATCAGTTTTCATATAAGCACGTTCTGTCTGGATCAGTGGGGGGGGGGGGGAACTTGCGGCCTATTGACTTGATCAAAATATTAATTTTGATCAAAAAATGATACGCATGCGTTTGGAAAAAGAGTGTTATAGTCATATCAATCCATTATATGTTCTACAATCGAAAAAAAGGGGGGAGGGAGGGTGTCAACGTTTTCTGTACTGCAGCCTTAGTTGAATCATATTAATGAATGTGGCCTTTAGAAATAAAAAGGTTCCCCATCCCTGGTCTAGATTCTGCTTAAAAAGTTTATTTGATCTTTTAATAAAACAGACATGGTTACTAAGGAACGCACAATATACGAGTAATAACTTCGTCATTCCACTGTTCGTGCTACAACTTGTGACACCTGTTTCGCTTCTTTGAAAAGCATCTTCAACATTAGCATGATAGATAGTCTGTCTGATGATGCTTCTCAAAGAGGCAAAGCACGTGTCACAAGTTGTAACACAAAAAGTGGAATGATAAAGTTATCACATTTGATTTTACATTAACATAAGCTTATTTTAAGTAAGTGTGCATCTGAACAAAAATTGACGAAATGTCGCTATATGTGCTTAAGTTGGTAAGAGCTTTGCTCAAGCGATCAAACAAGTCCGGAATCAAGACTAAGTAAGGTTTTTACCAAATTTAGATTTTTAAAAACACAAATTTGAGATGGCTTACAATTTTTATCGAGTTTATCTCGTATGATTTTTAAATATTTAAATATTTGGCGCATTGACTATAATTGAATGCCAAATACATCTAATTATTATTTATTTAAATTTTAATTAAAGCATTACACTAAACGAATATTTTACTGACCTTTAATGGTATTTTAACTAACCGCTTTACTTAAAAGTTTCTGGTATTCCGTGAACTTGTAACTGAATAGCTATTTGATGTAAATAATTGGCTTAAGTAGTAAAATAGTTTGAGAATCTCTTTGTTTCATGGATAAAAGCAGGTACATTCTATTTTCTTGGTTTTAGAGGGTAAGAAAAGCATTGTGTCTAATTCTTTACGCTGCAATAGCTTCTCTCTCGAACCACATTCATGATGAACTGTGAAAGCGAAAATACTGTTTCTACTGGTGTAATGCAAGCTTTACCACAAAAACCTCCGGTTCTATTTTCGAAACTTTCACCTGAGATTTTTCAAAGCATAACGATACAATAACGAATCATTCTAAATATTTTATTTTTAAAATATATTTTCTTTATTTGTCCTTTGTATTTAAAAAATATATGATACATTCATTGTAAGGAGAATGAAAAAAAATGTGATATTAAAAACGTGCTTCAATCGAAAACCAGAGCTGAGTTGGGTAAAAAAGGATACATTCTGAATTGAATTTTTCAAATATTTCCGTTTAACAAACATATATGTATACCACCAGATCACTCTAGTTACTAGAATAGATTTCACCAATCAATATGATGAATAGACTAAAAAAAATCAATATCTTGAAATTAAATTTGAATCGTTCAAACTATGTACATTCTCACAGATTTTGTCACTAACGACCCGGGTTTCGCTTTTCGGCATCTTCAGGCATTCAAGTTCATCCGTGCACTTGAATGCCTGAAGATGCCGAAAGGCGAAACCCGGATCGTTAGTGACAAAATCTGTGAGAATGTACATAGTTTGAACGATTCAAATTTAATATTGAAATTCCACCAAGCACCTTCAGTCGAAATCTTAAATCTTGAAATTATTTATCTTCAATTTTTATGACTCCAACTCCATCGCTCTGCAAAAAACGACTGGCCTCTGTATTTGATTGGTTTTTTGCTGGAGCTACGGTTTTTTTTCGGTTTATAACACTTTATAACTGTCCTTCGGTGATCTATGTATTGGGCTATGTAATGGGTCAGCCTTTCTGCATTCCTTTATAAAAATATTTGACATTACAGCTTATGCCAGTGCGCCAAATATTTTCAAGTTTAAAGATCATACGAGAAAAACTCAATGAGAATTTATTGTAAGTCACTCGAGCTCACTAACACTCACGTCTTAGGTCTCAAAATTAAAATTAAAAAATCTAAATTTGACATCGATTTTACCAGGTCGAGCCCAGACCCACCTGATTGGTAGACCAAGCTTTAACCAACTAGACCGCAGCGAGAATATATTGATTAAATCTCCTCCAAAAGCAAAAGTAGCTATTTTTCAGCTTTTTCTACTCTTATCACATTCAAAAAATGAGTTTCTTTCGATCATCTTACAACTTATTACTCTAACTATATCTTTTCATACATTCAGAAAGCTTGAATTTTTTCATTCAAATTAAAATATTGCGATAGTTAAAAATACTCTACAAATATTCAAAACAATGAGGGATGGAATAAATGATTCCAACTATTTCCACTCCATAAAAATAAAGGTGTCGGGAATTCTGCTAAAAAAACATTCAGGTTTTACGTATATAGTTCGCTATTGGCACATATTTTCCCCATATTCATGTGGACTTTTATTTGAAGTATTCAGTAAAATAGAATGTTTTTAATATTCACTGACATCTCACGGATTTATGGATTTACGAATTAACGAAAGCTCGGGAAAATTTCGTAAAATGTTTTGTGCTGAAGATTTTTTTTTTATAAAACAATAAAAACACTCACAACACGTGTCGCTTTTTGACATCTTAATGAATGCAATTGCTTGGACTTAACATAAGCCGAAAAATGCTGAACTCCTGAAAATACCGAAAGGCGAAAACGGACGGAGCATTACCTGAAAGTGTACTCAATTAGAATGATTCAAATGTGATATTAAACATCTATCAAGCAACCTCAACAGATATCTGAAAGTTATTAACATATGGTTAATATTTCTATAAATGACAATAAATGACGTGAATATATTGATTAAAACTGTTAAAGCTCTCTCCAGTGGCATCCCCATTGTCAGGCTGGTTCTACACCTTGCGAGAATAAACAATTCATGTCAACAATTTCTCTAAAACAATAATGAGGATCATTTAGTTTTACATTATCAAGAATGATGGAATTCTCATTTTAGCCTCGTATAAGCCAACAGAAATATATGTCTAGGTGTGTTTCTCTTCAAACGTTCAAACTATCATTTACAAATAACTGGTTGAATATTATTGAATAATTTGAGACTTCAAACAAAAAAATAAAAAAGGAATGCACTGTGTTATGAATATCGACTTATTATGTATTTTCACTATACAGGGATTCCAGTGTCTTAGCTAGGTTGTTACAGACAGGGCTGGCGCCACCATACAGGGAAAATAGGCAACCGCCTAGGGTGCATAAATGAAGGAGTAAAATATTTTTTTATACTTTAATAATATTAAACTATATCTATGCAGTAAGCTTCAAGCAGTAGCTCTAAACTCATAAAATCTTTGCCATCACAAAAAGTACTGCTCTGAAACAAAATATTGAGTTTCAAAAAAAATCATTATTTTTTTTCATTTTGAGAATTGCTCAAATTCCTGCGTTTTTTAAATAGAAAATTCTGGGAAGAGCTAAAAAGGTTTCGCGTCTTTTCGTTTTGGAGATTTCGCAAAATTCCCGAATTTTTGAAATCGGGCAGCGAGTTAAATTTTTTTGAAAAATCTCCGCAACAGCTAAAAAAGGGTCTGTATTTTTTTCATTTTAGGAAATCTGTAAATTCCCAGGATTTAAAAATCGCAGACAAAAAAAATTCTCAATCCCGAATCCTGAAATTATATAAGATTTTATGGTGAATGCTACCTAGGGCGCCAAATAACCTCGCGCTGACACTGGTTACAGATACAGCATCACACATCGTGAAGGTGTACCTGCTTTCAAACAATATTTTCACGAAATTAGTTTGCATAGCAGCTGCCTAGAAGTACATGCACCTTTAACTTACATATTCATTATTAAGTGTTTAAGTTTAGAGTGGTGTTGTATCAGTTAATCAAGAAACTCGTGGTCGTGACGTACGCAGGGCAATCATAAGGCGGCGCGGCCCTGTCGGGGGACACTGAGCCACACTCGTTGCAGGATTTATCGCCAAAGTAAGGCCTCGCCGAAACAATGGCATTCAGTTTAATTATGTTAGGTCTCTCCGGTGTATCGTTTTACATAATGTCTGCGCGATGTAATCTTTACCGAGACCCCGTACTTGGATCCCACCCTCGCGTGTCTTATCCCTGTAATGTGTCTCTCAACATTTGAGTACAGCGAAACCCTCCGATTAATGATATTATCATTAAATGAATTTTACTACGCACACGAAACTGATCAATACAAGCATTTTTCAAAACTATAACAACTCCTAATGTGTGACTAAAGGAATACATAAAAAAGGAGTTTTTTTTTTACCAAAAGTTGTTTTGACGATAGAAAATAATATTGGTATTCAATCACTCAACCTCTATATTTTGAAAAAGATGAGAAGAGAATATAAAGCTAAAAGTACCTGTTAACGATTATTTTTATATGGCAATATGCTACCGAACATTGCGTGGTCGCCTTTAACCCAGAAACATACGGCACATATTGTCGTATGTTGCTGGGTTAAATGGTCAACTTTCCCGGTACTATTACCGTATACTGTCACATTTTGCTCTGTATAACCCTGATACTTACCGGCAACATTATAGTAATTAAATGAAGCAAGACTGCCGGGGAATTACGAGAAATCATAAAATCAAAATACGCTGAATAATTGAGGCTTCAAAGTTTTACATTGCGGAAAAAGTGATAGCGTTCGGCCATTTTGTTTTAGCTCACTTTGCGTGAATGTGCAAAATTATCAACCACACTATCCCGGCAATAATGCCGAGCCTAACTTAGTCAAAAAAAATTTAGACATATGACCACAATAACATTGGCGAAGATGTCACCAAGCCACTGTCTATGTAATATTATCGGGAATGATGACTACCATGTGCGATTATTGATGTTGTTTTTAGGCGAGCTGATTATTTGTATCTTACTACTATTTATACGTACCGTTTTAGTGATCGGATAAGAGTTAGGTGGTACGAATTCAAATCAAATTCTAAATGGACAAAACTTGCAAAATGATTGTACTTATCTCAAACCACATCATGGTTACCCAACAAAATGTAATTTTATAATGAATATTTCATATAAGACACTATTATTTCAATAAACCGTTTTTTTGCATTAATTTTGGATTTTGGAATCGTTATTATTTTGCATTTTATTTTACGTTGTATGCATTATTGTCTGCCTTTGCAGTAAAGCCATTAAAAAACTCATGTACTAAAATTTATAACGGTTTCCGCTTTTACTCTAATTAGGATTCTATATAATCTACAGCAAAGCTTGAAAAAAATACAATAATATTTTTATAATTTTTAATCGAAATAAAAAATATTATAAATGTAATCGTTAATACATATTTTTGACCCGTATTTTAATGTGTTGAAAAATAAAGAAACACTGACACTTGTATATTATTTTTGTATCACAAATGACTATTTATATCAACAGATTTTCAATCTTTTGAAACATTCCTTTTAGTATAATTGAATGATAAACTCTTTTGCTGAATCATAACCATAGCTAACGATGATATTCCGCTCGAAGAAATATAAAGGACATTTGCATTTACGCGAAACAGTAGAATTTCACTGAGTGAAACTTGAGAAGCTTCGAGATTTAGAGTATCTTTGCTCAAAGCTTTTAGGGCAGGCCTGGGCAAGCTTTAAGTCGACGAGTTATCCGCAATTGGGATAATGTTTATAGTTGTCCAAGTGGCGAGATGTCTCTTGTTTTGTAGACACAGGTCGATTACTCAGCACACTTTTGGGTGTGAGGACTCACACGAGGCTTGCGGCTACGGCCCCAAAGAAACGAAATGACTTTATTGAGGTAATTCTTGTTTGTATTGTGGACTTGATTCTAAATGTCGTATCTGTTTGTCAAAGAGGCAATAGAGTTGGATTTTATTATTTCTCACCAATTAGATTTTTTTTGCCCTATAATAGCGAAAATAAATATGCAGCATAACTTAAGTGTACACTTAATTTGAGCATTCGTTTATTTACACATTGACACACCTGAATTTTTCAAAATATTTATTTTCAAGTTGCATTCTACAAACTTTAAAATTATTAATACATGTTGATAGAAACAAAATTCTTCAATCATCAAATAATAGACTTTTTCTTGTATTGGATACATGATACATGATACATGACACTAAAGCAAGAAAAATTCAACTCAGATTTGAATGAAATTTATTATCAAACGCGATGTAAAAGCAAATAGTTGATTTTATTTACTTTGTTCGGTACCCGACAACTTAAGTAATGTTTTCAATTTTATATATGAATTAAGTAATGAATGCTTAAGCGTATATTTTTGACGATTTTATTGAATATTTTGTAAAGCAAGCAGGCCGCAGTTTATACCATCAGCCGTGAAAGCAAACTTAAAAGCTCGCACATCTCATGACGACGTCGACGCCAACTAGTTTCTTCTTCCGGCGTCGTGGCGCTCACTCGAGCTCTTCGAGAACATGCAAATAGTCCCGTTTAATATTTCATCAGAAGTCTAGCACTATTTATACCGCGGTGGCTGAGAGATATACCTCTGTGGGGAGGATTCCGAGAGGCCTGATGAATCCAATTGTGGAGACGAGACGTAATTAAGACGTAGACAAATTACTTTAGAATATTATGAACCGTTTTAATTCAATTAATGACACCAAGATCCTTTTAGTAGGTTTCAGAGCAGTTATCATTAGTTCAAGGTGTCAGTGTAAAGATGTTTTTATTATGCTAAATAGATACTTATAATCAAACATATTTTAAGAATCTCTCTTTAGAAAAATATTCAACTATCCTTAACCTTAGAGCGATTTGTCCTACCGTTTCAAAACAGCTATCTTACACTAATTTATCGAAACATTTTGAACAATAAAAAGTAATTCAAATTACATTGATCGTACCAGGAATTCGTTAATATGAGGTATATTTGCAACTCAAAATTTATCATCATACAACATGAACACTTCCCCATACTTTATATGTTTGCTGGCCAGTTAGGAACCAAGTGGAAAAATGATTTTTTTTAAATATACGTCATAGGTTTTTACCGTCCATCAAAGGGCGGTAAGTAGAATAAATGTTAAATGAAATCTTATTTTAGACTCGGAAGTTATCAACCAAATAATAATCTTACATTTTCAGTATGATTACAGCACCAATAAAAAATAAAAAACATTTGAACTTATTAAAAAACAATTTTGAATATATACTTGTTTTATTACAACTTATCTGAGGCTGTAAAACGTTTCAAATTTTCTACGCTACGGTTTAATATTTACTTACTTGATTGATGTCGTTGTTTACAAAAAAAAAAAAAAAAAAAGTATTGTGTTTTTTACGCTCTATTACATCCATATAAATTTATAAGAATTACGATTTACAGAAAATAGCAGAACAATATAAAGAAGTATTGACAAAAATAGTTCATGCTTATTCCAACACCACGTAAGCAGACCCAATAAAATGCGAAAAGACAAAATAGCGTTTTGCAATAAAAATTCGGAAACGGCAATCAACGGAGATATATTGCGAACGAGAAAGGGGAAAACCACCCCTCGTACTAACAAACCACCCGCCAGCTTGAGATTTTCATGACTGCGTGCCCCATACTAAAGCGCTTCTCAATTCGACATTAAAAATTCAACAGTGTAAGTACATATATTATTATTTTAAATAATGAAAATAAAATCTAAATATTCCTAGAAATCTTTTTGCACAAAAAGAGTTTTTGAAGTATAACAATTAAATTATAGATATGAATATTGTCTTGTAAAAAAATGCAATGTAAAAAATAACTAATTATGTGTTGATCATTTTTTACTATGTCCGCTCTCAATGTGGTGGATATAGATTTATAGTGGAGTTTCAACAGAAGATTTTCTACGAGAACTGCTTGTAACTCAGTTGTTCAACCTCTCTTAGAGAGTATGGGTATAGGGATACGACTAGGGCAGAACTAGTGGTTTACATATCACTCTCGCTACGCTTTTTTAGGATAGGATGGGTGGAAGGAGGCATTCAAGACATCACATACTTAAATTAAGAATTCTTAAAATCGATTGAAAAATCAGTCTATAAAAATTCTCCGTATTGGGATTCGATCCTGTGACCTCTATTTGATAAGCCAATCTCGTTAAATAAATATAAATCAATTGATGAGTTATTAAAAGATTGTCAGACACTATCTGTAGCTTTTTGGGTTTTATTCATCATAGTTGGTGATGCCAAAATATATATCGACAGTATTTTTGTGTACAATCAAAAACATAACTTTATTGAGATAAATATGACAAATTATATCAATGGACAACGGTCGTTTTTATTTTTTGACAGACTTTACCAACTTTAAAACACTGTCATAATCAAAACTTTCATATCTGTCGAAATAAAACAATTACATTTTAGCAATTAATGCTGATTTTATACCACCACCTTTTGCGTTTATGCAGCCAAGGTTTAATGGCCGCCTTCTATAACGCTATTGACAGAAAAAGGAATTTTACCCTCACTTTCATGGCCTGAGCAAAGCCGCATGAGCCAGACTGATTTTGAACCATACACTAGTTAAAAAAGTGTATCTTTAGTTCAGCCACTTAAATCAAATAGATAGTAAGTATCATGTGTACTTAAAGTCAGTGTAGTAAGTTGATTTAATGAATATTTACTTGGTAGAACTCCATCGTAATGAGGTGAAAAATAATAAAGTGTTGTTCTTTAAATATTATTTCATATATTGTTTATAGCTATTCCGACTTATGCCTTTTGAAAGTTCTGATGAAAGCATAAGCCGAAATAGCTATCAACTACGTATAAAATATTATTTGTGGACCTGAAATACTTAGTTATTTTTTTCACATTAATGTTGCAATTCATATTAATACGTTGCAATTAAATAAAACTGTATTCTTTATTTTTTTAAAAACCTGTCAATGTCAAGCAGGCGAAACATAACACTATTATTTCATTATTACAAACTGTAAAAAATATCTTACTTATTAACTCTCAGATAATAAAAAGCTTTGATAGAAATAATTGAAGATGAACGTTGTGGAGCATTATAAGAATTACATAAAATCTTAAGCTTTGAGTGTGAAATTGAGCAACCCTGAAAAATAAGGTTCTCACCGAGCCTACCCATGTATCACGGGGAGGCTGATTGGCGATTTCCCAGAGGTAAAGAGCCTTCCAGCCTGCCGCCGACCTGCTTTGGTTTCCCGCCCAGGCTCACACAGATTTATATTTTGATTTCCTGATATACAATTTTGCATTAAAATGAGAGTATAAAATTTTTTCAATCATACAACAAATTCAAAGTCGACTTCGCTGAAATGTGTTTTGGTATAAATTTATACATATTGTATCGTTAAAGTTCAATGTCCAATTTTTATTTTCTTAATTATCTACATTAACAAGAAGTATATATAAATAAAATAGCCGCCTGTGTGGTCGAGTGGTCAACGTTGTTGACTTCGGCCACGGAGGGCCCGGGTTCAAATCCCGGTACGGACAGTTTTATAAATTGATTTTTCAATCGATTTATGAATTTCTGTTCAAAAGCATGGATGTATGTGATGTCTTGAATTCCCCCACTCACCCATTCTATCCTATGAACGGGGCGTATCGAGAGCGATTAGCTTACCACTAATCCTGTCCTAGCCCTATCCTTCTATCCCTACTCTCTTTGGAAAAAGAGAGGTTGAGCAACTGAGTAACAAGCAGTTCTCGTAGAAACACTTCTGTTGAGATAAACTCCATTAGGAGTCCATATGCTCCACATTGAGAGCGGACATGGTTTAAAAAAAAATATATATATAAATTTACACAAAGATATTAATAATATTTTTATATCTTTCCTGTACACTTATTACTCTTAAATCGAAACGCAGAAAAGATAGCCAGTAGTAACCACTTATTATTTGATATTTTGGTTTGTTCTTTTCAAAAGAAAGCTTTAATAGGGCACAAAACTTTCTGTTCTTATATTGGAAGTGCAACTGATTAAAAAAATCATTTAAATTTAATGAAAAACTCAAAAATAATTCAGAAAGTTTATAAATATTTACATATGTATTATTTACACCATGTCCGCTCTTAATGTGGAGAATATTAACTACGAGTGGAGTTTATCACAATATAAGTTTTATACGAGAACAGGTTGTTACTCAATTGCTTATCCTATATATATTATAATAAAAAATGATCTTTGAATAAACTTTGAATATCTTTGAATAAACAGATTATCCGTAAAAGATAAATCATGAAACTTTGAATCAAATAAACGTCCCTACAGCTGCTTCTTATCGATCAAAAGTTCATCGTAAATAATATTTAATTACAGTAATAACGCGTCAAAACATGACTTTTTTCACATCACGAATTTGTATGAAATTTTGCAGCGTCTACAGAATTTGCTTAGAGCGCGACGTTTCGTGGCTCGTGTATATATATATATATCATTTAAGAGTTATTGTTATGCACTGCTAACTAATACTGCTAAATAATGATAAATTAATTCACCATTAATTTGACACGACATTTTATAAACCGTAAAATGATGCAGTTAGAAAAATTACAATAGTGTTTAAGCTGTCAAACGATATCATCTGAATTGTAGTGTTAGTTATGTGGTAAAATGTGATCTTTTCTATCGACATTCAAAAATGCTTTTCGCATTTTTTACATCTGTTGAATTTTTTTCAGTAAAAGACGGAAATTATATGTTGTTAATAATGTAAATTATCAAATATTGTTGGAAAATAGTATATTTAAAAAAAAAACTGCGGCATATCAGATTACATATAAAAATATAGGGCAAAATATTTAAATATATATTTGTAGTAAAATTGATGGCCAGGATATTACATTGTTACAATACATATCCGGTTGAGGTAGATTTTTTTATGGTGAAATTGTTTATGTTGACAATTTTTCCCTATTTTTATTATTGAAATGTCTATTTGAAAAAATGTATATTTTCAATCACTATTAAGAGTTTTTGAGATAAAACATGCAATGAAATCAATGTTTAAATTTCTAAGGTAACAATGAACACATCGCTGTTTTCTTTTTGATGCTTTGTTTGACTTTTTTACCCATTTTTAAACATATCTTTCATTGATCATTAAAATGATCAATATAGATGTCAAAATGCGGTGCTATTGAAATGTCAAACAACTATTAACCTCTTTATTTTAAATGTGAATTCATTTATAAAACTGCATACAAATAGTCCATGAAGGCTCCATGTATTGAGTGCATAAATAACAATGGCCCATTTTGCAGTCATTTTGAAATTGCATCAGCACAACAACGTTTTTTGCAATTGAGTAATTTTCACCTGCCGGCCATTTCGACAATCACGGCACGTCGGAAGAGGATGTGTATACGAGTTTTGAAATTTAAACACCGAACGGTATGACAGGTGTCACGTGATGCTTTCGTTACGGTACATTGTTATAAGAACTATTTGTCGTGTTAATAAAAACCGAAAAGAGGTATTTTAAAGACGTGTCGAATATTTTCATGATGTGTTTTTTTGCAGTTAGAAAGGGTTTGGTTATGGCTCAAGTCCTGTTACTAAAATAAAAGTGGTATCTTGCAATACCATTTAATTTTTTGATGATTTCAATAACTAATAATTAATTATTTATAAGTTATATTATTATCATTATAAATTAAACGTCATTTTTGATTGAGAAATTCATGATTAGAGAAAAAAATTTAAACCTACAGATAAAATGCTTCTATTCCTCTATTCTTGGGCCTGGACACACTGCATGAACACAATTTATTTGGTTTGAGAGCTGATTGTCTTAAATTTGCACACATAGTGTATTTACTAAGTTCACTTCACTTTTCCTATACTTAAAGACGCTCAGCAAATTATAGCGCATCTAACTCATTTTTTTCCGAAAATAACACTTGGCTTATTTAATTTCTTATGGGCTCATTCATATATATGTAATATTAGTATGAATGAAAATAAATGATACATATTTGCATTTTCTTAAAAATCCAGGTTATTAGAATCAAGAGAAATCAAATTGAATTCATTTTTTTTTAAATTCTCGAATAGTTAAATGTATATCAGTAAACTTGAAAATAAATTTATTTCTAATATAAATCCGTTGACTACTAGCAAAACATTAAAAAATGATTATTTATTGGTTTGGCATTTACTTGGTAGAACTCCATTTATAACAGATTTAAAAATAACAAAGTATTTTAGTTCTACAGTTTTTAATAATTTTATTCGTTGATAGCTATTTCGGCTTGCGCCATCGTCAGAACTATGTTTAAACAAATATTTTGCTCAGCTATATATACTATATATAGTATATATAGCTGAGCAAAATATTAGTTTAAACATAGTTCTGACGATGGCGTAAGCCGAAATAGCTATCAACGAATAAAATTATTAAAAACTGTAGAACTAAAATACTTTGTTATTTTTAAATCTGTTATTAAAAAATGAAATATATTTTCAATGAGATCATTTCTTTGCCCAGAATCACTCAGTAAACGCATTTATTATACCAACTTTTGTTTGATAAATACACTTTCTCGAGTTTGTGGCGCAGTGGTCAACGCCGTTGGTTTCCGTGGCGGATCTCACGAGTTTGAGTAACAGTACAAACAGATTTTTTCAGTCGATTTATCGATTTTTGTTTAAAAAAGAGAACGTTTGTAATATTTTAAAATTTCATTTCGCCACAATTCTAATCTCAAAATATCGGGGCGTAACGAGAACGATTAGTTAATCTCTTTCTTTCTCTACTACTCCCTTCAAAAAAGGTTTGGCAACTCAGTAACAGTTATCGTTGAAAAAAAATATGTTGAAATACATCAATAAGGAGGCCATATGCCCTTATTTAGGAGTAGACAATTGTTAAAAAAATTACACAATGTAATATGATAAACTTTATTTGTTTCGGATCAAAATATATCCACATGCGTATATATACATATATTGATTTTATAACTTATCGATGTTAATGATTTTTTACCCAAAGATTTAAATTGCTCATTTGATGTTTACACTGAAATGTCATTCTGTAACAAAGACTTCTGCTAGTGCTAGAATCCCACCGATTGGAGGAAAATTAAGCTTGCCAAAAATGAAAATTTACTATTTATAAGAGAGCAAAAATAGTGAAAAGAACTCACCAGAAGTAATTATTATATTAATAATTATTATGATGCTTTTCATTTATCAATTAAAACATCAAATATTTGATGAAATGAAAGCATACAGTTATTAAGTACAACTGTAAAGTTAACGTAACCGGCAATTCCAATAAGCCGCAAACTGGCAGAATAAGGCTGGCGCAAAACGACGCAAGTCCTGAGATCAGTCTCGTCTAGGCAAACATTACCAGATGAAGGAGTATCTGACGAAGGAGTCAGCAACCAAATAATAGTTACATAGATTTTGATTATGCTCTCAAGCTTTATACAAATAAAACTAAATGTAAATCCATTCATCTATCATTCTTTGAAAAATCATTGAAATAAAGTGGCAATAGATTCAATTGGTGAGTGTATGCAGTCGTTTTTTTACTTTGTGAACTGTCAATTTTTCTCGATGAAAAGGCGTTATATTTTACATGAAAGGTGTTGACATATTTGTACCACTTTCACAATTATTTTATTTCGTATCATGCTCATTGCGAGAATTTTGACATACAACGAAATAATAAAGTTTTTTTTGTACTAACATCGTACTAGCATAATTTATTTAAAATCAGGAACGGCTTTACCAATGGTAAGTATTGTCAAATGGTGATCTATATGTGCAAGCGATGTGCTTAACTGCTTCTGGTCTTAAATTATAACAATATATATATATAAATTTTTCTATCACGAATTGACAGTGGAAACCTTTTTCGTGATATTATTTTAGATGGATTCGGCGGTGGTTTAAGAAAAAATAATTTTCAATACAAAATAGTTTGGCTGTGTCACACTTATCTGAAGCTGATTCACAAAGAAACGAAGCACGTGTCACACCTAGTTGCACCACGATTTTAATTGCAGTTAAAACCGTTATGATGCAATTGACTGCCCCTGAATAACACTCGCCTCTTCGTTTCACCCCCGACCAAGAAGTCTTCCTCCCCTGGGATCCACTGTAATCACTTAAAGCCAGCCAGCGGTAGCAGAGTTGTGTGTATTTACAGTGGCCGAGTCGAACGTTGCCAATCGGACTTCAGCCGGCAATGCCTCTGGGCCGTGAGATTTTGGCTGCTCACTTGTATTATTGCTGTCACGAGGCCAATCATTATTAACCCTCAACAGATCCTCAAGCCTAACAACACATTTAAATGTATGCACCAGCAAATTCAGATGTAAAATTCACTCACGATCAACATTAAATAACTATTTGAGACACTTCGAATCAAAAAATGTTATATTTCTATTCATACAAAAAATGCAGTAGATTTTCTAACAAGTTTTATGAAATAAAATTTAGTAGTATACTTAATATTAATTTGACTTAATATTTTTTTTTTTTTGAGAATCAGCGTTTTTTTCTTTGTAAGATATTTAAAAATAATACAGCAAAGACGTTCGCGGTATTTTCAAAATTATCTGCGTCTTTATTATAATATTTAAGTATCATTTTTATACTGCCATCTACATTTAGATCAGAAAGACTACTTTCTAAAAATAATAATATTATTTTGTATGTTATGTACTCGGTGTTTGTATTGCTTTAGCAGTATAGACTTCGAATACTTTAATACCAATATCGATTAGTGATAAAACGCTGAATACTGCTTTTACCTCCTAGCAAGCGGAAATGGCGATATGATCCAAAGCTCTATAATACACCCACTGCCGCATTGAATTTTTTGTGTAAAATAAACGTTAGCCAAGCTTTCACAGTAATTACATTATCCATCTAATGTTTGGAGAGCAAACCCATTGCATCCAATAGTACGCACCGCTAAATGTTAGCTCTGCGTTGAATTTCTAGAACGGAAGCGTTTAATTTGATACTGTAATCCTGATATGATATCAAATTAATATTAACAGTTTGTATTATGAAAAGTGATTCATCATCGACGTGAAAGTACGCGTCAATGGTTTTTGGAAATACGTGTCCAATTTATTTGTAATGATTTTATAATTAGTTAATGAAATTGTTTAATTATTATTACTGAACACAATATTATTATATACGTTTACTTAACGTTTTATGCTATATAGTACGGATATTTATTTTTTTCGGTAATATTTTTATTCTTTTTTGTTGTTTTAATTATTAAAAATCTTATCGTTTCGTTATCTTTTATGTTTAGAAAAAAAATAGACTATGGCGAATATAGTTATCGTTCTAAAAAGAATGACAGTGAAAGTAATTATAAATCAATTCAAATTTTCAAACCACTTACGGAAAATAGCCAAATAAATAAAAATATGTTAACCAATTGTGTTTGCTAGTTTATTGGGTTACATATCAATTATGTAAACGAAAAAAGATGTAATCCACAAATTTTACAGGAGACACAAAAAACGTTTTTATATTATGTTGGGCCATAGGCGAATTATAAAGTGTACACAACCTTGAAGTGCATAAAGACTGATAAACTGGTTTTTGAATCTTTACAACTATTATCATATCTATAATATTAAATTAAACTTTAAAAAAAAAACAGTTTACAGCGTTGATATTAGAACAACGATGGTTAACTATATATCTTATTGCTATGTAACAATAGTTCGAATTGAGTACATATAGTTTTTTTTTGAATTAGCAGTTGTGTGTATAAATTACATAATACACACATTTTTTTTTAAAGTGGGTAAATCAAAAATTGACCAAACAAATTGTTAAATACTATTTGATGTATAATGACAATAGAAAATCAAATTATACTTGAATATTGTTATGGTTTTTGACTATTTTCTCACATTTAAGTTTTACATTTTGTGTTCCTTTCCTACACGCGCAACCAAACTTCTTACGATTATAGTAAACCATTTTAAAACTCAATTGTTTTTCGCACTCACGATTCCTTTTCTATTCACGCTTGAATATTGATCGATTCCTTGAAATGCATTTATGATCTTTATGTTGCGATTGAAACAGGCGCAGAAATGTAATTGATAAAAAAAGATGAATTATGAAGAGAAGGCATTGAGAAGCCAAATTTATTCTGTAATCAACATCTTGAATATAAATTGCTTTCGATTTTAAATCGTTTCTGTCAAACTCCATTACGGTGAATTTACAATCGACACTATTAAGACTATACATACTTAATCAAATGTTCTCCTCGTCAGTCATATGAGACGCTAGCTTCAAGGGCTGTTCAGAAATATTCAGTGATATATTAAGCTTGGTATTTGTATAGTTGTCATCAAAATATTTATTTACATACAGCTATTTTTATTCGTACAGTATTGTAGTGGTCAACGTCGTTGGCTTGAACCACGAATCTAACAAGTTCGTCCCTGTACAAACAGCACTCACTTTTAGAGTGTACACTGTCAATACTTGGTGGAAAGGCATTATATTAAGAAAAAACACAATATTCTTTTTTATTTATTTCCACTTTTATTTGCCAAGATCAGGACCGGTTTTCCTCATGGTAAAACTGCTAAATTATATTTCTTATCAGTTGATAATGCTTGCCATGAGGTAACCAGTCCTGATCTTGGTAAATAAAAGTAGAAATAAGTACTAACGAGTATTGTGTTTTTCTTAATGAACAACACTTTTTTTTAAATCGTTCAATCAATCTTATCTTGCCCAATCCTTATATCCCTTCTCTCTCTGTTAGAAGGCCATAATATGATTCATATTGAGAGTGGACATAGGCAGTGCCGACGCGAGGTTATTTGGCGCCCTAGGCAAAGATTATTGACGCGCCCCCTTATTAACAAATAGTTCAATTTTTTTCAAAAGAATGAAAAAAAAAACAATTTGAAATCGCTAATTTTTTTTAATATCTATGTCCGCTCCCAATGTGGAGCACATGGCCTCCTAATGAAAGTATCTTAACGGAAGTTTTTCTATGTGAACTGTTTGTTACTTAGTCGTCTAACCTCTCTTTTTCGAATCATATGGAAAAAGATACATAATTACAACAAACAAATACAAACATTAGAATAAATTAAAATGTACTATTATTTATTATTATAAGTGTTTAAAAATTGTTTTGATACTCCACGTATGCGCCCTCTAATGGTTTGCGCCCTAGACGGTTGCCTATATCGCCTGTATGGTGGCGCCGGCCCTGGACATAGGCTTAATATTTAATATATAAAATATATATTGATTGACGTAATATGTCGTGTTAACATTACAGTTGACATATACATTTCTCATAATCATCCGCTGTAATACTATATATTGCGTTTTTACGATTAATATGGATCTAATACAAATGATCTGATTGCTTCTCATAGTTTTCTTTCAGTGGGTCTACAGGCAATCAACTGAATTATCCACTTCAACATGAGGCATCGACTATTCACATGTGTGCCGTTGCCGTGAGGCCTGTACAAGAGAGTGCAATTGCATAATCGCTAATTGAAATACCGTGTCAAGCGGTACATTGAAACGCACTTGGTGAGAGATGCAACCTTCGAGTTTCACTGATGCACTTTGCTACCGCATGGCTAACTGCATTATTACACGTGGCTTTAAATTATCTATTATAAACATTTATATCCTTAAACCAAACGCTAAAGTAATTATATTTGATTTAATGTTTTTATTTAAAAGTATTTGGCATAACTGAAAAGAAAACTCCACATATTAAGTGAAAGAATCGCAACCAAACAGTGGTTGTGAAAAGATTCAGATTTTTAGAATCTTTGACTTACTTTTTGGAGTCAAAGAAATAATTGAATAACGATTCCTTTCGTGATGATTTATATTTATTATAGTTCGTAAAAAATAAAAACACTTTAATACTGTATGAAATGAACGACTCTCGTATTATGGGAAAATTGCAGTAAATTTACTCCTAAATTAAAAAATAATATTAACAAATATTTTATGACAAAAAATAACAACATATATAAAAAAACACGTTTATTCTGAAAATTATTTAAGATTAGTTTGAAGATCTTTTACAACTTATTTTTTTATTTTAAATAATCTTAACTGTTAACCGGACACCATGTTGGTTTAATAGCGGCATTGTGGCCATTAATGACTGAAATATATCTGGTTTTAGTCCACACTCCACATTCATACTATTCGAGAATTATAATATCTTTAAAAAACACTTTTACCTTTGTATGCATTGATTTTCTGTTAGTGACTTATACATTCTAGGCAAAGGTAGAATTTTTAATACTGAAACTATTGAATTGATATTAATGTTACATTTTAAATCTGCCACAGATGTATTGAAAAGTTCACCTAACGTTTCGTAATTTAAATTAGTCTCATTTAAGATTCTATGAGATTCTCGTTTATGAAGATTTTTCTGGGTAACCATTTTAAAATATAATTCCAACTCTGTGTTTGTGATTAAGGGAATGGAAATATGTTTTTGATTCAACTAAAAAAGCTCCATCAATATTTGTTGCATGCTACGCTTTATATCCTTATTTTTTTCATTGATACTAAATACTAAATACCACAAAAACATAGATACTAAATACCACAAAAACAACATTAAATCAAATAAAATCAATTCGGACCGAGTGACGGATTGTGTGCGTTTAACGGTTTTATCATTTGTGGACACAGCACATATTGTAACTTTTCTTTAAAAAATTGAATATATTTTAATTTCATCATCTATTCGTATATTTTTCGATTTTAATAAATGCTAGTCTATTCACCTATTATGAATTTTAGCATTAATTACAAAATACTAAAAATGATTTTGTGAGATTTATCTGACAATATAATATTGAGAATACATATTATATTATTTATACTAGCAAATAATAAGATTTATATTTGTATATAAATCGTAAATGACAATAAGGTTACTGTTAATCATGAAAAAAACTTATTCCAGCTTGTTTATTAGTGCTTTGTTTCTGGAAAGTAAAGTTTTTTTTAAGAATTCGCAGAAAATGTGACAATATAGAAGAAATATTAAAGTCTCTTAAGTGACGATTTTATCTGTTTCTGAGGCTTACTTAGTCGCTGTAAAGCTATTTATTATTTGGGTGAAACGATCATGGATTTCGCGCATGGAAGTAAGCGCTCCTGGCAAATATGGATGCGCCGATTATTTTTACGATCCATTCGTTTTTCGAAATAAAACATCAAGTTTTGTCTGACTATTGAGAGCATTTTCCTATATATGGTGGAGTACACAGGAGCGGTCGCGGACGGGGGCGGCGGAATGACGCAGAAAGAAATAAACGGATTCTCAGGCACGAGCGGCCATAAAACCATAAAGTGGAGCTCGTGATCTACCTTTCTAGTGCCAGGATAAAGTGCATTCGTTACACTTTGACTTCTAATTCAATATATTTCAATCCAACCTAAATTCAAAACGCTCAGGTATGTATACAATAACTAAGAAAAAAATTAACTACGCAATCTTTCTAAAAAATGGCTTTGCATCAAAGGCGGGGAAACTTTTTCACGTTAGAAAAGAGCATTCTTAAATACCGCATTTTTAAACATTTTCGTAAGATAAACCTATTGAAAAATGCATGGTAACAAGACTCTCATTCATTCATTTCATTTGATTATTAATTGCATTTCCAACTATCTAGTTCATGATATGTAAAAACTAACGATCTTTATCGGATATGCTATCGAATTTTAATTTAACACGTTTTTGTCAAAATCACTTATCCATCGCAACAAAACAAATAATTATTTTAAAGAGTTTGTTAGCTCAAAATCGTTAAATTCAAATATTGCTCTTGAATTGGATATACAGATAGTAGCAAAAAGGCAATGCTCATTTTTATTATTAAGAACTGCATGCTACTGCTCTCTTTGTGTTGTCCCACGACAATTTTCTATACAATGGTTCCATTCAATAATGTTTTAAAGAAAATAAAAGCTAATTGAAAAGATATAACATTAAAGTTCATAACATCATAATTTTAATAAAACTGATAACTTTTAAATTGCAATGGTTTCTCAGTAAAAAAGATGAACTTTCAAAAAACAGCCGACAAACCTACTTCAAATCTCGCGATCACTGGCAAATTACTTCTGACACTTGGAAAATATTAAAAAATCATTCTTTTGCAGTGCTTTACTCTCTAAAATTATGGTTAACTCATTTTGTGAATAGGAGAGGGTAACGATTGGAAAAACCTCAGGTTTCGTCAAATTTTTAAGCAATTCAAACCGTGTAAATTTCGCGGCGAAAGAACACTCACTGCTTGAGATTTTTTGTGTTGCCTGCAAATAGGAATATGTTTTTTTTTAGTAAAAAAATAATTAACCGTTAAAATAAAGATTTTTAAATAACTGAAAAATGTACAACAATGCATACAGATTTCAGAAAAATGTTGTACAATGTACGCTTCATTCTTCAAAAATCTCGTTTTGTCCCATTCATGTTAATGATACCAATAATAAGACAGAGTTCGCAAGGTATTTTTTGAATTAGATAGTAATTAAGCTTTTTTTTTATCATCAAATCGTTTTATGAATTATAATAATAAATTCAATCAAATTGAAGTTCCCGGGTAGTATTAAAGTTATGGAGAGTAGAAGTATGTCTTATCAAATAATATTTAACTCGATGGCTGCCACAGACGAGATATCTCGTAAAAATTTTCGTGCTCAACACGCCAGTTACGAGTTAACTCGTTAGTAACTAATTCAATTAATAATTGAAAATTATAGCCAGCGTTCTAGGTAATTACGTACTTTTTTCTACGACAGCTAAAAGGTTAAATAGTATTAAAGTACAAGTTATTCCAGTGTTTTGTAGAGAAAACATGTTTTTTTCGTAAAGGGGAATTCAGCGCCCAAATAATAAATTTGAGAGAGAAGACGTGATAATGCAAAAACACAAAATATGCGAACGAATATTTTTGCCGGATTGAACTCAAAGCTGCCAACGAGGTGCGAACGGCTGACAATATATAGCCATTCATATATTGCTTTAGGGAATTTCTGGTTTCGAGGGACTTGGGGAGCCAGCGGTGGGAGGGTGTCTAAAGAAAAAATATCAAAATACTTCTCGCCAGTTATGACCTGATAACAGTTGGTGAATATGAGATACTAACCCGTCCATGGTATGAATGTAGATTTTTTCATTGTCCGTGACTTGATATGGATAACAAAAAACAATCTTGTGAGAGATGTAGTGAAAATTCAATAATTGAATTCTGAATAACAATGGAAGTGAATTTTTTGAAATTGAAGCCCAAAAGATAGTTCCTTAAAATTTAAAATGTATTGATGTTTAAAACAGTAAATAGGTGGTCCACTACAAATAAAATGGTGTAGTTTATTTATTAGACATTTTTGCAACCATGCAAAAAAAAAAGTGTCACAACTCAAAATTATTATTTTCGAGATGAATATGTTACTAGATTCCAGAATGTAAATTTCAAAAATCTTTTACTGCAAGACCAAAGTGACACTATCACTCTGTGACAATTTGACGTTGTTGCGTTTGTGAATAGTATTAAATGTTTAATTTGACAGTTTGTTGAGATCTTTGTTCCCTTAACTTATACAGCACGTAAGTAAAAAATCGTTATAAATTGCATTTTTTGATTATTTAATGCAATCATACATAGAAATCATGTAATATCTCAAAACTGTTACTTGCGAGTTGTGACACTTTTCTTGCTTTTGATTATTTCGTTAAAATGCTTAAGAGCTCATTGAACTTTAGTTCTTTGAGGAAAATACATTAAGTTTTCATACCTTAGACCCAATCATAGAAGTAACGTTGCATCATAGATCATTTAATGCAGTTTTCATACTCATGTGACCAAAAGCAATACATTTGAGCAGAGTCGCAGTTGAGTAGAGTTGCATTTTGCTACTTGTGCTCACAAAGGTTGCGCAGTGTGCATCGTGAAACATGCACTTTCCAGAATTGATTGCACGATATGCATTTCATGTACCCCCTTGCCCATTGAAAACATTTTTCAACGGGATTTTACCGTGTATTTGAAAAGCACAAAACGGTAAAAATATGACTTCGATATCATTGAGACGGTGCAAGACGTATTAGTCGGTCGTTAACATTAGCGAATAAAACTCGACATTACTTTTTTGATATACTACTATATTCCTAAGTAAATGACATCCGTTTCCGTTGGTAGAATATTAAATTATATGGAAATAACTATATGATACGATTTTTAATGACGGACAGTGCATTGACATGCTGGAAATCCTTTTTTCTGCCGAATGTGAAAAAACAATCATTCAAATGATCAAAGTATTAAAAGTTATCGTATTGAGTTTTGATTAAATCAAATACAGTGAAATAATAGAACATTTAAAGATAAAATAATACATTTAAAAATTCAGGATTAAACTCATATCACTGAATTAAAATTTCAAACAAAGCGTATAATTTTTCTTGTCTTCGATTCGAACCACTTTTTATAAAGGTGAATTACTTAACACAAATAGAAAATTTAAAATAACATTGATTATTCCACGTATTGTGTTACTAAGTGTGACACGTGTTTTGCCTCTTTCAGAGGCATCTTCAGACTTACTATCGCAAAGTTTGCTTAAGTGAAGATGCCTCTGAAAGAGGCGAAACACGCGTCACATTTAGTAACACAATACGTGGAATAATCAAAGTTATTTTAAATTTTCTATTAAAATGAACTTCCACAAAGTTACCGCCGAAACCATCGAAAGTACTAAACACAATCTCATTTTTTTCTGATAAATACTAATTTATCAAAACTAATACTGATTAGTTTTTTTTGTTTCTTTAGATAAGCTAACTAAAACTGTACCAACATGATCGTTTTCAATCACAGTCGTACCATTAGAAAACCAGTTTCAAAGTTCAGTGTTAGAGGCCTTAAGGCTCACACTATGTTGTTGGGTAAGAGCTTCGAATCCTCAAAAATATATTTTTACATATTGTTATTTGAAGATATAAAGATATCTATCAAAAGACATTTAAGTCTGTGACTATTTAAAACCTGAATCTTTATACCATAATGAGAACGGTTGTAGAGCTATTTTATTTTCCCTCATTTTTGTACTACTGTATGAAATGCAGGTAAAATACAACAAATAAACTAAAGGCAAAATGTATTGAGAGACCAATACCATTTTCTATAATAAAGTATTGATGGTGTAGTTCCACAGAACGATATTTCAACAACTTGATGTTTTGATTTATAATACCGATTATATTCAAATACCTCTTTTCTATAAATCCACAAAAATACAACTAGAAAAAATACTAGTTTTCTCTCGGTTATTTTTTTTTTTGCAAATGTGTCATAGATAAATAAATAAATATAAACAATCTTCTGTCAGTTTCATATTAATACAACTCCAAATACCATTTTATGGTTTTGTCAACGATTCAAAAAATTTGAATTGAAATTGAGATAAATAAGTGGATTATTTTTTATCATTTGTATAACTTGATAATGTTTGTCATGAGCGAGACCGGACTTGATCTTAATTAAAAAGAGTGGAATTAGTACAAATGGTTATTTATTTTCAATATTATGCCTTTCCACCAAGTATTAACAGTGAGCACCCAAAAAGTGAGTAGATGTTTCACTAAAAAGGTGATACTAATAATAATTATAACTTTTTTGCCACATAATATCTCAAAACTTTGGTCATCTATATCTCAAAGCTACCAATTTCCAGTTGCAGCACTATGGAACTAAGCCATCGATATTAAGCGAATACGTTTATAAAAAATAAGCTAGATATAGCGAATACGAAAGTTGGCCGGTAGGGTACCCAACTGCATATTCAAAGAATATTGTGTTTAAATATTACCTGTAGTTAATGATAGGAAATTCTGGCGTTATAATTCATTAGTAATTCACACACGGCGGCAAATTAAATGCGTAAAATGAGACAGGAAATTATTTCGAACGCACTTTGTGTGTGAAGCTTAAATGTTCTCGTAATCCAATACGCAAAACACGTATACAATTAATTTCCAAATCATCCGCGGGAGCATTTCGAACAAGAATTAGGTTATACTAAATGGCATATTAGCACGCCCGCTATCATACTAAACAAAAAAAAACGCTGATTGCAAGCCTTGAATAAACAAAGCCAATAAAGGCTTTATCGTTGGTAGTACTTTCTACCAATATGGTTTTTCTATTCCAACCCGTAAAGCATTCATCATTCTATTCACCACAGTAAAATTATTTATCCTGTACTTAGATTTAGTTGAAATAATAATACCATACTATAAAATGTAGTACCAATACGCTTTTCATCATGGATCACGGACAGAATGAAAACATACCGGTTGAGTTCGAACATATTTTTTAGCTACAATTAGAGCGATTAGTTAACCACTCGTCATGTCCTAGCCTTATCCTTCTATCCTTACTACTCTTTTGAAAAAGAGAAGTTGAGCGGCTCAGTAACAAGCAGTTTTCGAATAAAAACTCTTGTTGAGATACCTTCATTAGAAGGCCATATGCTCCACACTGGGAGCAGACGTGGATAAAAACAATAGTAACATAGTTATCAAATTAATGACACACTAGAGTCAAATGTATGCCAAGAATTAAGTAAACCGTTTCATAGCTTTTTGTTTTAAATATATCAAAAAATAAACGGTTGTTTCGTAAAAACTAAAAATTTAAATGACAGATTTTTTTCTGACAAACATTGAATTTCATAGAAGCTTTTCAAACGTTGCCTTTTTATCAGTAACAATCATCGGGGAACTGAAGTTAAATGTATCTTTCTATATAAAACCTGGTCCCGAGGATGGAATTGGTTTTTTTTACAAACATAGGTCAGTCAGGTAGGTAAATTGCAATGGCTTCCCAGCGCGTTACAAATGCCTAGGGCCATCGTTTTTTTTAGCAAGGCTATCTGTCATTGAGTAAGTGTTAAAAAACTTCACTGTGAAATAGGATGTTATATCATGATACTTTCTGATCCTTGTAACTTTCATACAGAATAAAATTCTATCAGAAAAACTGTTTGTTGACTTAAAACTGTTTCATTATCTACAAATATTTCAACATTTTATTGCCAAACGAAATTAATGGCCACTGTTAACAAATAAATCTGTATGTGAAAGTTCACAGCAAAAAATGTATCACTGCTGCTTTTGAATATGATTACTGTTGATGCTTGTTAATTTGATATAAACATTCATTATTCTAAAAAGCGTTTTTTTTTTAATTATTGTCTGCTCCTAATGTGCAGCATACGGCCTTCTAATGGAGGAGGAATCTCAAAAAAAGTTTTTCTACTAAAACATATTGTGTTCTCAGTTGCTCAATCGAAGAGTAGTAGAGATAGAGGATAAAGACTAAGACAGTACTAGTGGTTCACTATCGCTCACGCTAAGTCCCGTTATATTAAGAGGAAGGTTAGGGGGAATCTTTAAACGTCACACAAATCGATTCATTTGAACAGAAATCAATAAATCGATTAAAAAAAAACTGTTTTTTGTATTGGAACCCATAAGATCTGACCCATCGAAGCCAACAATGTTGATCGCTGCTCCACTCGATATAGGAAAATCAGTTTTTGAAATATTTTAGTGTGAAAGTTTTTTGGTGTAATTTATTATCTGGACTAAAGCAGCTTTTGCCACGTTTGTCATTAGAGGAGTTTTAGTTTTAGAAAAATTTTATAAACATTCATTTATTCTTATATTCTTCCTAAGCCTAAGATTACAGATTTTATCTTATATTATAGAAGTGGATTTTATTGATGAATGTGTCTTAATTTTGTGTAACAAAAATAACTTGTTTACCACGCACTAGTACACTTGCTTGCTTCTGTTTGTATCTCTTACAAGAAAATTGCTAAAAAAATATATTTTTACTCGAAATAGTAAGCAGAAAAATCCAATTTTCTCACTTTTTATTGTGTTTAAAGGTATGTTTGTAACAAACTACCATGTAGTTGAAATATGTTGGTTATTTAAGAATGTAACAAAAGTTATCATACCAAATGATTATAATATTTACATTATTTTTTTTTCAATAATATATTAATATTATTCATATTAATTTATTGAAGTTAATGAAACTTTATTTTACTAGATTACTCGACAAATTTTTTTCAGTTTTTTTATTGATATTTTTCAAGATTATTTGCAAAATTTGCAACGTTGTATAACACGTTCCATATTAGTCCAATGTGTCTGATAGTAGATTTATTTGAAAATTTTCACCCACACTATACAGAAACCTATAAATCTAGAAAAGGAAAACGAATGTCGCTTGGTTGGACCTCCTTTTCAGCATTATATTTGTGAGTAAATTTAAAAGTATCCATTTTTCTTTTGTACTGTACATCTATTTTCAATGTGTATTTCTTTTCAGACTCTCCCCTGGGTTAAAAAAGCAAAGGGTCAAGTAACACAAAAAATAAATAAGTTCGCTTCAAATGATCTGATATTGTTGAAAGAAAATAAAAATCAAATATTATTCCCGACTTTTTCATGAAATGTGTAGCTTATCCGATTTTTTGCTTCAATGACGTTTAATATCTTGACCAAGCATTGTGTAGGGGTTTTTATTGACAATAATTTATTAATATAATAAATCTATCTGACAACTTTGTATATGAATACTGTTTAGCTACAGTATTACAACATATTTATTAGTTATGCAGAAAAATTCAGCGATATTATATGTTAAATCTTTTACAATTAAATATGTAGTATTTTTTTTGGTATGCTTGGAAGCTTATTAGAGGTAATAACTATAACTCCACTATACAGTTTGAAGCTTTGTTTCAGTGGGTGATGTCAATTTATTTTGAAGCTGCCGGCATAAGTGCATATTATGACGGCTCGAGAACCAAAGGCGGCAGTTTTTCTAACCTTCACACATTGGCAAATCAATCAAAACGTTTTTCTTTATTACGTATTAAACGCCTGAAATTTATCGGGTCCGTTAATTGAAAGTTCCGTTTATTAACGTGTTCTTAAATCCGTTCACGTGACCAACGCAATCGTATATGTGTTATGAAGCTGGATCAAGAAACTTTTAAATTTTACTGCAATATAAAGATTAAAACGCAAAGTTCATTTCCTCTTTTGCATAACTTGCATGTCTCTAAATGAACTGAAAGAAAGACAGTATTTAATTAATTCAGTTTTAAAGCGAGCTAGTTTTCTTATTCGTAGACCATCAATCAAGCTTAATTTTCAAAGCTCTTCTTTAAACCCTCTTAAACGGACAGTGGCGAGTAAAACTGTAATTGATTACCATTCGTAGTGCACTGATGCTAAAGCTCACCAAAGGTAATAAGTCAGTTTACCCGAAGTGAACTTTTACTCTATCTCCGACCGATATCGAGTTGCGATTACCAGAACTTGGCTTCGGGCTTTTATCAAATTACAATTCGCACCTAGCGGACTCGGAGTTTTCACCTATCCGCGAAACGGGTGAAAATTTGTAATGTAATATTGGAGGTTTACAGGAAAACCGTCGTAACTGCTGCACTCTGTAAGACAATTTTAAGTGTACATATAACATTTGAGGGTATTATTTTCAAACAAGGTTCAATCCAAAATGGTTAAAAAAATTAATCTTGAATATAATTTTGTAAAACAATATTAATTTAAAGGTATTTTTAGTTTTACATAACTTTGTAATAATATTTTGTTTTTTACCAAGCCATGTTTGAGACTGATTGCTAAATAAAATGTATTAACTAAATTACATTCATGGTTCATGTTTCAACAATTTTGAAATGAGCCGGGTTTGCAAATAATAGCCTCATTTATAAGAAAGGTTTTTATTTAAACGCTTATATAATTTGAGAATTTTAAGCTTAATACATTTGTAGTAATGTTGAATTAGGTCGTCCGAACTTAGGCATCTGACTTTGAACCATTTATTTCTGTGGTTCTAGTATTTCAATATTTATATTTTTTCTTTTTCTGGATCTCGTTATTGATCATTTCATTTACCATAATTTCAAGTTTTTTCATGTATCCTTAATTTTAATACAAAAAATATCTAGAAATACAGCTTACGTCCAAGGCAGCATATGTAAGCTTTTTTAGGAAAACGATTAATTCAATGACAGAAGCACTAGTGAGGAGCCGTTGACCGCGCTCTTAAAAGATAATACATTAAACTGAATTTTGTATAAAATTATAAAAAAAAATGTCTGCTCCTGTCAAAGACTGTTCTGAAAATAGATATTCCATATTGACTTTTCCAGGCTCAAAATCTTCTGATTGCTAATCAGATATGGTGACTATTTCTATTTTTTTCGTCGTAATATTCCATCATGATGGCACAGTTAGCACTAGACTCAGTAAGTGGTGTTCTGTAAAAAAGTTTCAAAACATATTTTCTGGAAACAAATCTCCGGTGAGAGTAACTATAAAATATATTTATAAAAACTTATATGTTTTTCCTCAATACCTTTATTAAATTATAAAAATTGTATTTATATTATTTCATTTCAAATGATTCAAATATTCAAGTAAATTTTGCATTTAATACTTATATTGAAAATCTTAATTTATTTAGAAGAAAGAGAATGAGCAGGAAAATAAAGATTTTTGGTTAATTTATGGTATAAATCACACAATAAAAATTGATCAGATTGACCATATGTGATTATTAATTTGTTACGCGTAGAGATTTTTTTGTGTATTTTTACTCATAAAATAAATATAAACAAAACATATAAGCACACTCTGTGCATACTTAAAAAAATGTGTACACTGCAAAAATATAGAGTTACAAAAAATTAAAAGAAAAAAAAATATTTTCTATATACAAACTTCGGAATTTTAGTGTTTGCAATAAAAATGTAAATTTATGTATTAAATGATATATATATATTTTTTGGTTTGGCATCATAATTTTATGACGCCTTGCGCGAGCATTTTTCAAGCATTCTTACTTCTAAATCCTCTCTCCGCATGCAAAAAAAACTAGTGTTTTACGGCACTAGCAATAAAACCCTTGATCTCTCGCACGGTTTGCAGATGAGTTCTTTTTCCTGTGAATAAGGGAAATTATTCCGCATGTAAGCAATTTGGTTTGTGCCGTTATGGCTCCACCAGCGAGTGGAGAATTTAATAACCTCTGATGAAAAGTGATAGTGCGAAGGCGTGGCAAAATGAATCAAACACCGAAACGGTAATTCGCTATTTAAACATATTATTTTTTGACATAGAAGATTAATAGCGTGCCAAAGCGAGGCGTGTACGCTAGTCTGTTCCACGCCACTGACTTCTTTTGTTTTATATGTTACAAAAAAGTCTATTCAGGCCGTTTCCGCAACACAACAAAGTACATATTATGCGTATACAATATGTTGCAATTTTGTTGTTTATCATAGAAAAATAAAATGTGAGAGAAATTTAAAAAATGGTAAAAACTTTATTCTATTATGATCGATCGTCCTTTATCCAAAATTAAATAAATACCTATTTTTTCCTTACATATGATTAAGTAAACATAGCATTTTATTTGATAATATTTTTCTAGGGAATATCCTGAATAACTCATTAATATGTTTACTCAAAATTATTAAAAATGCAAACAAATTAAATCATTTTCAACTAAATGAAATTAACCTAATTGTTTTTCGTCTGGTAAAGAGCATTTATCACCATATTGTCTACATCTTTGAGAGTATCCTATAATTTTAAATTATGCTTGAAGCATTCTTGTGTATGTGAAACTTCTTACGACTTATCGTAGCTTTAATATAAGGGCTTTGAATCATAGTTTTAATAAACCGGTCTTTTTTTGCAGCTGTTTTTTTAATTGTACGTTTGACATGATTTTATGTAAATATGTATATTTTAAAAAAGTTTTGCAATAAGTAATAAGTATCGTCTAGCAAAACGTTAATATTCTTTTGAACTTTATATCCACACAATAATCAATGCTCACTTTTTCTTTCGTATTTCCGATTTTGAAAGATAATCAATTATATAATAATTGTTTTTTTTAGATTCAAATTTCAATTCGGAATTAAAGTACAAAAATCATGCCTCCTACAGATCCAGGTATTCGCCTTTACTTTACTCAACCCTCACTCTCCTGCCCCCAAATGCGGGAGGTTTTTATTTTTTCTTTTTTTATAATAGAAATGCAAATTACACTGCTAGAGCGACTTCCATCCTGGCAGCGTAGCAAACTTTTTTAAACACTCTTCAATTACCAGCGATGGAGATTTTTCCTTCTCTTTTTTGTACTCTGTACTTGAGAATTTGCATATTAGCTTTTATTGCTTTACTTAATAAAAATGTTTATTAACTTTGCGTATGTATCTTCGCCGCAAAAGTTTAATGAACTCGACTGGACGGTGTTGAATTCGTTATCTGCCAAAAAACTAACGTTTAATCTTTGAAATTTTATTCATTGAAATACAGTTGCCACAATAAGTAAAGAACAAACTTTCTTTCACATTTCATATTATCTCTTTCCCAGCAGTAAATAAACATGAATCAATGATGCAATTACTTTATAATATAATTAATATAGTCGATGTATACGATCGATTAAGGTTTATTAATTACGATAATCAATACTGTTAACACCTATTTTAATAATACAAATATAATAATAAAAAAATACAATAATTTAATTTTGATATAAGTACAAATAAGGTAAATAATAGGTGTACCGGAATTAAGTGTCGTATTTTTTGTTCTCGATCTTCAATGGTCAGTTGTGCTTCACCAGGCAATCTTTCACGACATAATTGAATTTGTATCGTTAGCCATACATACCTGATGTGTATTGTGATGATTTAATAAAAAAAATAGTAACCGTATTGACAGTGGAGGGATTTGTACCAAATGAAGTGTTTGTTCGAAAAACCATGTTGTACCATTTTTTGAAAAAAGAGAACGTAACAAGTGCTACAAAAAATATTTGTGGTACACTGGGTAATTCGTTAATCTCAAAGGTGTTTCAAACAATTCAAATCCGGTGATTTTGATTAAAAAAAAAAAACAAAAAAAAAATTGAACAAAATCCAACGTTCACGATTCAGGATCTGACAAATAAACTCGGATACGCATGGTCGAGTGTACAGAAACACTTTTAAAAAATCGGCAAGACTTGGAGACAGGGAAGATGGGTTGCCGTAAGACAATGCATGGCCTCGCACCAATCAAAAAATCAAGGACCTGGGATGGAAGACTATCAGACATCCACCATATTGACCCGACATTGCTCCGTCCTATTATCACCTATTCAGATCGATGCAGCATTTTTTTTTATAAAAAAAATATGCCAGTTATGAAGAGGTCAAAATGGGCATATCCGAATATTTTAATTCAATCCCCGGTGATTTTTATAACAGAGGGATTGAAAAATTGCCAGATAGGTGGAGAGAGTTTACATCCAACGATGAAAATTATATAATCGACTAATTTTTGACAAATGAATGATTTTATCGTATCAGATTGTTTCATTAAAAAAACGACACTTAATTCCGGTACACCTATTAGAAATTAGTTTATGATTTTTTTCTTAAATGAGCGCAAACTGCGATCGTATCAACATTAAGTAATTTTGTGTTGAGCTGAATTACTTCACACAGATTTGAGTCTGTATGTTTTTAAATTAATTACTGTTAAAATTTGGTTGAAAGACTACCAAACAATTTTAATTGAAATATTGTTGAATCTCATGTAAGAATTAAAATATTATGATTATAATAAATTATATGTACCATTGTTGTTAATAAGAGACATAATGATATAGGTGATCATCAAAGAGACATTATAAATTTCTGTACCCAAAGTGAAGAACCAACTTGCCAAATAAACATTCAGTGGGAGGCTCTATAAAAATATTACTCCGAATATTAATAATAACATAATTTGCGTAGACGCGTGTTAGCTTGGACACAAAATATATGTTTTAAAAATTACGTTGTTTAACTAACTTATTGGCTCATTTCTTTATTGTATTTTGCCTGTCAAAAATATTATTGTAGACGTCAAAAGTATTCTGTTTACAAAGCATTGCAATTGAAAATAAATTGTTAAATACAAGATACATTTAGTTTGAATTTAGCGAAGTGTTTATGTGTATTCAAAAATTATACACCATCAAGATATTTTTTCGTACCACCGATTGTTTTAAGTAGGTTACGACATTTACTGTTTATCGTCTACTTCTCAATTTTTTAATTTATAAGTCTCAAAAACGGTATCAAAGTGTCATTAAGTTTATATAAATATATTATATTTTTAATGGATTTAGCGGTAACTTTGTGGCAATTCACTTTTAATATAAAATTAAGCTTGATATCTGATAATGAAAAGCATCTTCAGACAGAGAAACATCGATAGCGCAATAACAAATTAATAAAATTTAGTCTTATGCGAACATCATATCAAAAAAAATATAACAGTTAAAATTGGAGTGTGTTCAATTTTTATGCCGGCATATTTTATATTTTAAAACCTTTGAAATAAGTTAAAAACAACACATAAATAACTCTCTCAGTTCGCACTTTCAATATAATGTTCCTGCACACTTTCCTTTATAAAAGAAAAACTCATCCATATAAATAATTCAAACAGATATGTATTTATTCACAAGCTTCGCGAGAGTCTGGGAAAAACTTTTGGTTACAAGCTTCTTCTTCATGGGCAAATATTTATTTAGGAACGCCAAGCTGATCGCGTCTCAGGGGAGTTTTTTTTACAAAACGCCTTATAAATAATACCAATAAGGTAAAACCCGACGAATAGTAGAAAAGACGGGAATTCCCATTATTAAATCCGTCGTGGTGCGATTTTTTCCTCTCCATTGAAAACTTCAATACACTGGATAGAACAAATTCCTCTAGTTATACCGATCGAGGAAAATAAAACGTTTTCAGCGATTGACATTGAGCGAAATCAGATGAAATGTTTTTCCTTGAGTTGCTACATTTTTTTATTACGGACCTTGTACGTGTAGGTACAATCATAAATGATTTTACTTCAGTGATTAATTTAGATATACGATAGATTTGTGTCTTATTTTTTTTTCATTCTTATCAACCTCCATTGTTAAAAAAAATATAAGTAAACATAGCTATACGTTTTTTTTTCAAAACAATAATTTATAATAGTTTCAGCCTGAAGTCATCATCAGATCTATATAGATATGAATATAATATAATTATGTCGTCGGCATGATACTATATCAACTATCAACCCAATTAAAAAACTCTTCTTTCATTAAATACAATGTTATTTGCTAATTTTAAAGCAACTTATTTATATCGAATAAATACCAATTCAATTCATAGAATAAAACGTATACAAAGGCCCTTACAGTCTAGTACGGCAAATTAGATAGGGAGAGTACGTACATATGTTATTTGAAATAATTTTTGATGAATATATTTATTTGTTATACCTGTCTCAAAAAGTAGACTTACATTATTTTAACACTAAAAATAGCGCTTTATTGAAAAAATTGTAATGTCTTAATTTTAAGCCAACATTTAAACAATTAGTATTTTATGTAATTTTAAAAAACACGATGATTTTGTAAAGATAATGTTTTTGTTCGCCATTCACTTACCTTAAAAGGTTGATGTATCTTCAAAGTTTCAAGATGAACTTGGAGAAATTATTTAAGGGCTAATGCTATTTTTGTTGAGGCATACTGCGACGAATAGCTTACTTTATACAGTAGTATCTATTTACATCGATTATTTATGAATAATATTATTAATATTACATACAGGAGAAACAACACACACACGTCACAACATTTATTATTTATATTAATGAAAGCATACTTATCATTTCTTATTAAATCTTAAAATTATCTTAAAAACTATGATTTAAATACGTTTGAATTATTTCAGATAAAAATGATCACAAGTTAAAATAGTTACGTGAATATATGAACGAATAGTTTTATCTTTAATTCAATTAACTGCTTAAAGTGAATTATTCATATGGTATTACATAAAGCTTATTGTCATTGAAATGTTTATTTTGTTTACATTATGAAAAAGCAATTGTTGATCATAAGCATGACAAACGTCAAATGGTGAATAAAAGTCATATGCAAACTAAAACTGATTTTTATTTAAAAGTCTTTGGAGTAAATTAATAAAACACTATTGCGTGCTTGTATAATTTAATAGATAACATGGCATGTGAATGTAACCGGTCGGCCGACGTATGGTCTAAGCTTTTCCGAGCGGCCAAAAGTTCCTCAGGTTGTTTGAAACGCGAAAGCTTTGACCGTCCGCAGCGCTAGGGATACTGTATGGGACTGACTAAGGCTTTGCAATGCTCTCGCACCGAAGTTAACCACCTCTCCCGTTCGGCCAGACAGGCGGAGGGATGAGGCCGAATGACGATGCGAGCCTGCTCCGCCAACCACCAAAGCCTACACATGCAACAACAAACAAACCCCAGTGAAACGGATGTTAAACAGAGCTTTTGAAAAAAGCTTGCTATGTTTTTTCTTACAGTGTTTGAAGACTTTGGTTGACTAGACTGAAAGAAAAATTATAAAGACTCATGTTAATTATAAATTGCATTTTGTAGAAATTGTTATTACAATTTGTTGGTAAACTTAATTATAAACAAATTAATGGACACTTTATATTGAAAAAGTGAAATTTAAAGGGCGGGTTTATTCAAAATATGTTATAGGACTTACGGTAAGTGAAAAAATAAAGCATTGAAATTGATCCCATGTACTATGCTGTTCTTCACTGTAAAATAAAAATGATGAATAAACTTTTTTGACAATAAGCCGATGGAGTGGTAGACTTTGTTTACGTAATGATGGTTAATTAAACCTAAAACTACCTAGTTTGATGAATTTAAATTTTTATTTGAGTATTTTGTTTTGTTCGAATATTTAGAAAAATAAAAAAAGAAGCACATATTCTCATATCATGAAAAAGTAAAAAATAAAATCGAGATTGAAATACCGGAATAATGGCCGTACAATCTCAGATATACCAAAAACTTTTGAGGTGTCCCAACTAAAATAAATATTGTAAGCTATGAGCCTTACTTAATACATAACAAGTGGGAAAACCACTTTTTGCAGCATTGTTGTTCTTCCACTTAGTTCCTCAATTACAATTGTGATTTTTTTAGATTATATAATATAATCATATTTTAAATTTACAGCCATTAACGAAAAAATAAAATACCGATCGTCAAAAAAATGATTTTTCTAGATTCGTGCTTATGAAGCGAGTAAAGAATTAGAGTAAGATTTTTAAAATGTATTGTTTGACAATGGTTCACGCGCAATTTTTACTATTGCTTGTACACATCTCAATAAAGGATATCGTGGAACTTTTAAACATACACTTTATTGGAAATGATTTTCAGTCCACACAATGTTTTCCAATAATAAATTTCGTTTATACGACAGACTCAAGGAATAAGGTTTATTCTGTTTTGTAATTTAAAGTTAATTTGAAATTCAAATTCAAACAATTAAAATGATTTTTCTTGTATCCACGAAGAATTTTAAATAAACATTTGATTGAATTAAAAAATGAAATGACTTTGACACAATTAAAATTTTCATTGAGCCTTCAAGAGGTAAAGTAAGTTGAGTAGTAAAATGGTAAAACTTTTATATTGGACTTTTGAGAACATATTTTTATTATACGGATATAACACTATTGCATTGCTTATTAACTGAGGTTACTTCAGTCGTACGGTACTTTAAGACGTGCGGAATATTACATCGCATCTAGATTATTTTTTACTAAATCTCCACTTGGCTCACTTCGCCTCTAGTGATAGATATATGGAAAGCTCTGAATCGAAAACAAAAAAATCATATTTAAAGAACGTATTTCTACAAAATTATCATGTTTTGGAAGTAAATAATCAAGTTAATTTGTATTTCTACATGTGAAATTCATACAATTTAAATAAAGAACACGTTTGATGACTGTTCGAATCGCAATTATTTAAATATTGCCAATGAACACAATATCAAATATCTTACTAATTATATGTATGAATAAAATATATTTGAATAAAAAAAACTGCATAAATAATTATATTCCTTAAAAAAAATCTTCTAAAAAAAAATATTAAAATTATTTTGTTTTAGAAGATATTTTTGTATTTGAGATAAAAAAAAAAACTTTAAAGAACTAAAAGAAAGATTTTTATAAGTAGTTATTCGCTATGAAATATTAACGTTAAACGTATTTCTCAACCCAAAAAAAGGTTTTTTACACTTACTAACTTATTAAATGATTTTTAATGTTTTTTTTTTACTTTATGACTTTCTGCAAAATTTTCTTTTTATTTACCGGATTTCTAAAATTTTAATATTTTATCACAAAAATTTCACAGTTAAATATTTTTTAGAGAAAAGCGAGTATCTATAAATTTTTGTCAAAATTCATGTCCATCTTAAAATATTAACAAAAACACATTCGGCCGGTTATGTTTTTGTAGTTTCAAATCAATTTTAAGACATGTGTCAATTTTGCAGGATGCAGGATGCATGGAGGCATGATTTAAAAAAAATCAGAATATTTGAACAGGCTACAAATAAAATAACAATAACACGAACGTGATATTATATTTTCGAAGCCTTCCGAAATAAAATTATTTTATTGGTGGCATCTAGCGGTCGAGCGTCAAACTTCTTTTTAAAATGTACCGTGGTATAATAAAAAGGTTATTTTGTACAGAAATTAAATTCACTTGCATTTCGTATTATGCAATTTGCATTTTATGAATATGTTTTTAATTGCTTAGGTTTTTTAAATGAATATAAGCCCTGCCCGCACACAATACGAATTATAGTAATATTTTTTTGTTTGTAAGAAGACACTATCGCGTTTTTAAATGATTTCATTTAATCGAAAATAATTTTATTTTTCACACCATTGGGTAATATTAACTAAGTGATCTACGAAAAATTTGCGTTATACCAAACCTAGTAACAAAGAAACGTTACTTCGTTGCCGTGGTTTTAGAAGTTTAGAAATTGTAAAAAATTGACCCTGCCCTCAGAATTTTTTCATGCAACTAGACAAAGTCCAGCTGTCTTTCAAACTAAATCATTCTCCAAAAAAAGTTAACGTGTTGACATTATTACTACAATCTGCATAGTGGCACCCGATGAACACATAAAAAATACTATTAATAGATGTAAATAACTTCATACGACCTAATTAATCTATTTCATATTTATTTTTGTTGATTAAAAAATTAACAAGTTTGGTTCATGCATATTATTTACATCTTCAAACCTGAAAGTGATGTTTTGATGTTTTGAATTTAAAAAATAGCCTAAAATTAATACTTTCTTCAAACGCCTGAAAAATACATACTAATAAATATTTTAGTTGTGTTATTTAAGTTACATGTGAGTTTGATACAAAAAAATAATATTAAGTAATTTTGCATTAACATAAAAATTAAAGTATTTATCTACGCAACTTTTTAAACTTAAACAGCCAGTTCTTCTTTAAATGCCTTCTGCCAGTATGCCAATGAAATAAATTTTTATCAAAACAATGTTTTAGTAAATAACCACCGTGCCAAATCCAAATACGGCCACCTTGTCTAATGTTTACATAATAAAATATATTTATAGAGAGTTTGACTAATATTATAATTAAATCTAATGATATAATTCATTCGAATAATAGTAGAATGGACCTTCCTTAATAACAACTGTTGGATTTTTTAATAAAGTTTTTATATATATATACATACTGCCTTTCCATTAAGAATTGACAGCGAAGACCTTTAAATTTTATTGTAATTTATTTTCAACCGAACGATTATTTTAAAAGATATAAAACAAATTAATATGTATCGTACAGTCTAAATGTTTAATTTTACTGTTTTTTTAATTAAAAAATTGGAATATCTAAAAAACGTTTGATTTTCAATTCATTGTATTCTTGATTTTGATGTATTATTCATTTATTATACATTTAAATAAAAAGAGTGCGGGTCATTTTTACTTTAATTACCTGCATATTCGTCTATTTTTATGTTTGATTTGTAAAAATAGAACCACGTATGATAATTAGCTTGTTAATTGGTCATATTTAATTAAAAGTTTTGGTGAACAGTTAATAATTTATCTCGTTCGAATAAATTGCCGAACTGTTAAAAAATATAAAACAACAAACGCGTTTTCGGTTTTATTTAATGTTTGGAAATAAATTATCGTATGTGAATACGTTTTGGTGCAGCAGATACACGGCCAGCTCATCAATCAATATGTATTAAGTTAATTACAGCACACATAAAATACTAACGAGCCTGCATATTTTGGCGTCACAAAATATGACAGTTTGAAATGAAATGATTGAATAAACAGTTCAAATTAAACGGGCGTACGGCTTTGTCACATGTATATGAAATAATTAATAAACGTAAATATCGTTACATGCATAACCTTCTACATTCGACTCATTTTAGTGACAAATAAATATTTTATTAAATTATTCTATATTCTTTATACCTTGAGATTCTTTCATTGTTTTGGAAAAAAACACGCCAGTTTAATATCATATTTTGGACTAAGAACACCCGTGTTTAGGAAAATTTTTGTGCTAAGCCTGCGGCCCAATGGTCAACGTATTTTTTTTCCATTGTTCACCAATTCAAATCCCAGGACGGAAACTTTTATTGCCTACTAGCGAGTACCCGGCATGCGTTGTAATTCCACTTAAAGAAAGAAAATTTTCTTGTTTTAAATGTGTTTATTAAAGTGCTTTTGGATACACAATATAGTATTGCATAGGAGTGATAAAAAAAACTCACTACTTCCCCAGAACACCAAAAATTGCTTTGATATAAAGCGAGACCCCTTGTTGATGTATTGGCAGCTCACTGCTATCTTTTCTAAATTAGAACCCTTAACGGGCGACTCACCAAAGTTTTATCGCAACCGGATGAACGGTATAGGAACGCGTACGGGACAAACAAACAAACATTCATTTACATATATATATATATATATAGACTAGATTTATCAATTGATTCATTAATGCGTGTTCAAGGGTTTTGTATCGTCTAAATTTCCTTCTATTCATTCGTTATATAAAATTAGGCATCACTTAAGCGAATAATTGACTATTAGCAATATCCTACTAGACTAGATCATTTTTTTTAACCGCATTCAAATTTCATTTCTTCTTACAAGTATTTTCATGGACTATTTTGACAATAATCTATTTAAGTCTAAATATCCGTTACTAAAAACTTTTAACATGGTCTCGTTACGTAAACGATATCTTTTCCGTTTAAACAAGCACAGAAAAACAATAAAGTACTTTTTGACCCATATTAACTTTACATACATACTAATAAAAACACAATAATTCTTTGTACCTCGTTCCACTTTATTTAATACGTCAGGACCGGTTTCGCTTATTGCGAGCATTGTCAACTAATTCATACATACATACATTAAATTTACATTAGAAAACAAACAAAAAAATGTTACATTTTCTTTATTTAACAGTAAAAATAATAAATAGTTTTAAACTGAAGATGCAGAAAAGCTTTATTTTCTTTCATAGAAAATAATTTTAAAAATCTGTCGATTCTTGTGATTCATAAGTCTTTCAAACCACTAACAACGTCATTGGTGTAACCCTTTTCTTTCCTTAGATGTTTTCCGAATGCAACAGCGCTGTCCCCAAAACAATATTTTAATTAGATTTTCGAGTCATAAATTTTGGTCCGGCCAAACAAAGTGCGGCGAGGCAGAGGGGTTGGCTCCCGAGACAAATAAATAATTTTTAATAGACTTTCAAAAATGCGAAAACAATTCGGGATATTTTGTTTGTTTGAGAATGGCATGAATATCAGGTAGACAGGGAGACGGAAGTGTTTTTGTATGTGAAATACGTAAGATTATATAAAAACATTTGTATCGTTCTTTTTACAAACAAACATATACCCACATCCTTACACTTTGATCAAGGTTGTATATTATTTTATTTTGATCATTTAACCAGTGTTTTGGATCATCTGAAAACGATTGAGTAAACTGTTTAAATATACATATAAAAGAAATTGGCGATAATTGTAAAACAGATTTTAATTTTCAAATAATTTTATAATAAACAGAACCATTAATAAACATGCGTGTGGAAGAAAATAAGTGCTAAATCTTAAATGGATACTTTTTAGGAGAACCAAAACATGATATGCACTTATGTTGACTAAAAAAGATGCAAAATGTGAAATTTGCTAATTAAGCAACGATGATTTGACTGGTTACCTTACCTCTTTGAGCATAAACATATCGACTGCGAAAAGGAAAAAGGATGTAACCCACACATAATACAAATTACAGGAGACACAAAAAACGTTTTTTGATGATTTAAGGTCAAAGGTTAATTCTGAAATATACACAACCTTGAAGTGCATGGAAACTGACAAACTGGTTATTAATTGACTGATCGCAATTTCTACAGACCCATCGTTTTCCAAACTTAAAAGCTAAACTCAGATACTAATTCGGCATTTCCAGCATACCTTCTTTTGATGGAACGTGTATCAAGTTGTATACACTGTGATTATTGAAAAAAAGCTGTTTTTAAAAAACTGTGGGTGACTTCCTATTTCCTTTCCACAGCCGATATATATATTTAAGACTTCATTTTTTTCATTAACTCAGAAATATTAGAACAAACAAATTATTCATTACTAAACTAAGCTTAACAATAACAGTCAGGCAGCAGTCTTACTTAGCAGTCAGGTAAATAAGTGTTATATATACTAGTAGAATCTAGGACAAGCTTGGGTCTGGCAACTACTGAAACAAGAATGATGATCATGGGAAAAATCAAACTTTTGAACTCAATTACAGAAAAATATTTTTATCAACCCAACGATTGACTGTTTTATGATAGCCTCATATATCCCATTTTTTACCGATACAAATTTATACGTTTGATTTCAGTTTCACACGCAGTGTCCAATACTAAACACCAAAATATGTAGCATTTTAGTTAACAATAATAAATTTTACGTTCTAAAAGTATGAATGGCATTCAACAAAACACTAGTTAGTGTAAGACCTGTATATAGGTAGAAAAAAAGTGATAAAATATCAATCAAAACTGCATTCGAATACGATAACAACGTTTTCAATAATCAACACTTAACATTTAAAATAGACTCTTATTTAAACATTAAAGAAGAGGGTTAATAAAAGAGAAAAATGGTCGTGAAAATAATTAAGTGAGAATATTTTTAGTACAACATTCATCTTCTCTTTTATTTCATATCGAACCATTTATAAATTTTAGTGTTGTATGAATTTTCAAAACATTATTGACTTTGTGTTTATTCAAGTCATATCGTGTGTTTGTCACATTAGTATTTCGTTTTTAACACAAAGCTTAAATAAAACGCAATCTGTCCGCAAAAAAAGTTTGTGAATAAGTGGTTTCAGTGAATTGTTTTACATGCAAAATTTGTGCAGGGTAGTTACTCCTGAAACTATTCACCATTGCACCGCATATATCTTGGCAAAAAACCTGAAGATAAGGCTTTGTTGGGCTTTTGAATTTCTACGTGGGAAATAAATCGCATGCAGTGAGTGCCACTTAACACGACATGAGCGTCTTGAAGCTCTTATCTGGAATTCTTAAAATAAAGCTGTGCAACTTGAATGCGTAAGCCTACTTATAAATAGTTAATCACTTTCTGAGTTTGCAACACTGCTTTGCGATTCGATGAATTAAATATTTTTAATCTTTCGGATAATGCGATTATTCTGATTTATTTATTGTATATTTTCATGTTGAAAAACTGGATAACTTTTATTCATATGTTGCACACCCACAACAAAAAATCATAGTTTTATTTTCCGCTTAACGTTTAAAACATGTCGCTTAGAGACTTTTTAGACCCGACTTGTATTTTCAATAATAAATTGTGACTCCGACTAAGTACCAAAAGCTCGATATTGTTTATATAAAATAAATAAACATATAAGATATTATTGTATTGTAAAATTCTGGAAAAGTTTATATACAATATAAATTGACTTTGAAAAAATAGTTCACAACGTAAAAGTAAAAACATTGAAAACAATGATGATTTTCTTTGTATGACGTATATTGGGCTGTATCAACTATTTTTGTCGGGATGTAATATATTCTATTCGCGCCTAAGCTTTTGCTTCCTAAGTTGGGTTAGTTCACTTAAAATTTCGATAAAATACCAACACTTTAACCACCGGTAGCATTCTACTATGTTATTAAATTTCATTTAATTTTAAGAACGACTTCGATTCACACTATAGTTTGTAGATAAAAATTGATGTTTAACCCAAAAATTAGATAATAAAAAAATAATTTAGAGTTACTTAATAAAAGTCGTAGTGAATTCTGTCGAAAGTAACAGCTAAAAAGAAGACAATGTCGACAAGGACTGCCGTATGATGAATACGTTTTTCATGGTGGATTTGATAATTCGCTTAGTTAAAATGGTTCTCATGCTGAATAAATCTGATTGAAAATTAATCACACACCTAGATAAAAATCATGAAAATAATTTCATCAATTCAAAACTTATCCATATAAAAAGAAATGCCGGACGATGGTCGCTTCATTTCTATATTAGAAAAAATGTTTCGTTAGAGCAAAGCATGGTTTTATCAATTATTACTTTTGACTGATAATAATCGTTCATTATATTGGTAGAAGGCTTTAAAGTAAAAACTCGTTGGCTTGAGTCATTAATACAGATAGATAGATCTTCTGTAAAAACAATTTCAGTCATATGTGTATTCATTTGAACATAATTTACATCTAGTAAGGTTAAGTTAGTTTACGCTTAAGGTTATTTTTGGTAAAATACTTGATATGTGATCGAATTCGTTAACCATTATCGAATTTCATAAAGTGGTTGGAATTGATAAATGATTGTTATAGTGCACAAATAGAGATGTTAAAATTTTAGTATACCGACAAGTTTCTATTTTAGGGAAAATATTAAAATTTTATCCTTTTAAAATAAACCTTTTTTATTGTTTTGAATTATTATGACATTATGGGTAGAATTATATAGTTGTGCGGTGGCAAAATTCATTTAAGGATTGCATTTAGAATAGTCGATGGCTTAAGTCCGCCAACAAAGCGGTTTCAATATATCATTTGCATAATCAGCAGCAATATGGCGATCATTTGATGAGAATAGTTATTATTGGGGAACTGCAGTTGGTTAAATGACGCTTTATATGCAAATTTACAGTAAAATTACGTCAGCGGTTTTCATCTGGAGGGCTTGTTGAACGAGTTCAAAAATAAAACGATAAAACTAAAATGGAAATCGAAGAAATTTACAAAATATAGTATCTGTTTAATTTAATATTTACTTTTTTCTTTATTTTATTGCAACTTTGCAAGATGTTATTTCATTACTGTATTTAGTTTTGCTAAAAAATACCGTTTATTATAATAATTTAGAACAAATATTTTATTTATTATCAAAAATGCTTTCTTTTTTAACGAAATGGGAACTATTTTTTGCAATTATTTAAATCCTACCAACAATCAACCGTGCATTTATTCAATAAATCATTTAAACTAGTTTCAAAAATTGAAAACTCAATCAGATAAATAGAACTGAAGTATTTTAGTATTTCTATCAAACAATTAATATAAATATAAGAGCAAAGCTTAAAATTGTGAAGTTTATTTCGTTTAAAGAACCATTATATAGATTTGATAGTAAAATATTTCAAAACTTTTTAGATATCATTTCCCATAAATTATGCAAATATTATTAAAATTGTATTTGATTTTCATTTCTTTTTGCATAATGTAAAAGAATATTTATTTATTTAGTGAAACCATTCAAGCAAAATTCCAAATTTTGCATTCAAAGCTTTTCCTATGAACATATTCCCATTGGATTCAATAGTCTATTATCCGTAATACAGGAAACTCGCCGCCGGATCGGCTTTTTCAATTTGTATTTAAAAAAGTATATTTGAAGGATCATGTTAAATCACGTTTCATAACTATTTTTCCGGCTACATAAAAAAATTAACTACCCAACATCATCTGTATTTTTTAGTCTGATTCTACCTTTCTACTTTGTTTATAAATGTGACACAATGTTATATATATCTCACACATCAAAAGACATAATAATTGAACATTCTGAGTAATAATTATTGTAATGTTAATATTTTTTTAAAACTGTAATTATACAGTCATTTACATAGTATTCAATTTCAACGTTTTTGTTTTTACTCGGTGTAACATTTTTGTTAACACGGTAATTTTTCAGATTTCACATATTTATAAATAACGCAACTTTGTGGATATGAACACGATTTTCATAAATGAGAGAAGGCTTTCAATAAAAACGTTCTGGATAACATAGTCAACGACATGGCTTAAAAAATTCTCCGAAGATACCGAAATAGGAAACGAAGAAATATAATAATTTTAATTTTGAGGCACAAAAAAATATATACAGTAGTGACAGAATTATAACATTATTACAAAAATAATTTCAATTGATTTTATCTTTTAACGTTTAAATGTGAAGAATCATTTGGTTACGTTACATACCTATGTTGTACTACATATATAATAGACAGCGCAATCCAACCTAAAACTTTTTGTTAAAGATATAAAAATGGTTGCTTTAATGTACATTGATTTGAATTCACGTTTTTAAGTGAACCAAATAATAATAAATTTTGTCGAAGAATATTACTATAAAGTAACAATATTTATGAAACAACATTTTTTTTGTATAATATTTTGATGAACAAAATTGCATGAAATATTAATGAAATTTTATCTCCAAAATAACATAAGAGTAATAATAAAAACAGAAGATAGGCGTCGAACTGTCCCTCACTGTTCCTTTACGATGAGGGTAGATCACCAGACTCCCCCGTGAGTATTTATGAACATGACTTTCGTGTGCAATGGACCAGATCATAATCAGTTTTCACTGTCGGACCAAAGTACTTAAGATCGCTTCCACATTTTTTCTACGTACCTGCTATAAACTGAAGTGGGGGCTTTAAATCACAAGTCTTTTATTTTTACGTACTACTAGATCATTATTATTTACTATATTGATAGAAAGTGGTTTTATTTGACTTCGTTCAGAAAAGCGGAATATATGCATCGACATTCAATGAAGAAATTGATATTATTTACATAAGTACAGTTATGATATAATATTGATTAAAACATTTTATTACGATCAGTTTTACACCTTTTGATGACTAAGATTAAATAAAATAAAGGGACACTTTACGAATAAAAATTAAATGTTTGAACTTAATTTCGAAGCCATTATACAGATAAAAATAATGAATTATGTTTCGTTAAAATATACTTGAAATTTTTGCCGAAAACATTTAGACCAGGGGTGATGAATTTTTTCTTCTCTAAAGGCCGCATTCATTTTTCTGTTTCAACATAAGGCCGCAGTAAACATTGACTAGGGAATCTTTTGCCGGAAACAGGAATTTACGGTCAAAATATGTCAGAAATTTACGAATTTACATACATTCATAGAAAATTAGGCCGCACCAGAGTACCCAAAAGGCTGCAAGTTCCCCACGCCTGGTTTAGACCTCAACGTTTTCAAAAATTGTGAGAAAAATAATGTACAACCTAAATGAATATTTAAATAGTATAAAAGATTTATTGATACTATAATATAACCATGTTATAACTGTGTACGCCAAAAACTTTCATATAAATAAAGTACATCTCTTTTCGGTGATACATTAAAAAATACTATTTGTGTATTGACTTCTATAACTTACTATGCTATGTTTTACTTCAGTTACTTATTTTTAATTTTTACAATGTTTTTTTACATATTATTATTCTTGAAAAGCATTGTGGTTATACTTTTAGTTATTTAATTCTGCATTCAAAATGCTTTATGTTCACAAATGAGATTTCGGAATTCAAAATAAATATAAAATCGATGACAACTTAGATAATCAATATGACAACTTAGTCCGCTATAATCATCGAACTTGACTGCAACTGTTTATTCATTTTTCTAGTTTTAGAAATCAGTCCATCTGTACATTCATTTAAGTTCCTGTTTCTAACTGAAGATCAAAATTGGTTTCCGGAAGGTCATGTCAAAATCAGTTCTGTAAATCTACAATCAGTATTTTTAAGGGGATTATCTTCATAGTTTTTCATGCAAAAAGCTTTTAACGATGTCAGTATCAACTTGGATAGCTAGCTGCACATGACGAGCTAGGTAATTGACGTGAATGCTGACTTTTAGAAGGCGATCTCATTCCATCAGATTTTTATTGTTAGTTTTAGTGAATTTTTAAATAAATACGTTAAATTGTATGGATCCATTCAAGTTTAGTTAAAAAAACGCTTTTCATATTTTAATGTCTGTACCTACTCCACAAATCACTATATATTTTGCAGAAATTTGAGTAAGTGCTTAAAGTGGAAAAACAAAACTCGACCGCTTATTCAACCGAGTTTTATAATGTGATTAAATAAAACAGTAAGTAGATTTAAATGGATTATTTATCTTGCCATCGCAAGGGGAGAAACGTTTTACTTAAAACTAACGTGCCGAAACCAAAGAGGGATTATATTCCAGCTTACAGTTATAATATATTTTTCCACTTCACGGTCATACACGATCAAATATAAATCAAACGGTGAGATGTCTAGGAATCCCCTCCTCACAATATATTTGTAAAATAATGGCATCACGTGATTTTGAAAAAAGAGCAATCGCTGAAACTATTTTTAAAACTTTTGTGCAATACGTTTTTACGAACGGATAGATTACATAATTTATCTTTTATTTTACATTATTTAACCTGTTTTAGCAATTTATAAAAAAACACAGTCTGACAGAAATTAAAATAATTTTAAGATCACATATATATGATTCATTCAGAAATAACATATTTTAAGTGATTTATATATGTGTTATTGTAATCTTATAACAGAGAATGTTGTAATAATACTTTGTTGTTTTGTGAATGATTAAAACATAAATAACCAAACATTGTTTTCCTCAAAACTATAATATTTTATTTGTGATAAAGTTTTTTTGCTTAAAATAATAAAAATACATTTTTAGATTGAAATGCTGGGAAGATTCCTTAATCGTTGAATTTCCTTAATTTTGTCATCAAAATTATTAATTGTAATATTGGCATCAGTAATATTTATAATACCTACCAATAAAAAAATAATCAAACAAATTTAATTTACTGTTTATGAAACATTCTTTTGGGTTAGAAAGAGTAAAAAAAAATCGGACGATTATTAATTTTTGAGTATTTGTTAAAATTTTGTAATATACAAAATAATTGCTTTATTTGTTGGTATCTTAAATTTTCAAACTTGTATAATGTAAAATATTTTAATTCGTATACGTTAAAGTTATCTAAAATTGCAGTGGTAGGTAGTTGGGAGGGGCATCGCACTTAGGGCTGTTGCTTTTGCAATGAAGCTGTTTCAATCAGTCACGGGAGGGTAGTCACGACGACCCTTCACTACTTCATCTCACACCAACACTACCTACCCCACTGACGACTTTAGGCATCATAACGCTAGCTATATTTAAGTTTTATCTCTTTTTATTAAAATATTTCTGGCGTTTTATAATAACCAAGGGCTTAAAAATATAATTGATTCAAAAATATAATTAAAATACCTTATCAAACTTCAATCAAATTGGGCGCACTTTATATAATTAAGCGATGGATTATTCGAGGAGCCATAAAAAATGAATAAGTTACATGTAGATATAATAAATTTAAAAAGAACGTGCTATGAAAACATTTTTTTATGTCATCCAAGTTTGTTACCATCAAGATTTTTAATATTTATTTAAGTGCGATAGGTACGACGTCAATCACCCCAAACATTATAGACTCGTGACGCTGAAGACCAACCTGGCAGTCTCCACATTCATTTAAAAGCGCTATTCAGATAAAAAATACTTTTTAATAGCACTTTATTTTATTTTAGTTCCTTAGTACATTTGTTTTCGTGTAGACTCTCATTTTTTTAATCTTTTATTTCCTTAGTCAGTAGCCAGTGCTTTTTTCGATGTAACGCAGTGGAACGGTATTCTGGGACCTTTTAATCGCCATAATATATTTTTTCATCAATATTAGTAAAAAAAAAATATTTTGCTTAGAAAACTTTTGATTTTGTTAGGAAGAAAAAAAGACGATTGGAATTTTTCGTATCATTATTTTGCGAAAAAATCGAGTTGCATTGTATAAATAAGCAAACGAAAATCAATCTTCCAATGTGTTGAAATGTGAAATAAATCTCCAAGAACTAAATGGAAACAAAATGGGTCATATTCTTCATTTCACAAACGCAAAGGTTCAGTTTAAAGCTATGAGTTTTTTTATATCAAAATTTTCTCCCTCCCTTCCAATCCCAAAATTAACGGGGCACAGTGAGAATGATTAGTTAACCACTAGTCCTGTCCTAGCCCTATTTTTATATCCTTACTATCTTTTCTAAAGTTTGAGCAACTGATTAACAAGCAGTCCTCGTAAAACAAAAAAAGTTCGACTGAGATAACTCCATTAGAAATCCATATGATCCATATTGTGAATGGACATGGAATGGAAAAAAAATAGTAAATGCTTGACAAGCAGTTAGTAAGTAAGTGATAGGTACATATTATGACGCTTTCCAAATACTTCATATACCACAAAATGCAGTATGATTAATCAAGTCTTCGTTTTAAACAGAAATGCATTTTTCTTCACTTTTTCTCTTTCACGCTTTTCAACCTTCCGTTAAAATGCAATCATTACACGTCGCTATGAACTTTTGGTCTACCGCAAACAAATAACTTAGGAAAAATCGATTTGAGGGATATGAAGAAAAACTGACGGTAAAAAATAAAGTTCCAGGGTTTGGGCAGGTTCAATTTCACAGTCGAACGCATACATCGACCGCATCTAGAAATTTCAAGCTTTATGAATATTCTTCCGTGCTTATCTATATCAAAAAAAAATTTTTTTAATAAAATAAAGAAGCAACTCAAATATTTCTGACCATAAATAAGATAAATATAATTGATTGTTTTTTTGTATTTAAAAAATACAAAACACACACAATATTACTTTTTACAGAAATACAATTTGCTACCAGTAACTAACTACCATAAACACGAGGAATAATTGAGGAGAATAATGATAAGATTTCAAGGAAAACAACAATTTCCCGTTAACACCTATGTCAATGGTATCATTTGTTGACAAAAGCTAACAAAACTTAAATATCGCGTTTCATAAAATTTTAAGCAATAGACGATTTTATTTCCTATGCAAGAATGTATTTATCATAAAACTTATATTTTGAATTTTGTGCAACATGTTTATTTTTTCGTCACAAATAATTCAAGTTCAAAATTGTAGTGTCCTTAACTATTTATTAGCTACTTTTAATTTTCGTCAAATTTTTATTTCATTTGCATTTCCTACGGTTATGGAAAACTGAAAAATGTAATGAAATAACCCAATATTATATACAACGTTAACAGAGCTTTGTAAACATTTTTTTATTATTTCCGCTCCGAATGTCGAGCAAAAACGGTAATGTTTCAAAACAATACCTAAAATATTTAATATAATAGGGTTTATTTATTTGACAAATAATTGTTCACAGTTATTTATACTAACTAAAAATAAAACTATTTTAGCAGAGATCAGTACTGGTTTCACTTATCATGAGCATTGTCAACTGTTGAAGATTTAAATCGACACAGGGTTATTTATATGAAATTTGCTAAAACGGCTAATGGTCTAGTGATCACATTTTTTTTACACCTTGTTATTAGCCTTACGCAATTGTATATACTGAACCATGTATTGATGTAAAGTTACATTTGTTGATTATGCTCGCGGCAAGTGAAACTGACCCTGACCTTATGAAAAATGTTTAATTGTTTGGTAAAATTGCTTTCCATAAAGAATTGACAAGGAACACAACCACAAAAGAATTTATACATATTCCTCGTTCAAATTTAATCTTCAGCTTTTTTAAAAATATGTCACTGACGTAAAGATACACTATGGTACGCTGGAACAATGTCCTCTCTAAGCTGCACGTGCGCGCGGCCGCGCAGCCCTGAAAACCTCCGTACACTCGTTCCGGACTGGTGAAAACTCTAGTACAACTATTCAAATAACATTTTTTAAATTTTAATAATTTAATTTTTACCAAAAAATTTAACATTTTGACAATTTTACTAGAATTCAATTTGTTTCTATTATCAGAACAAGAAATTGATTCAAATGAAGTATATAATGTAAGAAACGACGTGAAAATCTAGACAATTTTAAACAAAATTTGTTAAAAACTTTATTTGCGGCGGATTATTTTTCTCATTCCGCTTATTTTTTTAATTTGTGATTGATTTTATTTAATATAAAAAATCGAATAAGTTCTGTTTTTCTTATATTTTTTTCAATATACTTGATAAAAAATAATTAAATGATAATAATTTTGATTATGCAAACCAAAACAAAACAACAACAATTTGTTATATCAAATATCACAAATTGTGCCGCGCATTTGTTTGATCGGCCTACGTAGCCTTTAGATTTTCCTCGCTGCTAACCTTGTCTTGTCTCAGTGAACATTGCTGACTGGAGTCCCCAAAATAAAATAAAAACAAAATAAAATTGTTTACTCTCTCTAATAGACCGAAAGAAATAAATATAAAGCGGAAGCAAATCGCTTAAATTTTTATGATAGTTTTACTGTTTTTGCTTTTGCAGTTAGCGAATAATAGCGCGTCTCTTTGAATCACAACTGCTCTTGCTTTTTATGACACACCTTTGGATTGGATAGATTTGCATTTCAAAAAGACTGTTCCAACTAATAAAATTGTTTTGAATTGTTTTGCTCAGCTGTTATTGCATTAAAACTTTCACTTTACGATATATACGTGTGTATAGCCGGGAAGGAAACTTTGAATCATTTTCTCGAAAGTAATTTGCATATTTATGACTTCAAACATTTACTTTGTTATCGTTTTAAAAAAATACTATAATAAAAATGCTTACATACTATCAATTTTGTCATACTATTGTTTATGTTGACATTAAATTAGTTGATTAATTAAAAATATATATACACACGCCTATATATAACCAGTACCGTAATTACTCTCCATTATATTTATCTTAAAAAAAACTCTTTGCAAGTCAATCGTTGACACTTACCTTTAAGATTACGATAATATGGGTTTATATGGAAATTTGGCTAACGCATGTTTACATAAAGTAAATTTCTTTTTACTGTCTACGGACTGCAGAAGTTAAAATAATTATTGAGTTGCAAAAACCATTCGAGACAACTTTTTATGGAAACAATCTATGAACGCTTTATTTTTTTTAGCATAAATTCTATCCAGTAAGGCGGGTGACAGCTTTAAATTCCATCTTATCTGTTGAGGAAATTGATTCGAAAATTTGGGTCATTTGCAAAATCCATTGCATTTTTTTTAAATTTTGATACACGTTATTTTATAAATGGTTATATAAGATTTACAGAAACATAAACAAATAATTTAAAAAAATAATATAAGGTATGTGCATCAATCTTTTGTCATTTATTTGAATAAGATTCCGGAGTGCTTTTTGCAGCATAATTATTCAAATATGATGCCTCTAGTGTTTCTTTACAAAGGTACTTTTTCCATATAACTTTCACAAAAATAATATTTGAAAAACTATGATTTCTACAATTCAAGCAGTATTACACGTACTATTTGTACTTGATAACTCGAGCAAGAATCGACATAAAATATAATGGTTAACTTCTCACTAGTTGAAATTGAAAATATATTTTCTTAAACTCAGTATTAAGTCTGTGAGCCGTGGGTTGTGTATTAATAGTATTACGGACAAATACATTCTTAACAGTGGTTAAATATAAACCAGGTTAACACATGAAAAACGTCAAATGTCTATTTATGATAAATAGTATTTTAAAATATTTTATAATGTGACATTACCAAAAAAAATCAACTGGAATCAAGGAATAAGACCGATATTTATTTTACTTATTTTTTTATTGTTCTCCACTTAACAATAGGAAGATCAATTTACTTCCTCCTTAAACAGGTTCCTATTGTAAATTTAAAAGCTATATTTTTTTCTCAGTTTTTCTAAATTGGAACATTTAGTCCTTTATGACTTCTAAATATATATTATCGTTGTATTCAAGCTGATGGATATCATATAACCTTTTTCAAATTTATATTTAATATTTCTGTATATTCTTCGTTATTGTTTTAATTAACACGTAAGTTAAATATTTATTATATAATTGTGTTTAGTTCTGAGAATATAGATGATGCAAAAATAACTATCAGCTTTATCAAATGAAGACTCCATTACCTCTGAACTGACTACGCCGAAATTCCAACACAATTAACCCGTTACCTCATTTTAAGCAAAAAAATTACAGATAGCAGAAAAAATATGTACATGTCTCTAGTGTTATAAATAAGGATATTAAAATTGTTGAAGTATTAATAAAATCATCTTAACGAGATGGACGAATCAATACATCAGATAAAACCACCAACTTATTTATGATTTGTAGATTTTTTGCAATAAAATTTTAATATAAATATAAAAGAACATCACAAAATTATGGAAAGAATTTATTTTTAAGGTTAATTTATTGACAATGTTACAAATGTATGTGTTAAAACATAAAAAATTAGGAGTTCATTGCCTTCTTTTTGGTTCCAAAGCCCATCTATCGTACTTACCATATGGCCAGTATAACCCCTTCAACTCCTTCTAGTATTCTCAGAGTAGGGCATAGAGCCACTTTGGGAACCTATGGGTTAAATGAATGAATTTTAATAACATTTCAAAACACATATCTAATTGTATCTTTCAATTGCTGTTGTATGTTTTTTGCACAAGGTACTTTAATATTTTATTACAATTTACAGCGACAAAATTGTATGAATCATAAGACTGATATAGCGGTTAGTTATAATTTATTTAAATACCATGATATGATAACATTCACACATGGCATAGATATACAAGTAAAGTACAAGTGTGCTTTTAAATCCCCGAGGATATTTATTCAGAGTGTATACCGTATTTTTATTACACGTCAATTTGGCGATCGATGTTCCGCGAAAATAAATGCACTAAAGCTCTGAAGGATGAAACTATCTCACCTGTTCATAGAAGCGCATTGCGCTTGCAGTTTAAGTGATGAACTGAAATGCATGCATGAAATGCAATCCGTCGCCAGATAATGGACTTGTTGAAGACAATATGGGACCCATGAAGTAGAGAAGTAGTACAGATATTGAGGGCTGTGAAAAAATATTAAAAAATGTTTTTATTAATCCATGTTCGCTCCTAATGTGGAGCGCTTAGTCACCAAAAGTTTTTTAAAGGAAATTTTGTGCTACTCGGTAGCTCAACCTTCTTTTTGCGAAGAAAGTAGGAAAATAAAGATAAGGGCTGAGACTTATATTTTTATAGTTATAAATTTTTATAGTCAAATTATTAATTCTAATAATATAATTTACAATACAAATTAGGATGTTATAAGAGTGGATGAGAGGGTACATTGTCTATTTCATCCAAGCCAGTGTGTATGGCTATAACTGAAACTGAGTTCTCATGAAAGCATTAGCCAAAATAGCTTTCAACGATTTTATATAATATAATATGCAAGCGTTGTAATGCCGCTCAAAGAAAGAAAGTGTTTTAATCGTTTTTATTGAACTGCATGTTTTCTTTTTCTGTCTGTTTGACGTTTGCTGCCGATCGTCTATGGTACGACACACGCGCCACCTACTGTAAGTTAACTGTACTATAACCTTCGCGCTAGTGCAAGCAAAAAGTTTGTCAAAGTCTTATTGCAATCGGATGAGCGGTGTGGCAACGCATAAAGTACGCACAAACAAACATTCATTTTTATATAATAGATTATTTGTAGAACTAAGATATTTTTTCAATTTCAACTATTTAAATGTTTTTTTAATCAACACATTTAACTATGTAAACACATAAAAAGTCTTTTAGTCATAATATTTGGTCCTACAATGAATTTGAACGTGTGGCATTACCAATCGAAATTTTCCGTTTGAAATATAAGTATGTAATAAATGATATCCCCCATTATAATGAACTCATCAAAATCAAATTAAATTAGTGTCAAATTGATTTAAAGAAAGGCGCAGTGTCTCATCTAACGGCAACACACTGAAAGGAAAGCTGAAGGGACTGAAATAGATTTCACTTACACGTTTTCAATATATCTGAACACGTCTCGACTTATTGGATCTTTATTGACGTAAGTATCCTACGAGCCTCTCACCCGTTGCACGCTCCACCCGCTTTATACAATGGACCGACGATCAAAGAACCAGGTACAAACACAAGAGAAACGAAAAAAGCATTTGTCTTATTGCGAAGAATAATACAAAGGATTATCTTTTGCGGGGTGGGCAGGGAGCGGACGAAAAAAATGAGGAGGTGGAAAAAATGTTTCCACCGTCTTTCGCAAGTCTTTATTGGATTGTCTTCAGGTGTCTGCCTACCCGTGTGCCTCTGTGTCTGTGCGCACTCACTATGCGGGAGACATTTATTTTATTGCATTAAATTATTTGACAGGTGGGCCGAAAAATTATGACTGCGTGTGTGGCGTGAGATTCTTTTTATTTTTGTAAGCACTTTTCGTATACTGGCGCTCACTCGGCAGCTTTTAAAGAAGGAGCCACATTTTTCTGATTTACATATATTTAACAGCTTTAAATATATGTATGGTTAAATTAGGAATCTGAAAAATTGGGGGCTTAAGGGGGTATTCCAGTGTAGAAAATTGAAAAAATCGATTCTTTCTTTTTTATATTTTTCTAAAGCATTTGAAAGTATATCCAAAAAAAAGTTATTTTTCAAAATTTTAATTATTTCCGAGTTATGTACAGCGATTTTGGTGACGCAGCAACTAAGTTAGTCCAACCAGAACAAATCGAAACTAAAAACTTTAAACGCGTTTTTCTCGAAACTCCTTTTTTCAAGCTGGCGTGCATAATATCTCAAGTTCTACCAAATTGATTTATTTGAAATTTTGTGTGAATTTTTTCTATACATTTTTTTATGGCGCGTAGCAGATTTAAGTCTAAATTTTAATTTTTAATATTTTTAAAAAATTTGAAACTGTGAAAAACGTAAATATTGATTTTTTTTTTCAAATGGCTGCCGTTTTGTGATTTTTTTTTATTTCTCCGAGATACGGGCGATAGCAACATTTTTATTTATTAAGAATCCGTTAGATTTTTTCAAGTGACCAGAAGTTTTGGAATCATGTACGCCAGGACACCACCTTTTTATGGACCCCTCCATTTGCCAGCCGATAACTTTTAGAATTTTGAATTAATTTATTTTTTGAATTTTTTCATGTATTTATAAAACATAAAAAAACGAACGGTAAAAAAATGGATGCTAAAAAAATCTTTGTTTATTTTTTGCAGAGCTCGAAAAAACACCCGAAATTCATGCCTCTACACTAGAATACCTTAAAAGACATTACTAAAAAATTAAAAATTATAATCATTTATACGTTAATTGAATTGGAATTTACTTCATAATAAATATCAACGTATTTAGTTCTACATTTTTTTACAAAATGAGTTGATAGCTATTTCGGCGTGCGCCATCGTCATAACAATGAATAAACTTACATATACTCAGCTATATATACTGTCCTATAAGAGATAAACAGCACATCTTTTTATTTGCTCTAGCATCCTAATTTATATTGCAATTATAACACTTATTAATCATTACTATGTGTTTCTAAGAATGATAACTAGTATGGGGTTACTCAAGGTAAATTAGTTTAAATTAATCCATGCCCGCTCCCAGTGTGGAGCATATGGACTCCTAATGGTGTTTATCTCAACAGAAGTGTTTCTACGAAAACTGATTGTTACTTCACCCTCTGTTTTTCCAAAGAGAGTAGAGATAGAAGGATAGGGCTAGGACAGGACTAGTGGTAAGCTAAGCGCTCTCGATACGCTTCGTTCATATAACAGGATTGGTGGGAGGAGGAAATTCAAGACATCACATACATCAATGCCTTCAACATAAATTCATAAATCGATTTAAAAATCAATTTAAATTAAGCTGGTATTTATTATCAGTTACATTAGGGGTTTTAGTCATCACCTTTACTAAAAGTATTTATTTTTATTTAAGCAGAAGTGTGTTTCATATTCAAAAAATGAAGGATCAAAATTATAGTTATTAAAAAATGTACATAAATATACTTGTTTTTATTTTGCTCATCTGATAAGTTGTGAATTGTACCCTACATCTCCTAAGCTTTCCAACTTCACCAATATAATACTTTTTGGTAATTATAAAAATACATATTATGTTTATGTATAGAAAAAAATATTTATTAGCGTCCAGTACATTTACTATTGATGTATTTTGTACTTGCCTGCACAATTTAACGATGTGATAACTTGTATTATTCTCATAAACATAGAGTTGCGTAAGAAAGATGATAATAGCACATTTTAATTTAGTAATACAATGAATTCTCGTTATAACCATTTTTTTTCATATATGTGTTGTTCATATAAAACACTTTTGATTCAGTAAATTTATTTAAAGCTCTGGTCTTATCCGTCATCAAAGGTAGAAAAAGCTTCAGTTTACCTTTTAATATATATAATTTTCAATCAAATTTTGAAAAACAAAAAAATCAAAAGCTTGTTTTAAATATATCAAAATGATACGGAACTTTAAAAATTGCCGACAACTAGCGGAAAAAAAGTGAATTCACTAAATCTTAATAAAATAAATACATATTTTTATACTAAAAAAACCAAGATCTTTTAAGATATTAACTGTTTTGTAAGTTTCTTAGCATTATATTCTATAAAATACAAAAAAAGTAAATGCCGTTGCTAAAATGTTGATATGTTTGTTAATTGGCTAATAAACATTATCTAATTGCCTAACTTGTTGTTCTCTCGGCTAGAAAGCTTAACACATATATTTTTACTTGGTCATTTCCCTGATTCGAATCGAACTTTAATCCGAGCGATTTGCCTAATTTGTGAGAAAGAGCAACCATTAAAAAAAAGGCCGAACACTTTGGGCGCACTTATTCGAGACCTTTAAGCCCGTTAGCGCCACAAAAGAGACCGAAGATAACATTTATAGGGCAATTCGGATGAAACGCGCCATTTTTTCAATCGCAAATCTACTCGCGCGCGCGCCTCCACGTCACGCCTTCCGTGGGACATTTTCCCGATTTTCCTGAACGGGAAATTCGAACGAAATAAAAGAGGTCATCCGCTTCTTAATGGCCCCATGAGCGCTTCATTGAATAGCGGGCAGCATATAGTCGGTGTCCGGCCCTGCCCACTTACTCTGACTGTTCCGCCGAGTGCCTAAATATCTTCACTCCTTTTGATGAATCTAAATATCACAATTACAATTTATCAGTTAAAATATATATAGTTTCATTGAGTCTGCTACGAGCAATAAAATAAATACATATTCCTTACATAAGCAATATATATCATCGAATTAACTTATAAAAAATAAACTTTTCATTTTTTTAATATACGCAAAACAAACATTGAATTATTTCTAGTCACAAATAATCAACTACAATATCAGACTGTATATTTGTATCGTAGTATCTGTTAAACGATATTGCTGTACTGGTCTGTACATGGTATGTAATTGTATTTTTTGTATTACTATCGTTGTATTTTTTTTTAAACCCCATTGTTGCCTCAATTACACTATATATCTGTCAGCATGAACAATTAATTTTCCATCACACAAACTATGTGTCTCATTATTACGCAGTGATTTTTGTAATCTGATGTTATTAGTACGTTGCAGAAACATTGCAGGTTTCATTCGTTCAAGGGTTGAAATTTAATACGAATATAATATGATTGACATTGGGCGTTGGAAACAATCAGTTAAAGCATTACATTTCGATAAAATTGATAGAAACTACATTTTTTAAGCAAAACTTGCCATTTAAATGTATAACAACAGGGAAAACCATGTTTACATTACGAATTATCGAATATTTCTTTATTATTAACGATTTGTAAGTATGAATAAATAGTTATACGAAATTGCACATGTGTATAGAAAATTACAGCTACGAATCAAAGTAAAATAAACATGTAATGAGAATATCACAAACATATTAACCATTTGGTTTTCGTTCAATCACAAGGCAAGCTTCACACCTGAGCTTTGGCCTATAAGCCAACTTCTGTGCTTTCTGCCTTCGTGCCCGGTGCATATAAAGCGTCGCTGTAATTTGCATTCGGACACAATGGACGAGCAATGAGGTGCAGGAAGCTTTGGGGTAAGGCAGGTGGTGTCGCAAGGGTGACTTAAATACAGGGTGATTTTTTGTTAGCGCAATATTCAACAGAAAATATGTAATTTCATAAAATTAAAATATGTAAGGAAATATCAGAAATGTCTACAGTCTTTTATTTGCGAACAAAATATCATAAATAAGATTTTTATCAGCATAGCTTCAATCATTCATGAAGATAATTGGGTCCATTAGAAGTGAAGTAAGCCAAATAGTATTTAGAAAAAAAGTTAGGTGCGTTTTAATATTCTACACGTATTGCAGTATCGTAAAAAGGAAGTAACCTCAGTTATTATACATTGCAGTAGTGTTATCTCTGTAAAATAAAAACATGCGATCCACAAAAACACCAAATAGAGACGTGATGGTACTTAAAAGTCAGAGATTTTTTTTTTACTATTTTACTAGTTGGCTCACTTTACCTCTCAAGGGCCCATATATAAACCATCTAAATTATTTTTAAATCAATAACCTTTATTTCATTTTATTAACAATGTTGACAATAGGACGCCATAATGATTAGATTTGTGTAAAAGCTATTAAAATAATAGTTTTAACTATAAATCTTATTTCTTTGCTTTTGAAAATATATACAACTATTGACATTTCTAATAACTCTTGGATATCGCTACAAAGTTGCAGTGGTACAACAAAAAAGGTAGATCATAATATGTCTACAAATTTTCATGTGAGGACTTAATAAAAAAATACAGAATAATTTCAAAATTGTCTTCTGCGTTTATTTTGTTTCGTTTGTCATCAATATATCTATGTAGTTTCGATTGGTTTGGTTAATTTAAATTTACAAGAATAAATGTTTATTATAAATAAAATTTGTCCTAGTAATGTCGATAAAGAAATGTGTTTAGAAAATTACTAAATAATATAAGTTTAAATACCGTGTAGTGAAACAAGAACAATATGGCCTGAATAGGTAGAATCTTCACGGATGAACCACTTCCGGAAGCGACCGTTCGCAAAGTCCTGAAGACTGGCTAAAAAGGTGTTAGCTAAGACCAGCACTGTTGCATATTCATTAACATTTTTACCGTAATACCTAGTTCAATATTTTTTCATATCAAAGACTTTCGATATTAGTTGCTATTCGATTATAACAAAATTGTAATTTATGAATAGGGAAAAAACATTTTGTTTGAAATCACTCTCGCTTCTTATGTTGAGCGTATGAATTTCTAATAGTTAAACAAACATCGAAGTCCAAAGACTAGTTACGTTAATAAATATGCCAAAACAAGACCAATGAATCACAGATATTACATTCATCAAAGTAACAATTTATGAAAGTGTTCATACTGAGATAAGAACTCTTGAACATTGCAACTGAATACATCAACATTGACCACGCAGCTACGGGCTTGGAAGATCATTTTACTTACCATAAATAGTTATTTAGGTCTACTTTTCTCAGCTCAAGGGTCATATAATGTAATTCAATTTCTTTTACTAGCACGTACGTAGCAATTCACACATAATTTGAAATAATTAACTATCAATGCAACCAATGAATTTAAATTTAAATTAGTCATCATAATATTGTAAGAGCATTGAATTGACATAATATAACATAATATTCTATTAATAGAGAACAAAAACAAATCTTTAACCCAAGTCAAATTTTAAAATATCGGTCGTCGTGGAAAGATTTTTTTTTATATCGTTAATAGTTTATAAAAATCTTAGTTATTTAGACATTGTTATTCTTGGTAAATACTTATAACTGCATTATATATCATATTTATATATATATATATATATATATATAAATCCATGCCAGCTCCAAAAGTGGATCATATGGCATCCTTATAGAGGTATTACAAACATCCAGCTTTCGAAAAAAAAAATGATAAATCGATTGAAAATTGTGTTCGTACTGTGATTCGAAACCGTAAAGTTCAGCTCGGAATAGTGACGGTTGACCACTGTGCCATAAACCCAAAAATTACAAAAAATATTGGTATTACTGATATTTCCATATGAAAGTAAAACTTGTAATTCTATTTATCCACTCGTTGAATAATTTTGAATCCCAAGATAATTTCTTAGTTTACAAGCAAATAGTTTTTGGGGTAGTTGGAAAACCTTTTAAAGCTAAGATTTTTTTTTACAACTTTATTTTTGAAATATAAAAAGATGTATAAAAAACTCATGCTAATTAAAGAGATAATTGAATTGTCACATACAAAAAAAAAATGAAGCCAATTTATCACCATAAACAATCGTAATCGAATTGTATTTATTGTATGTATATTATAATATTTGTTATACTCATAAATATTTCACCAAAGATAATTGTATTAGATTACCATTATGAAGTGTGAATGAAGTATCGACATGTCACGTGTCAGACACGTGGCTTTAAAATTTTGTTTGGACTAGCGAGATTTTTATTAAGTCATCGAGGGGAGTATTTTATCTGTAAATGTAGACAGATACTTACTGTGATATATTGATTTATTTATTTTTTATTTGTAAAATTTCGATAAAAAAAAAATGTTGATTTATATTTTGTTCGCAAATTTTATAATTAAATTTGAATTCTCACGTCCTGAACACTACAATTTGAAATGCATAAAAAATATAATTATTGTAATGTGTTCTAGGCCAACCTTGCTTTGAAAAAAAGACATCATAATAATGAAATCACTAGTGTTTGAATTTTAAGCATTGACAGTGTTAGCGCCAAGTTACATTTAAAAAATATTATTCTCTACGCTTTTGATATTGTACCTTTCCACAAATACTACAGTGAACTGATTAAAGCCGACAAAAAGAGTCTGAATTCTACATATAATTCACAAATTCTCTATAAATTGTTTTTTCGAAAAACGCATTATTATTTATGGTTGTCACCCTAGGCAACGCATTGATTGGAGTATTTTTTGTAATGCTTAGAGATTCCTTCTAGAATTTTCTATACCAATAATAAAAGCAACAAAGGCATTGAATTATGGCAAAAAGTCTAACTGCCGGGTGAATTTACTAAAATTTGAATTAATTTATGCACACTATGATACTATAAATTATTTAAGTAGCCATAATAATATGGGCAAGATAATATGATTAAAGTGAATTTTGGCATAATTCAGGCAGTGTAATATAATAAGTTCCAAGTAAAGTTACAAATCCTGCAGATCATAAGCTTATTTAAGCTTTTGCCGTGCGACGGAAACCTTTCAATTTACTGCGCACACTGCTTACACCAATGCTTTCCAAAGTGTATGTCGTGTCATGTTTATTATAATAAACCACCATATTTTTCCAGTATAGCGAATTTATAGGCAAGTTTTACGACAATATCTTCCCATATTTGTCCCGCAAAATAAAATAGTAACATTGGTATGCTTCTTTCATCTTGTACCAACATACATTTATTTGGGCTGACAATAATTCTTAAAAAAAGCATTGAAAGACAAAGTGATTAAGCAAACCAGTTACATTTACAGTTACAGTTACAACAGTTACAAAAAGTTCATCATCAATTTAAAAGATATAAGAATTGGGATAGTATGTTAAACATAAGCTTAGTGTTCTTTCTAAGTTTTTTGAAACTATAAAACTACAAAACAGATTCATAAATATGTTTAAAATAAAAATATTCATCGTTAACGACCTTTTGGGTATGTTTATAACAGAATTATGATTTCACTATATTTTTTCAAACAATATCCACTTATAAATAAGACAATTTAAACTTTTCTCCTCACCTAACTCGTTAATATTGACATTAAAACACATATTTTTCATTAAATACTTCAACCATGTTATCAGATTTCAAATACTAGAAAATACAATATTCATTGTTAAAGAAGTCTTAAAAATCTTCACCATTATTGTTAATGACTTGAAACGGGTTTTTCAGCTTTTTAAACATATTTATAAATGTAATTGAATAATACGAAAAAGATTTGAAAACGCAATGTTTAGTAAAATTTTCCCACAAAATTAATGCGCTCAATCATTTGATAGCAGTGCTAATAGGCTTCATATTTCCTTTAAATGTAAATTAGATGGAAGCCTTGATATTCATTATAAAGTATAAGCCGCTCAACTAATTCCATTTTACTTTACAAAATTTATCCATTTATATATTAGCATACTTTTACGCTTCTTTTCATATTTGGCGGCATTATTAGGCATTCATACTTAAATATTCATTTACCTTAAATCAAATATTTTAAAATGTTAAATATTTAAAGTTCTCGCCAAAGAGACACGCAATCAAAAATTCTGACGGTCAATTGAATGTTTAAAAATTTCACAGAGATAATCAATGAATATTTATTTCTATAATGGATATTTATCTTAATAATTTTTAAAACTAAACTAATTAAATTTCTTTTGCATTGGAAATATGCTTAAGAAATTCATATCTTAGGTTCGTTTTAGACATGTTAGTAAACAATTATTCTTTGAATAATTATTTTTATGTATTTTTCAAAATAGGTTTCTATCTATTTCAGCTTAATAAATATTTGTGAAAGCTAAAAATAAAATGAGATTAGTATTCTTACGGTTGTAAATATATATAATTTTTGCTCTGATCATTTTTATATTGGAACTATTGTAATTATATGGAATAATAAATGAAAATGTATGTTTCATACCGCAACTTTGACGACAGTTATTTTTTTCAAATATGAAACTTATATAAAGCAAAAAATGATACATTTTTAACGAGATATCTACTGACGTATATAAGATATACAGCAAATCTTGGAGGTGTCAAATGATCGTAACTCGTAAGTCGTGATGTATTGTTCAAAGGCAAGTTATAAACAACATTTTAATATTGAAATACAAAAATTTCTTCCAATGCAGAAAACAATATTTTTCTTGAATATAAAGTTCTCTGGGTCTGTTACAAAGTAATCCACACTCTTGGGCAATAAAACTTCATGGTTGTGATATCAACGGGCTCAAATCCCTGAAATGATTTGGTTGTTTTTCTAGAAGGATTTCCATTTAATGCCTTACAATATGATTTTTTAATACATTGTTTTTTGTGATGTATGTTTTATATATATTTATTAATTGATAATTATTGTCTTAGCTGTCAGCTATTTATTTGCTTCGTGTTATCGAGAATTATAATGTAATAAAAAATGGTGCTGATGACTTGGATAATATGAATGATGATATTTAGTCATAGGTGACTTTGCAATTTCTGTATCTAAAAAGTGTCTAATTTGTAAGTTTAACCTCTGTTCTTATTATTAATTTTATATAACAACAGCATAAATTATATACCACAACAACTACTCTCAAGTATAATAATCTCCAAACAGACCGTCTGTGGAAAAGTCTAATGCCAATTCGTGTACTAAGAATATACAAGCGGGAAAAGGACAGGTGACTTTATAGGAACGAGCAAGCGAGAGGAATGCTGAGGAAAAGGCAGAGATGTATTCAGTCGGTGTAGTTATTATTAAATTTAGTGTGCGGGCAGGTCACACATGGTGACGCTGACATACAGGATGATTTTTGAACACAATTAAATAACATACAAACAATTTGTATTGAAAGTAAAATAATATGTTTATTTATATATCATTGTTTTATAAAAAGCAGCTGTGTTAGATTAAATTAGTTCAATATCAACGAAGGAATATCACATTTATGATATTTTTTTATTCAAATACTGAATAACACTCTTAACATGAAACAAAAATATTTTAACATAATACCATCGAATTGAGCATATTTTATTTAATGGTTGAATTGTTTTGCACGCAACTTCATATTATGTCTATTTTGCAAATGTAGCCAAACAGCAAGAGATCCGTTCAGCGATCAGTCAGTTGGATATTCAAATTTCGCAAAGGTAAATAAACATATACTATTACCTTTTTTAACATAAACATTTTATTTTTTTTACTTATTGTACGTGTTAATTTGTTGTGTTTTCACCTCGCGTTGATCTCGAAATCCTTGTTAAAAATTTTGTGTTTTTCTCAAGTGATTTATTTATATTCATAGTGCATCACCAACCACTCAATTAAAAATATAAACATTTTTTTTTTCAAAATATCTTTTTCTTTGCACCCTGTAGAATGTAGCTTAATTCTATAATTCGCATTGACTGGAAGGTTACCCCTACGCCTTCAGTCCTATTTATACACTACCGGTACCACGAGTATAGCACCCGTACACACACATAACATAATACAACTCTATATACCCCTCCCCCTCGAGACTTTCATAAATATATTCTCAAATAGTTACAGTTTTGGTGGCTCTTAGCGACAAAAGTATATTATTTATATTAAATTTTAAATTAGTATAATTGCTATAATTATATTATCGACTTATCTTTAGTTACTTTATAAATACTTATATAATATTTTTTAATATCAAGTCCGGGGTTGAGTGGTCAATTTCGGTGGCTTTGGTTAGGGTCCTAACGAGTTTAAATCCCAGTACGGCTAGAAAAATCATTTCGTAAAAAAATATTTTTCAATCGATTTTTGTACAAAAGCGTTGATGTCAGTGATTTCTAGTCTCAAATTTCTTTATACCTTTTTGATTCTAAAAAATTAGATTTAGTCGGCGCAATTTGCTAACCACTTGCCCTAGCTCTACTTTTCTGCCCCTATTCTCTTTTGAAAAAAAGAGGTTAGGCGACTGAGTAACAAGCAGTTTCCGTAGAAAATGTATTGTCAAAGTAAGTTCGATTAAGATTCAATATGCTTCATATTAAGAGTGGTAATAAGTTGACAAATAAAAATATTTATGATATGCTTAGAGATCATTTTATAAAATCATAACAATCAAGAAATTTTATCAACAATCTATAATGCTTATTATCTCATCAAATCAGTTCACCAAATTAATTAATCTTTCATTATGAATTTTAAATTTGAATATGCTTTATGAGAAACAATAAGATATTGGTGTGGGTTATGCATTTTTATAATAATAATATCGTTGATCGAAATTGTTCGAGATCATAAAATAAATACAAGAAAAATGTGCTTTATTATGTGATTATTAGCTGACAAATTGCTGAGGATTTAAGTTGTAGATGCAATTAACCCAATTCGATTCAACAAAACATAACATGCACTGTAGTAAAAATAATTCAAATCTTCAACATAATTCAATATATTGTATAACAAAAATTTTATTAATCCATTCATATTATATTCTCATACACTTCAGTGAACAATCAAAGCACTGTTATAAGTGAAATTATGTGATTTTGTCCTCCCAATTCTATATTATAATGGTTCACTTATTTTTACAATGGCTTACATCAAATTTTGATATCAATATCGCACGTAAATCAGTTTGAGCATTATTATCTTTCATGCGTGAAATGCTTTTATGCGATATAATCACTGGCGATAGTTCACATTGTAATGTAAAATAAAATAAAATGATAATACTATGATGATACTATGATTTCAATCAACAACAAAGAAATCTTTTCTTACAATTAATCACTTTTTACATAAATTATTGTGTGTGTTATTTATAGAATATGTGTTAATAATGAATTATGAAATAAGGGGATGATTTAACTCTTTCTAATTGATGCAACTCATTAGTTAGTCATATTTTAATGTAAATGTCATCTCTATTACCATTCTTTGTTTTTGTTTTTATCATCCTTTCCTTGCCTACCGTTTTAATTTTATTTTTATAAACAATGAACAATAAAGAATAAGCAAAGAGGTCTGGAATTTTCTAGGAAAAGACAAAAATAGTAGGCTTTCAATTATTATATTTTATAAGATGTCAATGGATAAACTGAAGCTTTTATAAGATGGATGTTTTTGAGTAAAATTTAATAAGCCAAAAGATCTTTTAAAAATTTTCAAATCTTTTCCTTTGGCAAAAATGTCATTTTTTCAATGACTTTATGTTATTACTACGAACAATAGAAGGCAGTAGAGGCGGCAGAAAGACAGAAATTCACATTTCTCTGGAAAATACTTAATGTTCAAACTTTGGTGATCAAATGATAGCAGATAATAACGTAGATACTGCATTTTGACCTACCTCATTTCAGAATACAGTGTCAATAATATACTGCATAAACATAATTGTGAGCTTGAATCTTTTAATGAAGCTTAAAATGAAAAACATGGTTATTCTTATCAGTGTTTGATTGTTTTACAACATTTTTTCATAAACTGTATTTATTAATTAATCTATTATTAAATTAGGTTAGTCTAAGTTTTTTGAATTCTAAGAATTATTAGAATCTTATAAACAATATAATACTGTAATAAAACATTTTTATCTTTTTCAAATATTTGGCGGTTGCGAGAGATTTTTTTATTTTGACATACACGACACACAAAAAAATAACCTAGTTATTATTTTTTTTAAATATTGTTTGTATTTATATATAAAAATATGTATATATTCTTCAATAAAATAAAACTTTTCATTAGCAATAAATGTAATTTTCGAAATAAACAAATCCGAATATTTTTTTCTAGGGGGTTCGAGAACATATTTTAAAAGTCAATGGGGTGGGGTGCAGATAATTAAAAACCACTGATCTAAATTTAAAGTGGATATAAATATTAATATACAATAACTTCTTATAACAAGAAAGAATACTTAATAATGCTCGATATCAGAAAACAGAGAAAAATATTATTTATCTGGAAAGTAAACTAACCCCGGATTTTTTTTGTTGTTTTTTATTGTCATTTTATCTTTCAACTTCGGAAATACTCTTAATGTCATACTTTTATCTTGCCTCTAATACAATTGGTCAGTTTTTATTAAATCAGAATGAAAATAAGTGCGTACACTGTTTATATTAGATGGCGTTAATCTGTGTATGCGCATGTGCTTCGATAATACAATATTGAAATGTTATCATAGAAAAGCTGCGCGTGTTGCAAAAAAATATAACTATCGCAGTACAAGTAATGCGCAAATTTAATTTGACAGTGTGTCACCCAAAACTGGCACACATCCGGGATTAGTGCGCACGAGTGCTTTTCTAAATAATAATTATTGTGTATCACATTATATGGCGACTGCTGTCGTACCCTTGAGCCATATCCTGTTTTATTTTGCTTGTGTCATGTTATATTAAAATATTATATTGTATTCACAGTCAAGTGACTTGAATTATCGTGAAACTGTAAATGCGTCATAAATTTACATTAGAATTTACTTGATAAATATAAAATGACCAGCTATATATTCTGATTTTTTTTCATGCCCACTTCCACTGTGGTAGCATAATGGAGGTATCACAAAATATTTTTTTCTACGAGAAGGTTTCTTTTTCAGTCGATCCACTTATCTTTTTCTAAGAGAGTAGTAGGGATAGAAGGATAAGGCTACGGCAGGAATAATGGTTAACTAATCGCTCTTGCTACACCCAGTTGTTAACTCAATGGCTGCCACAGACGAGATATCTCCTAAAATTGGTCGTACTCAACACGACGGAGACGAGTTATCTCATCGATAACTAATTAAATTAATAGTTGAAAATTATAGCCGGCGTGCTAGGTAATTACTATTAATTATCTACGACACCTAAAAGGCTGAAGGATTAGAAATTGTGAGAGGGAACTTTTAGATCGAAAAAATGATATTCGTACTGAGATTGAGCTGCGACATATAAAACCAAGTCTGAATACTAAATGTTATCTAAAATCAAATTTTGATCGATTGGTGGATGGACTAGGGCTTAAACCTCATCAGTGAAAATAAATAAATATTTTTTTATGTTTCAAACGGACTTTAAATGTTACTTATCATTTGTCATAATTGAAATGAAAGTAATTCGATTTATTATCAAGTAATAAAATAAGAATAGTAAGATCTTAGACGCACAACATTCGACTCAAAATGCCATTTTTGCGGTCCGAATATATTAAAATATGTATACAGTTTAATGTAATAAAATAAAATGGTTTTTTATCAGTTTAAAGTTTAAATCATGCGGCCCGCGAAGAATTGTAAAATGGATAAGTACTCTCTTATATGGAAAAGGTTGTACATTTTGTTATTTACACCAATTGTTGTTATATTGTTTTTCAACCCCACCATTTTAAAGATGAAATTCGTATCGGGTATTATAATCATTATGTTAATATTACTATATCTTTTTTTTTACTTTTGAAAATATTTCATTGAAAAATAAAGTACAACATCTATTGGTAGGTAATAATGTTAACGCCACGGAGACAACTGTTTTTTTTAATAATTTTATACTAAAAAACCATACAAAAAAGTGCTATAAATATCTTGTTGAATAAAATTCAACAGTGAATTGAAATGTAACATATATACAATTAATTATTCACTGGGTCAAGCTACTTGTTATATTTATATTGTACGCCCAATTTTCACATTGAGATAGGGATTGCTTCTGGTGTCACAATATTATCTGATAACATCTGTGCTTATTATGGAATTTCATCTTATTATTTTAAAAAGGTTTCCTTTAGATAAAACTCATCTGGTCAGCAAGTAATAATTATCGTGCTCAATTTAGGATGTTAAGATTAACAACATTTTCTTAAAACATGTTTAAAACTGTTAACTGCTGACAATAATATATGTTAAAATAATACTTGAATATTTCAACATTTGACATCTGAAATATGTAAAAAAATACTTACCTGAAGAGTTATTCATTCTTAATAAAAAAATATATATGCACAAAAAGCTTAGTTATAAAAAAAACGTAGGTACTTGTAATACATACTTGTAATTGATATAATAGTATTATTCAATTTACATGTTCGTCATATATGTTCGTCATAAATATATTCGTCATATTGTGCAACGCCTGCACCATTTAGTACCCAAATTGAGATTTGGAAATGGATTTATAGATTATCTTTCCCTGAATTTTCTGCAAAAGCATATATTTCAAAAATAAAACTCCGACCTCCAAAAAATGTATTTAATAATAATTTTTAATATTTTTTTAAATTTAAATCATTGTTGAAAAGAATTTATTAGATGTTATAAAAAACATTTGTCTATTATATATATATATATACAGTGAAAAAACGCAGATTATCTCAGTTAGTGAATAATTTTGTTAAAATAGGCATTTATTGATTAAACTTTATCTATTCATACAAGATATACATAAGCATTTATAAAATTTCTTAATATTTAAAATGTAAGTGTACTATTTTCTGCATTTTCTACGTATCTAATAAAACAGCATAAAATATGCATAAAGTAATAGTGGGATAAATCTAAAATACTAGTTTCGAGATAATTAAACTTAAAAGTTTATGTTGTACTTTTTAAAGAGTTAAGTATAGTTTTATTTTGATTATTTTAAGGTCTATTATATCATGTTATCGTAGGGTTTGTTTTATATTATAATTTGTATCTAGATATTCTACTGATCTCACTGATGCTTTGAAGTTAAAGGGAAATATCAATAATTATTAAAATAATCTTTTATATGGGTAACTTTTTTAGTTAAAATATTTCAGTGCTTCATTACAAATGTTTATTTTTCAGCAATCGATTGACATACGTATCTTAAGCTTGACTGTTTTCATTTTATCTCACAGTTACTTTACGGAAGCGATATCCGACTATCAAAAATATCAAAAATTGTATTCATTCATAGTTTGGGTATATTATATAATTCAAGATTTCGATTGAAGCTGCCTGGTGGAATTTTAATGTGAAATTTGAACGATTCAAATTTGGGTATTTTATATAATTCAAACCTATTAAGAATAACCAATAGCACAAAACAATATTTTCATTGGATAAATATCTATAATACCTGATATCTGTAATATCCGCTAATATTAAAAAAATATGTTTGCTATTTCGCAGATGGCTACTTATATTTTTAACCATGACAAAAATATTAAGATAAACGATTTGATCGATAAATTGATCAAATGTAGAGTAAAATGCGATTAAAAGAATAACACAGTTGTTGTAACGTGGGGTGGAAGGGAGGAATTATAAATTGCCTCGGGCTCGAGAAATCATTTAAACATACCATAATGGGAGTTCTAATGACCGAATTTACAATACAATTTCATACAAAATATTCAGTAATGTACACAATTTATTCCGCGCACCCTCCGCTACGCGACTGAAAAAATGTACAGTTATGGTAAATGAATGCTTTCTACTGGGTAGATGTGAGTTTTTTTTAACCTGAATTGTTTTGTATATTAGCAGCATGATATTTTTATAATAATAGAACAATCATTTTTTGCCAGCTACACTTCAAACTTAATCTTATTTTAGTTATATAATGTGAATCAATCGATATATTGAAATCTCATTAATATTTTGTAGTGTCTACATGATTACCGCGTTATTACCTGTCAAGTGTTATCAGCTACAAATTTCACGTCAGTCTTCAGTATTTAAATTACGGCCAAGAAAACAAATTCACCAATTCTTGGCCAGATACAAACTGCTCCATGACTTAACCACGCATGATTAAAATAAATATTATTGCGACTTATTCAATAGTTATTAGATGATATCAAAAATTATACCGAGAATTTATTAATTCAATTTATTTTACTTTAGTTACTTGGTTCCAATAAGTCGTCAAGGATACTCCGTTGCTCATACAACACTTTATTTTTTTCGAATATAAAAGTTTTAGTATCATTATCTGTTTGTTTTATTTCGATTCTACACCCCCCTCCTTGCTCCTCTTAAAAGGAAAAAAACCCAAACCTCCATTTTGTAATTTTATAATTTTAAAATGTTAGAATCAATCTTGCTTCATTACTTAAGCAAACTTTGCGATAGTAAGTCTGAAGATGCCTCTGAAAGAGGCGAAACACGTGTCACAGTTAGTAACACAATACGTGGAATAATCAAAGTTAATTTAAATTGTCTATAAAAGTTGAAGTTAGTCACGCCCCAGCGTAGCATATTGAGCTAGTGACGGACAGCAAAACAAATATATTTTTCCAACATTTGTCAATTTTTTTAAATAAAATAATTGTTCAATCTCACGATAAAGGAAAGAGTTTTATTTTGTATTTGTAAGTATGTATATTGAAAGTACAAACCAAGTGTTTTATTAAAAAAAAACTATCATTGGATTTTATACACTTAATAAAAGTTTAAAAGTAGTTGTAGTGTGTAGTCTTCTTTCGACCGGTGGGATTCCGGCGTCCTGGACGTCCGTCGGGTACTATCCATAGGATGTACTCGGCGGAACTGAGGGATGCTGGCATGTCATGGGAGGAAGCAAAGCTATTGGCGGGAGACAGGGAAACATGGAGGTGCCGCGTGGCGGCCATATGCTCCACATAGGGAGCGAACATGGCCAAAGAAGTGTGTAGTAGGAGTGTGAAAATAATGCTATGTTTATGAACTTTAAAATCTAATAAAATCGTTCATTTTTATTATAAGGTTTTATTTTAATATAAAATCCAATGTCGGTCGCTTTCTTTTGTACTCAAGTAAAGATACACATGCGTACTCGTTTTACAATAGTCCTAACTAAAAAATAACAATGCAGTTGCAACGCAATATGGCTCATTTAATTCGCAACAAAAAATAACGTATAATTTGACCCTCTCTTTGAAAAGTGAAACCTACAGATGTACATTTTTATTAATGTTTGTGCCGTATAACGGGTCATGTTTTTGTGTAAAATCTATGAGAACTATATCTAAAAAAAACATCTATCGGGTGTTTATCTCAACTTATGTGTTGTGTAAGTAGTATTCCACCAACATTTATACTATAATATGCCCGATTACCTTTATTGATACAGATTGAAATAAATAATATTATGTCACTTTTAACGAGAATTTCGGTGATAACTATAAGATTAAACTTTCAATAACTTATCCGATCATTATTTTTTTTTGGTATATAAAATTTTATATTTGCTTATTACTCTGTCAGGTCTGCGGAGCCGCGGTAAACTTCATTAGTTTCTATGGCGGATCCCATGTGTTCTATTTCCTGTATTTTTTCCATTGATTTATCGATTTTTAATTGATTTGGCATTTACTTGGTAGAACTCCATTACAATAGTGTAAAAATATCAAATTATTTTAGTTCTGCAGTTTTTAATAATTTGTATGCGTTGATAGCTATTTCGGCTTTCGCCATCGTCTAGTTTAGTTCTGACGATGGCGAAAGCCAAAATAGCTATCAACGCATAAAAATTATTAAAAACTGTATAACTAAAATACTTTGATATGTTTACCCTATTATCGATTTTTGTTCGAAGGTAAAAAAAAATGCACTTGTTCTAATCCCTCTATTTTTATCAATAATCGTTTGCGATGTCAGAGATCATCATAAGATCAGTTGATAATAGTAGCGATAAGCGAAACTGGTGCCGAAATTGACAGTTAACAACTTAAAAGTGACGTCAAATATATTGACTTTTCTATTTTAATTAGTTGAAAATGAATGTCTTCAAACAATTTCACGAGTATTACTAATATAGTCATAGTTATTTACTGACTAAACTAAACGACCTTTTTGCTCGTTGTTACTTGTTATTTTATATGGGTGGCACCAGTAGCGGCCGGTCAATGTGACATTGGATCAATGCACCCCTTGTATATGCAGGGGGCGGTAATATTTCATGAAATAATATTCAAACATAACATTTATACCATTCACTCGTTTTAAATTCTTCATGTATGTATTGTCTAAAATAAAATAAATAAAATGTTCCAAAATATTTATTATAGACAACACATGAAGAGTTTAAAATTAGTGAATGGTATAAATGTTATGTTTGAATTCTATTTCATGAAATATAACCGTCCCTGCATATACAAGAGGTTCATTGATTCAATGCCGCATTGACCGGCCGCCAATGGGTGGCACATTTAAATTGCCCAACTTCTAACATTCTTCCTAGGTCCATTCTTCCACCTTTAATTTTTGATTAATCTAATAAATAACAACTATCGAAAAATATGTTTTGTGTAGGTGTTTCATTAGAAGCCCGTATGCTTCATAGGCAGTAATGGAGGACATGTTTTCAAGCATATTTTTTTCCTTGGCCGCGTAAAATTGAAACATAAAATTGTAATATATCAAATATTCCAATAAGAATTTTTATTAGTTTGTAGTTTTTTTTGTCACATTCTAAAAGTGTACTGAAAGTGAATTGCTATTTTGCAACATGTTACTATTTTGTTTTCGCTGTTCTCTGACTTAATATTTACATGTTTTATTAAATGATTTATGTTTTTTTTTCAATTCGAATGTAGACTCATTTATCTTTTAGATTTTTTTTTATCTTTCAATGTCCCTAGATTGTGAAATATTGCATTGTTGTATATGAACTGATCTATCTTTATTTTGGGGGAACACCCCACTAGTCTGAGTTTGTAATATTAATTTTGAAGGGGTTCTCGAATATGAAACACAGTCGCCGACATGGATACATAATCTCTTCATATTCGAGATTTTAATTACCTATGCGAATCACAATAGTATTAATCATTTAGACATCTGACAACATAATTGTATTCACAAAATAGATATTAACTTAATACAACACTGTATTTTATAAATTTTCGTACAAATGTACATTAGCTCTTCTGCGTATGTGAGCAACTGAGTTTTAATATATTTGCTCAGTGAGACAGCTGAGTGTAGGTTATTTAAATAAATTCAGTAATCAATTCAATTCTTTGATATTAGTACCACGAAAAAAAAACCTTAAGTGCTTAAGACAAAAGTTGTGGAGATTAAATTTTTAGCCTTCTTTGCTTTATTTGTCGGTCTACAAATTTACCATTTCGATACTTTAATTAGTAATTTTTCTAACTCCATTGCTTGCAAAAAAAAAATAATGATGACTTATAATTTTTGGCATTCAAATACACATGCCATAGAAATTCGGAAAGTTTAACACTTGCTTTAAGAATGATGTTTTACTATAGAAAAAACAAATTAGAATAATTATGCAGTTTTTTGTCCTCCCTTAAAGTTAGCATTTTGTGATTTAACAGTTTTGAAAATAATGGAATCGGTTTGTATTTTGATTGCGAATGTAGTTTATGACTAAGAAAAGTTGTCCATTTATTTACAGACATGTTATAGATTAATGTAATAAATAATAAAACACGCCTGACTGCACGTTAATCGCTTTGAATACCTGGAGACCCCTGGATAGGAAACTAATTATTGGTAGTATTTTCTTATATCTTACATTATAACAATGTAAGTATATTTTGTTTTATAGAGAACAAAATTGATACATACATAAAATATGATTTTCATTGAATTACCGCCGCTGAATATAAAACACTCTTAATATATTTTTTAAGAAAACTATATATATGCCTACATGCTTCTCAAATAGTTATGATTCCTCCTCCCGGTGCCTTTAATAATATTTAATAATTAAATATCTGTCAGTTCAGTAGTCGAGTGGGTCAACGTCGTTTTCTTCGATTAAATCAAGTCCCATGGCGACAGACTTGATATCCAATTCCGAAACCTTTTTGTGATCCCGGGATTTCGGGATTGAACACTCAGCATACAATCGTGTATAAATTGAGGTTCGGGATTGATTTTTGGTTGGCGATTTTGAAATCATGATTTTTCAAACAATTTCAAAAACCCATAAATTTGAAAATTTCCCAAAATTAAAAGCGTGGGATCTTTTTTTGAGCTCTTTTCTTTTCGAATATAAAATCTCGGGAATTTACGGATTTACAAAAAATAACAGCGCGACGTCCGCCATTATGCTATTACGTGTTTCATTTTCTCACATCACAAAGTTAGATGGGAACCCGGGATTGGATATCCTAATTGATCCACCACCTATTCCATCTTTATCATGGCGCGTAACGATATCGATAAACCTAACCACTATTTTAAAATTTTAGTCGTGTTTAGAAATTTTACCAAGAATATTAATTAAAAAGCAAATCAATTATATTACTATACTCATAATCAATTAAGTCAACATCGCCTTTAACTGGTGGGTTGTGGTGTCACAACAAACGTTCATCGCTGTCCAGAAAGACCGCCGATGTATTTTGTGTTGTCAATTGAGAAACGTTGAGTTTTTTGTATTCGCATAAGCTGAATATATTGAAGGCATCTGTTTTCTTTTTCGATATCATGCATTACCTTTTTTGTCGACTCATAAAACCGGAGATCTATTTTCGATAAGAAAATGAACGCATGCTAGTCTATACGCACAAAACGCATCGATACACACTACCAAGCCGTACGGGATTTCCCATAAAATATATATCGCCTACACAAATCGCTTATCTGCCATAAAGTTAAAAAGGCTATCGCAAATAAAGGACGAGGCATGTCTGGTCGCGTGCACTTTCCCTCCTTTTTCCTTTGGAAAACAATTTCATTCGATTATTTATTGACGGTGCTCCGGACGCAAAAAAGGACAAATATTAATGCTACGGGCTTGAGACGCGTCTCGTAAAAGACATCCTTGCTTGATCGTCTACATAGGTTTTTGACAAACGTTTCCAAAGATTTTTTCCCTAAACACATTGTTTATTATAAAAAAGTCTACGGTATTCTTATAATTATAACTTTCGAAATTCCATTTTAAAAACCACTCGAAATCGACCCAAAATAAAAAAAATATTGCTTAAACTGATGCCCAAAATTATAAATCTAATTTTAATTTGATTTATAATTTAATCAAATTTTACATTGATTTTCCCAAGGTTTGAATCCTAGATCTTAGAATATCATATCTCTGACCAACAAAATTATAATTATTTTTCTATTCACTTACAATAAATGCATTTTATTGAAATTATTTTGAAAATATTTTAGGTAAAACAGTCATATTTTACTCTATATAAAAAGATAACGGATTAATATTGTCACCATTACTCAAAAAAAGGATGTAAAGATGCCTTCAAATGTTTTACAAAGTTACACCACATATCCGCTGTATAGTTATTTTTATGTGTAGTTTTTTTATAATTATTTAAAATACCATATATTTTTATTGTTTATCATTTCTATCGGTAAGAAAAAGACCAAGCACTACCATGTTACTTCAACACTTACTGATAAAGACACTTACTTTAGATGCTTTGGGAGTGCTTCAACTGTGGCTGAATCATTCTTTTGGGCTTCTTCTTCGACAAAACTAAGAAATTCTTACATTTCTTAAGAAAAGACAAAGTAATAAGCAGATGTGCAGAAAATTCTAGAGACGCTGCTTCACAAACACAAGCTCTATATAAGAAAGAAATATACATACATATGTAGATTAACAAGATTTTTACACAGCAATAATTTGCGGGTACAACGTTTAAAACATTAGTAAATATTTAAACCTTTTCACTCATTTCAGATAAATTTTACAGAATGATTATTCATATAAAGTTGTAAGTCTATGGTGTGTGGCAAAAATTATTAAATACCTGTTCGTTAATGAGTTTTGAATAAGTTGCAACTGTTCGAGCAGAAACGGTAATATTTTTAATTTAATTTAATTTATTTATTTTATTTTTATTTTTATTTTTATTTTTATTTTTATTTTTATTTTTATTTTTATTTTTATTTTTATTTTTATTTTTATTTTTATTTTTATTTTTATTTTTATTTTTATTTTTAGTTTTACTTTTTACTAAAATACTTTGATATTTTTACCCTCCTGTAATATTTTTATTTTGACTGTTTTATTACATTTAAAAATTTCGAAGGAATTTAAAGTAAATACTATTGAAAATACAAAAAAACTATAAAGAGATTATGGTATTACGTTGTAACGCATTAGCTGTGATTGTAAAATATGTATTTATTCATAGACGATAGTATAATGATATAGCCGTTATTTGATTTATAACGTTTGACATTCTTTCATACTAGAGAAGGTTCAGGTAATAAATTCAAAGCTGATCCTTGTTAAGACATACTTTGAGAAGAACTTTCGTCCCGACGTAAGCATGGATTGTCTTTTGTCGTATGGAAAATGCCGTATGGAGAAATGTCGTATGTGATACGCGAGCCCTTAGCTGGATGCGCTCCATAGGATAATGTGTAATTTGGTGCCAGCTAGAGCGCACTTGACGCATACGGTATGGACGCAAATACTGCTACGAATATACACAAAAAAATAAAACGGTACTCTACTTTTTTTTAATATTTATTTAAATAAGTACAGTGGTTAGCGTTAATGGTTTCCGTGCCTGACCTAAAAGGTTTGAGTCCCAGTACGAACATAATTTTTTCGATCGATTAATCGATTTCTGTTCGTAGACATTGTTGTTTCTGATGTCTAAAAATTCCCTCTCACAATTCGGATCCTTCAATAACTGGGCGTAGCGAGAGCGATTAGTTAATCACTAGTCCTGTCTTAGCCTCGTCCTTCTATCCCTACTACTAGTTTTTAAATGAGAGGTTGAGCGACTATGTTCCACATAAAAAAAGTTAAAACAAAAAAGATGTTTTTTATAAATAACTCTAAAAGGGTATAATAATTACCAAAGTATTTTAGTTCTAAAAAAAAATATTTTATTGTACGGTTGATAGAATGTCATTAAAAGATGTATAGGTATATATATATAGAAAACATAAGCCAAAGTAGCTATCAAGCATAAATAAAACAGTATTTGTAGAACTAAAATACGTATATATTGAGTTCTACTAAGAAAATTTCAATTCAATCAATAATACAGTAAACTCATTTCCTTGAATATTCTGAACCGCTATCTAACATAAGCAAATCCAAATAAAAGTCATGTAATTACGGTGGGAGCTTATACATTTTCACCCACTGAATTGGTTTTTTATAATAAAATAGAAGTAATTCAACAAAACTTCAATTTTAAGATATTTACTTAAAAATGTATCCAGATCATTTGATTAAATAAGCGTTTACTTACGAGGAAAATAATTAATCAGATAAGTCAAAATACAGTACTTGAAAATGTAAAAGGCAGTTCATTCCCTACTCGTGCACTATCGTGAATTTTCAGCCACTACGATTGCCTTTATCACAAGAATGTTTTTAAATTATTCTTTATAAAATAAACATTGGTCTATGAATAAGGTAAAAAAATGTCAAAACATTTTAGTTGTGCAAACATTATTTTGTAGTTTTAATGAGTGCGTTAACCGAAATAGCTAAGAAGTAAATCAACTATACATATTTATAAAATAATATTTGTAGAACTTAAATACATTTTCACCTTATTATAAAGGAATTCAACGTTCAAAACGGTAATTGCTTAACTTTTTTAAATATACCAAGTTTATGGTTTTTAAGAAAAAATCTAATAATCATTTTATAAATATTATAACCAGAGCATTTTGAACAATGTGCCAACTGTACATAAAAGCCAATAATATTAGAAATAGAAAATAAAAAGGTATAAAACACAATAAACCCCCTGCCAATAGATATGTCGCACACGAGGTAGAAAAGCTAGGCAAAGGGGGGTCAAAGGGGAGGGGGTAATCCCAGTCGGCCGATAGGGTCACCCTTCTAGTGCAGCCGGGTAGAAAAGTAACAATATTCGACGATTTACTAAATATGAACACTTCGAATTTTAAATCTTTAAATCTGTGAGATAATAATCTCTTCACATTCAAAATTTAAATAAACGTTTTACAAAATACTTGAACTATTTCATGAATTTTTTTTTGTAGTAATGCGACGCTCAACTTTTAAAATTTGTCTTCATACACATGATTATTGACTATTTACTTTTAGCCCATATAAAAAAATGTTTTCGTCTAAAACGCTTTAAATCATAAAATAGAAAAAAAATCTTGCCTATAAGTACTTAATAGATAATAGTAAATACATTTCACTGCGCATCAGAAACCAAATTATTATTTTTTTATCCAAAATTCAAAATATAATATATTTTTCATGAGAATAAAATATTTATATTCATTATATTAAGTTTTCTACTCTTGACACTCAAGCAACTCGAACCAAAAATAATTTATGACAAGATTCGTTTGTTTATGTGAATCATAAGGTTAAAAGGAAGCGTACGAATTATTAAACATGGCCTTATTTCTTCAAATTGAAAATAAAAATACGAAACTTTTTTTTTAAATTTCAACATGAACTTGTTATATCCTGCTAATCTCTCTCTGAAATATTTCTTTTTTATCTTAACATCATTTTAACAGAGAGTGTGCTTAATGAGATTGCAAGTCAGTCCTTCAATATTAATTAACATATTATGGTATTGACGGAACAACTCTGTAAGAAAATATATGATATACCTTTTGATTATTTATTCTGCAGTTCGTTTTATGAATCGAACATAGTTTGGCTTAGATGGAATAATTACATCACAGACTCCCATGCCATTGAATACAAATCAGTCGATAATAAATCATTCTTGACATTGTTTTAAGTGAACATGCGAAACATTTACTGCTCAACCGAGTAGGAATGAAGCCCAAAACGTTTATTACGTGGTTATGGCCCTGAGAAGTATTATCCCTTTTGACTCAATGTATATAAAACTGTCACCAATAAACAATATTTGTCGATCTTTTAGAGAGCTAAGAATTTTGAATAGCAATCAAAAGGGTTTTGAAATGTATTGTTAATGTAAAAAAAAATACAATTGACTTGTTCGTGTAATGAGTAATTATTCTTTTTTACTTTTAATTATACATGTGAATTAAAACATTAAAAAAATGTTATACCTCGAAGAGATTTTTTGGCATTAGCATATTTCGCCCGTCATAAAAATAAATATTTTTACTGCATCAACCAATTTAAACTTAAATACATTCAAAGCATAGTTTCAATCGAGATGTTAAACCAAGAAAAATAGAGGTATATAGTCAATACTTACCTATTCTTTAACCACTATGTGATTATATTGACATAAATTTTGCATGCAAAATTTCGGCCCTGAGGGACTGCTTGTCTTTTGACAAAGCTCTTCGTACATTGCTAAAGATGTAGATAAGCGGCTCAAAAAGCTCTGGCTTATTCGCTTAGATAGATAGACAATTGAATAATATATTTTTTTTAAATCGAGAAAAACCATGTTCGTCTTTTACTTTACTGAAAAAAAGCAACAAAATAAATTGCAAGCGATAGTTGATCGTCGAACGATATGCATCATATTCAACTGTTTAAACATGTTATCGAAACAGTAACTATAAAATGTAATAACAATTTCACTTTGAATATATAACCTAGGCCTAATTTCTATGACTATCACAAAAAAAAGAGTTGAAAATAAGCCGTTTTGTGTTTTCATTTGAGTTTTCGAAGGTGAGTTAAGTCTTTTGCAACGTTTTTTACCGTAGTGACATACGTTTCAATATTTAAATAGTAGTCCCATAAAAGTTTTTTGTTAATGTCACAGGTTGATATTAATCTGAATCCCTCTTTTTACCATTTATTTTTAAATAGGTAATTAAGCACTAAATAAAAATAAAAAGTATTTATTTTTTCTAAATTTAAATGACTAGAAATTTATAAAAAAAGCTGCCGAAATATTAACATTTCAAAAAGCTTTAGATATTGATTTAAAAACAGTTATTGATCAATCAACGGTTTTTTATAAATTGAATTACTGACAGAATATTCAGTATCTTTCGACAGAAACTAAAGTTCTACGTCGTGCACATATTGCTTATAAAACCACCCATCGAGTTTTTGTATTTTAGACGTTTAAGATTGTCTAGCTCACCTCAGACAAAAGTGATTATCCAATTTACCCACGATTACTGATAAAGACCGCCCATAGACAACGCAAGTTGGTCGTCATAAAAGGGGATAAACAAAACTGGAATCTTTAAGAAAGAAATGGAGAAAGCATAAGACAAAACTTTTAACGATGCAGGTAATTGTACGAAGACTATCCCCAATTAAAACTTTAGCAAGGATTTTATTGTTTTTTCAGTGTTTATAACAATTTTTTATTCTGCTAAGCCGTATATTTTATTTCATTAGAATGTTTCTGCGATGAAAATTCCCAAAGTATCACTTAGTTAAAATAATTGAACTTTATTATTATTTATTAAATTATTAAAAATAGGATCGTTTTCACACGGATTATTTTGAATAGTTTTGTAATATGGTCAAATGAAACGTAGCACGCCACCAAATAACACAATAGTGTATAGTTTATGTTAAAACACACATTTTTTTTCATAATTTTTGTCATATCAATTTTATGACGTACCTCTTAAAATATCATTGAATCATACAAAAAAATCAGTTTCCTTTATAGTAATTTATATAGCGTCTGTGAAAAACGAATATTCTACTAGATTTTTTTATCATTTTAATTCAGGCCAGAAACTTTTGCAGGCACTGTCTTGGTAGTGGTACATCAACATATTTTTTAGAAAACATAGCATGTGTTACAGTTGAAGATGTATTTTTTACCATAGGCTTAATTCAGTGACAATATCATATATTACTCACGTCTAGACATAAACAGCCTTGCCCTACAATATCATAATCTTTCAATGGATTTTTTTCGATACTTTAAGGAAGCGATGACTTAAGATAGTAATCTACAAACTTAACAAGTTTGGCAGCTGCTTATGCTGCTTATGTAATGTAAATTCTTTTTTGAGCGACAAGTTCTCGATAAAGCATACACTCTAAGCCAACTCAGTTTCATATTATCATGGATTTATTTTATATTTTGGAAAATCTTCATGACGACAGGTTATTAAAAAAATGTAAAAGGAGTCGTCAGTGCATGTGTGTTTATTTTCAAATATATTTTTTCCACGAGGAATATGATTAAACGAATGAATTTAACATGAAAGCACGTACATTATTTCAAGGTAACATCTGGGCTGAACATATTTCACTGCAATTTAACACGTGGCAATATATCTCGAATGTCCTCACACACGTGGATATTTGAATATAGTACGAAAGTGTGAAATGACCTGTGATATTTTTATGAATTATCGCTACAATTTGTTACATTCACACGATTCGCAATATTAAGTGAGGCTTTATTTAATCCACCTGAATAACACGTGTTTCAAAGCTTCACACTATATCGTAGCTTTTTTCTAATCCAGGCGCACAAACAGTATGAAATGTTTAGTTTTAAAATATGCTGATTTATTTTTAAAGGTATCATTACTTTTGATTAAAAATCGCATACTATTATCATAAAATATTTAATAATACGTAATACTATACATATTAGTATCTAAATAAAGTAAACGTGAATCAAATCGATATTATTCCATATTATGTATATGATAAGAAACAAAGGGTTTCTTTTTAATGCGATTCTTCTACTTTCTCATTTTTTTTAAATTGAAAACATCTTTGTCCTATTATTTTCTGCACACCTATTTTTATTATTTTAAAAGCAACTTACTTTTTGTTGAGTGAACCTGGTGAAATGGTCAACGTCATTGGCTTTCTAGACGTATCTCACGAGTTTGATTTCCAGTACGAATAGCATTTTTTTTCATTTGATATATCGATTTCTGTTCGAATACATGGTTGATTGTGATATTTAAAAGTTTAATCTGAACTTTCTTATCCTTAAATATCTGAATGTAGCGAAGCTATTCTTTAGCAAATATTTCAGTCATGCCATATTCTTATCTAGAACTCTATCTTTGAAAAAAAGACTGAGTAACAAACAATTTTCTTTAAAAAAAGATTTTGTTGATATATATGTTCCAGCGTAGGATTGAACATGTATTAAAAAAAAGTCACTACGCTGAATAATATAAATACATAGTCAATTATCATTTTTTAATAATTTTCGTACTCAAATTAATATGATTTCAACCGTTCACGTAAATTGTATTGGATTTAAAACTGATGAAAAATTGCTGTAAAATAATTCCAATGCATTCATTAATTAATCCTCAGACTCGAGCTCCAATTTATTTTTAGTATAATAATTTACGAAATAAGTAATTTAAGCAATTTACCTTTAATGTGCATTGAACCGTTAACACAATAGCTCTGAAGCCTAATTGACTTCATTAGAATATTTTAATGAACGGTCCTGCTCAAATATCCAGACGATTTTGAAATTCTTTACAAATATATATATATATCGACTAAAGATAAAGCTGCACACTTCTATTGCATTTTTTCCACGTTGAAAACTTTCGATTTAAAACTACCAATACAAAGGACGTAATAAGAAGCATCTTCAAAGTCATTGGCGATGTAGTGGAAAGGAATTGATTGCAGAAAAAAATATCGAGGCAATCGAAAAACAGTCGAGGTGTTTCTTTGGAATTTCACAATTAAATACCTATGAATTCTACCAAAATGGGAATGCAACCAATCATGCGGAGGTTTCAACTATTCGAGGCGCCGCTTCGTGCGGTCTAATAAAAAAGTGACCGCTTTGTCGACACTTGGATATTGCTCTTTCAAGATATGTGGCTTTTCTTGATTTTATAAAAAAAAACCTGTCGTAATTTTTCATTGTAATCTTTTAACAATATTCATGTTTTTGGCCAAAATCAATATATTAAAATGCTCTTAAAATGTGTTTGTATTTAATCTATCTAAATATAATTCAATGAGGCGCTTAAGAAAACCCATTATGTGAGTCATTTTCGCCATTTTCTGTGGCCTTTCTTTTGTCAAACGTAAATGATAAATTTAGATACATATTCAGCATTTTCGTGTACATAAAACGTGTATTAAATTGTAAACATTATGATAATAAAAAAACGCTATTTTGAAAAAAATATTGGTTATGTTGTTTTGTTCGTCTAGAGCAGCCATACTCAACCTTTTTTTTCCTCCGGGCCGCATTCCGATTTTTGCTTCTCTAAGTGGGCCGCAACATATTCATAGTAAACTGTAAATATAACACATACTATACTGCATACATATGTCTTATATATATTATGTCAAAATAAAACTTTTTTATTTTATGTAAATATATACATATGTACATACATTTATGTATTCATGTATTTTTCAAAGTAAAAAATAACAATGAACAACAAATAAAAAATACGTTAAAAGTAAATAAAAATACCAATGTATCCAAACTCTTTTATCGTTAACTTAAAAATTAATCTAAATTTTGATATTGTATCAAACTTTTAACTATCTTCGTCATTTAATATTTGGTGACTATAATTATTTTGGACTGCACATAAGAGCTGATTGGGCCGCAGGTTAAGTATGGCTGATCTAGAGTCAATATAACGGTTTAATGCATCATGCGTAATAAGTTGACGAGATGAATAGGAAAATATATATTAGTTGACTTTTATTAAGAGGTACAATTTAAGCAATTGTTCAAAGTTTTGGTAAGTATTTATGAATTGATTTAAAGTGCTTAAATTAATTAATTGAAACTGAATTAAATAATATTTTTAAAAAAATCTTCCTCAAGATTTTTGGTTTAAAGAAGTCTGTACTATTTTTCCTCTTACCAATCATTTGATAATTAAACGTATATAGAGAGTAGTCCTTTGTCTTTTCATGGACTCGTAGTTATATTCTTACCACTTTTGAAAAGAATTTTTTTCTGTTTAAATTACAACCAGTTTTTGTTACACAATTCTTGTAGAGACCATTCGCTAAAAGCAGTAAATGATTTCTAACGACTTCGTAAGAAGAAATAAATAAATATCAAACCAATATAATTATCGGTAAGGATTACAGTTGAATTAATTTAGTAAGTCGATACCCCAATAATTATTTTAATATACATACATTTAAAACTAAATAAACGGGTTTCTCATTTTATTAAATTAATCCTTCAGTAACACCTCACTCAATAATTTTATAACGAACTGTTAGCATTTCATAAATACATTTAAACGTTAAAGTAAATATACGTGCACAAATACGATTTGATTTGATTATTCTCTTTAGATAAAACGTGTTTGGTAATGGCTTCCATTTTATCCAGAGAATCGACTGCCAACTCATCCTATTATGCAGTTTAAACAATATTGTATTGAGTTAAATTGATTACGAATGTGACCGGGAGTTGGATGGTGACCATTTCAGGAGACTATTAGAAGGACATACACTAGAAAAACTCTGCGACTAAAGTAATTAGAAAGGGTTAAATTGTGTCTTAAAAACGCTGTTAATCTATTTTTTAACCAATACTGCTTAGTTGTTGTAATGTTTATTGTATTTATGTATTTCTGAATTGATTAATATTATACAATCTGATTTAAATCACTTATATTGTTTTAACTTTTCCGGTTCTAAGCTCAAGAAATGCGACCCCAATACCCACATTTTCCTAAATATCTATTTTAATATGGGTGATACAATGTTTATAATTGAGGTTTTCTTATATCATAGTTTTTTTTTACCTTTTTTAGTTCATATAAATACGCGATAACGCGATGAGGCGATAAGCGATCATTCGTAAGATAGCTGGGCTAAACTCGTCAGTTGCAATTTCACATGTGTGCTGGGATTAAGATTAAAAATATTAAATTGGAAAATTTTATTACTTAAATTACAATAGCGCAAGTAAAATCATCCTTTGACCTTAAGGAATAAATTATTGATGAAAATGTGGCCAAGTTTAAAATATTATATGGTTGAAAAAAGTGAAAAAAATCGTTTCGTCACTATCTATTTAAAAATAGTATGGCGGAATACGTATAACATAATATCAATTGTTTTAATACATTTCTTAGTTTAGATTTGATAAAAATCAATTTTTATTTTGATTTTTTTAACCATGACCCATAATATCACAAATAGGAATGCAGTGTATCAAATCCTTTCGTGTACGGCTTAAGGTTTTGACCGATCAGGGGCGGATTCGTTGTTTCTCTGGACAACCCCTGATGACCTCATCTGAGTTCTGTTTGTCCAAACAATCTGCATCACCAAATTGTGATGTTTGAACACTCTGATTTAGCTTACTTTTCTCTTAGATTGTGCGGTGATGCGCCACTTCTAAGAACTTGCTTCCGTGCAAATAAATCGTTTATAAAATCAAACTGAATCTTAACTCATATTTTAGAGTCCATCCATCGGAATAAGTCAATGTAATCTTGTATGGTTTACGGGAACTGGATGTTGTTGATACATATTTTTTGTTTTGTTTTGTAATAAGCAAAACTAGCCCTAAACATTTGATAATATTCTGGAAAAAATATAATATAATGCCAGTTTACCAACAATTGTCAGTAAGTATGAGTATCGACTTTTTTATGGCTTCTTAATTCCATTGAAATTTCATTAGCGCAATGCATATATGTATGTATATTCTCAATTTATTTTTTTATGGACACTGATTTAAATAAAGTATCACAGATAAAAAAAATGTATTAATAACCAAGCATATTATAATCAGATATCATTGTGCGTTTTTTATTTGAACGAAGAGTAACGGTTTTTTAGCCCTAAACTTTTTCAAGTCCGTCATAATAACTTCACTTCAATTTTTTCTTAATCAATAGATTTTCTAGGAAAACAACCTCTGTTTAATAATATTTCATTTTGATAACCTAACGTTTTAAAATAGCTTTTTTTTGCTTATTAGCTGCATAGTCTTAAATGTATGCTGTTTTATCTAAAATTATTTAAAACTTATATTTCTGTGATAAAAAAAATAATTCTACAGTTTTATAAATAAAAAAGCTTCTATATTGATAGCACAGCACGGCACGGCCTTGTGTAAGAAAAATAAGAGTATTGATTTAATACAATTTGTGAGTGAATTCAAAACAATGAAAAAATCTGCTAAAGCCTAGATTTTCCTTTAAATCAATTGCCATAAAAAATCTTGAGCCTTTCAGTCAATAGATAAAATCATTGATATGCTTAAAAGGATAAAGATAAAAACTGTAACATAAAATGAAATTGCTTAATAAAAGAGGAGTGTTTTCTATATAGCTAATGCGATGTTTAAAACGTTTTCCCCTCGGACTAAATTGTCATGGCCTTTCTGGCTATCCAGTGATTGGGCTGAGATAAGCCCACCTCTATACGATTGTCGACTCAGCAGGCAAACAGTCGAGTGGAGATGATTGCAAGACTTCTATGCTGGCTGGACCTACCGTACTCATCCAATTTAGACATTAGTAGATACACTTCAAACTAAAAACGACAGTGCAAGCATTTTATTTATTTGTTTCCCGAATAAACGACGTAAAATAATACAGTAAACACGGTAAAAAAACAAAGAAAGATGATATTAAAACAACGATGACTCCAATCTTTAAACAAAGTTAAAAAATGTCCCCTAAAAAATAACCCTGATGTTTTCCAAAGTATTTTTTACATTAGTATCATTTATTTATAGTCCAATTAGTTGGAAATATATTTTTATGGTTAACAATAGAATATTTAACATATTTATGATGATGTATATTTTAAAAGAAGCTCGCTCCATATTTGGAGCGTTTGAATTTCTAATAGATTCTAAAGGTCAAGATAAAATCGTGCGACATAATGCTCAATTAATTTAATATTATAACAGTATACTAAAAACCAATGTATTACTCAAGTATATAATAAGAGACTTGTATTTGAAAAAATCTAAGTGGTAGAGTGTTAAAACCTATGTTAAAGACCATCAAAAAGTATGTAACCCTATATAATATATATAAATAACGAGTGTTGGTAAAGATTTAAAATGAAAATCGAAAATTATCAAATGTTATTTTCTACAACCAAGGTAAGCACCTGTAATATACTATGAGTTATTTCAAGACATTGTTAACTTCGGTCTTATGACTGATTTCTGCGCAAAAATCTTGTTGTATTATCAGTACTACGGTTAGCAGGGAGGGACTCACCCGTACTACGGTAAAATCCGCCTCTTAATGTTATGTGATTACAAGTATTACCCATAACACAGTAGAAACGTTCAATCTATATATATAAAAATCTCGTGTCACGGTGTTTGTCGTCGAACTCCTCCGAAACGGCTTGACCAATTTTTATGTTTATTTGTTAGATATGAGAATAGAATGTAAAGTATATTTCATCCCGCTAGCTGAAGGGTGTCCCTATCCAGATTTTTTTTTTCAATATTCCTGACATCCGTCATTCGTATTTCAAACAGAACGAAATTATGTATGTTGTTGAATGACAGATGGAGCAGCAACTTAAGTCCAAAATAAGCAAGTTGTTAATGAACCCTTAGTTACGTTTGATACGTGCCATGGTTACGTCAAACAATCTGATCGTCAAACAAACAAATTGTTTACAATCACGGGTATTGTAAACAGTTATCAAGTGAATTTGTAATAGTCGTCACAAAGCATTTTTTTCGCTGTCAAACAATTATGCCACCTAAGCGACTAGCTATTAGTTGATCTAAACCTCAAGCACGAAAGAAAACGGCATCACGAGCTTCAGAAACAGACGAGCATGTTTGGAAAATGTTCGAGCTCGCACTCTCACATCTCGCCCGATCGTCTGATACAATGATCTGCAAACAAACTTTTTGACCGTGATTTACAACGAGAAACACAATTTGATGTTGACAAATTGGGTACATTCGTTCAAACAAATCTTCCGAAATTGGTCCCAGAACAACGCATAGCGTATGATATAATTATGCATGCAATCAATCATAAGCCAAAGCGTTGGATAACGAAAGCATTGGCAATCGCTTCATCTGCAATTGCAGCAACTCTTTTGGATGGTGGTCAAACAGCGCATTCAGCAAAGAAATTGCCTTTGAACACCAACATGCAATATCAAAAAAGTCCTGATTGATGAAGTACTTTAATCATATCAACTCATTAAATGAGACAAATTTACTATGGCGCACAAAAAGGCAATGGAAAATCTTCACTATATGTACACTAAAAGATTTGAGAGGAAATGGACAGGTCTTTGGTGGCGCACCTTTTTTTTGTCTGGTGATTTTTGACAAACTCTACCAGTTATACCACGTACAACAGCTGCTGATGAATCAAGTGCATGTCTCAAATCATCAATTTTATGGTGACATGTGCAGAAATTGACTTTGCAAGCTAATGTAGAATGTATGAATGTGTAGAATTACAATATGACGCATCCGCTGAACGTTTCAAAAAACAATTGTCGAATATTGGGAATGGAAAAATAGAAATCAATCAATCCACACAATGTATCACATTGCCACCAAGCTCCTGTAAAATTACAGGAACCATAAGCGAATTGATGCACAAAGTTTTCCCAAATATCGCACAGAATTATAAAAATCATCAGTGGCTCAGTGAACGTGTTATATTAACAGTCAAAAATAACGATGGTAATGGTTCAGGATTCAAACGAAATACCAGGCAAAGAAACAACGTATAAGTCCATCGATACTATAAATTGATCAAGACGAAGTTGTCAATTATCCAGCTGAATTCTTCAACTCACTTGATTTGTCAGGCATGCCACCGCACGTTTTAACACTGAAAGTTGGCGTAAGTATCATTCTTCTCCGAAATATAAATCCACCACGACTTTGCAACGGTACCAGGCTTTCAGTGAAAAAGTAATGAACAATATCATCTAAACTACAATTTTAAATAGAAAATTTAAAGGATACGATGTACTGTTGCCAAGCATCCCAATAATTCCGACAGATAGGCCACTTGAATTTAATTTTTTTCAGTTTCTGGTGCGACTCGCATTTGGACAATAGCTAAAAGTGTGTGGACTAAATTTTAAAGATCCATGCTTCTCACATGGACAGCTGTATCTGGCCTGCTCACGCGTTAAAAAACCTTCAGATCTATTCATATACGCACCAAACAAAAAAACAAAATATATCCAAAAGCACTTCAATAAACAGAATTAGAACACAAACACTTTCTTTCTTTGAGTGGCATTGCAACGCATGCCGGGTCAGCTAGTAAATATATCTATATATATAAAAAAAAGTGGGGTTTGTTACACCACGTATAACTTGGCTATAACTTGGCTGATTTTAATGATCTTTGATTTATTAAATTCGTATCCGCCTAGAATAGCAGAATAAGCATTAAAACATCGGAAAAATATCACGGAAAATAAATTATGAAGAAAATTAATATTCTCATACAGTTTTCAAATGGCGAACAGCTTGAAATAACAAAAATGTCGTTGAACGCCGATTTCATCCGCTAGATGGCAAGATGTTTCCAAAATTCTTTTGTTTCATACTTTGAGCTAGAGATGTACCGACGAACTTGGCTGTGTCAGAATTCGAAATCGTCGCCCTTGGGTCGAAATCTTCAATATCCATTTAAAAAAAAATAAAATTGGAATTTATGTCTCATCTTCATCACCGTCGCTAGAATATTTACTGAATTGTGAAAAGATAAATAAAAGTATGAAAAAAATGAGTATTCTTTTCATGTATACATATTATATTGTTATAGAATACTATCAAATCATTATTTTAGTTTTGATCCCCATATATAATTGTTTGTATATCGACTGTGAAAAGGAAAAAGGACGTAACCCACACAAATAAAATTTTACAGCAAAAAACGTATTTTGGTGATTTTTGGCCATATGTAAATTATGAATTATACACAACCTTGAAGTGCACGGAGACTTCTAAAGTGGTATTTAATTGACATAACTTAATATCAATTTAAAAAATTGTCCAGGAAAAACCTTTATTTCAGTCTTTTTTCTTGGTTTTAATTTTTCACAAGGTCATCTTTTTCAAACATTAAAGCTAAATTAAAATGCTTTTTCGGCTATTTCAGCTTTCATCCTTTTGATAGAACATGTATCAAGCTGTATACATTGTGATTATTGAAAAAAGTTGTTATGAAAAAACTGTGGGTTACGTCCTTTTTCCTTTCCACAGTCGATATGTTGAACAATAAACAAAAAAATGATATATTTTTTTTCTAATAAAAGAAAATCTCATAAATATAATATTGAATATTTGGACAACGTTGCGTTCTTTGTTATAATAAGAATTTATATCATTTTGTAATGTAAAAAATAAAAAAAATTATAATGAACTTTCGTAAAATTATAAAAAAGTATCAATTGAATAGTTTTGAAAAGCGCCGTCATTATGTTGGTGACATGCATTGAGAACAATTTTATCCTAGACCAACACATTCCATAGCAACTGTCAAACGGATGTAATTATTTGTCAACAATGTGAAGACATAATTTTATTATTTCAAATACAGTGAAATAAAGAGGTATCAGCTATGCCAAGCACTTCTAAACCAATCTGCAGGAGTGCCCGGGATGGTTTTCTAAAAGTCTTTCAGTTCTGTGAACATGAAAAATCTAAAAAAGAAGCAATAATTCCCAGCAACAACTCCGTAGAACGAGCGGCTAATTTCATTCGGTTGAACCAAGCAAACTGCGTTCGGAGAAGTATATTTATTTATGCAATCAGAACCGAAAGAGATGCAGCTAATGTTGGTCGATTGACTATTCTACCGGCGATGTACGGTCGTCCAGATCTATTCACCATCTATCTCTACGTACAATCCGAAATGGATAGAGATTGTTCAACTGCTGCTCCCCGGACAAACATCAAGTGATCGACACGACATCACCGCACGTGTCTTCAAACAAAAATCCTTTGATAAATGAACTACATTGTTAAGCATTGCGTCTTTGGGAACGATGAGGTGATTTGGCGTATATTCTCATCCTCCATTCATGAACGTCATCCCACTGTTGTACATTTGGCAGAGAATTTGGGGAATGGTCAACGAGTTTATTTCAACGCATCGAATGTTGCTTAACGTGCTGAAACACCTCCAGCGACAGCATTGACCAGTTTCTTTTTGATTTTCCAAAGCGATCCGTTTGCATGAGTGTTGCTCTATGCATGTGCGAGATGCCACGTTGATATTAATTACACTTGGAACGGTTCATCGAAGAAATTTCAGCGTCGGAAGCTATATGAATGTTCGTGGTCGACATCATTTGAATCACTTCAATGTCACTTGAAATGTCAATGGCGTAGTGTGCCCAACATTTCGTGCCGCATATCAACAGCTCAATTTGCTTGAAAACGAAACTCATTGATATATGACAATCGCTAAAGCAATTGTTTCTGCATCTCCAAGTCAGATACGCACATTATTTGTTTCCACTATTTCGACATGCTTCCTATCAAATCCATGTGAACTGTGGAACAAGTACAAAGATGACATGTCCGAAGAAATTTTACACCGAATTCGTGTCAGTTCAGGGAATTCCGATCTCGAGGTGAATGAGGAGATACATAACCAGGCATTGCTTTTAATTGAAGACATGTGTTACCTCATGCGCTGCATGATGCGCCGCCAGATCATGGAATGGACGACGCTTTCAATCGAGAATTGAAACGTGAACGTGAATATGATCGAGATGCATTGAACCAATCAGTTCGAACGAATGTACCACTGTTGAACCCCCAACTGAAGGAAATGTACGATACGTTAATGAAGGCAATTGATGATGGAAATGGTGGCTTATTTTTCTTCCGCATTGGAAGCACTCAACCGAACTATGAAAGATCAGCGCAATGACTCAAGATGTTTTGGAGGCGCAATGATTCTACTATCTGACGATTTTCACCAAACACTACCAGTCATTCCAAGATCGACCGTTGCCGATGAAATAAATGCTTGCCTCAAATCATCGACACTGTGGTGCTATGTGAAGAAACTTCAGCTAACGACAAACATGCGAGTTGCATTTCTAAGCAATCCATCTGCCAAAGATTTCTCTAATCAATTGCTGACTATCGTCGGTAACGGCCGTGTTCCTGTTGACGAATCGAACGGATTGATTTTGTTTCCGCCGAATTTTTGCAATTTCGTCTCAACGAAGGACGGCTTCAACAACAAAATGTTCCCGAACATCTAATCACAAAAACCACAATTGGTTGAGTGAACGAGCAATTCTTGCGACTAAGAAAACATATGTGGATCATTTAAACTTCACAATTCAAAATCAAATCGTTGATCTACTGCATTCCTTTAAATCTATCGACTGTGCCACGTGAATAACATCATTTCAATGTAATTAAAATACTTTTTATTTTGAATTTTACACATTTATTCAACTTAATTCATTTTGAGTATTTTTAATTCAGCCAATAAATTAACACAACATTTATTGATTCTGAGGCGGAACGAAGTTTGTCGGGTCAGCTAGTACTATTATAAAGTGTTATGTTACATGCAAATTAATAAGCACGGATTGATAAAATAACTCTTATTTCTTGTTAGCATGTACTTACTAAAATTACTATTATGATTATATTAAAAATGGCGTATTTAATAATAGATCATTTGACATATCGACTTTAGAAAGGAAAAAGGACATAACCATCATCACAATGTATACAACTTGATACACTTTCTATCACGAGAATGTAAACGAGATGTCGAATTAGTATCTATAATTAGTTTTTAAGTTTGAAAAAAAGAACTTGTGAAAATTGCAATCAGAAAAAAAAACGTTAAAAAACGTTATTCTTAACTCTCGCGGCTCGGAGACTAGAAAAATACTTAGCAGGCGATGGGGGTCTTTTTTGACCCCAGTGGTTTCCTCATTATTGGCCTTATTCTTATGAATTTCAAAAAAAAAAATAGTCTACGGGCTTTAAAATATCTCTCTGCATCTTTCCTCATAATTTTTTTTATAAAAATCTGTGGTTTTTTTAATAAATAATCATATTTTAAGTTGCGCGTAAAAAAGACGTCATGTCAGCACACATATGAATTGACTACTGAAGAGTGTCTCAGCGTTCCAAATTATCATACGAACAATCGTTATCGCGGGCGCTAATCAGCTGATAAGCGTTATCGCGTATTTATATAAACTACAAAAGGTCCAAAAAACTATGATATAAGAATACCTTAATTATAAACATTGTATCACCCATATTAAAATAGATATTTTTGAAAATGTTGGTATTGGGGTCGCATTTCTTGAGCTTAGAAACGGAAAAGTTAAGCAATTTATTAAATTTATATTAAATCGAGTCAATTAAATACAAGTTAACAAGTCTCCGTGCACTTCAAGCTTGTTTATATTTCATATTGTGCCTATGGCTTAAAATCATCAAAACACGTTTTTGTGCCTCCTGTATGTTACGTCCTTTTTCCTTTCCACAGTTGATATATAAATATGTATTTTGTATTAAAATATTTATTTGACATATGGAAGAAATAAAAATAGCTACAATAAAAGGGGTACAAAAACGTAGTCTGTATAATTCGTAAAATAACGTGTAATTGAGAGTTAGCTTTCCAAGCTTGTATGTTGCATTAGTTGTGTTGTTTGTTTAATTATAATAAATAAGCAAATTTTCACCACTTTTTTAAAAATAGTTAAAAAAATAGTGGTATTTAACATAAAACTAGTAAAAATGGTTTTTCATCATTTAAATTCGTACGTGCAAGCGATGTTTAAAATTACGTCCGCGTCAAAATAAAGATGAACGGCAATAAATCCATCAAACGGACGCACGAGTGTCCATTTGACGAGATGGGGTGTATGTTTCGGGGATGAAAAATATTCGACTGGCGAGCGCATTTTTCGAAAAATATATTTCACTAGTCAAATTTTAATATTACTTTCACCAGACTTAATAGCATGTAAATATATTATTTTTCAAATAAAAAAATGTGACCTTTTGAAAAATAAAAAGAGTTGTTAGTGACAAAGCATACGAATCCGAACCTTTTTTGTGATCCCGGGTTTGAACATTCATCATAAAGTTTGTATAAATTGGAATTTGAGATAGAGAAATTATTTCTCGGCGATTTTGAAATCTTTTTTTTGTCGATTTCGAAGTGAACGCCGTGATACCTTTTTTTAGCCTTCACTCAACTTTTGCTCATTTTCTCAATCCCAAAATCCTGGGATTAGTTCTTTTATAGTCCCGGGATTTTGGGATCGCAGAAATGATCGGGATCCCGGGATTGGAAGACTTAGATGGTGGCAGCATTTATATAACTAAAAATATGTAAAGGGCCAAGTCGAGTGCTTAGTGTTATCTTCTTTGGTTGCAAAGTACACAGGCTCGAATCACGAAACGATCACTTTTTGACAACACGAATAGCTGTAATGTTTTATAATAACCTCCCACTATTTTTATCTGTAAATCGGAGAGTAACGAGAGCGAAAACAAGAAATTTAGTGACGTCAAAAAACAAATATATAAGTTATTATTCTTTACACTAAATCAGGGCTGTGGAATCGGGTAAAAAAAGTCGACTCCTACTTGGATTCCAGTTTTAAATTAAAAACAGTTTCCGACATAAAATTGTTTTTTTTCAAATATTTATGTTTAATTAACATATCTGTACACCATCAGATCACTCTAGTTACTACCAATCAATATGATGAATATACTAATAATTTTTCCATATCTTTAAATTATTTTTTTCCTGTTTTTCCGACTTCGACTCCATTTCTTGAATAACACCCGACTCCACGATTCCAAACTTCGACTCCACATCTCTACATTAAATGCAAAAAAAATATTGATTACTATTTCGGTGTATTTAAGAACAAATAAAAAAAATACCGAGCGTTTGAAAGGGAAATCTGCGAAACAGAGGTTTTCTATTAAATGGATAGTTTGAATGAATGGCACACAATATAATCAAGTTGCAATTTTTTACAAAATCAAAATAAATAAAGCATGCACAAAGCTATCTTTTTCGTCACATTGTTCTTTCGCGAACAGTTTATTATCTGTTTCGTGAAGCGGGTCGTTTGACAGTCGACCGTCACTCTGAACGTAGTGGACTATTTATTTTTTTATGCACCCTCTTCCAAAAAGAGCAATAAATCTCCATAGAAACCAATAAAAATTACTCACCAACCATACGAATGCAAAGCGTTTTCATTGTTGAAGGCTGTGGACTGTGTTGTGATAAAAGAGGCTCGCGTTGTAATGCGTAACTGCCACGATGTAGTTTGATTTAATAAACTCACAAGAATTTTCTGGATGTACAAAAACGGATTCCGGATCTGTAGCCGAGGAGTCGACATTCTTGGGTGCTTATCTTATTCAGCTGCGGTGTCCTCGAGTTAAAGTTTTTTTCAAAAAACATTTATTTTTAATTTTTTTTGTCGAAATGTGAGCCGTATAGAAAATACTCGTAAAAGATGAAAAATAAATTGGATGATATGCGATTTATAAACATTGAAGTTCATTTTAAAGTGAGAATGTTTTTGTAATATATATTTTAAAATTATTCGAAAGCTATTAGATGTTTTGAACCGATTAAAACTTATTGACACACTAAAACGATATTACTATATGAAATTAATACTGATTCATGAAATATTAAATGTTGTTTTTTTTTTTAATTTGTATCAGTTTATCTGTAGAGTCTGGACCAAAAAATATGTCATAAAGTCCATCTAATTTAATCACTGCTTGCTACTTATGAAACTATGTTATAGTGAGAAAATTATTCACAGCTAAAATTCTAATTAATTTATTAGTAATTCATTCGTTTTCTCTGCTTTTTGCTTTAGATAAAGCAGTAATAAAATGATAAAATAAATAATTATAGACAATTCTTATATTTCTATGGTGGCAAATGAGTGACCATTGATTAGTGAACAACTTTTTTTGAATATTATAAAATATTTAGAATTGAATATAATACCAATGCATCTAATACCAATACGTCAAATATTTTTATGTTGAAATGTCAACCAAGATGAACCGGATGAGAAGTTATTTAGAAGAAGTCAGTCACTTGAGTTCGAAATTACAAACAACTGTGTCTTAGATCTGAAATTAACTTTACTGCGAATTAAGCCCAGAGCCACCTAATTAGTAGAACCAAGCTCTAACAACATGGGGCAAATTATTTCGTGTAAATTCGTTTGTTTTTAAAGGACAAGTGTTCAAATCCATAATTATTTTACGCAAGTAATCATTATAAAAAATATATTTAACTCTATAAATTAATATGATTAAAATTGTTTGAGTTATATTTTTAAGGCATTTCAGAAGATTTCCTTTCACAAAAAGCTTCACATTCTTAGCTCAAAGATAAAAAATATATTAAGTTTATCAATTGTCGTTGAACAGGAAAGTCAAAGCACTAAATAAATCATAATGTTAACGTTTTAACCCTTACACTAAGCTTTCCAAATTCTCTACGTGCAAACTAACATTTTGTCCACTTCATGGGTCGATACACATACAATTTAAAATCAGTCATGTTAGTATTGGTCGGTCGGGTCGTAAATCAGGGAGCAGGGGGGCATAAATCTGTCCGGCGGTCCACAGAGGCTGCTAAGGTCTCGCTGTTGGGACCCGACGCACCTTTGTTAGACCCACCTGCAAACGGATCTAACTACATTAGTCTGAAACTTAGTTTCTAGTTCTTAAAAACAAATTACATAAAAGGTTATTACAGTTTATAATTGTAATTTCAAGAATCGTTTAAAAAAAACTTTAATTTATAAAGTGTAAGAAGTTGTAGTTTTACGTTTTATCATAAGCAAGACAACTCTACAAATGGTTAAAAGTATATTCCTGATTCGTATTTAAATTATATTATGTTAATGTTTGAATAGGAAAACTTTCTTTTTATTACGTTGGAAAATAATATTAATGATTTGAATTTCAACAAAGTAAAGGCTTTATATATGTCTATCTTTTTTTAAGTACACAATATTTATTCGGTAAATATATTTACAATTCCTTTATTATTTTTTTAGTAAATTTACCTAGTTAAGAGACTAAATATTACTTTCAATGTTGCTTTAATATTTAAATTAAATTGCAGAAGAATGTGTTAATTAGATAGGAAACCATATCGAAAATTGTTACAAATGATAAATAGACTCTAAATGAAACTAAATGCTATAGAAAACAGGCTATTTTTCAACATTTTCAATTTCCTTCATCTGAAATTTTGAATGCGACTTTTGTGATGTGACAATTTCTAAACACCAGTTTTTATTTTAAAATCAGCTTACCAATCATTGATAAAGGCTTTAGTAACTTGATCATACATAGATACATGACGGTTGCATATATTTTAAAGGAGGCAACTACTGACACAGGTTCGTAAGGGCGGTAAAAATGCAATCATGATTTTTTCTTGGGGAGCTTTTCATGCTGCTTTTCAACAATAGTATTTTTCGCAGTCGTTTTGGGCGCATCACCGATTTCCCCGGTGCCCAATGCCAATTCGTTTTCAAATGAACAATCAACGCCAAATTTGTTACTTGCGTTGTCATACCTAGTGAAAGTTTTAACTGAACCCGCTTTCTATAGAAGTAGTAGGGCTAACAATTGAATAGGAGGTTATAATTTTCACGCTCAATTTTAATTTTTTTGGTTCTGCTTACTACCTACATAGAACTTTAAAAACTGATTGTTTTTCAATAAAAACATTGCTTAGTCAGCAATTTATAAAAGGTTTCAAACAAAATTAATTAACATTATTTCATCATTCAAAATAAAACCAGAAAAATACGAAATAGCCACTACACGTACTGAAAACAAACTATATTTTATTTAATAATAAGATTCATAATATTTTACTAGCTTTTAGCCCGTTGACCTCAACGGGGGGAGTTTCGTTGCATTTTTAAGTAGTCAGAGAATTTACTGGCGTGAAAAATAAATTACAAAACCTATTTATTGAATAAGCCAGAAATTCTGATAGTAAAAGAAATATATCTCGGGGCATATATCAACAGCCCTGCCCTGCAGTATTTAAATTGTAAATTATTTAATTTTTGGAATAATGTTTAAGTTTGCTAACAATTATTTTTCGTAGTAGCAGAAATAAACATCGTAAATTATTTAATCTTTGGAATAATGTTTAAGTTTGCTTATAACTATTTTTCGTAGTAACAGAAATTTTGTAAATTATTCAATTTTTAGAATAATGTTTAAGTTTGCTAAAAACTATTTTTCGTAGTAGCAGAAATAGACCTCGTAAATTACTTAATATATAAGATAATTGAATGATATAATATTATGTAGAAGAATATTAGAAACACGAAATTTTTATAGCAATAAAAAAATACTGATATCTATATTACAATTTAACCACATCATATAAATCATATAATTTACTTTATTTAAATAAAAAAAAAGATTTGTTCAACTAGTGCACTCTAATTTGTTATCGATTGCTTGATCATGGAGCCAATTATAGTCATTGTTTTTTTTTTTATTCGATAAACTTGTTTTTCTTTCTGCATCACACCGAAGATGATTTCTCCTCAATGATACACTTTTTTTAGATACAATTTGATAGGCAACAATAGTCATTGCTCTACTTCATTTTTTCTCAGGGTTTTTAGTGGGTTTTATAAAATAAAACTTAAAATAATTTACTTATGGCGCATTAATTATTTTGTAAGCTGTCATCTACACCACTTCAGGGAGTAAATACTTACTAACTCACAATCAGTTGTTTGCGCAAGATAAATATCTAAGGACTTACATATATGTGTTCAGCAGTTATTATCATCTTGATTTGTTTATAAATTAAAAAAACAGTTTTAGTCTTATTCAATAAACATTCATTGATCATTATGTAGTGTTAAAAAATATTGAAATTGCGAATTGGCTGCTTGCCAATATTTTGCATTAATAATCTCATAAGCTAACAAATGCCAATTTTATTCCTTAAAAAACTATAATAGCTAACAAAATACAATTGCTTTCTTTTACTTAATATTATTTCATATTAGGAAGAACTTGAATAATAAAGTGACTACAGGAAATAACTTTTATTATTATTATGTTAGGTACTTATATTACAATAAATTTATTACGTTTTCAATTCATATAAAGGCATTTTTTTTCATCTTAAGCTAAGCCCTAAAACAAAGGTATTGCTATCCTCTCAGAATTAGGCTTACATAAATAAGATGCGCTTTATTTATGCCGGTATACTGGTTTGAGCATAAACATTGCGTGAATATCATGGTCTCCCTTTCAATCCACGTCAGAGAGTGTTTACAAAATTTGTGTAACGAGCATGTAAGGATGTGGCAAATTTACATTTCCACGAGGTTTGCTTCCCGCGAGGATCTCACTGAGGCCAAAAAAACTTTGAGAGATCCCTACGTATAAATCTTCCCTAAACTTGCATTTATACATACGAAAACAGTGAAGGACTCACTCACAAGAATAAATACGAACTCTGTGAATGAGGTTTTCTATGAATAGAAAATTATTTAAAATTGACACTTCATTTTGAACTATATGTACATATAACGAAACATCATTAGGTAAAATATTTCCATTTTGTGAAAAAATATACAAACTTTTGAAAATATCTACGAACAAAACAATATGTACATACACCTATCCCTCTATTTACACGGTACTTTTTTTACACGTTTTCGCTTTTACACGGTTTACTAAATTAAATATTAATTCTTCATATTCGTAAGAAAAAAACGAGTACATAATTTTTAATTCCGTGTTTTATATCTTGAATAATATTTGTAGCCTTATTATGTCGAAAGAAGTAAAAAAAAAGTTATTTCGTTAGCAAAAAAATAAAAATATTGGATCTTTTACAAAACGAAGAAAGAGTAATAGATGTTGCTAGATTATATAACATGAATGAAGCTACAATAAGAACCATTAAAAAAAATGAAAACTCAATTAGAAAGAGTGTAGCAGCTGGCACTACGAGTACAAGCACAACTTCATATATCAGAGATATTGCAATGGAAAACATGGAGAAGGCATTAATGATTTGGATAGAGGACCAAACTCAAAAACGGATGTAAATTAATACCAATGCTATCACAAATAAAGCATTGCGGATTTATGAAAAAAATATATAGAAGATACTATGCTATTCTTCATCTGAAAAGAAGCATACTTTCACAGCAAGTCATCAAGTCAAGTCACAGTGATTTGTGATAGTGATGAATGATAAAAACTCCACCAACCGTTGCAATATTTTTTTAGTGAATCTTTTAGATTTAATTTTTTGTTACTCTTTAAGCTTTACCTGTATTTAATTAATAAAAGAATACGTATTTTTATATTTTTGTTTTTTATGTATTTTAGAAAACACCCAAATTATGCGTTTTTCATGTACTTTTCGATTTACATGGTTTTACATTTAAAAATATACAATTTCGATTTACACGTTTTTCTCAGGAACCTATATAGCGTGTAAATCGAGGGATAGGTGTATTTTAATTTTAAGTAAAGAGTAAAAGAGTTATTTTATCTAGATTTTGAAAGTATAATATATAAGTATTTATTTTATTTTAAATATTTGTTTTTACCAACACATCGTTTTGCTAAGATTGTTTATTTATTCATAAATTAATAAAAATAATAAAACATTTTTAGTACTTTTTCCACATAAAATTTATTAGATCAGGACCGGTTTCGCTCATCATGAGCGAAACCGGTCCTGATCTAATAAATTTTATGTGGAAAAAGTACTAAAAATGTTTTATTATTTTTATTATAATGCCATTCCACCAAGTATTGACAGTGAACACCTTAAAAGTGATCATAAATTAATGTTCTCAATTTGTGATATTGAATAATTAAATGCTTAACTAACTTTTGTTAATGGAAAATGTTTCTTAATTAACACATTTACGTAAAACGCTATTATAATTTTCGAAATAAAGATCTGAAAAAAATTAATAAATTCATTATTGTCGACAATTAACAATGAACAGACTTCTGATTTGAAATAATCCAAATAACGAAAACACACTTAAGTTTATTAAATTACACAAAACGCTTATTATATTTAATCATTTTTATGACAGTTAGTATCACTACTGTTACCGTCATTTATCGCATAAAGTATATTTTAAATTACTTCTACTATATAAAAACTTTGCCTTTGTTCAGAAAAATCAATAAAATGATAAAAAGTCTTACTGAATACAATATATTTCCTTAAAGAAAATTCCAGTATATTTTTTTTATATTTTAATAGCATGTTATTTATTGGGACTAAAAATTGAATTACCACGTCATGTTTTTCTAGTAAGGCGATTTGTAATATCCATTAGGTGATACTTTTTCCTATTTACTTACGATCTTAAATTGAATAGCAGTGAGCAATGGTTTCAGATACAGTTGGTGCGGAACATGTGTCAACTTTCCCATCAAGTGTCACTACTAAGCCTGAATACATCCATACATAAACAATCAGCGTCGCTTTTGAGTAGACTATAACTTCCCAAGCCTCTTGCGTATAGACTACATAGAAAATTTACTGCAGACGTACATCATTTTTTTTTTCGTTAAATATTTAGAACTGAAAATGAAAGAAAAATAAATCTTAACACAAAAAGAGTCAATCGAAATATATAGCATTTCAACTCTAAATATGTAATGATGGTATTGTAGACACTAGTGACTAGACAACAACTGAAAGAATAAAAAATCGTTATTTTCAACCACTAAGTCACTAAAATAAAATTTATAACATTGATATCAAATACGTAGGACTAATATTGTTTGTATTTGGTAATTAAGTTTATATATCAGTACACAATATCGTATACTCGAAGTTTTAATCATTGTGTGATGCAAAAATATGAATAAACACACATTATTTGCAAATTTTGAAGTACTAAATACATTGCTATTTGACCCTAGAATATGAAGACGCTTGCTGTTGTCTAGTAAGAGCTTAAAACTTGTATCTACTGATCAAATAGGTCTGAATTCAAGATTCACAATAAGGTCAATTCTAAATTTACATTGTTTTCAATTTCAATAATTTTCCTTGAGTTGATCTCGAGTGACTTAAAAAAGCCCTCGTATGATCTTTCAATTTCTAAATATTTGGCGCATTGGCGCAACTACAATGCCAATTTTTAAATAACATTTTTTAAAATACGCATATTATATGATATGTACGACATTGAAATATGATTATTTTTAAATATCTAATAGTGTGTCTTAGTTACAATCAAATAAATTCGATAACATTATTAATTCCATGCTTGCCAAAAAAATGATAATCGATATAATCGATGTTTAAAATAAATAATATGATACTCACTAATTATGTTTAAATGTAAGATTCCTCTTCACTTCTTGGTTTGGTGCGAAGCAAAAAGCCATAACTACTATCTTCAGTTGGGTTTTTATAAACTTCAATTTTTCCAGAAGATCATGCCGTCCGCCCATCACGATATAATTCTATATAATAGTTTCTCAACTACCATATATCGTAGGTTAACTGCCAATAGTTATTAAGTGACTATCTATTTTTTAAATAATCGGCTTGAGCTACGTTGTACCAATTATATCGAATGGAAAATTATAACCAAAGTTTTGTGTTTTATATTCTATGAAATTTTCCAAAAAGTCTAACAAATACTTCATTTCTCGAATCAAGTTTTTAATTTTAAGTTAACGCACTTAATGACTTCTTTTAAAAAAATGTATCAACGAATGCACTGATTGACGATGAAAGCATTCAATTTAGATTCAAATCATGTTTTTCGACATAATGTCTTATTTAATGACAAAATACGCAGATTGTGACATCTTACTCGGTTTTGACCAATATGTGACTTAGTGATTTCTGGCAATAAACGGACGATATTGTGGTACAGACCAAACTAATAACCATAATAGTTAGTGAAAAACAAATATTAAGGTAAGCTCTCTTATGCCTTATAAGAATATACATTAATTGATTACATATTGATACATTATTTCAAAGAAATTGCTAACTCTCAAAATATTGATAAATTTATCAAAGAGGCGATGGAAATATTACTTACGTTTTTTTAATGTTCGAACCTAAATACTCATTTTCATTATTGTTATAGTTATCTATACTATGTCATTGGTCTTTGGTTGTGGTGTTTTCCTGTTCGAGCCTCAATATGGAGAGCTTCATTATTATTTTTTCGATCGATTTATGTATTTGTTTTTAAAAGTGATGTCCGTGATGTCTAAATTACTTACAATCCGCCCGATTTTTCTAACAGAATATATTCTTACTCCTCTTAAGCAGCTGGGCAACAAGCATTTTTCGTCGAACACGTCGTGTCGAAACAATCTCCATGTTTTTCATTGGTATCAGACACGATTTTCAACTAAAAATTGCAAAGCTTTTTATATAATTACAAAACACATCTCCATACTGTTTTATAGACATAAAATAAACACTAATCAGTATAGTTGAGAGATAAATAAAGCACGCATTGTTAGGTTCTAACATTACATGTCATTTTCACACAGTTCTAATGTATTAGATCTTATCAGAAACTTGCAGCTTTGTCTCAAACCAAGATGCAAGCTACACATGCGTACATTTCACGGCTTAAAATTCATATGCATAACGTACATTATTATGGAGTAGGTCTAATATATATTGTGTGCAAGGCTTAAGTAATAATCCATCTGACCGATTTTAGCAGGCACACCCTATATTGCAGTGTCGTAACAAAATCAGGTGTACCATTTTATATTTTCATTTTTTTAAATAAATGTGTCAATGCGGAAATTTCTAAAGCACGGATAAAACAATATTAATTGTTTTAGGTTTCAGTTAAAGTGTCGATATACGAGTAAATGTTGAGATTGTTACAGATTATGTATATTTTTTTCGTATCCATGTCCGCTCCCAATGCGGAGCGTATGGCTTCCTAATGAAGGTATCTCAACAGATGTTTTTCTACAATAACTGTTTGTTACTCAGTCAACATTCCTTTTTCAAAGAGAGTAGTAGGGATATAAGGATAAAGCTAAGCAAAGACTAGTGGTTAACTAATCACTCTCGTTACGCCCAGTTATTTAAGGATCGGAAAGGGTGGAAGGGAATTTTTAGACATCACAAAAACCCATGCCTTTGAGCAGAAATCGATATATTGATCGAAAAAATTCTGTTCGTACCGGGACTCGAGCCCGTAAGATACGGCACGGACGCTCACAGTTGTATAACATATTTATTTGTCAAAAAAACGCAGTAAAATAATATTTTTTTTCAAATTTCAAAATAGACAACATTTTTGATCAACACCGCCAAACTACTTGTCAATTTTTTCCAAAATATTTGTTTTCTATCATTAATGTTGAAAAAAATACTTTTTTCAAAGAACTGTTTGAAATTAGACATGTCTTTAACAAAATTCGGATACTTCTACTAATAATGACGAGATGAATAAAGCGAACGCTTAGATATTTTTATTTAACGCATTTTTTTCTTGGCGATAAAGTTCAGGGTGAACCTTGGCTGCCTCAATCGATCTCCTCTACTGCACTCAACCCTCCGCCGTCCTACGCCAGTTACTGACCTCCAGCACTTGCAGGTCTTGTGACCAGCGAAGTCTCGGTCTTCCAACGCGTTTACTTCCTTCAGGGGAAGTAAATGCTTGGTTTCCTTGGTTGGTTTCCTAAATCATTGTTTTCATATTTGTTCATAGCTGAAAAGACATAAATAAGTGCTGTTGCATGATTAAATGAAAGTCAATTATTTGTGGTAGGGCACTATTTATATAATAATATAAAATTATTTTTCAAATAAAATAATACTTTTATTTTTTCTTATAGCCTATAGTTAATAATACTGGTTTGTTTGGTAGAAATAAAATCTTTTGGAATTTCCTTTCCTACTTCACTGAATTCACAATATTCAAGGGTTGCATACAATAGATCCACTTCACTCGACAAAGAGATTACGCCCCTACCTTTTATTTACATAAACTGATATTATTTGTGTTAAAACCTAATAATTTTATGCATGTATGTTTATCCGGCTCCCTGCACTTTAAATGATAAGGTTTTATGGTTACCAAAAATATGCGCGTTGATTAATAATTCTTTAAAGTACTTTTTTGTTCAGAATAAATGTCAGAATGATATTTAAATAAATATTGTGCAATTTCGCATGTCATTCGAATAAATCGAATTGCTTGCATATGAGTTAAGGTTTATTTATAAAAATATGTAAATAACTAACATCACTACTAAAAGCTATTGCAAAAGATATTTTATTTTCTTTTTCTGTTCCACTTTTCCAATCCTAAAATAATGGTGAAGCGAGAGCGATGAGTTGACCAGTCTAGTCTTGTCTTATTATCCTTTCTTTCTTGGATGAAAAAAAGGTTGAGCAACTGAGTAACAAGCAGTTCTTGTATGCAATTTTTGTTAAGATACTTTCGTAAGGTCATATGCTCCTCTTTGAAAGCGGAAATTTTAATGTTTTTTAATCTCCTGAAATTAACTTTTAGAGAATGTCAATAAACATACCAATAATCACATTTTTTATTTAAAGTACAATATTCAATGATTATTTGCACGAAGGCACAGATAAATTATGAGTATAAGTTCAAAATAGTTTGAATGTTTTTAGATTTTTTTTCTTATATATTCACTTGTAAAATTTTTAAAAATAGTGAAACTATAAAAATAATAATCTTATGGTAGGCACATACTTCAGCATATATTACAACAGCATGACTTTAAGAATAAGAGTGTTAAGAAAAACTTTGACTTTTTAATTTTGGGGACCGTATCCGAGTGGTCATACTCTAGGCCAGGCATATTCTAGGGTGCGCAATTCATATTATGTGTCATTTACTTTATAAGACTTCAATTGTAAATCAATCACTTCATGATAAATAAATTGATTTTGAATTATGTGCCATTAAAATATGACTAGCTGTAAGCCCGTTGCCCAGCAACGTCAGATTTTTGTTGCATAGTAATTATTTAATTTAATTTTATGGTATTTCATTTTATTTTATTTTATGTTTTTTTATTTTATTTTATTTTATTTTATTTTATTTTATTTTATTTTATTTTATTTTATTTTATTTTATTTTATTTTATTTTATTTTATTTTATTTTATTTTATTTTATTTTATTTTATTTTATTTTATTTTATTTTATTTTATTTTATTTTATTTTATTTTATTTTATTTTATTTTATTTTATTTTATTTTATGTTATTTTATTTTATTTTATTTTATTTTTATAGTTAGCGGAAATTTCGTAAATTATTTTGCTAACAACCATTTTTCGTAGTAGCAGTAATTTCGTAAATTATTGAATTTTTGGAATAAAGTTTAAGTTTGCTAACAACCATTTATCGTAGTAGCAGAAATTTCGTAAAATATTTTATTTTTGAAATAATGTTCAAGTTTGCTAACAACCATTTTTCGTAGCAGCAGAAATTTCGTAGAATATTTTATTTTTGAAATAATGTTTAAGTTTAAAAATGGTTGTTAGCAAACAACTATTTTTCGTAGTAGCCGAAATTTCGTAAATTATTTAATTTTTGGAATAATGTTTAAGTTTGCTAACAACCATTTTTCGTAGTAGCAGAAATTTCGTAAATTATTGAATTTTTGGAATAAAATTTAAGTTTGCTAACAACCATTTTTCGTAGTAGCCGAAATTTCGTAAATTATTGAATTTTTGGAATAATGTTCAAGTTTGCTAACAACCATTTTAAGTAGTAGCCGAAATTTCGTAAATTATTTAATTTTTGGAATAATGTTTAAGTTTGCTAACAACCATTTTTCGTAGTAGCAGAAATTTCATAAATTATTGAATTTTTGGAATAAAGTTTAAGTTTGCTAACAACCATTTTTCGTAGCAGCAGAAATTTCGTAAATTATTGAATATTTGGAATAATGTCCAAGTTTGCTAACAACCATTTTTCGTAGGAGCAGAAATTTCGTAAATTATTTTGCTAACAACCATTTTTCGTAGTAGCCGAAATTTCGTAAATTATTGAATATTTGGAATAATGTTCAAGTTTGCTAACAACCATTTTTCGTAGGAGCAGAAATTTCGTAAATTATTTAATATTTGGAATAATGTTCAAGTTTGCTAACAACCATTTTTCGTAGTAGCAGAAATTTCGTAAATTATTGAATTTTTGGAATAAAGTTTAAGTTTGCTAACAACCATTTTTCGTAGTAGCTGAAATGTCGTAAATTATTTAATTTTTGAAATAATGTTTAAGTTTGCTAACAACCATTTTTCGTAGTAGCAGAAATTTAGTAAATTATTGAATTTTTAGAATAAAATTCAAGTTTGCTTACAACCATTTTTTGTAATAGCAGAAATTTCGTGAATTATTGATTTTTTGGAATAAAGTTTAAGTTTGCTAACAACCATTTTTCGTAGTAGCAGAAATTTCATAAATTATTGAATTTTTAGAATAATATTTAAGTTTGCTAACAACCATTTTTCGTAGTAGCAGAAATTTCGTAAAATATTTTATTTTTGAAATAATGTTTAAGATTGCTAACAACCATTTTTCGTAGTAGCAGAAATTTCGTAAATTATTTAATTTTTGGAATAATGTTTAAGTTTGCTAACAACCATTTTTCGTAGTAGCAGAAATTTCGTAAATTATTTAATTTTTGGAATAATGTTTAAGTTTGCTAACAACCATTTTTCGTAGTAGCAGAAATTTCGTAAATTATTGAATTTTTGGAATAAAATTTAAGTTTGCTAACAACCATTTTTCGTAGTAGCCGAAATTTCGTAAATTATTGAATTTTTGGAATAATGTTCAAGTTTGCTAACAACCATTTTAAGTAGTAGCCGAAATTTCGTAAATTATTTAATTTTTGGAATAATGTTTAAGTTTGCTAACAACCATTTTTCGTAGTAGCAGAAATTTCATAAATTATTGAATTTTTGGAATAAAATTTAAGTTTGCTAACAACCATTTTTCGTAGCAGCAGAAATTTCGTAAATTATTGAATATTTGGAATAATGTCCAAGTTTGCTAACAACCATTTTTCGTAGGAGCAGAAATTTCGTAAATTATTTTGCTAACAACCATTTTTCGTAGTAGCCGAAATTTCGTAAATTATTGAATATTTGGAATAATGTTCAAGTTTGCTAACAACCATTTTTCGTAGGAGCAGAAATTTCGTAAATTATTTAATATTTGGAATAATGTTCAAGTTTGCTAACAACCATTTTTCGTAGTAGCAGAAATTTCGTAAATTATTGAATTTTTGGAATAAAGTTTAAGTTTGCTAACAACCATTTTTCGTAGTAGCTGAAATGTCGTAAATTATTTAATTTTTGAAATAATGTTTAAGTTTGCTAACAACCATTTTTCGTAGTAGCAGAAATTTAGTAAATTATTGAATTTTTAGAATAAAATTCAAGTTTGCTTACAACCATTTTTTGTAATAGCAGAAATTTCGTGAATTATTGATTTTTTGGAATAAAGTTTAAGTTTGCTAACAACCATTTTTCGTAGTAGCAGAAATTTCATAAATTATTGAATTTTTAGAATAATATTTAAGTTTGCTAACAACCATTTTTCGTAGTAGCAGAAATTTCGTAAAATATTTTATTTTTGAAATAATGTTTAAGATTGCTAACAACCATTTTTCGTAGTAGCAGAAATTTCGTAAATTATTTTATTTTTGGAATAATGTTCAAGTTTGCTAACAACCATTTTTCGCAGTAGCCGAAATTTTGTAAATTATTTAATTTTTGGAATAAAGTTTAAGTTTGCTAACAACCATTTTTCGTAGTAGCAGAAATTTAGTAAATTATTGAATTTTTGGAATAATGTTCAAGTTTGCTAACAACCATTTTTCGTAAGAGCAGAAATTTCGTAAATTATTTAATATTTGAAATAATGTTCAAGTTTGCTAACAACCATTTTTCGTAGGAGCAGAAATTTCGTAAATTACTTAATTATTGGAATAATGTTTAAGTTTGCTTACAACCATTTTTCGTAGTAGCAGAAATTTCGTGAATTATCGAATTTTTTCAGTAGTAGTAGAACAGATGTCGTAAATTATTTTTTTTGGGACATCAGTACAGACACATTTGTGGGTTGTGATTATTTGTGATTATTTTATCGGCTATTAATATATAGATAAGTCATGCTCTACATACTAAATTAAAAATAATATTTTTTAAAACATAATACCATATTACTTACAATAGTTACAATGAAAGCGATTTAAAATCTTTCTTTTTGGTATGTTTTATATATATTATAATAAATCATAAAAAAACAATATATCATTATTCAATAAATAAAAAACAAAAAATATAAAGAGATAAAGATATTTTTAAATATTAAAAGAAACCTAAAGAGGTCTGCATAGCCCCTGGCTTGAGCGGCAGGCCCTTACCTGGCCCGAAGTACTAATCATAAAAAAATATTTAATGGATCGAAGTTAATATGTAGCAGAGAAACAAAAACATATGTATATTTTTTACTATCTTTAATTTATTCGACGATAAATTGAGCTTTTTTCTTTACCAAATTATATACGTTAAGTTAAATTACATAAAGATAAATAAATATAAAGCTTGATACTGACAAAACAAAATTATTCAATCAAATATTTCTCTGTTTCACGTGACATTATTCCTTAAAACGATCGTCGTTGCTGTGTAATACAAATGGGTGATTTTGAAGCGACGTTTTGCTCCATTTGTATTCTGCATTGGGATGTTATTTTTGCTTTTTTAAGATTGCACACGCGGTCATCGAGGGTGAGGAGTGAGTTTGATTAGAGGGGTGAGTCAAGCGCAACGATCGAAGGGTTGGAATTAGCGTCACTGGCATTGGCGTTTTATTTTCGAATAATGTCATTCATTACACGTAGCTGTGAATTAAAATGAATAATATAGAGCTTTTAAGAAGTGTGTATTTTAGAAATGCTGTAAGCAATATAATATATTTCTCATTTATTGAGAAATTTAGACATTTCAAATCACTACGTTTTTGTTCCTTAGCTTATACTACAAACATAAGATACGTTTATTTTCAGACATATGTACATCAACTTTAATAAAGATACATTTTTTATAATATTATGTAGATGACATCATTCAGGAATTATATTAACAAAATATGCTTGCATAAAAATAAAAAAAAACTGTTTAAAACAAATATTGCCTTTTAGATATATGTCTTGTACAATTATGTTTTTTGCCGGGTGCCTATAATCGGAAAACGTTTCTATCGTGATCAAATAAATTTCTTATTTCAAAACTAACATTTGCTTTTTTTTCACTGAGATCAATCAAATGCGTAAAAAACAATTTATCTTCAACAATCTGTGTTGTAAAAATAAAATTATTATTTGTAATTAAAATTTTTTATAATACTTAATCAATATATCTTAGCCAGTACAAAATTTCACTCATTTTTATACTCAGTTATTACAATAAATGATATTTTGTTTGTTGACAAAATATATCGACGACCACGTGCATAATTGAATGTCTGAAAATCATGTAAAATTAAGCACGCCCTTTAAAACAGGGGAACAGGCATCATTTGCCAGACCAGTTCTCTCGACTGATTGGTTTGCAACGGTTGGAAAAAAAGCCGCAGAATACAATGAAAAAGTCCGCAATCGGAAAAAAATGAATGCGTTAGTTCTCAATTTGTATGAATGCTTCTGATAAAATCAGTTTTTTTTTCCTTTATTGAAACGCTCATATCAGCAGTATTAATCAAATCACAATGATTGAAAATGCTCAAAGGTTTACTATCTCTCTCCTCTCCGCTTAGCAAATAAATAAATACTAGTATTCATTACATGGTAAATTAATATCAATATTATATTCAAATTCAGTGAGTTTAAAATGTCGTACGTTTTCAGAGTAAAAATTAAGCAATATTATAAAATTGAGACTTTAGGATTCGTTGAATTAATGTAGTTGATTTATAAACTGAGTTTGGTTTTGAGTTGGTACTTGACAGGTACTATAAATAACAAACAATCAAAATACCACCGTCAAATCCCTACAAACTTTAACTTAAGGCATTTAAGATTACCAATGTATGTAATATGTGAATTTTTAAAAGCACAAATTCAATTACAATTGAAGAATGGCTGTTTTAGACTTTATTTCTGAGATGAATGATTTAAAGCTCTTTTTATTCGCACTTTTACGCTTAAAGAAAAGAAATAATTTTTATTACATGAATGATATTTATTTTCTGATATTGCTTATTGTATTCATGGTTATTTATTTATTGAAATTTATTTCTTCGTGATATGGAAAAAGTCTTCGAAGGTTAGAAACCCACGTAATAAAACAGAATATAGATTTAACAATTTTTTCATCACAAGAATTTCTCTCAAACTGCAAATAACAGTGACTTGAAATCTTTACACCACATTCTGGCTTCCATTTCAAGGTCAAACTGAACTATGTTCAACATTTTACTTTCTGATACTGCTTAATACGGTATTACGAGACATTACCCCCAAACAGTCGTTACAATAAATCAAAGATTGTTGAAGTCGCTTAGCAACCAAACACATTATATTATAAGTGTCACAAATAATACACATCTCTATAAAAATTGAGAAAGTGAACATTAGCACATTTTGATTCGGCTTACAAACATATTAAAATCAAGGATAGATGATAATATTTCTACAGAGTCCAACCATATCGTGGATAAAAAGGTTTATGACTTCATCATTCAAAATATGGTGCATTCCCCTTGCGGAACTTTCAATATGTTGTCACAGTAGATGAAAAATAAAACAATCAACAAAGTGTATCAGTGTCAATTCTTCGAAAAAACGCAATTTGATTCTTACTGATCGACTTACGTTTGCAATCAAAATTAATAATCTCTAAGGCAATATGTTGAAGTCACAAGCTTGAATTTGACTAAGTGCTTCGACTTATCTATATAAAAATGAAGAGTAAAGGATCCCTCAGCATTGTTTATCATCGCCGATTATCAAACGAAAACTTAATGGATTGTGTATAGCCAATAACTGAAATTACTTTGTAATAACATAGTGACGAAATGTAAAATTAGTTTTAATCTATCCTGAACGTAGCCGAGCTATAGCCAGCTGTTTATAAGTTACCAATGCTAACTTCACATGATCAAAGACAAAAATCAAAAATTATTTGCCACTCTGCTAAGCGGACAGCAATAACAAATCAATATTATAAAAGCTTACTAATGCGAAAACAGTTTAATTATATATGTATACAGTAAAAATAGCCACTCCACTATATGGTTAAATCAAGCACATCTCTGTGGATTCGTTAGTATTGCGATAACTTGAAATTTCCCAGCAGCTATACACATAAAATTTTCTCAAAAATCAAATTTCAGACTTAAATTTTAAGCCCGCTATGAAATTGGATGCAATAGAGAGCCATTGAAGCGCATAGGTCAGGTAAGCTAGGGTTAGTCGTTCAGATAGCAAACCACGCTCCGCACTCCACCAGGGCACCCGGCTTCGTTTATTTTTATATTTTGTTGTATAATACCTATAAGCCGTTTGAAAGTAATCGTCTATAGGCAAGGAAATAAAAGAGCACTTACAAACGTTGCGATATTTAAATTCAAAATAATCATGCTGCTTTTCGAGGATTTTTTAATAGTGCCATTAGAGATTTTCAATATTGAAACTTATATGATACAACTTCATGCTACAACTATTTCAAATCGATTACTATAATTTATTATTAGCTAATTTCGCTTAACAGTTTAACTGAAACTCTTAAGCAAAAGTTTTGCCGATTCTTATTTGAAAACAATGCAAATACATGACTTCTTTCTTTTATAAATGCGAAACAGTTTTTGTTAATTTTTTAAATAAAGATCGAAACCGGTATTTTTCACCACGAAAATTTTCAATTGATGGGAATTGAGTTCTAAAATATTTATTTAATACCGTTTTAAAATATCTTATAGTGTGTCAGTATTAAAATCAAGGCAAATCTATTTATTTATTTTAATTTACTGACAAAATTGTAATCGCGGATCGCATAACTATGTTTTCTATTATTTTGTTATTAACCTGATCTGTGCCGTGCGGTTTTAATATGGCCGTGCATGGAGGGCCGTGATTTTCTTTAAAAAAAAAAACCTAATAAATATTTCCTTTTGGACTTATAATAATAGTAAATTACAAACACTTACCGTATAAATACACGATGGGTCATTTCCGCCATCATTTATCCAAAAATGTTTCAAAAATGAAAATTACCGCCATATTCGCTTAGCCCTGCTAGCAACACATTTGAACACAACAAAAAACCTTTTTTTAAAAATCGATGTATTATAGATAAAAAAACAATATCTTTAAAGTTTAAGTATCATACTATGATTGCAAGAGATGTCACTACATGCATGATATTTTAAAATTATTAAATACGTTTCTTGTGGCCTTTAAACCGCGTCTCAAATACTGCGTGTAAACACGCACATTTAGTATGTCCGGCTCTACGAGCACGACATTGTATGGCGTGTTAACACGTCCGTGGCAGAGAACCGGTTAAGAAAGGTACTGGTATCTTGTAAATCAAGTATAAAGTAGAGCGTATTAATTCGCTCATTTTGTATGGACGGCCCCTTAAACACGGAATTGTAGAGCGAATAAACTCGTTTGCGGCAAAGATCCGGTTAAACCTTTTCCACGTAAGAGAATTGATAAAATTTAATTATTACAAAATATGTCATAATGAGGTTTTGAATTGATTAGGTTTTTATTTGACTAAAACATATGCTTGTACATTTGGCTTGTTAAAATCATTACTCTTAATGTTGAATAGCTGTTCAAGTAACTACACTTTCGTTTATGAGAAAAATCAGGCCATTTTATAAACCCACCATAAATTAAATTAGATGACATTTTATTTTACTGCTAATAAAATGCTTTAAAAAACCAGTAGTATTTTGAGCTCAAATAAAAAAAAATGAATACTCATTATAAAACCAAATACTAAGTAATTAATATAATGTATTTTTTTTCCAGTATATTTTTTTATTTTTGATTAGTGGGCATTATTTTGTTTCACTTTACATAGTACACTGGGGTCAGCGGTATCCGTTAGGGTAGACATACAAACATGCTTAAAATACTAATTTTATAATATGACGACAAGCACAGTTTTGTTGAACATATTGGTATAATGTTATATTAAACACACTATACTTTCAAACGGTCTATTGGGGTAGTATGCATTGACCGTGGCGCAGCAGTGCAGTTTGTCCAATGAAGTACAGACTCCGTGTGTTAGGTACACCATGCTCCAAAAGGCTAGCATCAAGCGGACCGGAAAATATTTCTATTTATGTGCCCAAAAAACGTGCGATGCAGTGGCGTCTTTATCTCTTTAAAAGTATTCGTTATTAATTTACAAAAAATATTCCCAACGATCAATTTATGAATCGTTTATTTTCTTAAACATATTGAACCAACTATAAAAATTACAACAATGATTCTCTTACAATATAACGTAAGAATATTTATTTGTTCATCCTAATTAAATTCATTTCAGTAAAACACGTAACACCGTAGATTTTTTGTTAGGTCGAGATAAAATCCAACGCAAAAGTTAAATTTTATATTATATTTATTTTTTTTTATATTCCAAAAATATGTACCATAAATCATAATGCACATAATTAAATAAAGAATATTTTTTCAAACAAAAATAAGTGTTATTGTAATAGGTGAAATTATAATTAAAAAAAGAAATTTTAAAAAAGAATAACATGCTATCTTCGGTTTTTTATATTCTTTAAATTTTTTTGTGTAGATTTTGGGTTCAAAATAAATTATGTAATATAGTTTGATGTTCCACACATTTTCAAGTTAACTATTTTAAAATGAAAAGTATTTACGACTGAGAAAGTAAAATATTTACGATACCATCAATAAATAGATTTGTCGAAATTAAATTTATAAGTGATTTGGAAAGAACTAATACAAACTTGGACTTGAATTCAAGAGCGATTATGCAATTATTCTAAAGTCAATTTTGAATCATCAAATAAACAAAACTACATCTTTATAATCATGAATATTATTCGGATAAAGTTAAGGATATACTCAATCAATTTAACAAGCCACAACTTACATATCGACTGCGGAAAGTAAAAATGAAGTAACCCACACATTTTACGGAAGGCGCAAAAAACGTGTTTTGATGATTTTTGGGCCATATGCAAATTATGAAATATACACAATCTTAGAGTGAATGAAGACTTTTAAACTGGTGTTTAATGGACAAAATCGAAATTGTCTAGAAAAAACTTTTATTTCGGTCTTCTTTCTTGGTTTTAAATTTTTACAAGCTCGTCTTTTTCAAACTTAAAAGCTAAATTTAGGTACTAATTCGACATTTTCAGCTTGCATCCTTTTGATATAACGTGTATCAAGTTTGATACGTTGTGATTAGCGAAAAAAACTGTGGGTTACGTACTTTTTTCTTTCCACAGTCGATATGCATATTAATAAATATATATATATTGTAGGATAGTCAGAATGCTAGTACATATATTATAAAAAATTAAATAATGACATGTATAAATAATTATAATATCAAAAGATTTATCAATATAAAATAAGTGATCAATCAATTAAAATTTTGAGGTCTGATAATAGACTTTTATAAATAACTCGAACGATATACCAGTAGTGGTTTGATTTTGAGAATGTGAAATGCTTACTATTTTCGGAGAAACTGGCCGCCTTTCGTTGGTGGACAGAAAATACCAGCATTGCATCGAATCGTCAGGCAAAGCACGCGCGTCACACACGGCCGCCCTTGCAGCTTCATCACGCCACAAGGGCGGGCCTTGTTATCTCTTTGGCCGCTCACGACCAAAACGAAAACTCAAGCCAATTCGCCCCACGTCACCTGTCCGCCCTGCGCTGTCCAAGTAAAGTGCATCAGTTTCCACTCGCCAAATGATTGTTGACCGATGGTCAAAGTATGCTAGCAATATTGTTACATGGGCTCTTTCAACTTTTTTTCATAGCTATTAATTTCCGCCTCTGTGTTTTTATTTACTTTGACCTAATGTTACATATTTCATTCTTATTATCTTCTTTTTTTATCAAACTTCATATTAATATTTTATTGCTGAAAAATACCCTAATATGTCACAAGTATGGGGCTAATGATCAACTTAAAGGTGCACATACATCAAGGAACAAATGGTCCCAGAAAATTAACGTGTTCACACCGTATCGTGAAACATTTCACGTGACCCGAGATAGGTTCCCATGTTAACGCTCTGGAGGCGAGCACAAACGAGGAACCCGGGAACATGATGCGCGAAGCTGTAGATTAACTGTCAAAGTATATTTCGTCATTACTTCATACCAAAGCTATGACGTATTGCGGGATGCATCCAATCACAATTATAAAAACCAAATACTACTTGCGAGAATATATACGTAGGCAGCTTTCGTCGACATCAAGTAATCGGGCGTCATTTTAGAGATCTATTTTCGACATTTAACTCTCCTTATGTGACAGCTGTCAAAATAAGCACCATATACAATAATTAGTTGTATTGGAATTATCTATGGAATCAGTTGTCATTTTGGATAATAAAATAATTGTACTTTAATCGTAGAAAGCTTATAAATATTTGTAATTAACTTTACTCGCATTTTTTGCGTCAAATAAAATAAAATTTCGTTCGTTTGGACGCATCACTGACATAACTGACAGCATAACCTCAACGGGTAACGTTTCTGTGACTTTTCGTGTGTTCATGAACATTGTTCCTGAGAATTTACGTAGATGTTCAGAGTCGTGTCCTAGGACTTTTGCTCCTAGGTGTATGAGCCCTATTAGCCTTATCAAGCAAGATAAATTCAAGGTTTCATCGTTTATTAGCCAATGATGGCAAAAATGATACACACATCCCTCCAGACTCCGACTGAAACGTTTTGAAGCCTGTGAGAAGGATCTCAAATTCTTGACTCTTTTTATATATTTTTTATCCTATTTTTTTCCGAACTTATTTATTAAGAAACATTTTTACCGAACAACACATTCAATGGGTATGACAATTAGAAAACTCTTAATATAAAATTAATACAAAGTACGAAAAATATATGCCATGACACTGAGTAAATGCTTACTCGCCGTTTTTATTGGCAAAACATTGAAAAATATTAAGGTTTACGTTATAATACATATTTATAATTAGTTAAAACAAATAATAATGATTTTTTTTTTGTCATGTCTGCTCCCAATGTGGAGCATATGGACTCCTAATGGAGTTTATCTCAACAGAAGTGTTTCTACGAGAACTGCTTGTTACTTAGTTACTCAACCTCTCTTTTTCGAAAGAGAGTAGGGATAGAAGGATAGGGCTAGGACAGGACTAGTGGTAAGCTAATCGCTCTTGATACGCTCCGTTCATAGGACAGAATGGGTGGGAGGGAGGAATTTAAGACAGCACATACATCCATGCCTTCGAACAGAAATTCATAAATCAATTGAAAAATCAATTTATAAAACTGTCCGTACCGGGATTTGAACCCGTGCCTTCTGTAGCCGAAGCCAACAACGTTGACCACTCAACCACACAGGCGGCATAATAACATTAAATAAAGTAAAACTTGTAAGTCCGTGAAACTTAATAATGGAGTTACTAATAATATAATTTTATTTCCGAACACATAATGTGTAAAAAGTCTTTATCTATAGTCTCACTCAGTTCGTTTCTCAAAAGTCACCCTTTACTTCTCCTTGAAATCTCCTCTTTACAAAATCCTACCAAATCGACTGACCTTTTCAATTTAAAACTGCCATTCTTGGCTTTAGAAAGTGCACTGCGGTAAAAAGACACGGAACATATTGACTCTTGCCGCTTCAGCCCCAAAATCAATAAACCTATTTATCTAACCTCATGTTATGTTCAGTAAATTGCAGTTTATTAAAGTATATGAAGATGATTAGCATTACATACCAACAAAATTTGGATTACTTTGTCAATAATAAGCCAACATATTTTAAATTAAGAATTGAGAGACAGTTTAAAAAAATGTCTGTTAAAACTCATACTAAACAACAAAAAAAAACACAGTTTTCTTGATTTATCGGTGTAATATGTAGATATTATACCGATAAATCGAGAAAACTTGTGAAAACATGACTCATCTAAATAAAGTTCGATTCCGTAGCAGCATTTTTTCGCTCGATTTATCGACTTTTGTATGAAAGCATTAATCTTTGTGATGTCTTAGGATTCCCTCCTACACTTCCAGTTCTTAATAACGGGGCGTAGCAAGAGTGATTAGTCTACTAGCCCTGTCGAAGCTCTATTCATACTTTCTTTGAAAAAAGCAAGTTTGAGCAAATGAGCTACAAGTAAGTTCACGTGGAAAAAGTTTTGTAGAAAAACATGTGATCCACATAAGGAGGGTACAAGAATTAAAAAAATAAAATAATGGAGGCTTTTTTGCTGCCAAAGCATTGAAATTCAAAACTTTTTTTTACAACACAAATAACAACTTTTCGAGTTATTTTGTAATCGATTTATAGATTTCTATCCCAAAAGCTACTCAACTTGACTCTGAAAACTTATTACAAATAGAACGATACGTTTACTTCATCAAACTGTATCTGTACATTCTTACTCTCACTGTGAAAAACGGCTAAGCGATTTACTAACAACCGTTTGTTGTTTTCACAGGCTGATTCAATAATATTCTAGCTTTTTTAATTTTAACTGATAAATAAAAACATTATTTCTGTAATTACAATGTGACGGGTCTCTACGAATGAAGATGTATCTTTCGATAAGCTTTTCAAATTAAAGAATCAGAATTCAGAATGTCTACTTTTTAAATTAAAAGCATACAGAATAAATAGTCTGAATATGGTTTTTGGTAGAGAAAAAATACGCATTCAGCACAATTTTACATACAATGTAACGTAAAGATATCAATTTTGATTCAATATTAAAACCAAATTTCAACAAGATTACGCAAATCACAAAATTATTACATAATGCATCAAATGATTTTTACCCTAAAAAATGTCTCTCAATATTTCTTTTTTACAGACGATACCAATATAATTGAAAATAATCGTTCAATAAAATATTTATGTTACGCCACACCTGTCACAGCTTTGTCACAATACCCACCTTGGAATCCATTACAAGGCATTAGCGAGGGGCGATACGGCGATAAGTATGGGCTGAGGTAGGGCGGGAAAGAACCGGGTCGGGCGGCAATGGGCTCCTCACAATCTTGGGATGGAGAAATGTATGCAAATATCTTTCACAGCGGTTAACTGACTACTGCGCTGAGCTTCCCATTTAATTTTGTATAAATTGACTCATTAAAATTTGAATATTCTTTCGTTTTCAGACAGACTCTCACTTGGAAATTTTCTCATTTTTATAGCATTGTCATTGTTAAGTTTGCTCTGTAATTCATTTATTTGTATATAAAAAAAAAATTTTGCACAAAAATTGCTAAATGTCTTAACTTTTTTTATCGTTTACTAAAGTGATCAATATTTTAAAAGTATTTTTTCTGTTTGGTTTCAAAGTTGGTGGGTTAAATCTTTGAACACATACTTACTTTCCCAAGACGATTATTCAAAATATTTATAGATTTCCTTATGACGTTGAATTTTTTTTCCTCTCGACTCTTATTCAATGTAAAAAATAGAGAGAAGAGAGCGTATTGCTTAATTTCATTTCTTTCCATGCACCATCATTCCATTATTAGTTTTTTCAAAAATAAAAGTTGATTGACAGCCATCTCCCTTAAAAAAGACTTGTGTAGGGAATTTGGAAAACTACAAATACAAAAGAGACATAGTGAATATCTTATAATAAAATATCTTATTCCATTTTTATTGCTTAAAACGTTGATGAAATCTGTCATTTATCTCTTGGTCAAAGTTTGTCTTTGCATTATTTTATTTATTATTCATAACAGAATCATATGTTTTTATAAAAACATTTTTGCTTAAAATGTGTACATATTTATTAGGGTTGCATAGTGGATGGATATTTTCATATAGCCAGGTATAGTAAAAAATATTCTTTTAAAATAATAACACTGATTCATACTTTTTTTACCATTTTTATAATGCGATTTAAATAATTTACATATTTTAGTCGAATATTCACCTTATAAATCAAATTATTGGCATATGCATTTTAAAATATTAAGCATGCACTTGCTAGAGTATTTACGGGTTCTGTAATTAAGTTTATCCATCTCCGCGATACTGTGTGGTAGGGTGTTATCAGATAGACGCCGGGAGAAGCTTCGCGGCGCCCATCTATTTAGCACGCCGTTTCCGTTTCAAATCTTAAGCAGGCGACGATTTTCCCAAAGAGCTTTTCTGCTAATGTGCCCCTTAAACACCCCCACTCGCGGGAGTTACCTGTTACCCCTTCGGCGCGTTCACACCTGTGTGTTACTAAACAAAAAGTTTATAACTTACAACTGATATACATTTTATTAAGATATTTTTTTCAACCAGTTTTAATTCCAAGGAATGATTTAAGAACACCAAATGAACTCACTTCTTCCACTAAATTTAAGATTTCACTTCTATCAGCCACCATTTTTTTAATTAATAAATCTGTCAAAACATGATCATATAAAATAAATAGTACAACTAAAAAATAAATAAACGATGGCCGAAGTTTTTTCAGGTTAGTTCAATTAAGTCGATTGAATATTTATAACAATCTACCAATTATATAAATAAGTCAGTGCATACAAGTTCATCCACGCACTTCAATGCCTGCTGATACTTAAAGGCAAAACTTTGGTATAGAAATTTACAACATTTAAACGTTACAAACGTTATGGTTCCTTGACTTATTTCATTCATTAATTATTTTTTTTAATACGTGAAGATTTGAAACTTTAGAATTATTAAAAAGATGAATATCCATTATAAAATAGTAACGATTGGATAAGGGTTACAATTTAATATTGAACTGATATGTGATCATATATAGAGTAGCGTATTTAATGCATTTTATGATGATACTCCTTTCCATCGGATGCTATCTCTCAGTGTCATCTGACGTATCCATACAATAATGGGGGTAAGTACTCCATTGTACTGCGCCATCTTCCCCAAACCAGATGTACGAGTGCTGCTATATAGAACTCGCCGGCTCCGATACTAATGGCATATATTATGTATAACACGTTTAAATCATCTAAAGAATTAGACCTCTTACTGAAAATTGCAAATGGATCCAAGGTATTTAAATTTTCCTTAACGGATTTTGAGTGTAAGAAGATAAGACTGCGGTATTTCGAGGGGGGTGAATTCTCTGCAGTGTTTTGATTTAAATTCAACAAAACATGAAAGTTATACACAGCAGGCTTAGCTATAAATGAATGTCAATTGAATTCAGCTTTACAATAATATGCATAATACATTTAATTGCTACAAAATTATCCTTAAGTTTGGAAGCTTTAAAAACACAATTTATTCGTTTAATGATGTATTTACTTAATGTTTTATATTATCAAATATAAAAGTGAAAGATATACATTATGCACTTAAATATGAAAAAAGGAATAAATAATTTCAAAATGCTCATGTTCATTCATAAATAAAAGCCTAGTCTAACATTTTCAATAAAACCATGTGATAAATGATTAAATATTGAATGTATTTCTACTATTTAATACTTTTTAGAATATTTTTTTTTATAAATCGAATGATAGGGTTTTGTAGCAAGTATTTTCAGTAGCCAGTTTTGTTTTTCTTTCCACGTCTTAAAAAGATAGTCTATTTTTAATCTCTACATATCTAGCCAAGTTTTACAGGTTAAATTGAAAACAATTAGTCTTTAGTTACGGTTAGTATTAATCGCTAAAAGCTTAAGCGACATAGTTTAAGAAGATTTTTGACAAGCTCAACAAAAACATATATTTTTAATCTACGATCAAAGAATGTTTAATGCCGCTTTTTTATGTAATCCATATTAATCCAGTCATTCCTTTTGACGTTATATTTCATCAAATATCGTTAAACATATAAAATTGATTACATTGAAAAAAAAAACAATTTATAATACGATATAGAGCAATAATATGTAATCCAACTAAATACATTATTGAATCGTTAATGAGAGACATTTAAATGTTTTAATTTGCAGCTTATTTATTTCATCAAAAGATTTAAAAAAAAAATATTTGTCATATTTTTATTGTAATTAAGCCTTACTTTTACATTATTAAAATTATTATTTTTTTACATTTCCATACATTTTTTTAGTAATGACTATACAATTTGAAACGAATCAAATTAAATTAAAAAATCCCATTAATGATTTTTACTCTAAATTTTTACACACCTTTACTGTCTAGTAATAGAAAAAAAATTGAAAACACCAGTGCATCAACTTTGTATTACTCGTACATTTACTTTTTAAAAATACTCATATTCCATATAAAATACATTTCTATACTCAATTTATTTGGTATTATAATGTAATACTTTCATAATGTCGTCTGATCCTTTATGACTGAATTGATAAATAATAATTGAATAACATTTGTACCGTCGCACCAAACACAAATCAATGATAGAAGACGAATTCCTCAAATCGTTTCTTGGGCAAAAGATTGAAAATAAATTACTTTTGCCTCCTGCAGAGGGAAAATAATCGAAAAAATATTGTTGATTCCACAAAAAACGGAGTTATATCTCACGGGAGATGTGCGAGTATCAAGGGCTACAAAGAAATTGGTGAAATGTCTCAAGAGAAGAATGGAGAGATATACCACACGAGGAATATTTTTAGTGAAGTGATTGCAAACTAGTGCATATTCATAAAATAAAAATTAGCACTTTGGTTTCATATGATAATCAAAAATATTACGTCTTTCATCAAAGCTTTATCAAAGATGCATAGTTTTTCTCCCATAAAAAAATTGGACATATTAAAGTTTAAAATAAATGCAGGAGCTATATTTTAAATAGATTAGGCGGTAGCTTCGTGGAAATATATTTTTCAATTATCATAAAATTGATAACTTTGTTATTTTACTACAGTTTAAAAAAATACTACTTAGCGTGAAAAGCTTTAAGATTTCCACAATTTTCACATAAAAACTTAATTAGTTATAACACACATTATGTATTAATTTTTAGAAAAAAAATTGTCTCGAAATAATATGTTTCACATATGTTATTTTATTTCGTATAATATATTTACTAGCGATTGACTAATTGTACTACTAGTATTTAATAACTCATTTGTCACTAATTACTCGATTGATTATAATTTTAAATATGTTCTTAATGCTATGTTTTCCTTAAAAATACTTTTTTTCAATTTGTAAATACTTTTTTGTATGTATGCCTGTAATTCACAGTGCGACATAACACACGCAGGCACACTCTTTATATCTGTGCACCAAGTGCATGCGACAAATAACCATTTTTTTAAAAGAAACTATAATAGTTAATCTCTAATTGTATTTATTGTTTAATTTATCCTTTCTGTGGTGTAGTGTGTTATCAATTTCAACTTATTTAAATATTTCATATACATAAGTAGCCTTTTATTCATATTTCCTTTTAATGTTTAAAAAATTCAATATTTTTTAAATAAAAATAGTAAAAAAAAAAACTTTGTTTTCGACGAATTTGGTGAATGAAAAGTTTATCCTCACTGTATTACACACTCTTTGTTATAACTTATTCATTGAATGTCTACACATTACAACAGGATCGATTCGAACAGTTTATAATACTGCAGAATCGTATATCATCTTTGCTTTTAAGATACCAATAGGCATTTTTGAAACAAAAAATAAGTACACATTTCATGTCGCCAACTTATTTTTGCCTTTTAAAAACACAAGTACCAAAGCACATCATGTTCCTTTTATAACCACAAATATATTGACAAGTTTTGTATACATATTATCGAGAGTTCGATCAGTAGCTTGAACATTTTTCAATTTCATATTTTCATATTTGGCCAAGTCGTATTACAAAAAAAGTGTCAACTAAACGCTTATATTGTATTTTTTACAAAATTGAAAACAGAGTTTTTTGACTGGTTGCGTAGTTAGGTTCATCTCGTAGAGAAAAATCTTTAGACAATATTCATCATGAGACTTTTAGCTTTAGCTAGGCTATAAATCTTACACTTATTTTACACACAAGAAAGAATGTACGAATGATTATTTTTTCTGAACGCGGTAAGGGGAAAATATCATTAATAAAAAATAATGTGAAAAAATTATATTGTGGAGACAGTGTTTTGCTTGGTGGTAATTGGTAAATGCCTGTCGTTTTAAAACCGTTGCTGGTGTAATTTTCAAAAAGTTTTCAACACTTTTAAATTGTGTCCAAATGGACATTTTATGGAAAAATAATTTTATCGATTTGAATATATAATTTGTATTTATTAAAACTCGAAATTATTCTATTCTCATTATTTAATTTAACTATTTTTTTTTAATTCGTAATTATTTTAAGAAATTTATAGAAAATATTATTTAAACTTTATTGTTTGGCATTCTTAAAAAATACCCATTTCAGAAATATTGTATATGTAAAAATAGAAGTATTCAACGTCAATCTACTACTTTAAATAAGTTTGCATTATTTTTTGACTTTGTACAACTTGTTTTTTGAATATTCAACAATTTTCGTTAGCAAGATTACAATAAAACTAAACCATTGTTTACCTGACAAGTGGCTGATTTACGATTGTATCTATGTCATATTTACCATTAATATTATTCTTTTATTACGATAACTTTGTAGCTAAATACACTTTAATTGAACAAATGGTGAAATTATAAAATCGTTCACAAATTACATTTACATCAAAAATATAATAATGTGTAGTTAACCAGAATATTTTAAGCATCACAAATGGTCAGCCGACGAATGCTAAATATAATACTTATAGCGAAAAAAATGAATTTGAACACACAAATAAAATATTTTCTGTATTGAATAAAGCGTATGATAATTTTCTATTCAAAGCTTTAACAATGTAAAAAGTGGAAATTTTTACCTCGCCCAGTTATGAACAATTTTTACCAAAAAACTGACTTCAAACAAGTCACAGTAAGCATGTCAGATTTTTAAACGTAACTACAAAGTAAATAAAAAACGTCAAGCAACGCTTCATCGTCAACTTCAAATTATTAAACCTAAGCAGAGGTTACCAAACTTTTCGAGAAACGCCTCGGAAGATTTTTTCAAAATCGTTGGAGGTTTGGTCAAAAAATATTTTTGTTTAAATCAAATTCAATTTTAAGAAAAAACAATATTTTTAATCTTAGTATATGTACGATATTTTTTACAAAATTGCGATAAAAAAAATGGGAGGAAATTTTTAAAAAGTTTCAAGAGACATTTCATTTTGTTTCTTATAGTTATCTTAACTGATTTAAAAAAATCTTTGTTATTCTTGCTGTCTGTATTTCATGTGCATACTTAGAAAGCTTATCCGTCTAATAAAGGTATTTTTCTTTTAAACGAAACATTTTAAGCATTGTTGACAAGTATTGCAGCTTACAACACTTACTGATATTCTGTCAGTTACAAAAATATGTATGTTTCTCTGCGTCAAACAAAAATTCCACCCGTTGGCAACTTAAATATGTTTTTAAGCGTCTTGGAAAATTTTAATTTTTATAATATAATTCAAATTGACTTTTCGGAAATTATTTTTTTAACTTGTGGCGTGTAAACAAATGAATTATACAATATGTTTTATATTTGGCATAAAAATTCCCTTTTAAGATACCTTTTCTATGACACCATACGCTCCACGTTTTCAACGGGCATGAGTTTAAAAAAGTGCGTACTGTCGTTTATGAAATGAAACAAAACACTCAATATAATTTATTATTATAAGGTTTGTGAGAAGAACAAGCCAAATGTATTGTTTATACATGATACTTAACTGTTGGTAATGAATTCGTTAAAGGCAAGAATCATTTTTCAACGGCTTGAAATACAATTGACGTAGAAATACAAAGATGCAAGTGTCTAAAAAGCTTTTAACGCCTACTTAACAAAGTTCGTCCTCGATACGCAGAAAACACAACTGAAACAGAGCTTTCAAGAGGATCAAAATTGTTGGCTTATCTCCGGGAAAGACTTGTGTAGAATCTAGTGACGCTTCAGCCATTCGTCGATCTATGAATCACGCACCATACGACATGCGACATACGACGTGCGTGCGCGCGTTTTGTTGACACTGTCAACATCCGTAACCTGTCAATTCTAATAAATATTCAGAGCCATACTAATACGATATTCGACAGACGATTTATACACGGTGTCTGAGTCGCTATTCAATCTATTATTTCTGATGAACATCATCGGTTTTGTAATTTCTAGGCAATATTTTGTCATTCAATAAAGTCATTCTTAAATGTAAATAATATGATCAGATCTAGTTATAATCACCTAGTGCAAGGTTGAAGATTTTTCAGTTTTTTATTTATTTTTAAATTTATTTTTTTGAATTTATTTTTTTGAATTGGCATTACTTTTTTAGAACTTGATTTAAGTAATTAAAAAAAATGACAAGCTAGACATCACATTTTAATGAATCTTTACATAATTCTAAATTATGATTATGATACCCTAATTAAGTCCACGTGAATTTATTGAACCTTTACTGTATTTAAAAATATATTAAAAGTGTTTGATAAACACACAAAATATTTCATAAGGATTAACTTAAAACTGGTATTTAAGACATTTCCTGAACAACTAAAATATAATATATTTTTTAATTAATCTCACTTTGAATAACCTCCCCTTCGTCAGTATTCTGACGACGGCTTCTGTCATCGTGTATCGGTCAAATAGTCGAAGGGCTGTTTGTCAGCTGACGAAAATAGCGTGACTGTGCCTAGCTGGAGATTTTCCCAGCTGACAGATGACGATTTGTCAATCGATTATTGTAAATCAATCATGTCCATCGTCTTTCACGCGATTAACATCAACAGCTATACGATACATACTACATCGGACAATGAACTTTGCGTGTTAGCAGTTTTGTATTCTTCGTTATTAAATTGATTAATAATAAGAAATGGGAGCTGTTCATAACTCATGGGTTATCGATATTTTTATTTACCTTCATCGGTAGCCATGTACAAAATTTTAATTTGCCTATGATATATTGCTCTATTATACACAATTTTTCAGAACGGAAGGATATTTGCACAAAATTGATAATGACCATAAATAAAACACATTTTTCTATTTTTCATATTTTTCTTTTATACGTTCAAATTAGGGCATCAAATACAAACAAACTTTGCAATCCCGTAGCCCCAGGATTTCGGCATTCACTACAAAACGTAAAAATCCGTTAGTAAAGCTAAAAAAAGGTCTTACATTTTTAAAAAATTGTGGGAAACGTAAAATCGCAACTTTTTCATAGAATGGAGCTAAAAAACCGTCATCGAGTTGAGAATTATTTCGGAATCTATTAATTTGTCAGAAAGCCCAGATCTCAAAATAATTGGGAATCTCGAAATCCCGGGACACCGTTTTCAAAGGCCACTCATGTATTGATGAGCATTGCTTATGATTTACCAATTTATTTTGAGAATTCGTATCATTTATAAAAAAATATTTTCTTTTTAGAAACTCATTTGTAGTAATTCTACTTTTATTTAATAATACATCAAGACTGGTTTTTCTCGTGACATGAATTATGTTGACAATGCTTTCTTTATACCACTTTTAGGGTGTTCACTTTCAATATTTGTTGGAAAGGCATTATATTAATAAAAACATAATATTCATTTGTACTTTATTCCACTTTATTTAAAAGGTCAGGACCGGATTCTTTATACTTTTTCTACGAAGTTTTGTTAGATTTAAATTTCTTTAAATATATTTTCGGTGCTTGAATATTAATTACTATAATTGTGTAGTCATATTAGTTCTTGTTTTATTATATCAACATTTGAAATCAATGCTTTTATTCATCATCATAATCATTTGATGTATGAATCGATGATATTGTTTATAACCGTTGTATATTGTATAGTATTACATCACCAAATCAATTTCACTCATATAAAACTCTCAAAATAATGATCTACGTTGTTGCACATTTAATCAATACGTATTCTTGTAGTAAATTTATAACAATTTGATATCCAAATATAAACTAACAAAATAAATACGGTAGACAACTTCGTTGTTAAGGTTTCACGATATTATTAGTTGTTCATACTTTTTTTATAATAACTCTTGTTTTCTGACCGTTATCAGTAACTTCTGAATATAATTATTGTTAAATTGTTTCATTGCGATTTACTCCACAAATGCTTTTATAGTCAATTGAGAATTATATAAATTCATGTATGCAAACTTTTCAATTCAAATGAATAATTTGAATAAGTTGATGTTAAATGTTGATTTTATGTAGGTATTTAAAAGAGTTTTTTGTTATATTTCTCATACATGAAATTGCAAGAAAAATATTCGCTCTGTAATCAATGGAACAGTTTTTAAATGGTATAAAAATTTACATTTTATACCGTTAAGACAATATATTTTGATAATAATGATCTTTTTTCGTTGTGTCTTCCTTTGTTATCGAATTAATCCTGAGTAGTGGATTAGCAGCTGATGTATACATATTATACTTGTAAAATCTGGCATGTTTTTTTAATAAATTATTAAACATGTTGGTAAGGTCAACAAAGTGGTGTTGTACATCCAGAGGGGAAACTCACTTTTGGTGCATGCATTTCTGGTAGCTTGCTCACGTCAACACGTTTGCATTAAACTTACGAGCCATGAACTACGAATTTATTTTTATTTTTTATGCTTTAATAATTTTAATTTCTACTATTCGTCTATTGCCTTTCAACATTCAGTATATGACCAATCCACAAAAAAAAATCTTTTCGCTTTTATTTGGTCAAGTATGAGTACATTATGTCCATGGTGTAATACCTCCAAAACACTCTTCTCTCTATCTTTTTTTGGCTCCAGTGTATTATCTCCGCCAAGATGGCATGTCATCAGTAAAACTGATATAAGAGACACGCGAGATCCAAATTTTGTTGGGCCAAGTCTCAAAACATGTGTTAGCTATATTATACTTAATTTATCTCAATATGGCTCTGATAATCCTAAAGGTTATTTGAAAATTCCTAGTGAGAGGCATACGATATAATAATGGAACATTGGAATATCAACATAGTCTTATTAGCTGTTCAACCTTTTTGTTTCAGAGAGGGTCATCAATTGGATGGCTGCCACTGACGAAATATCTCTTCAATAACTAATACAATTAATAATTGCAAATTATAGCCGGTGTGCTAAGTACAAACTTTTTTTACGGCAGCTAAAAGGTTAAAGAAGGAATGTAAAGGAAATGGTTAGTGATTAGATGGTCACCCATCACTCGGTCACAGGACTTACGTAAAACTTACTTACTGATAAAATTTAAACCTAAATAGCCAACATCAAACGCATTTGAATTATTCGAACTCGTTCATTAACGACCCGGGATTCACCTTTTGGTATCTTCGATCATTCAAGTGCACGGATGAACTTGTATTCAACAGTTAGTTTACGGTGTTTTTCTTATATATAGTAAACAAAAATTGTGTATTTTTAATAGCACTAAGTCAGACTATAAATTTTGTATTCTTTCGTTACTACATATGGTACTTCGAATCATTTACTACTTTAACGTAATTGAAAAATTTATTCTTGCATATAAATACTCATCTTAAAGTTCCATTCAGCATCTTTAATCGATATATTTAATTGTAATATATAAAACCCATCCAAGTCACACGGATCGACCTTTATTCAAAGTTGCTGACAGTAGGCGGCGAACACACACCGAGAGCTTGTTCAAACACTGTCCGCCGCTTGTAAATTCATTTGCGAGAATTTTTATTGAATTTGACGGACACGTCCGCGGACGGGCAGTACTGCTACAAGCGACGCTAATGTTTAACGTTCTACTTTTCTATTCGGACTTTTGTATAGATACGACGGCCACTGGTTGCCAATCCAGTTAATTCTATTATGACCACCAAATTCGATAATGTTTAATGTTTCAATCACCAGCCGTGGCGAAAATTTCGCAAAACGTCTGTTGAAATATTATTCACATATTTTTATCTCGTACTTTTTACTGTTCATCCAATTAAATCCGTTAGCTGCTATGGCTATGTAAAAATGAACAAACATCGATTCCTTCTAACTAACGTCATATTATATTGTTTGGACAAATTTTCAAGTTATTTATGTAAGTAACATTTTTTAATAATTTCGAAATTGAGGTAAACATAATAATAATAAAAAAAAATCAATTGACATAATACCTACATAATTTGACAGAATTATCATATAAGTACTGAAATAATTATTTTAGCGTCAGCTGAACTTATAAGAATCATATCAACGTCAAATCGATGATCCGTCTCCTTACGGAGTTTTTTTTTAATATTGAAAAAAATAATACTTAATAAATATTTTCTTAATTATTCAAGACCTCAGTGAGCTATATATAAGCTTTTTATGTAAAAGTAATGTTATGAAACGTTATTGTAATGATTTATAGTATTTCAATTCGAAGAACTGTTTGAGAGTCGTGTATTTTATTGAAAATTGAACATTTGATTTGACCGTTTGACTGTTGAACTGAGAGAACTAACTGTTTGCAATAGTAAATCCTTTGTATCAACATGAACTAGTCTATGCCTAGTAGATAACTACAATCAAACAAAGGCGAGCAATGTCCATTTCACCGTTTTTATTTATAACCTTAAATCTTACTTCTATAGTGTGTTCGAAATAATTTTTAACATTAATTTTAACATGTAATATGTATATGAATCGCGAATCAAAAGCATGTTAACATCATTTCAAAACGTAATGTTTAAATTTAAAAAAAATACTTTAAAAGTAATGTGTTTACGTAAAGTGACGATTTGTTTATTAAAAAATCTTGCTTTTGACTTGAAACACGTTTAACTATAAGAATCAAAAGTTATTCATTCAATGATATCAAATATTTTTGCAATATAGGACAATTCAGTCACCTTTGTAGTATCGCAGTATAGTGGCGATTGACCGTCTGGTGAAATAGGAAATTAGAAGGGCACACACAATTATGATCGGACGGGTCGCAAAGAACACGTCGATTTCTCCTCCCTCTTTCCCAATCAAACTGGCTTTTCTTCGATTCGTTATGCTTTCGTATTGAAAGCTTGCCGAATTGACCAAAGCAAAATGTGTGAATGAAAGGATATTTTATACTGTTTTTTTAAACTTCAAATTGATTATTATTATAGAATAAAATAAAGTAGAAAACGTATAATTTTTCCAATAGTACACTTGTATTCCGCTTTAATGTCTGAAAAAGTTAACTATTATAGCAAAACGGTATACAATGAATCTTTTTTGTCATACAATCCATCAAAAAACAACTATTGAATCAGTGTCGTTTCTAATGTACGGCTATGTATTATTTTTTAATTGAATCCAGTCTCATTTACACCACAGAGCACGATGACCCCGAAAAGATATTTGATTTTTTTCTAGTTTTGATATTGCTTTATTTAACCGTCAATATATCTTACAATAATCGTGAAATCTTTGAAATATAAAATATAATCTTAGAGTAAATCAAATACTCTTATTTCATATTTTTCTCTACTAACTAAGCTAAAACAACATTTTTCTACTAAGCAAAATTCATCCGCATTTGTTATGGTGATTTATTTGTCCAAATCAATCATTGTATTTAGATCCCATAATAGTAATGAAAATTTTTTCTTTCGTGTAACTAATTTTGAGAAATCTCATCTGCATGCTATTAATAGGCATCAACCTCTCAGCAAGTATTATATTTTCGAAAATGATAAAACAACATAATATAACATGCCACAAAAAAGTGGATTGATAATTGTAAAATAAAATCATGAAAAACCTATGAACAATAGGGGAGAATTAATAAAAGTTTCATTTAAATTGGTAGCAGAAATGTGTTGGTAATGTAGAATGGCATTAGTTCATAAATTTATTAATTACAATTACTGATAATGAAAAAAATATGGAATTCTGTGCATCAGAGTTATAATCGCGAATATCGAGTGATGATGTGCATACCGTTATCAATTAATTGCAAGTTTTTACCTAATAAGTTTCACGAAAATATCTTGCTCCTAATGTTGCAATTATTTCAATTGATTAAAATAAATCAATTAACGACTTCGTAATAACAAATCTTTCTGAAGTTTTTTCTGTAAGCTAGAAGATTGCTTTGGCAAAAGAATTATAGATTTGACGGATAACATAATGTGAAATTTTTGTTTGCTTTCATTGTTCATTTTTCATATGGCACATTAATTGAATGACGAAGCTCTTGAATTCGAACTTTTCACATAACGACGTGCCAAAAATAAAGGGAAAATTTTACGTCTTTTGTTCTTGAACAGCCATTATTTTTCTGAAGAAAAACACTCGAATAATTTTCACCGCCTACTTTATGAAAAGACGGTAAATAACAATTTAAGCATAAAAAATGGCAAAAAAAACTTCAATTCCGTATTATTATTATTATTGTTATCGCTGGTATACTTGACTTAATGGAAAAAATGAAAAGTGGAAAGCTTGTTATATTGATAAATATATCTGTTTTTATCTCGAAGTGACTTTCATTTCTTAATTACAACGATGAGATACTTGCCAAACCATACAACTATAATAATTAAATTATTCCGTAAACGAGTATTATACTGTTTGACAATTTATTCCTTTTTAATGAGAAAAATCTGTAACCGATCTAATTTTATTCAATGTATAGTAAATATAATAAACAAAATTTAGGTTAGTATTTGTTATCCAGCGATAGAATTCTTCATTTCTTTTGTATCACGAAAAATATTTATATTGCCCGGTCATTTTATTATTTTTTTTTAATAAAAAATGAAATGCCCAGACAGAAAAATATTTAGGCTTGTCTGAACAAATCAATACTTTTATATCATTTTTTTATAATATGTATCTTATTTGTACAGAAATATTTAAGTGTTTCTGAGTTTCATTCCTTTTTGTTTTAAATAGGTTCTGAATTTATAAATAAAAAGTGAAATCTTCATTTTTTTAAACCGATATCTACATTCTTCAATCATCATATGTATAAATATTTATAAATAACATGTTTTCATTTGTACACGTCTTCAATGAAAAATAATTAACTATCAACATACATGTCCGTAGCAATTTTAAATATATTTTTTTACGTATACAATTTAATTGGAGTTCAATATCGACTTTAATTGTAACTTAATCTTTATAGAACATTAAATGATACAGATAAGTTTTTTATAATTTACGAAAGATTTATCTTTCAGTGATAATAATTGCATTTACAAGTGATATTTCTCTTAACACACACATTTACTTGGAAAGAAATTTTAAAATGTTGTGTTACTTAAAAACAATATTTTTTCTAATTTTACACCATAACATGTGTATTCAATGTCATAATCCTGAGATTGGAGATCTTAGTCATCACCGAAGCCGAGAGAAAACGCCTTCTTGTTTCTTTCTCGCTAATTTATGTTTGAATCTTTCAACAATTCTATGTATTGTTTTATAAAAAAATATATCGATATTTTCATTTTCCCACCTCTTTGGTTCATTCTTAAACGGGAGATAGTGAAATTAATTAGTTAAAAACTAATGACTTCTTATCGTCATTTCTTTATCATACTATGATAGATTTGCAAATGACTAACAACACACTTAATTATAAGATAAATATGAACTGCATCGACGTTAGTGAATATGGCTTGCGAAATGTTACTAAATATATATTTTCCTTCAGCTAAAAAGACTATTAATCCTCCAGATTTTTTCGCTCAGTGTAAACACCTTCTTAAATATGATATATTTTATATTTTATATCTCGCAGAGGTTAGTGAAAGCGAGAGTAAGAAAAATGTCTTTCTTCGTTATTAAGTCTTTCACGTCGACTGACACATCGTTAACTCGCATCAAACTTTTTGTTATGTCCTAGGAAAGCACGCTACGGACAAAACTGTGTAACTTCTCTACACTCTGCCACTAACCACCTCGATAAGAGTCACAGAGGTGTAGTTTTTGCAGTAAGTAAAATTATTTTTTATTGCATTGTCTGTAAATAAATTTATACTTAAATATAAAAATAAAAAAATAATAAATAAAATTTTTGGATTTTCATAAACATAAGTTTAGAAAACTATAAAATATTGCCAGATGGCAAAACCTTCTTCTTCTTCTTCTTTGGCCATGTTCGCTCCCTGTGTGGAGCATATGGCCGCCACGCGGCATTTCCATGTTTCCCTGTCTCCCGCTAATTGCTTTGCTTCCTCCCATGACATGCCAGCATCCCTCAGTTCCGCCGAGTACATCCTATGGCAAAACCACCGGTCAGTATACTTTCAATGAGCTTGATCTGAAAAAAAAAATAGAATTGGGGTGTGTGTTTGTATATGTTGCGTTATCGAATTATAAATGAATGGAAACAAATATAAATTATTTATAAAAATATTATTTTAGCAGAAGTGCAAATATATTACTTTAATCTCAAGTGTTTTAATGAAACAATGACGATCAAATTTATTTCAATATTTGGAAATGAAGCTTTTTAAGATTTTATAACGTCTCATCTACAGTAGAGCCAAGAAATTAAGTATTATTTTAAGTTAAATAAATAGCAATGACAATTTTTAATTTTCCCAAAAGCTCTGTGATTTGCAACTGGATGCTTAAAACTTTTCTTTGGGCACGATTTGTGATGCTCCACTGGACAGTTTGCGCAAGAGCTTTCAACGCACATTAAGAAAACTTTCCTCAGTTATAACAGTTATATTTTTTCACCTTATAAGCTTTATAAAGATAAACAACTTTCGTCAGAAAACCTCAATCAAACTATTCATATAGAATATTTCAAAACTCGCCATTTTTAATATCAAAGTCAACTGACAATTTTTAAGGAAATATTATATCACTTTTAATGTTAGTTTCATCACAAAAAGCCAGTAATATTATATAAATATAAGACAAGATATTTTCATTATATAAGATATTTAATAATTATCGGGATCGGTTTTGTTCATCACGTACTGTACATGTACTGTTGATAAACGTAAAAAAAATGATTTTATTTGCGTTATATCTTACAAAACATGTCTTGGCATAAAAATACTTTTTTACCAAAAACAAACAGGGCTGTATTAAAAAAACAAATGATTTTTAACCATGATATATTGTAGAAACAATAATTTTGTAAAACGAAACAGATAAGAAAGTTTTGTTAACTATCTGTACACACGATATATAAAAAAAATACTTATAAAATTAGATCAATTACAAAAATCATACTTCTATTCTTTATACAGTAGAAACCACTTAAGCAGATTTTCCCAGTTTTTGATAATTATTAGAATTGAAAACAATTTTTTTTTAAACCATGTCCGCTCCCAATGTGGAGCATATGGACTCCTAATGGAGTTTATCTCAACAGAAGTGTTTCTACGAGAACTGCTTGTTACTCAGTTGCTCAACCTCTCTTTTTCTAAAGAGAGTAGGGATAGAAGGATAGGGGCTAGGACAGGATTAGTGGTAAGCTAATCGCTCTCGATACGCCCCGTTCGTAGGATAGGATGGGTGAGAGGGGGGAATTCAAGACATCACATACACCCATGCCTTTGAACAGAAATTCATAAATCGATTGAAAAATCAATTTATAAAAACTGTCCGTACCGAGATTTGAACCCGGGCCCTCCGTAGCCGAAGCCAACAACGTTGACCACTTGACCACACAGGCGGCTGAAAACAATTTGTAAGTAAAAAATAATTTACTTTTAAGTAATCACTTTATTTTCTGTAACTAACATTTGGTGTATCGACTAATTTATCTGAAGTTGACTATTCCAAAATAAATGACGTTTTTCTCATTGGAACAGATAATTTAGATCCTATTGTTTTTTTAGTAAAGAATAATATATAAATACGTATTAAAATGACTCGAAATAAAATGTGTATATGTTTATATTTATAAAAGGAAAACGCTTTTTGTTTAAATAATATATGTCGTGTGTTTTATTTAACTAACCCAAACAAAATAAAAGTAAATTGTAATGCAAAGTACTTGTGTTACCATAGCTTATTTCCTTGAAATCTATCGGTACGATTAAATCACCCCATTAAAACAAAACATGTTATAACACTTAAAACGTTACAGCCACTCTCAACATTTTTAAATTAATCCGATTATCGTTAATCGACTTTGTTCGTACTTAATTAAAACGTTAAATAATCTCTCCGGTCCTCCATGATTTGAATCAACACGTTAACCCGAAATTCTGGATATATTAATGTCAGGAAAAAGAATAGTGTTAATCAAACTAAATATTTTAAAAAATATACATAAAAACCTTCAACAAACATTTAAATATATGTGTTACGATAATAAAAATGTTTTTTACGCTTGTTTGAATATTATTGTGCCATACGATCAGTTTTTATGTGGAACGGCTATTTTATAATAATAACTAGGTAACTTTTAGATGGATTAACAAAAAAAAATATATTCCATATGAGCACTCTAGAGATGAAGTGAGCCAACTATTAAAATGGTAAAACTTTTTTCTTGGACTTTTAAGTACAATCACGTCTTTACTTGGTGTTTTGTCAGATTGCATATTTTTATTTTGCGGAGATTGCACTATTAAAATGTGTACTAATCGAGGTTACTTCACTTTTACAATACGTTAAAACATGTAGAATATTATAACGTATCTAACTTATTGTTTCTTAAAATACTACTTGGCTTACTTTATTTTTAATGGGCCCATATTATGTATCTTAACTGTATCACAACCTATTACAGTTATCAAAACCGTTTTATCATAACTAAATGATGTTTTCCTTAAAGAGTAGTAAAAAAACTAAAAAAAATGACATTGACGGGTGGTATTGATAAAAAAGTTTTAGTAGGTTTTTACAAATATTTGTTTAAACAAAAGAGCTGTAAGCGATCATGCCTTATTTAAATTGAACAAAGCAGTATTCAACAGTTGCTCGGTCTTTAGAAATTAGTATTCAATAAAAATAATAAAAAATATATTTTTTACAGTAATGAAGCGGTTGCAATAAAAAAAATATATTTGATATTTTCGTCGTTGAAAACATACATTGAATGTCCTCAGAGAAATTCAATCTTTGGAACCTTTGACACCGCCATATCCGTTTCCTATATGATGCATATGTTCCCTTAGCGCAGAGTACTAATAAAAGTTGCTAAACGATTACAGGCTGTAATTTTGTTTCCAAGTCAATTATCAAGCCCGTGATCTTATAGTCCAGTAAAACAAAAACCCAAAACCCTATATCACTTGGTTATACAAACGAAATTAAAGAAAGTGAATTGTTTGGCTGGTAAAGTCAAAATTTTGTAGACATATGGTCTTGATTCTTACTGGGAATAAATTGCAATACCGATAAAAAGTTTAATACTGTCATCCCGGTATTTCAAACATATACTGTATATCAAAACATATTTTAAAAAGCAAAAAAAATAATGGCCAATTGATACCTGGAACCTATTGATACAAATCTTATCACATTTCAAATATTTCAATTCATCGCAATTTATAACTAATGTATTTGATGATTGCTATACATTCAATATTTTTTTTTCGTTAATCTTATACCGCTTATACTGGTATTTTTGTTTCGGTAGTACTGGTATTGCAATCTCTAGTCTTAATGGGAATTGTAAATTATAAGAAACTTTTCACAGAAATTATTGAAATGAAAATTTTTAATATGATGTTTTATGAGGTAAATTAACGTACTTTGCTCTGCAAAAGCATTTCATTACACCCCGAAAGCTATGGGCACATTGAATTTAAGGTAGGTACGATAACTGATAGGTATTCGCCAAATTTCGGCGGAAACTTGGGCAAGCCGCGTAGCAATTTGTGCGGAAGGCGTACAAGAAAAGCACATTATTGGGCTGTTTGGAAAGCTTTAGGATCCCTCGCGAAAGCGAAACACCTAACGCCATCTGTGAGCGGGGTCTCGCACTTTAACTCCGCTTATCTCAATAATATCTACTTACTTGTGGGAAGCCCGTCACTATCACCATGTCGGTAGGATATATAAAACAGATTTGAGCTTTGCTTAAAAATTTAATATTGTTTTGCGTAAATCAGATTTGGAGATAAGTACCATCTTCTGTCGCCTGTGTGGTCGAGTGGTCAACGTTGTTGGTTTCGGCTACGGAGGGCCCGGGTTCAAATCCCGGTAAGGACAGTTTTTATAAATTGATTTTTCAATCGATTTATGAATTTCTGTTCAAAGGCATGAGTGTATGTGAATTCCCCCCTCTCACCCATCCTATCCTACGAACAGGGCGAATCGAGAGCGATTAGCTTACCACTAATCCTGTCCTAGCCTCTATCCTTCTATCCCTACTCTCTTTGGAAAAAGAGAGGTTGAGCAACTGACTAACAAGCAGTTCTCGTAGAAACACTTCTGTTGAGATAAACTCCATTAGGAGTCCATATGCTCCACATTGGGAGCGGACATGGTTTAAAAAAAACCATCTTCTAAAAAAAGTTGTTTATTAAAGTTCGTTAATTTGTCAAAATCTCTCAAAACATTTATTCAGGCATTTATTATTATTTTTTTTCCACAAAATGTATAATGTAGAAGGGTATAAATTTTAACTAAAACATTTTTTTTAAGACTTAACACAAAAAAGCCAAAGGTTACCATATCCTTCATTTGACATTCAAAACAATAAAAACTTTTTTTTCATTGAAGTTGTTTGAGAATTAGTGAACAGGTACTAATACATTGAAGATGAATATAAGAAATACGACCAAATTTCACCACGACTGGCCTTTTTTTCATTAAGTTCGCTTCCAATGTTGAGCATTTGGATTTCTGAACGTAAATTATTTTGTGAGAACTGGTTATTACAATATATATAAAGTAAAGTTAATTATGAAAAGATGAGACCAGAAAGGAATTGATTATGCATCACTCCGTGCTGCTTATTTAGTTGCCTCGGTATGAAGGCATTTAAACATTACACACATCCATGCCCTTGAACACAAATTACCGACTTATTGACATACATATCTTACAATAAGTCATCTAAATAATATAATAACGGTAGTTAACACTATTGTTATTAAATCCTAAGTACATTGAGAAATATAGCAGTATTTCAAAACTTACAAAATGATTTCGTCTCGTTATTCTAGCGCTGTGATCATAGATTTTTCGTCTTCTTGTATATTATATTTTCGGGTGAGATAATTTGCGCGGCTGTTATATGCATCCGTACACTTTGAGCTGGCTTAAGGAAATGCGAATCACAAGCATAAATCTATACAACAACGTAATCTCGTAAAGCTAAATTATTATATAAACATAGCACCAATATAATATTGTATTTAATTTGATGTGCTTATGACACTTTGAAATGAAAGCTAGTAATTTATCAGTCGATGATACACTTTTTATTTTTAATTAAATTACTAAATATTTTATTTTTTCTGAATCATTTTTCATGCTGAATGCAGTTTACATGAGCGAAACCAGCCAGTGAAACTTTGTTATATTAATACAATTCATTACTGCATTAAACTCTACGTACAGTCCATAGAGCTCGGTACTTTATTTTCTCCATCAATTATTGTAATCCCTGACTAGTGCATGAATACGACAGATTATTATTACTTTTATAATATTCTAGCCTCATTAATTTTGCAAATGTCCAGGTTTCTTATTCATACGTAAGCACGGGCGTAAAGAATCTTTAATATGTTAAATTACAACATATTTCTGAGTTGATGTTTAATACACATTATCAACCAAACTGTAATTAATTATTGAAACATATTATAACATAACGTAGTGGGAGTAATCATTTTTGTCTTAACTGAAAAAAAAGGTTCAGTTGCTGAGAATCAAACCGGTCTAGTAGGAACTCTTTCGCTGAGAAAGATTTTATAAGTAGCTCATACGTTCCGCATTAGAAGCGGACATGTATTAAAATGTCTAGTTTTTTTTAATATTATACAGAAAAGGTACTTGTGAGATTCTGTTCGTTTAACCCAATTAATGTCCTCAACGCCAGAGATACGTTGACATTTGCTATGCAGCGTTGTTCTCAACGCACCTCGAGAGCTCTGTCACACCACCAATTGACCAAAAAAGATTTGAAATAAATATCTGCATATGAAAAATCATAAACATTCTACGTAACAGTACACATAGTTATTTGCCGCTCAAACTGATTTATTATATCATCCAGTGGACAGGCACTGAATACGCTTATTAACTTTAATCTTAATCAAGAAAGTGATTCAAAACAAAACTTTTCTATTCAAATAAGCACAAAACTTAGTTACATAAAAAAATAAATTGAGTGATTTTACACTTTTCTCCTGCATTTGTTTAATAAAACTCTCAACTATTTTGAAACATTTTAAAATAATATAAAATTATTTTATAAAATGTACTAGGTTTTTAATACATCGTTTGAAGTCAATCGTGATAAATACTAGTATGTATGTCTTGTATTTTTATCACGTTGTACAAACGTTTATGGAGGTCGAAAGAGTGTTTGCGAAGGAAAAATGTTTACCGAGAAAAGGTGCGTGGTTAGTTTTCACAGCAGTGCGTGATCTTTGCCAATCCATTCCTTAACAAAAAGATTAACAAAGCCATAGGATCCATTAACGCCATATTGACACAGTTCCTAAGTGCTAGGCTTAACTCCACATAGCAATGGTTTTTACTTATTTTTAACTTCTTTCAACGCAAGAATAGCGGTTTTTTTACGAATGTATATTTTTAGTATATAGGGATTTTAAATTTGTAAAGAGTGATTAAATAATATAATCATCTTTGTAATTCAGTGACAATCGATGTAAAACCATGTCAGTTTATATTCTTCATACAATTTTTGTTTTTTGCAGGTCACAACAGTCTTATAGTCTGTATCTACTAGATAATTTCCTTAATCCTAAGAACTCATTATTAAATATATTATATTTATTTATATATTTTTAAAGAAACATAGAGACATTGTCACATTAAAAATAATATTTTTTCATCATTCTTTTTAGATTATTAATGTATATAAAATGTCCACATACAATATTTATTATGATTTTCAATAGTTTCGATAGTGTCTTTAAAATTATACTTACTACGTACAAGTTTTACTCTTTAAATTTGATTAATAGAATTTATGAACACGTAAATAAAAAAAAATGTTCATAAAGTCTATTGGTTTGAATAAAATTGATTGATCGTATTTGAAGCGTTTCAAAATATTTGAATCAAATTATTCATTTCGCATGTATTCAATTAAAGTTATTAAAAAGTATGATGAATGTACTCGATAGTTAAAAGTATTCAATAGGTACAACAAAGTTCCCAGTTTATGGATACGTGAATTCAAATTTCGAATCGCACAAAGCTCCATTATGTGATTGGAAAACTCAAAGGGGTTACGTTACACATTAAAAACCAGGTAAACTTTGAAAACTCGTTGCGGGATTTTTTAGTGATTCCACATAACGAAACTTGCATGCCGCCATTTTCGCAACGCGATTAACAAGTTGGCAGTTGTAGTCGGCTTCAAACTGCTTTTCATTTCATAAAAATGTCTAGAGCGCTAGGCCAACTTTCGAGGTAAAATTACAATACCGTGAAACCACATTAACCCTTGCACAACCCTTAATTTTTCATAATTTAATATTTAAAATTACAAAAAATGTTTCACCCAGTAAAAATTTATTTTAATTATAAAATAATCTTTTCCATTGAGTTGACATCAGTCTTTATTCAATGTACAGTGGAACCCCCAATTACACTATCCCGAATCACGCGCTGGCTTGAAATATTCGCCGCAAATCCCCCAATTGTACGGTCGCGTTCCATTGTCGTTACTACGAGACGGTCTCTGTGCTGCGCATACAGTCAAATATTGGCTAGCGTCTGTGTATTTAACACGTGCCAGGTTATACACGTATAGCGGACGACTGTCTATGTGTGAGACTTTGGCGCCTTTTGCATTTTATCACTTGGTAACTAAATATTTCGTCGATATTATTTTTTTTTTGCAAAATTAAGGGAAATCTTAGTTTTGCATTTTTTGCGGAAAAGGCCAAATTTCTAATTTTGTATGAGATTCACACCCGCAATTACACTACCCTGAATTACACTGTCCCGACTTTAGTGTCAATGGGGGCTTTACTGTTTTCTAAATTATATAAACTAACTAAATGAATGTATAAAATTAGATGTATCAAATAAACATCCTACTTTTTTAAGCTTGTCGATGCAATTTAAGTAATTTAATATTTCGACCAAATGTGCTCGGTGGAATTTCAATATTTAATTTGAATCGTTTAAATTATGTACATTCACACAAGTTTTCTCACTAACGAGCCAGGTTTCGCTTTTCGGCATTTTCAAGCGTTAAAGTGCACGGATGAACTTGTTACATCACAGTTATCGTGGGAAAAACTCTAGTTGAGCTTCTTCCAGTAGTAGTTCATATGCTCCGAATTGGGAGCAGACATAGAATAAAAAAATACAGATAAAAGTTAGGATGCTCTTATGTCTTTGTCTTTTCAATGTGAACAGTTGGCTCGTATATTATATTATATACATATTTAAATGAGTATCGGCAATAAAGTTGTTTTAAATTCATATTTTTTTAAACTTAAATAAAACATCTGCACCAGAACCTCATTATAAATATTTTTCTTGATTTCATAGGCAGAAGCAGTCACATCGGTTCGTCTGATATACAAGGCAAAACTCTTCGGAACGCAGCAAGTTTGAAGCGGATAAAGGTTTCAGTTGCGACCGCATGCCAGAAATTATGGATACTTGAAAGAACCCGCCTTGAAGTCATCGCGGGGTGCAGTAAGCCTCAAACCCCGAACCCAGAATCCGCCGTGCATGCGAGCATTGCGAACTTACAAGACTTTCGTTCACGCAACGCCTAGCAATTCGTGCCCAAAGAGCGGGAGCCCAAGGAGACCGACTCATTTGAGATGAGGGTACAATTTTAATGAATAAAAATGTTTGTACAACTATTTACAGCAAATACCCGTCGCCGAGTGGTCGAAGCTTTTGATCGTTCGTTTTATTCAGCTGCAATGAAGACGGGTATAAATTTCTAAACAAACACTCACGTTAATTGATGTTTTAGTCAACTAATAGATCTGCGCTTGAAAACGTGAACGTCTCTAACGGTTACATTTCTTTCAACCGATTAAATTCAAGAGCGAGCTGTAAAGAGAAAGCAGTTGGTTCACAACAAGTCTTTTCCTAGTTCTTTATGGTAATGGAGTTGAGCATTTTTTTTAAGCCCAAATTATTATTTTTTTTACCTTTTTCTAAAAAGAAAAAACACTTAATAAACACGCAAAAAGTATGCAACATCAATAATAAACTGAAACTTTTTCACTTAGTTATCAAAAGATTTATAAATTCAAGTTTTACGGTAATCAATAAACACTAAAAAATATTTTTTGATGAATGAAAGATTAAAGATGTTTTTTGTGATCTCATTTAGCCGTTTCTAGTATTTCCTCCAGTAATTATATTAAATATAAATGAATTCTGACATAAAAACATTTTTAATAATGAAAATCATATTATTTGTCTCAAGAGACAAATAATATGTCTGAAGGGATGCGTAACTTTTTAATGATTAGCTTATACAAAAAAAAATTGATGCTACAAATAAAAATTTGATGATTTTTGTATAAACTAAAAAACAGGATTACTGGTGTTCATAAGATATACGAAAGGTTTTTCACTAATACAAATTCTGTAGCACTCATTTTTATAAATCGTCATTTAAGTACAGCAGGCTTTCAAATACCGTTAACTCAAAAGCGTTTTGCAGGATAAGTAGTTAGTTTTATGAAAATTGACAGAGTTTTTGTAATTGGAGACACATTTCAATATTAATATTAGTAATTTTGCACAAATTTTCATTAATAGTATTCACATACATCACGCTTATTTCTAAGGACTTGTTTTGAAATATTTCCTAAATACAAAAGTTATAGTTATGCCTGGAATAGTATGTTTTCTTATAATATATTTTAAAAGTTCTGATGGCGTATTTTAATGTATGTATCATAAATATTGGCTATGATAATTATTTTACTCGATGTATTTAATGTGTCTAACTTGATAAACTTTCGTGTCAAAACTGCCTAGCCGAACACATCGAACAACTAGACGTTTTAATGTTAAATTGTTTTGCATACAACATGCATACTATTTGCATATCATTGCAAATGCTTACCTACGCTTTGGTTATTATTATGAACTAAATTTTCCATGGAAGAATTCTCACCAAAAAAAACTCCGTACACCGATTATTTCTGTTAATATTCAAAATATTATTATAGTTTTATCCAGTGCTTGTTTTCTCTTGTAACGTGGTGGAACTGTGTTCCGGCTATTTTTCTCATCACGGCATTTTTTATGTTTCAAGCAATATTCGCAAAAAAATATTTGAAAACTTTTAATTTTCGAATCTTGTGTTACGCTTTCCGATAATTGTCAAAACTGAGTTTAGATCTAAAACATATTGAATGTAATTTGAACCTTTATATTACAAATAAAAAAAGTTTCTGAGAAGAAAAAACATAATTTGGTCCCTTATACAAATTTGCTGTTTCTGCTTTAGGCGATCTGCGTTTTCGTGGAGTTACACTTCACAAGACAATACGAGAGTTTGAGCAACTTAGTAACAAGCAGTTCTCATAAAAAGACTCTGTCGAAATACCTTCATTAGAAAACCATATCCTCCACATTGAGAACGGACACGAATTAGAAAAATATATCTTGACAAAAAGTGTGTTTCGGCACGTTTTCTTTTTCAAAAAAAGCACTGGTTTTATTAAGCAGAATTGTCTACTGTTAAAACTAGATAGCACTATAGATTTTTGTTTCTTATTTAGGTGGTATATTTTAATAAATACAGTTTCATTCAAACATGAATAACCGGAGTGCTGATTTTTTTGTGAGTTCTTACAATCAAAACATTTAATAAATATAATATTATTATTATTCTGTTTTACTGTTTGAGTAATAAACTATGTTTATGGTCATACTATTTATTATATGTGTAACTTAAACAGAAATGGTCGGAGAGCGGAATTTTCTTGTACAGAGTATTCGTGTACGAAAGTAATAACTTGTCCGTTTATTTCTATGAAACAACTGATGAAAGTATTGACAAAATTTTCAATACCAGCGTTTTCAAATTTCAATAAAGTTTCAGCATTTTTATAGATGAAAGTACTTACAATTCATGTATAGGTACCTCCATTGAATTTGTATTCTTACTATAATACAAAATTTTATAATTCGATAAATTTACCTGCATAAACATTCACTAAAAAAATTGTATTATATAAAATATATTTGTATTTATTTACTTAATTTCTAAAAATTAAAAAAAATACTTACGGAAATGTTGCTTTGAATTATTTTAAACCACATTATTAAAATATAAGTATACTATTAAAAAAAAACACTCTTTTTTACTTATTCTGCATTTATTTTATATTATCAGGACCGGAGAAATATCTGTATTTATAAAATATTTCGATTTAAGAGTTCTTTTCTATTTTCTCTATTTTATGTACTAACACAACTTCTCTAATGTTTAAAGTGGTTGTATTTAATACATATAAGTTTTAGCGTAGCGTTTTAACTATCAAATAATTTTGACAGAAAATTTAATTCTTAAGACACTAAGCTTAGATGTAAAGGATTCTTTAAACAAAAAGTCAAACGGTTTAAAACTACTGTGCACCAGTCACAAGACAAGTATGTTTTGCTTTCTGTCAACCTTTTCTAAAACCAAAATCCTGTGAACATATGGTACCACCAACCACAATTCCCATCAGATTAACAGCTAGCTTATTCTCAACAAATTCAACGAAAACGATGGAAACTTAAATTATAGAGGCAGATGGGTATTAAATTAAAGTCAATGTACGTACAGTATAGCCTTTTCTTTCAATGGTTTATGGTAGCTGTACGACTCTTCAAAATCCGTAAAGACATTCACATAATTTTGCTTACAATTATGCATACATACACAATTGGCGTTATTTTATCGTTGGATTTTTGAAATATGAAATCAAAAAAAGTCATATTGAAATGACAAAACGTTAGCAAACGAATATTTTTAAAGAGGCAAGTATTGTCAGTTTTCTTGATGTTTATCTGTTTAAGCATTATTCATTTATTTTACATGAAAATTGCAAAATATTGACAAATTATAAATTTAAAACTTTTACAATGAAGTAAATACAGAATATAATTGGAAGGAAGTCAACTGTAAAAGCTCCGACAAACTCTACTTTAATATGAAGCATACAAAATAGCATTTGGAACTCACCCAATTAATTCCACGTGGAATATGTCGATATCTGAAACAATATTTTTAAATACTGTTCAAGCTATCCCACTGACAGCCCCATTGACAGGCCGGTTCTACATTTTGGGGTAACAAACTATGTATGTCTACGATTTCTCAAAAAAAGACAGGAAAATTAAATCTCACACTTTCAAGAATAGTGGAATTCTAATTTTGGCCTCATATAAACCAAAAGAAATATATTGCTTTCTTGTTATAGTTGTTAACATACTTAATTACAGAGCAATCTGTTTTATTATAATTACATTCTTTTTTGTGATGTATGGATGTGTTTTAAAAATATTTGACATTTGAACTTTGTCATATCGACTGTGAAAAGGAAAAAGGACGTAAGCCACAGTTTTTTCAAAACAGGTTTTTTTCGATAATGACAATGTATCAAACTTGATACACGTTCTATCAAAAGCATTTAAGCTGCAAATGCCGAATTAGTATCTTAGCTTTTGTGTTTGAAAAAGATGACCTTGTAAAAAATTAAAACCAAGAAAAAAGCCTGAAATAAAAGTTTTATTTCAGGCTTTAACTAATATTAGATTTTGTCAATTTAACACCAGCTTAGAAGTCTACGTGAACTTCAAGATTGTGTATAATTCATAATTTGCATATGGCCGAAAATGATCAAAACACGTTTTTTGCGCCTCCTCTAAAATTTTATATGTGTGGGTTAGGTCTTTTTTTCCTTTCCGCAGTCGATGTGATTCTCGTTGCACAATATTTTTCATTTTTTTTAATGTCATTTTAATATATACGTTCCTTTAAAAAACCATTAACATTTTCCATTTAAAAAATTCAAACGAAGTATTTAATATCCCTAAATAATATTTTTAAATTTTGTTATAATATTGTTAAAAACCTGAGCTGAGTTTTGACTTTTTTTCTACACAGTCGGTTAAAAAATGCTTTATTGTAATCATAAATTTAAATAAACAGTCATAACCTTGTGCAAATATTATACAATTGGCGTTCCGAGTGAAAGGTTAACTACTACATATTAAAATTTATAGACCATTAGAAACAATCTAAAATTTCTGAGATAAAGCTCTATGTTTTTATTAAAATACATCAAATATCGTACGTGAATGACTACCTAAATTAATTAATTTCCAAATGACCCTTCAGTGGTAGTTTTCAAAATTCAATTGAATTTAATTAAAAACTTCGAATGTAAATTTACATACTTATCATCACATATAAAGCTGGAAGCTTTTTGCGCACCTACGCACTCGGCTCACACTCACTCGGCGCAAACTTTGAAGAGGGTTTTGCTCAAGTTAAAAACAATATGGCGTTGTGCGTAGTTAATTTATATGAACGTTTGGTTTAAGGGTGGAAGGGTGGCGGGCAGACCCTCCGGAGGCAGTAAACAAGTCGCTGACCGCAGCCAGATGGATGGAGAGGACCTTGCGAAACCACTGGTTCTGCCAACACTGCATCACCAGCGTGGACACAAGAGTTTTCTAAGAAAATTCAGAAAAACAAACTAGCTTTAACATAAACTGGAAATGCTAAGCTTGCAATTGAAATAACGTACCAAAAGACTTTTTATGGAAGAACTTTATTTTTATTTTATGTATTGTTTTATTATATGCATAACAAATATTTTACTGTTTACTATCGCCAGTAGCAATTTTGATTAAAGATTTTTGATCAAAACTAAAATATTTAAGCAAACTTAACAATATTTGAAACATGAAGGCTCTATAAACCAATACAGCAGTCTCCATGTTTTGTCGCAAATGAGTGAGATTTGTTATCGTGTAAAACTGGCAATTCCACATTATTGGTACATTTCCAAAAAAAAAAATCGAGTTTGTAAAAAGAGTGGTAGTTTACATAGGCTTGTTTTATAAACACGGTAGTTTTATAAAAATATATATATATAATATAATATAACCATAAAAAATAGTTGATTTGACAACATTTTACGATCATGAAAACCATAGGCTTTATTTTCCGACCACTCACATATTTTGATATGACGATATCTTTAACAATAATTATTGTAAGAGAATTAGTAGCTCTATGCCTCGTTTTTCAAAATATTTAAAAGGTCAGGACAATAAAATTAAATCATGCCTTAATTTTCATTTTATTTTAAATCAATGTTCGGAAATGTAGAATAACATTTTTTTTTCGTACTATGTATTTTTTATAATGTGACACTCAAACAAGCTTTTAAAAAGTGAACACTATAAGAGTAGAACACAAGTAGTAATTAAACGATTTGTTAGCACTTTTGTTAATAACTTACCTTACATAAAACACACAATATTGAGAAAAAAGCTACATTTGATTTAATGTATGTGAACATGTATTTTTTAAGATGAAGAAACTTACAACAGCTTTTTGTACTGTTTATTTGTTTATTGTGAGATGTTAACTGAGAAAATAAAAGAATGCATAATCAATAAACAATTATTGACGACAGTGTGCTGACTGGTAAGTTTTTTGTTCGTTTACTTTTTGCAATTTCTTTAGCATTTCTTGCTTTGTGTAAATATAATGAGACATTTTTAGTAGCAAAGTATTATTAAATAAATTCAAACTAAAATTTTGTTTTGCGTTGCTACTTGCTACTAATTTACTACTTTTTCGCATTGTTTAAAGCGCATCTTAAAGAGATGGGCCGGTGCGTGGGTTTACATTTTGGTCAACCGCTGAGGCAATAGATAACCTTCTGCCACTCTGTTATTTTCTCAATTGGGAGCTATAATAAATCTCACTGCGGTCTGACTGCATCACCTATACAACTGACGACCAACCTTTTTATACTTAAAACCATTCACTGAGCTTAATTAAAATTAGAAATTTGTATCCATTTTGATACAAACTGTTACTTAATCTTTCTTATTTTGTAACTTTAAAAATATTTGTTTTTTATATAAAAAAAGATTATTTGAATTTTTATGTGATAAATATACCAGAAAATGAATTATCCTTTATTTAAATCAACGGATCATTGTATTTATAAATTCACCGTCTGACAAATTAATAATTGTTTGAATATTACCAAATTATTTTTCGAATTATTCAATCAGAGAATAACAATAACTAGATATTTCATACAACATTAAATTATAGATACATTGAGTACGATTTAAAATATTTAGTTGGACCTATTTTACCGTTTTCAACAGACATCATTATATTTTGAAGTTAGACTATTATATTTCAATATCCCTGTATCTGACAGGCAACGATTGCACCCTCTCTCTTTCATATGTGGATAGCGATAACGAGTTCCGTCCGATACTGTAGCCGTCTTTATATTACTACCAACTATTCCCAAATTAAACGCACCCCTTCGACCTGTTTCAAAAGAACTACCCCTTATTGTGTCAATTACACCCGAGCAAGAATAGTTTTCACAAAATAACGGTGACCGTTTCGCATTCATTGAATGGATACAACAAGAGTTCACTAGACACGACTTGATTTATAATATCGGTAACAAAGTTGAAATGAATTTCATTTCATGACAATTTATTACACTCAAAACTCGTGCTACAATGATTTGTTGCACCAGTGTTTTAATCATAAATATTTAATTTATGAAAATTAATTAACAACACCATTCAATGTGTTTCGCATATATTAAGTAGCTAAGTTAGTTCACCAAAAGAATCTTGAATATTTTTTGTGATAACATAACAATTATTCATAGTGTATTACTTAAAAATTTGCATGAAATAACTTAATTTTTTTATTTTAAAGTATCAATTAGTTTGACTCCCATCTTGCCAAGTTGACATTTTATTCAAAAGTAAACGCGTAAATGCTCTGTTTTTTCCATGATATTAAGCTGAATCGGTAATTATTTCAAAGTCAGAAATAAAATCGCTCGTGTCGAGAGAAAATATTTTACTTTTTTATGTGTTTGAAACACTTCTTAACACAATGTAACAAAATAAAATCGCTGCATATTTGTATTGATATATTAAAAAATAAAACACTTATTGTAATTCCACATCATTTATTAACGATGAGCGAAACTGGAATCCTGGAAAGTTATTTTTGCCATATAATGCCATTTCACCAATAAAAAAATCCAATGAACGAATATTCCTATTTTTATAATATATATATATATATATCAGTTTCACATCCCTAAATCGGGTCTATTCCGCGTAAAATATATCACTATCAACGTGTAACTATACCAATATAAGCTAAAAACACATTTTTACGCTAACAAGTCTTCTGATTTATTGGAAAAAAGCCCTTGCGGGAAATCGATTTCTTCTTTAATCCGATTCACAGACGATATTATTTTCGTCATCATCTTCTCTGCGGAGTCTCAGGAGAATATTGTTTTTCAAGCAGACTGACAAATCCACATACGGTTATTAAAATGTAATTGATTCCCCGGGGCTCGGAGGCTCATCCCCAATTAGGTGAGCCCCCTTGTCACCTGACGGATTAGACCCCACGAGGGAATACGCCCTCGCACGTTGCTTCGCCACAAGCCAGAATCATTTGATCGCGGCTATTAACGTCAATCCGACGCGAATGAAAAGCACGCCAGACTTCTCGTCGAAAGCCGGGAATCGAATACCGTCGACAGGCGATAATTGTATGGTGTGCGAAAAGTTTTCTAAATACCGATTACTATCAAACTTTGGTATTTTCACTATTATGAAACATATTTGTATCTCAAAAACAATTTCCGACTTTTCTACAATCAAAACAGATGTATTTACATAGGTTATGTCAACATGACTTCAAAAGGTTTTTTATTATTATTTATTGCATTTTTTCTATTGCACAGTTAGAAACTTTCAGCACGGTGAGAATCGATCAGCAGATTAAGCAAATTTATACAACAATTTTAAACACACATATGTTTGTTTTTTTTAGTAATGTCATGATTTATCTAGATCAGGATTACCCAACCCTGTGCCCGCGGGCGCCATTTCTGCGTACCCGCTAACCTTGGCCCGGAATAGGGTATCCAATTCCGAAGCCTTTTTCCGATGCCGGGATTTCGGGATTGATTAATTTTTAATCCCGGGATTGGGATTTGCTCACCGAGGAATTTGAAATCCTCAATTTGCTATACTTTTTCCCCAGAATCCAATTTCCAATCCAATCCAGCTGCCCCTTTAAGAAATTCCGCGGCCCCCAATATAGGAAACACCGATTCGATAGACTTAAATATATAGATTTTTATACTTTCTACTGAATTTCGCGGCCCCCGCGAGAAATCCTACGGCCCTAGTTGGGAAGCACTGATCTAGATAATTGATATTGATAAATACATTAATTTTATTTTATTTAAGAGACTATTTTATCGGTGACTATTAGCTGCGAACAGATCATGTCACAACGAAAGCTTGTCGGTTTTCTTAAATTGGGTTTGAAACTCAGGTTTTAGCGATATTTTTGACAATTGTAAGTGTTTTTTCGATTGGGTACTCCACTCCGGCTCTAAATGTTAAAATTAATTTTCAATATTTTTATTATTTAAAAAGTGTATTTGTAGTCATAAAACCGCCTTAATAAAAAATAAAACGATATGAAATATATAGTTTAATATTAATAAATGCTTTACATGTTGTTATAGTAGAAAGATGTTGAATATATATTATATTAAAAAATATAGTTTTACTTTATTGACAATGTTTGCGATAAAAAAATCTGGTTCCGATCATTCGATACAATTTTGGAATTAGTGATAACAAAATGTTTTTTTTTATTATTTTTATGAACATCGTCTTGTAATAAAATATACACAAACTTCACTTGTGTATGAGTAATTTATTTGTTTCGCAAGTTAGTTGACCGCACAGTATTTTCAATGCAAATTAGGATAAGAGAGTAAGCTCATATTTCAGAAATTTGATTTTGATTATTTTATATATACATTTTCAATTACCATAAAACATTAATTGTTCAAAAACTAACATGTGTATTGTGAGTATAAAATTACATTATGAAAAATATCTTTATATTTTTTCATTAATCAAGCAATAATAAATCACTCTTTTGTACTTACTGCACAATTAATTAATTTTAACCAATACCGATTTCACTCATAACGAGTATTTGCACATGATCATTAGTTTCAACATTGATTATAAGATCAACTTTCATCAATTGAAAATGCTCCTGACGGAAACCAGTCCAGATATTAATGTTTTATTGTAACTACAGTTAACAACTTGAAAGTGATTAATCAAACAATTAAATTTAATAAATGTTTTTCAGATGTCTTAACTAGTTAAGTTAAAATTAAAATTTCATATGAGAACTTCATATCGAAATTATTTGTTTGATAATTTAATGTTTAACAAATATTTTATCAAAAATCAATTCGTGACCTCTCTACGGTACGTATATAGATCGCGTAGGCTTCTACGCTTGGGTTGGGAATATCGGACCGATAGTAAGCCGACACGCAGCTGATTTGATTCTCTACCAACAGGGATTCGTGCATTTCACACTGAAAGCGTGTGCATGTTTAACGCACGTAATTACAAACTTTTACAATGCTAATGATAATAATAACCCAGCATTACCGCCACGTGTGGGCGACGGCGTGAATGATTTGTTTCCGAATGCCACGTGGCTCGGCCAATGAGGGAATGGGCTTCGTTAGCTGCTCTTTAGACACAACCCAATGGCGCACCTAAAATTACACATTTAGAAAAAAACTTTTATTATATTATTTATTGTAAAATACACAGTCAACACTGTAAAGTGAATAATATATATAAATATTAATATGGATTAAATATAATGTTGCTTTTCAGGAGTTATTAAAAGGTAAGTTTAACCGTTATTGCTTCATCGATCACTTTTAAAGTGCTCAGTTAGTAAAAAGTTTTGACCTTACATAAATAATGTGAAATCGATAGTTTTTTTTAAATGAAATATTTATTTTTTCAATTTAACATTTTTATTATAGGTCGCTTAAAATTGTCGATCGGTAATTGACATCGTTTATTTTTTTCAGTCGTCAGATAGAATAATAAATGTGATAATGAAGAAATACAAAAATCAGTTTCTTTTCAATTTTTCACCAACAAACTTTTATAATTTCAATACAAAAATGTTAAAAGTTTATCTTTTAATAAAATTACTTATGAGTAAGCAAAAAATAAATATATTTTATTGAACCATTAGATTATATTAATAACAATGTTTGCTGAACATTTTTAAAACTTTAAAAATATTTTACAGCTGTAACAATTATTACAATGCTTCTTTAAATATCTTCTTTGTGGTTTCAAAGTGATATGATTTCAAAAATATTTTTTTATATTCCCCCCCTTGTCATTAAATTATTGTCATACCCACAATACTGTCAAGCAATATTTACAGCATGCCAATAAGTTGCTCTTTGCTTCTGGCTTTCGGACTAAACCATGTTGTCGTAGATTTTTTAAAATATTATTCATAGGGGCTATTTAGTAACGTATAAATCTGATATGAATAACGAATGCGTCGACAGGTTTTTGCTAGTTGATTAATCGTTTAAGGGTTAAACTTAAGCATATCCATTCAATTTGAATCGTGACTCATTTTTAAAAATAATGAAACAAAAATATGGCTTGCATTTTTGATCACATTTTAACACATTTATTTTAACACATATATTTTAAAAACTTCTTCTACTAAAATGTCAAAAAACAAACAGTACTTTTACGGACCAATCTTTTAAATGACATTTAAAACAACATCAAACAATACAGTTATATTCAAAATAATATTTTGAAATGCCATTCACTTACACAATCATATTGGCATTTACGAAAAAGACTTCTTCATAATCTGCGTCATTTGTTAGCTTAAATTATGATAAAAGTTCTGAAAGCAGACGGAGAATTTGCATATTGACATACTTATCATTTGTTTCAAAACTTTTTTTCTTACAAATAATACTTATTCTTGTTTAAATATCATACCACTACCAAACTTAGTCGATCTCTTTATTTTCGAGTAGGGACTTTCTGAAAAATACAAATCCTTATGTAATAATTAATATGCTATAATTATTATTGAAATCAACCGTTTGACTATATCAACTCTCCCGTTTACGCTTCACCTTCAGGGCAGTAGGTATTACTAAAACCCACGAACAATCACTTCTATCCCTGCCTGCTACAGCCACAACAAACGGGCCACCCCCGCAAATCACCCAACTCCGACCGAACGTCGAACCTCCAACCCCTGACCCCAGTCAAAACTATAAAACTCCGGCTTTTGCACCGAACAGGGGTGGGATAGGCATATTTACTTATTGAGTTTTTAAAAGAGTAACCCAATGTAATTAATTGAATAACGATGACGGTTGTTATATAAATAATTTATTTTCCTCAAACTCGTGTCCGTATTAATTTAAATGATAGTAAAGTTTATTATTATAGTTTTCCCAGGAATGTCAAAAAAATGAATACTTGGAGAGCTTAATCTAAAAATTCTTCTTCTTCTTTAACCACATTCGCTCCTTAGCATATGGCCACCTTCATGTTTTCTTGTCTCCTGCCAATTGCTTTGCTTCCTCCTATGACATGCCAGCATCCCTCAGTTCCGCCGAGTACATCCTATACATAGTACCCTATGGACGTCCGGGGCGCCAGCATCCCACCGGTCGAAAAAAGAGGCAGGCAGGATTGAGGCTTTCCGGAGGCATCCGCAGCACGTGACCCAGCCAGTTACAACGTCTCTCCATGATTTGACATACAAATTACTGTTACATAAATAAGTTTTTGTGTTTGGTATAAACAAAATTTCTTGAACGAAAATGGTGTTCTTTTAAGCCACCAAAAATTAATTAAAATTGTGGATAACTTAAAGTGACAAAACATGGTCTTAGATTTGTTTTATATTATATTTTTTTATTAGTATTCTACTCTAATGACAGACCATATTATTTATAATGAAAATGAAACTAAGTCGCCAAATTCACAGACATTTTGTTGTCAATTAATACGGTCGGTTTTTGTAAATTTAAAACAATTTCTGTTGGAGTGATGCACTTTAACAACCATAATGAACTTCGCATGAAAAGTTAATGAATGAACATCTAGAAGCAATTTAAAAGACTTTTAGTATGCTGCCCAATTGTTTTTCTTATGTCAAGCAACATATCATCCACACATAATCTTTTATATACTATGTATGTATTCTGAGATTGTTTAGTATCCTTGAAGTGCATTCAAAAATCCAACCGTATTACAAATAGGAATTTTGGCTTTTTCAAACAAGTCCTTGCTCATATTAGTCGGTAAAATTGATTTATTACCGATCTTAAATTAGAGTTTAAGTTTATTTGCCTACCTGGATCAATGATACGTGATCTACATTAATATACAATACACTTAGTTTTATGTTGTTAACGCAATGCGTATATGATTTCACGTATTGCGCTTCGTTAAATTGTTTATATTCGTCTATAGCAGTGTCTGCCAAACTTTATTACTTTAAGACACACTGGTGAATGGGATTTGTTCCGCGACACACCAAATAAAAATGTATTAGAAAAGGAAATGTACCTTATTAATATGAATATAGGAAATCATTATAAGGTTCATATTTTGTAAATATATTATTAACATATGTTTCCATATGTGGTAATAATTTTACTATTGAGAAGGATGCAATTGGTTTTTAAAAAATATTTTTTTGAAATGCTGCTCTAAGCTAGATAAAAAAAACCTCTTCATCTACCACATGTTACCGCTCTCGTTTTTCATTATTTCATTTCGACGAGTGCCAAAAAAACCAAATTCGTAAATATACTACGATCCAAACGGCAACAGAAATTAAATTTCTGTTGTAGCCAATCGAAGATATCGACTCCATAGCGATATCCAAAATGCTGAGCCGTTTTTAAGATACATTAAAATTTTCTCCTCTGTTAGTGGCAGGTGTGTACCGTCGAATCTTGCGAATAGTTGATGACCAACTGGTACATTTGATAATCAAGTGATGGAAAAGAAGACTACGCTACGTATATACCAGCGTCACTGTATCCCTGTGTCGCGTCAACCACTATGGACGAACGTGACAAATATTTATTTGAATATATAGGTGTTGAATTTATTTAAAATCTAAGAAAATTTAAATGAATAAGCATTATTTAAAATGAACAGTTTTTTCCTTCGCGTCACACCTGAGACTTCTTTCGCCACACAGTTTGGCAGACACTGGTTAATAGAAACACGAAACAAATATCATAGGATCGCAAAATATCCAATGGAAAGTAAAATTTGTCGTTTATGGATGATTTTTTATCAACAGTAGCTTATGTATTTAATGATAACTTTGTAATTTTGTAGAAACATACAACTCTGAATTGATATTAAAGAAAATAGTCGTATGTGGCGATTCACCCCTTGTAGACTCAGACTCTACATTGTAGCGCCCTCCCGCGCTATCCTAATTGGCGTCGCACTATAGCGTAAGCGAAACGAGCCGTGAAATTTCTTTGTGAAACCAACCCGTCTGGTGTAATGCATGCAACTATTCATACAATATCATTTTTTTGCATTTAATCAATAACATTGCTTCCCTTCAAGCTAATGTTAACTGAAAACACCTTTAAACAGAAAAAGCGCTTTTTCTTTATAATGATAACACAATTACATGATGATCTGGACGGTATTTACGCATCAAAAGTATCTTCACTAAGTAAGATACTTTTTATCACAGACGACAAACAAATAAGAACAAAGTTATTCATATATAATTATGTCTATAATTACTTATTTTATTACATATAATACTGTGCACTATTTTTTTTTTATCCGTGAAAAACCACTCTCGATTAGTGAACCTGTTCTTAATCAGTTTATTATGAAAATTTCAAATGTGTTAATTAATAAAACATGTTTCAACCAAGAATTGGCAGTGTACAACTTTAAAGTTAACAAATTGTTTGAGTCATAATAAAATCGTATTATTGTAAGCATTCTTTTTGTATAATTAACGAAAAATGATACATTACTCCGTTGATAAAAGTTGCTTTTTTATAAAACGTATTGTTTTTCACATCAGTAAATTCATAAAAATGATTTACAAAAAGTATGTCTTTTCAATAATTGAGCTTTTCAGTATTTCCAGGAATCTTCATTGTTATATTCTTACCTTTTCCAGGAAAAAAATGAACGATTAAACATTATTATTTTTTCAACTTCTGTATAAGCATGCTTAAGTTCGTCTATATGCTTGCATTGTTGCATTGGGAGCAAACATGGTTTAAAAAAACTTTAGTTATATTTCTTATATTACTAATAGTGTAAAAATGAGAACGAAAATCGATTAATTAATATAACGTTTCACACCTTAGTATTATAATAATAATATCACTTAATACACTCTCATATCATATGTAGAAATAAAAATACACTTAGTGTACATTCAGTGCTTTTTTCAGTAAAAACTGAAGAAAGAAGAAAGAAAATTTGGGTGATTACTACTAATTGAAACACGATGTCATCCTAAAATAATATTTATAATCACAAATGCTTCAAAAATGTATTAATATAAAAATGTTTATTCTAACAGAAGTAAGGAATATGGTAATGTAAATACTTGTTCATTACTTTTATACACGGTATCAAACATTTTAGCCCACCAGCAGTAAAGTACAGTACGAACATATAAATTAATATTGTAAATACAATTTTTTTTATGTTACTTGCAGCTCATAATAGCCATGGCGCAAAATTTTGTATATATATTACGAGATATATTCGATCTTAATAAACATTACTTAAATCCAAACACAAAATCATAAAAAAAAATGATTTGATATTTACTTGATCCCTGAAGGATTTTATCGTTAAAGGAAAGCTTATATTCTTTTTTCCATATACACGATCTAAAATTCTATTTCAACACTGCTCAGTCAATTATTTAATGCGTGAGAGGATATATTGTGCTTGGCAGCTGGGCAAGTAGAAGGATAGGAAACAGGAAGAAGGCAGGGTGTGTAAGTTTTACGTAGCAATCCAATATTTCTAGCAACGCCACTACCCGGATGGTATGTTTTATTGACCTAGTCACATCGGTCGATATTTTAAGCCGCAAAAAAGTGTAACGGTAAGACCTAAATTATTTACGTTTCCCCATTTAATGTGCAAATAAAAGTGACAGCACATTATTTCCGCAAAGCTCCAATTCATAAATCTGCATGCTAAATTATTTATAAGTGGGAAATGCCCGTTTTTCTTGCACAGCAGACTTTTTCCCCGCTCGTAGAATGTTGCTTCATACATTATAATACTTTAAAAGTGTTCCCGTGTTCTGTTGAAATATCTTGGGACAGCCATAACTTTAGATAAGCATAAGTTATGTCCTTTGATTATGATCTTTCGCTTTCTCTGTTCTGGAATAAGGATGCGAAATTTGGGGATATAGTAATATATCAGGATATTCCTGCACTTTGAATCCTTGTTTATATATGGGATTTCAATTGAAAATCGTTGACGACAATTTTGCGGAGAACCTTTTAACAAGCGATTGTTATCAATACAATTTGGATTTACATATACGAATTATTCACATAACTTTCAATTTTTATTGTATAGTATTTTCAAAATTTATGAATTTAGAATGTAAACACTGCCACTGGCTAAAACACTTACATAAGAGGTTTTGAGACCCTTCACATTCTAAAGACACGAAATATTACCATTGTCATTAACTTTTATACAATCATATTAAAATTGTATGTATCCATAGTTGCTTTCAGTTCTTAAACTTTAATATATTTTTTTTTTAAATCAATATCCGATCTCAATGTTGAGCAGATTGCTTCTTAATGGAACTTAACAGATTTTTTCTTCAAGAGCTGTAGCGAGTATGGATAGAATGATAGGACTTATAGCTTATCACTCTCGCTACGCATTTTTTATTAAGGATGAGTGGGAGGAAATTCAAGACATCACATCCATGCATTCGGACAAAAATCCATACATCGATTAAAAACTCAATTTATTAAAACTTTCCGTACAGGGATTTTAGCCCGTGACCTCCGTGTTCTAAGTCAACAATGCTCAACCGCGCATTCATCAGGCATAATAGTTATTTGCTTCATAATTAGTTTTTTAAACTATAAATACAGTACTTTTATGAATGATTTTTTTTGTTTAATACTAAAACCTATATCAATAATATATCATTTTTTTTCATTATTAAGTCAATGGGGTTATTGATGTTTTTTTTCTGTTTGCATGAAAATTTAATAAGCTCACTAGCTTCTCAATCAATTCTTAATACATACGAAATCACAAAGATAATAATATACATATGTACTAATTCCCACTTTTATTTATTAATATCAGGACCGGATTCGCTCATGACGATCAGTTGATAATGCTGGTTTTGAGCGAAACCCATCTTGATCTTAATTAATAAAAGCGGGAATTTGTACAAATGTTTATTTTATTTTATGAATATAATGCCTTTCCATTGACAATGAACACCCTAAAATTAATATCAAATAGTTGATAGACTGTTATTTAAAATATTGGAAAATCATTTGAAAAATTTGCAATAACTTTTACAAACGACCTTTAGATGGATCATTTTGAATAATTTTCGAGAAAGACGAATTTCTATTGACATGGATTGTTAATCAAAACTGTTCAACAAATTTTTCAACAATCTTCAATATCAACAACAACAATTTTCAACAATAATCAATATTATTGTCAATACAAGAGTTAAGTTATTTTAATATCTTTATAAACGTATTGAAAAATCAATTGTTTTACATACCATACAACGAGAATTAGTAGACCTTTGTCCATGTGTATTTTTCAGAAGTTTATATCTCTCGAAAGATTCTTTGAACGTTGATGATAATTTTATAATAACAGTTGATGGATTTTTTAAAATAAGAATAATTAGTTGTCTACAAAAAAGTCCGGCTAAAGCTTTTCAAAAAAAAAAAAAAAAATGAAAACATACACTGTCAAACCTTTGTATGCAAATTTATTGATTATTTTAAAAACAGCATTTTTTCACTCGGCTTGTATAATCTGATTTGAAATATTATTTTCCATGTACGTTCTGTCATAAAATATTTTAATTTTAATTGTCTTTTCATAAAATTTTCAAGTTATAAAAATAATTCATTTATCATTAATTTCAATTTTTTGAGCCCGTCTTACTTGAAAAAATAATAATTCGATTCAGCGTTTCAATAAAAATAGCTGATAATTATGCGTTGGTATTTTCAAATTTTCGGTCGTAAAGAAAATTATTTAGTTGAAACGAAAAAATTCTCAATGTCATTTCATTTTTAATTGCTCGAATTAACGTAATAATTTATTCATCTGAAATAAAAATCATCCCGAGAAATAAAAAGCCATTACGCAACTTTTGTTTCCTCTTTAAATCTACTTCGAAAATTGTGATTTAACAATTTCGACTTATTTTTCTTCTCAGGCAAATTATAAAAAAATAAAATAGGTATATAACAGACGGAAAAAATAGGTAATGAAATTAAATTTACTTTATTTTCAACAAAAAGTTCCGTGAATGTACAATATACGTTTAAAAGTAGGAAAATATTAAATTTTGATGGAAAAGCTTACATAATATGCTATATGACCGGTAGTCTAAACAGGAATTTTTAAACTCGCGTAGCGACATTACGTGACAACTGGATATCAATAAAACTATATAAATGTAGTATATGTCCCAAAGCTTCTTCCGCGAATAAATTTCAATTGAATAATCAAATCATCAAAGCGGTTGATGGGTTCAGGTATCGTGATTCTGTACCTTTTTTGTAAACAGCGTAAATAATATTTTTTAAAAAATTGGAAATTTATTGACAGTTACAGTAGTTGTACTAGTGGTTGGCAACCTACTACCTTAAGTAATTGAATTAACCACTTCGACATTTTGAGTTACTTGCCAAGAAATCATGAAAATATTTTTTTATCAAATTACTTATTTAATAAGACCAATGAAGCCACCAATAACAATATTATATATATGTTTTGTATTTACACATATTTATAATGCAAATATATTATGTTATATATATATATATATATTGTTTTGTAAAAATGATTTTTTTAAAGAATAAATGGTAAGAAAATATTTTTAACTTTTCCCACTAATCATTTTTTTTTTTTCAAAAATATTTTTTTTACCCAGTCTCTCAAAAGGTTGTCGACTACTGATCTATACAATTCAAACCCAATACTTATCACTCAGTTTCTATACATCGTTCATTAGACAAGCTCTGATGTATGGGTCGAAAACTTAATAGTTTCGTTTCAAAGACCCTCAAAATCTGCTGTATTTAAGCGTAAAATACTTTTAAAGATTGTTAGTCTTGAATGCAAACATAGCACTTGGTGGAATTGTCCCAATAATATACTTAAAACGCTATTTGTGAACCAGACATTTTCAGCTTTATAAAAATTCAACGTCTAATATGTGATAAATAAGATGACAAGAACTCACAATACCTACTAGTGTATGGAAGTTAATTTGCGTGTTAAGGTGGAAAGGATAAATTACGCCAGCCAAAGATTGGCTTGGTTGTAGCACCAACGAAGATGAATAATAAACTTTATATAAGCAAATATATAAGATAATTCACATTAAAAATGTTGTTTTCTATATGTCCTTTTCCGCAATAGGCTATATTTCTTTGTCGTTGTACCTCCTTCACTAGTTTTGCACGTCACGGAGTTTTACTAAATCATAACTTTTATTTTCTTTGTATCGGTTTTATGGGATACCAGTTGGGAGGGCTATCTAGCCGCTTATTGCATCTTCAAGAAAAGTGGGTGTAAGACTATGTATAGTTAACATTTACATCATCTATTACATTTCCCTTATGTGTATTTTCTTTATTTAGAGAAAAAATAAAAGCAATAGTATTATTTAAAATGTTAACTTTCGATTTGGGGCATATCGTCTTTCACAACGAGTATTTGAAAAGTTGTCATAGAAAATACGGATACATGCTTGAAGTTAAGAAAACTGGTAGTCAGTGAATAGCTAGCTAATTTTAATTTAAGTTGTCAGAATCAGAAAATGGGTATGCCTTTAAAACATCATAGATATTTATGAATATGGGATATGGGTCTAAATGTTCATAAAAAAAATAATCTCTCAATGTTTCTATTATAGCCCGATATTAATAACTATGACCAAGTGACTAAGTACAAATAAAGTTTAAAAGCATGGATTACGACTCAACTACGAGACTGGGCATACAGTTTTAGAAAACGAATATCAACATACATGTATTATACTTTCATTTTTTGCACATTATGAAAAAATATATTTAAATCTTTGTCATCCATATATATAACAACACTTGCAATTTGGATATGTTTAATTAATACTACCACAGTTAACTTGAAAACTTGTATTAATGAATAAATAAAATTCTCCATTTGAAAATTATTTTGTAGAAAGCCATAGGCGTTGAAGTTTTATTCTACGTCATGAAATTTATGAAAATTCCTCTCGAATCTCATCTCGACTTCCAGGCGATGCGTTTTTATTGTTATTATTTACCCAGAACAAGGGCAAAGCAGGCTTTCCGATATCGTTATCCTTTTCTTATTATTTTTCAGGTTGAGAGTTTTCTCTTTTCCTCGCCTGCCGCTCATTGTATTTGATAGAAAAAAAAACCTCTTACACACTTCAGTGTTGGGTAATGGAAAAGAGAGAAGAGGCGAAATAGATTATTAAATGCGTACTTAGACATGAATGTATTCGCAGGAATGGAAAATTGTACAGCAATTTATGATACCCTATGGACTACATCACACAAATTTTTAAATAAATATGATTTACAAAACATTTTGACATTAATTTATCAAGTGCTTTTAATAACTGCCTGTGGTAACATATGTATGTATAAATAGATTTAAAAAAATAAAGAAATATTTAATTTTGCTTACTGCTATGTTGTAGTGCTGAAATGATAATATTGCTACTAAAATTTTTTTTTTTTTTCAAAACAAATCAGTTTTAGTGAACAACAACAATTGTTTTAAAAATCTTAAATACATAAAATATGTTTATGTAGTTATAAAAATGTTAATTTTATATAGTTATATAAAGTAAATCTATCAAGATATATATAATATAAAAAGTACTGTTTTGTATAAAAAGTTACTTCTTTTGTAAAAAGATTGCAAAATACTAACTAAAAGAGATTTTTTTATTAAGAATATAGGTAAGATTATTGCAAATAACGGTGTAAATATACACTTTTAAGCAATGTTTGATTGATGATTAATGAATGATCTTTGTCGTTAAAAAACATGTTACTATTGTTATCATTTTTGTTTGAAAGTAAGACACTCTAAGAAAAAAGTAGTGAATAATGAATTTAATTTTGCCTTTGGCATTTCGTAAAAATACAGCCCCCCGTATAATAGGACTAAGAAACAGGAACCCACTCCTATTTAAATATCCCGCATATATATCGAACTGATAAGTACTTTCTTCGAATTATTCACCTCCCTACTTTCCTTTCTAAGGCTGCCAACTGAGCGTATTAAAAAACGAGAATATTAACCTTTTATAGCACGAATGAATTCCAAAAAGAATTTAATCAAAATTGAAGAAAGGATGTGCGGGCTCCTTTCTTTCATCGTAAGAAATGATAAAGGAGAGGTGTTCGTGTGATTCTCTGGAGTGATTTGCTTCTTTATTTAGTCTAGGGCAGCGTTTGTCAATCTTAATTTATTTCGGCGCAAAAATATTTTATGTGTTATAAAAAAGACAAGATTTTTTTAAAATAATGTACACGACCTTAAAAAACTTTCTGTGAAAATTCTTGCTTAAAAGTCAAATAATTTGTAATTGAATGAATTTAATTGATGGTCAGAATTTAAATCAATTTTTGGTCAGAATAAAAATACTTTACGGTCAGAATGTTTAATAACAATTTTGGTTAGTAGTTTAGGCTAGTTTAGGTTTGTTTTTTTTTTTTAAAATTTCATTTAAATTAAGACTATTTATTCTGACCGATATATATTGACCATTTTATATAAATTTTGACCGATGTTATTAATTCTGACCAGAAAAATACGAGCCTTTTTTTATGGGTCATCTGTTAATCGCGTCGTACTTCTACCACAATAAAATAGACCTCTATCATATAAAGAATAATAACTATTTATGAAACCTTTTGTAACATTTGTAACATGTGTATTTATAAAATATTTGAGTAATATTATTTTATTAACTTATAATCATAATAAAAAAATACATTTAAGGTTTTTACTGTCAATGAATTCTTGATGGGAGATGTTATATTAAAAAAATAAGACATTCTTTTGTATCATTATAGCATGTATATAATATTATCTGAACCAGTTTTGGTCATCACGAACATCAATTGAAAGTTCTCTTAATGAGAAACCCCAGTCTTGATCATATAAACTAGTAAAAATTGGTTTTTAATCTTTTGAATTTAAGAAAATCTTCTTGGAAAGAAGTTGAAAGAAAAATCCAAATAAATAAACTTTAGATGCTGGAGAAGAACTTAAATTTTTTTTTTCCATAGAACTAAACATTGCAGTTGAATGTATTTTTTACCCTCGAGTAGTAGGTTGCTGACCACTGGTTTAGACCACAGCGAGCGATTTCTTTTTGTTAGGCTCTGCGCGGGATCTCAAATTTTACCTCGCGGAACCTCATTTGAGAAACGTATGTCTAGGGGACAGATACTGCTTTTGGAATAGATCCGCTCTAAATACCGCCATGTCACTTATTTAAACGCACTTTTTTCAATCACGAATTGAATGGTGTAAACTGTCAATCATTAGTGGAACACCAGTCTATAATATATATTTAATTAAATAGAATTTATTTTGAACTTTATTAATTTCAAAATATGATGAGGAACGTTTTCACTTAGCAAATATGTGTATATATATAATAAATAAATTCATTGTCATCAATACAAATTATTTCGTGCTAATCAAACAATACATGATAATAATATGAATTCAAAGTTGAATTAAAAATAAGTGGCAAAAATATAAATTTATTTTAAAGCATTTATTATATTTATTAAGATCACATCGTGTTCACGGTTAAATTGTTATTTTCCTTAAAATAAAACGCTATTTTATACTAATTCCGCATTTATAAATGTAGAATGCGTACAAAAGTGTTTTATTTCTTGTAATATAATGCTTTTTCACCAAGTTTTGACAGTGAACACCTTAAAAGTGATGAATTACTATTGTACCTTTTTTATATTATGTCATTAATTCAGGTCATTCTGTATTAGAAAATCTTCATACACGTGAATTAATATTCATTATCAGCAAAGCGAGTAAAAGTTTATATTATATACATTGTATATTTGCAACATATGTATATCCAATTTATTGAATATATGTATAAATGTACGTAGGTATATAAATTATTTAAAGTTTTTTGCGTATTTTTATCCAACAAGTTAGAAATCAACCAACAATTTGTAATACAAGCATTTCTAACAGATAAAGAAGTTGATAAAGCCTATTCATTAAACATTCAATTTAAATTTTATTACTTTCCGTTTATCATTAAATATTCAACAATCGTTTTACAATTAAAGCTTTTTTTAAAGCGGAGTTTTCATGGAAACTTGAGTGATCTTGTATATATTTCGTATACCTAGTACATTTACACTAAGAAAATAAGCACTATCAAGTAGTTATACCGGAGTTTTAAATGTCAGTTGGTATATTGAATGATTTTAACATATGTGTAATATATCAAAATAAACAACTATTTATTCTTATTATTTAAATTTACTAGATACTGAAGTGGCTGAAATTTAGTCGCTAATAACTAAACGGCTTTTTCTTCTCCTTGTACTCCTTATATAAAGTTATATTTATGTCATAGATTTTTAAATTATTAATCATAATCGTATACCTAGAAAAATTGTTGAAATAGTAAATTAAAAAATCAAAGACAGTCGATTTCTGACGACTCCGTAATAAATAATAAATCATGAATCCAAATCCATAGCCACGCTGATTGATAGTCAGCTATTTGTCATTTCATTTGATTTTGCATTGATAGTATTGACACGTAAGGTATATTATAATGATATAATCAGTAAAACTAGTGCGTATAATGCAATGTAGAGTCATAAAAAGTGTTTTTTTTTTCTTTTTTTTAACATCAAATAATGACGTGACAAGTTTAATAGGGTAAAAATAGCAACGTATTTATTTCTACAGTTTTTTTATGTATTATTAGTTGATAGCTATTTCGGCTTTCACTATCGTCAGAACTATAATTAAACTTACATATTTCTTAGCTATATATACTGGCTCCGAAGAGATACACAATGCACCATGACAAGTTTATTTTAATTTGTACTATGTATGTTCTGAGTAAAGTAGATATGAGGAAATGCAACATGTGCCGATATCAACTAGTGAAAAAATGACTGAAAATATGGTTATATATAAATGATATTGGCTATTATACTTTGAATCTAAACTGTCACAACTTTAAAATTCCACGAAAACCTCTGAAAACTCGTATTATTTTTCTAGAAAAAAATTAAATGATGTTTTTAATATAAAATATCTTAAGAGTATCCTAGAATTTTAATAAAAGTTAAAATTATATAATATTTAAGATTGTGCTTGCGCCATCTTAAAAATACATGTTTTTAATGTGTTACATTTTCTAACCGAAATATGGATATATGTATCAAGTTTTCAAATTTAAATAAATTTAGTTGATCATAGCTTTACAAAGTAATAAATTTTTCTACGTGATTTCAAACGACTTTAAAATTAGTTTTACGAAAAATTGATTTTCTTTTGTTTTTTAAACGAGCGTTTGAAAAAATACAGTACTTACAATAAAGTGAAGTGACTAAAGCAGTAAACGCTGATTTATATTATCTTCATTAAATATTAAGATGCGAATTCTTTGTCTCATTACTAAAACTCAATTCAAATTGTTTCAAGAGCTTAATCACGAGATATTTTTAAATCTGTTCAAATGACTTCAGCAACAATTAATTTTTCAATGACTTCTTCAGTATTACGTTAAGTGGCATTGTTGTTAATCTATTTTTCTCTATATAATTACGTGACAGAAAATAATGAAGCGATACTTTGATTCATAAAACATAATGAAAAGAAGAACATTATTTATGGTATCATAAAGCTTAAAGTACACCCAAATTTTCTAATTATACGAGTGCAAAAATAATACCTGACACTTAAAAAAAATAATGAAACATGTATCTAGGTACTTATTATAAATGTATTTATACAGTTTAAAATGAATTATATCTTTCTAATTGCCAAAGGCTTAAACATAAATTTTACTACCTATAATGATAAGCAAAGAGTTGAATACATATATTTAATATTTAAAATATTAAAAAAAATAATTATAATATAACATAACATATTTAGCAAATATGTTATTGTCAAATCTCCTTTAAAAGTGGAACTGGTAGTTAGTTACCTCTTGAAAGTGAAATAAATATTTAATAATATAGTTTTTCTACATATAAAGCACGTTGTCACTGAATTAAAGAAATAGCTATAGAGGTTAGCATAGTAAATCAAGAAACCAGAAATTTCCACCAGTGCTTACTAAACTTTTTGATGCAACGGTCCTCTCAACTAGAAAAAAAATCCACACCACCCTGAACAAAAAACATGTTCTGCGGCGGCCCCCAATTTAAGAAGCATTAAACTAGACTCTAGAAAAACCTTATCTAACAGTGGTTCATAATTCGAAGATGTATGGTGACAAGAGCGAAATTGCAAAAAAATATATTTAATGTTTATTTTATCATCTACTTACTATATTATACTTACTGTATTTTTTTCAAAACATCACAATTATAAAAGATTTTTTTTGATCTTTCGACGATATTTTTTGGCCCTATAATATGGCTTAAATACAAAATTACTTATCCATTTTTGCGGTGTTCTTTAACAGCTGATGAATTTTTTAATTGCAAATAACTAATTTATAAAACACTATTAATTCTGCGATATATATTCCTTAATTCGTGTCTCTGCGCACAACCACGTTTTATTATGTCGTATTTTTCTTATTTATCATGAAAAAGTTTGCTACTTGACTTTATCGCAAGGATAATGTTTGGACGACAAAAATAAGCCGGGGATTTCGGGAGTTTATTTATTGCCTATAAAATAAATACAAGTTCAAAAGCGATCGAAAACGACTTTCTAATTTTTTTTCAGTCTCGGCTTGTACGATACTTTTCCATTTCATTTTTTAGGATCGGTTTTAAATTTTTCGTTGTTTTAACTCTTGTACGGATCGGTGACTAAATTGAGTTTGCTGAACTGAGAGCTTTTTGAATCAAATTCGATGAGAAATGAGGTTATTCAAATAATTGATTGATATTATCATTCTAAAATACGTGAGCATTTCGGCATTGACATGAAGCAAATGCTGTAGGAAATCACATAGCTTATTCTGACGTATATAATATATCAATTATTTACGAAACTTTAATAAATTGTATAATTTGATGTGTGCTAGCGAGATAAATAAAAAATAAACAAGATAAATGACATCAGCCAATATTATTTACTTACTAAATAAATACCTTTTAATCTTTACATATGTAGCAATCATCTTTTCACGATAGTTTATACATTTTCAGGTATTTTCGTGTATTTTGCCAATGTTCTAGAGATATTGCCAATATCAAACACTTATTGTTCTTAATGAACTTGCTAATTGCTAAGAGCTGTAGAACATCATTTGTTTTTGCATTACGCTGATAATTGTTAATATTATAAAATATATTTTTAAAAAAATCATTTGCTAATTGTGATATTATCATTATAGGTACATTTCTTACTGAACTACGTATTGAATTGTTTTATTTTTAATTGCTAATTAATAATATTTTTTTGTAACAGATTCTTACAACTTTAATCAAATATAATTAAATTTCATTAATTTACTATTTTAATCTCTTTTGCTTAACATTAAATCAGTTGATGATGCTTGCGATGAGCAAAGCCGGTTCTGATCTAAAATAAATAATGTGACGACGTCAGTAAAAAAAAATCATGTTCAATGTAGATACTTTTTTTGATAAATAAAATGAGTATTTAAGATAAATTTAAATGAGCATTTAAAAAATATGTCAATAAATTAAGATTTATATTATATTGAAAAGTATTCTAGTAAATTTGCGAATATATAAAACATTAAAACCTTTGTTAATAAAATCATTTGCTATCATCTTTACATTATTATGATGTAACAAATTTATTTCTGCCCATTCCTTTAAGGATGAAATATAAGAACAGATAATATACATGGATCAAAATATTTTGTAGTATTGCTGTAACTTAGTTTTCCATTCGATAAGTTTAAAGAAATAACAAATTGTTTCTAAGCTCTTTAAATATAAATTGACAATACCCTGAGTAACTTTCAGCCGCCTTAAAATGGTCCCTATATTATACTATTATCAAAGTTTAATAATTTGAGGGCAGCTCATCGATAGGCATCCGGCTAAGGGATCAAACCGGGGTTCAAAACTCCAGGCATAAAGATCAGCAGGCGTATCCATTAGATACGCGAATCCAGTTTTCAGGGGTCATTGAATCTCGGCTGCCCTGTGGCCCGAGCACAAATCTAATCATAAGACTCGACTCTATATTTCACTCCATAATCCACGGATAGATGGTACTAGGAGGTTCCCGTCTCAGACGCCTGCCCGCCTTCCTGCCTTGTCCTTTGTACTACGGCCCACTTTTATCTTCACACTTGAGTGCTTTATGTCGTTATTTCCTTAGACTGTTTTCTGTTTGGGTCCCTTTAAGTTTCAAAGTGGATTCTTCAAGTTCATATCCAGTGACATATCGGTGAATTTTTCTCTGCGGTCAAAAATTTTATATTTTTCACTATGAAAAACAAAATCAAAAATAAAATAGGATCATTCAATCATGTGTAGAAAATCTTTTCCAAATAGAAATATTACCATTGTTAAAAAAATAACACGTATCCTTTTTAGACAAGAAAAATTCAATGCACCCATTTTCTTATAAACTAGCCGCTTTTCATTCAGAAATACATAGACTTGTGAGTGTTCCTTTAAACGAAATAAACTTTAATATTGAATTGAAAATCATCAAACAAATCGCCATAAACAATGGATACGATATGTCTCTTATAGACAATCTTTTATCAAAAAAAAACAAGCTAAACTTGCAGAAAAAATGTTATTTAAAGGTATAGTGTCAAAGGACATAGATCATACTAGGTATTGGCGTAGAATCATTTTTTTAGGAAATACAAGTCTCAAAATTAAAAAACAGCTAGCTGATAGTGTTAGACCTGCTTTTTACTGTAAAAACTCTTTAGGCAAATTATTAATTAATAATAAAGATAAAATACATTACTTAAATAAATCCGGGATTTATAGATTGCAATGCTCTTGTTGTACAAAGTTTTATATCGGCAAAACAGAAAGAACATTGAACATCCGAGTTTTAGAACATATGGCAGCCTTTAGATTGAAAAAAGACACGTCTACTTTTGCTAATCACTTAATTTCGGAAGGACACGTGTTCAATCAGGAACAAGGGATAAAAATGTTACACCCAAATACGGACAGTCATAAGCTCTTTTTCCAAGAAATTTTAGAAATCAATAAAGCACAGTTGCAAAGTCTTCCGATTTTAAACGAAATAACAAATTTTCCCACATCTCCTCTTCTATACCCTATATAACCATAAAATCATATAATCATAAAACCTTTGCCGACAAACAGATTATATAATTCTTGAAACTGCTCACTACACAAATCTGTCGGCATTCCCATGAGCTCATCCTTTTCGCCAGCAATGGCTTTGGACTCAGTGATGCATTTGTATCTTATATAAGCACGAAACTTTTATTTGCTAAGCGTCAGTTCAAGTTCATCCGTGCACTTGAATGCCTAAAGATGCCGAAAGGCGAAACCCGGGTCGTTAGTGACAAAATTTGTGAGAATGTACATAGTTTGAACGATTCAAATTTAATATTGAAATTCCACCAAGCACCTTCAGTCGAAATCTTAAATTATAAGAAAAATAGATATTGGTCAAAAAGTTCTTGTCAGTGGTACATGTCTCTTGAACTTTTATAGTTATTAATGTTAAAAAATAATTGTTTCTTACTTCTAATGATAATAAAAATAATCCAAGACATCTTCTACGTCAACGAATATTTACAATATCCTACAGTTTCAATTTGTATTTATATTCAACATGCATTAGTCGCCAGCAAGAGCGCTGCTTAATATCAAAAAGGTCCCAAGTCCAAAAAATCTAAGGAAAATATCAAATTTTCTATTCCAAGTTAGTTCGCAAAAGTTTACTATCAACAAAAATTACAAATATTTGCTTTTTTTTTAAATTGAACATTTTTAAGTTCTCTTTAAGTTAAGAGAAATGATCCATGCATGAAAAACACGTAATTTTCTAGTTAATTTCATATTATATTATGTCCCTCTCTCTTTTTCAATATGAATGTCAATGGATATATATTGCAACATATTCATATGTCTACAAATACTGTTATTATACCTCTTCGACGGATTGGAAATAAGGATAGGCATTTATTATATCCATTCATGAGATAGATGAATAGACATTTGAAAGCGTCAAGCGGAGTACTTTATGTGTATTGAAAAAATGTATTGCGTAATTTAATGATAATTGAACGACACAAAAGCAGTCGTTTGTTATACGATTCAAAAGATTTTAAATTACAATAAAAGTGATTAAAAACGTATGTTCTTAATTGTTTGGTCACTTGTATTATTTGTATCTCTATGATTTTTTTTTCTCTAATGGCTTGACTTATTCTACATTTTTAACCGATATAAAAAGAAAACATAAACTCTTCAGAAGCCAGCTTCTAGCAAATATGTAGTGAACATTTTCTAAGGGCTCGTGGTTGTCATTTGCTGTCTCGTCAATTTCTCTTAATATAAGTTAAAACACATCGACTATTTTCATTTTTACCTAATTTTTTATTGTTTTTATTTGACTTCTTACAGAAAATAACTTTCTCGTATGATGTCAAAAAACATGTAACGCATCATTTTATGCATATAGGATAAAATATTATGAAAATTCTGAATGTTTCAGATAGTTTGAGTGATTAGCTTTCATATGATTATGAAAATTTCAAATATCGTTATTTTATTACATCAATACTAAACTATACATGACTTTTTTCTCGTCAAAAATCAGGAAGAAACTACGTATATTTGCTTATTTACACTTAGTTTTTATTTTTTTTTAATATTTAAAAAGTCATATATAAGAACGCTTAGCTAAAACTTTTATTGTTTTTTAAACTGACAAAAATGACAAGTATCAAAAAGACTTTTTCAAAGTGGTTTTCAATATAAATATCCATTCGAATATTTTTTAAAGTCCCACCGAAGGTCTTCCAATTTATAAAAAAAGCACTGAAAGAGAAACGTTTGTATTTACATTTAAGGGAAAAAATGCTAATAAGCGGAAGGGCTGTTGGCACCGAGATATCTAGCATAGTACATATATATACGAAATATCCATTATAAGCGGTGAAATGTGTCAATTGCAGATATCATTTGGTGTTCGTGTCCTACGAGCGCTAAGGATCTGACTTCTTATAAATCGAATGGATAACATTTCTTTCGATTGTGTAAGCTTCAAACAAATCTTACACTATTTTTTACACATGTATGTATAAAGACATTTAAAATTTGTTCTCTTTCAGTAGGAATATTTATATAATTTAAGATTTCGACTGAAGGTGCTAGGTGGAATTTCAATATTAAATTCGAATCGTTCAAAAGGAACATTTATTTTGAAAAAATAAAACACTCATGTATACAAATTTCACATTTATGTATTACTATCTTACATGTAATCATAATGTACCCTAACATAAATATTGTCGTCAGGAAAAAATCATCAATTTTTATTCATGAAAATGTAAGTGATATTTCCCCTTTTATTGTTAAGTATCTTGAGATCAAATCTTGTCACAGAAAAAGCATGAAGTAATTTCTGTATTAACGGATTTTAAAAATTGTAGGTAATATTCGTAAATTTATTTAAGAAAGTAAGACGATGTCATGGTATTTGAAGAGATGCGTTAAATGTGTTAATTACTCATTTAAGTAAGCCATGCTATAGATAGTAAGTGAAGTGAAAAAACGAAAAAAAAATCTGAAATATCACCGTTAGGTATTTATTGAAAATTTACTTTTTTAGTAGTCGCGTTAATACTGAAAACACGCACACGTGTGAAATGTTTAGATCATGATACGTATCACAAATTTTTGTAACGTAATACAGATATTTCATAAGTGCGTGATGACACCTACTTTTCTTAAATATGTATTCCACATAACGTCATCAATATGTCGTCACTGTATTGTAAAAAATTGGTTAGTAAGAAAAATGAGTTAGGTATACGGAAAGATTCTTGAATATCACGTTAGAACTTGTTGGTAAATTTGTTATAACAGTTTAGCAAAAAAAATAGCAATTTTTATTTATGCTGATTTAAAAGCAGGGTATTTTTGCTGTTTATTTATTTTAACTATATATGTGTCACATCTTTTTTATGATATAATTATATTGTCGCTCGCTGTGGTCTTATTGGTATGAGCTTGACTCTATCGACCAGATGACTCTCGGTTTGGTTCTTGCTAAGGTCAATATCAAATTCAGTTTTCAAAATTTAAATTTGAGTTCTAAAACATAGGTGTTTGTGCTGTCAATCTCGTCTCCTCAAAATGATCTCTACTGACTTACAAAAATCTCACCGTTAATCTCATATGGTCTAACAACTTTAAAATATTATATTTGGTGCAATGGCATTAACGTAATGCTAAATATTTGTTTATTTTAATATAAAAAAATAAAATGCGTAACATTATATTTCGGTACGACAAGCTTTAACATAAAAGCTACAATTTTTCATTTGCTGTTTACTTAGAACTATCAATCTGTTACTTATCAACTTTTGCCAGTATGGTGACGATGTCTTTGTAGTTATTCAACATTCCAATTACTGATGAACTCAACATTAACTATATTTTATCAAACAAACTATTGTTAAGAAAGTCTTTTGTATATATCCATTCAGTTGTCAACATCAGAACAAGGGAACTACGATAACAAAGCGTTAAAGAAAACAGCCCCATACAAAAAGTGGTAGCTGATTGGCTGCAAGGCTCATTATATCAGACATACGAATCACGCAGAATTCGGTAAATCAAGGTAATCCCGGATTTAGGTTGATAGAATGCGCAACGCGACCACAGTAACTTTCGCCGATAAGGCAATCAATTCGCACGCGGGAAGGCGGAATGCTACGCTAGATCGACAAGTGAATCTTATCCCCCGTTTGAGAATATCATGACACTTTTTGCACGAGAGAATATGCTTATGCGCGTAAATTTAGTATCCTGGTATTCTATTGAAAAACTACTAAATATAAAACTGCTTTGTGTTTCCATTTTACGACGCAGAGCGCGAATCATAAAATAGACATTTAAAACAAAGAGCGATTAAAAATTCCCCGAGCAACATTTTTTCATTCGTTAATCAAACAAGGATTTTTTTGTATTTTTTAACAATTTATCTCAAATTATACACTGTTCGAGTAGATCAGCCATACTTAACTTGCGCCCCAGTAAGCCATTGTGTGCGGCCCAAAATAATTATAGTCATGAAATATTTTATCTCTTTGACTCAATATAAAAAATCACATTCATTTTTAAGTAAAGATTTTTTGTGTACTTTTTAAGTATTTTTTATTTGTTTCATTGTTATTTTTTACTTATGTATATATTTACATAAAATAAAATAGTTTTATTTTGACATCATAATACAAACATATGTATGCAGTATAGTATGTGTTATATTTACAGTTTACTATAAATATGTTGCGGCCCACGTAGAGAAACAAAAATCGGAATGCGGCCTGCAGGACAAAAAGGTTGAGTATGGCTGGTCTAGATCAACGAAAGCAAATACGATATTTTTATATTTACATTACGAAAACATCTCCTTCATTAAAACCAAAAATTACATCGTTAATCTCATCCAATTAAATATTCACAATTAAAAAAATATTACATCAGTACAAGCGGAGAAGGGAATTGATCATTTATATGTAGATTCTACGACAAAATGTACTTACTTTTGAATTTGTTATTGAAATTTGAATATTTATAGACATAAAAACTGAAATAAAATGTGTTCACAGCAAACCGCACGCTGAAGAATAGCTGAAAAATTACCTATTTATTATTTATACACAATTATTAAAAACACTCTTAGCATTTTGTGATTTTTCCGATTGAAGCTACACTTTTAGTTTACCAGGTTTATATGAACAGATTTCATAAGTGAGACGCAGCGCTGAATACACGCGATGTTATTTAATTACGTGTTGATTTTTAGTAATAAATACTTTGAAAGCAAATTAATAAAATAACTTTGTAGCTATGAAACTTACCCAACTCAAATTTATTATTTATAAATAAAAAATTGATCACTTAAATTGAGTAGCTTAACAAATTATACAAAAATTACGTTTATTACATCAATGAACTGTATAATTTGTAGAACAAATAATGATTCTATAACTTCGGGAACTTCTTTTGTCGAATGCTAAGGATGTGATTTCAGTTAAGCATGTTTATATATATTTAATAGTCATCTTTAATCGTCAACGCTTTGGATAGTAAGACATTCTCAAAAAATATCGTCATCAAGAAGATCTCTTTTTAATATTTATCTTTGATGTTCTCAATTTTAATTACTATTTATGAATCAAAACTTTCCCCAGCAGTTATTTATCTCAAGATTGACAAAAAAATTAGCATTGTATTAAAAGGGTGGTACATTTATTAAATATTTCTTTCTACATCAACGCTTTTGAATAATTAATTTTAATTTAAATAAAAACTTCACATCTGCATACATAACCGTATCTTAGAATCGTAGCATATCCGAGGATCATCAATTTACCGAGAGGTGCGTTTTTTCCGCAAGATGGCGCAGCAGGGCGCATAGTACGTCACGTTTGACATTCGATGAATCAGATAGGCTTTTAACCAATAATTTCCATTATCGGGGGACTTAAAAGAGAAATGCTTCAGAATTGGATGGAGAACAGCCGTGAAATGGGTGATTATTCAACCATCTTTTCTAGCTCGTCTTGAGATGAGAAAATCTTTTTGGATTTGAAGGACCAATGAAAAATCCACTATTTTTAACTTACTTATAATATTTGACGAATGATAATGGATTTAATAATTTGAATTATATTACTGACTGCTTTAATTTGCATGTATAAATAAAATTTTCAATCTGTTAGCTGTTGGAAATGGATTTAAAATAATAGTGTAAGTATTACTTTTCAGTTAAATGCTCGAATTGAATTGATCATATTGTTTGTAAAGAATTATTTCTCAATAGTTTTTATAATTACTTAGAAATAAAGCAACAAAACCATTTCAAATCAATAATTAGTAATATAGCCTTTAAAAATAAGATAAAGCAATGTGTATAATTTAAAAGAATACTTCTTGGGAACAGTATATATCTTTAACGTACTGGCAGAGTAAATAATTAAAAATCGTGATTTTATGATAAATATTCTAGCCTTGATATTTTAGGTAAAATAAATAATTATAAAGACAATAATGATATTATGGACTTATGTCGATTTGACACAAATAAAACTAGATATTGATTGACAGGGAAAATTGCCCGTCTTTAAATTTGCATTAATTAATTAATATTAATTACAGATAAAAAATGTTGTTTTTGCCAAACTAGTACAATAAATGCACCAATTGAATTATTCTAGACGGTGAATTGACATTCAATGATGTCATAGCGTGTCTATCTCATTTTTTTATTTCGTTACTTACTCCCAATCAGTTAACAGTATTATGTATTGGTGTAATGTATATTATGAATTAAGTGAATAAATCTGCATGCTTGACTTAAAACAAATATTTTGTAAAAACGATTACTTGTTACTTACCAAAATAACAAGTCATTCATCGATATACAATTATTTGCGTTTTTATGACATCTGAAAGAATGGTACTTATTGCACTCCCTAATAAGTAATCTAAAAATTCGGCAATGAAAATCAGTAGTACATATGACGGTTATATTAGAAAAAAACATAATGAAAGTATATTTCACATGGAATAACTTCGCTGTATATTCGTATATTATTAAGTATGTTTGTTTGTTAGTAATTGTTTGTTGAAAATACGACATAAAAATTGGAACTAAGCGATGGAACCAAAACTTGTCGTCAGTCGATAAATAGCTATATAAACGTTTCTTGTAAAACTAAATACTTTGCTATCAATGGAATCTTACCAAGCAAAGATTCATACAGTCACAAACAAAAAAATAATGAATGCGTTGTAAATATTTAATTTCATTTACGGTTCAAAGAGTAACAACTAAAAAAACCGAAAAGACTAGAGGCGAAAAAAAGGCTTAATCTTTTACTATACATACGTATATTTTTTGTAAATTTTAATATTATCTAACTTTTAGAATATATACTTGTATGCATAGGTAGTATGTTAAGCACATTTATGTTTTTTTTTTATTTTTTCATAGATAGTTTTTGTTTTTATATATAGAATAATAGCCACTGCCATTCTCTAATAATTAAAAATAACTGCATGTTACATGCTCGAATTTTGAGTGTTTCCTCATGCTTAACTCAAAACAACAAATTTTTGATTATTTTGAAACTGAGGTATCAATATGAACATTCTTAAAGACTTGTTAATGTTTTGGGCTCCACTGTCAGAATCGTCATGTCAGCTTTATAAAACTAACGAAATCTAGCTTATAAAACACAGTCTACAGGTTTTGAGTGTTAACCAACGCCATTATACTGTATTCTTAATTATTTGTAATAAAATAGCTCTTTTAATGTTGACACAACTTTTGGATTAATTAGTTTCTCACAACTCCAATGTTATTAACAAATGTTTCAACAGAAACAATTTTTAATATTTTTGGTCAATATTATTGGCAAAATTACTGTCCAATTATTAATATAATATCGTTGGCCATTATAAGTCTTTCAAAAAAAAAAGTTGACAGTATCATTTTTAATGATGGCAATTTTCCTCTCCCCTGTGGAGACGGTCTTGTAAAGTTCATTCGGGAAATGAAAGATGTCGCGCTTGTGCTATTATTCGTCGATGTTGGGTTCTCTCTTTTCAAATGTCATGTCATGCTTAGCTTTGGTTTTTACCTTTTTTTAATGAGACATTTTTTTGACAGTCAGTATGACGATGATAAAAATACAACAAACATAAAAAAATCGTTCATAAATAAAATTATAGGACTAATAAAAAAATCCACAGTTTTTTTAGACTATATTTTTTGTCGGTTTATTATAATTTTAAATTGATATGCCACAATGTATTCCGTCCATCATTTTTTTCTTTGATAAGATTTAAAGTATTCAACTTAATTTTTATCTTCAAAACGAAAATACTATACTGTGAATAGCTACAAAAAGTAAAATCATAATATTTAAAAAAAAAACCTTAATCTCCGGTTATAAACATCAGTAAGAAATGTCTTCAAATGATTATATGTAATAATTGTAAAGACCTCCAGAGTTAGTAATTATTTCAACGATGACTTTCAAAATACAAATTGAACGTTATTGTTGTCAAATCGATATTGAAATTAGTTCAGATCGCCATCAATAACTTCTAGACTAAATAATAATGTGTTTCAATACTCTATATATTTGATATTTGTTTTGATCACGCTTTTATTTTTGAAACGCTGCGACTATCACTTATCACAACACAGTGAAAATAGTTAGGAATTAATTTGTACTTACAATCTTTTATCACACCTTGCACAAATAGAAACAGAGTACTGATTCACCGCATATATTTTCTATATGGGTGCTTCGCCATTATCTCACAATTGTTTTCGATTCAAAGCACAGAACTATTCCTTTAAGGTGAACGAAAGATATATTTTCAAGATATTCTCGGTGTTTTCGAAGCTTTTCAGTAAAAGATATATAAACACACACACATAAGAAAAGTTTTCAAAAGGGAAAACTTTCTCGTACGATTTGGAATGATTGGATGCAATAAAATAAAAGAGAACTGCTACGGCTTTACAAAAGCCTACTCTTTTACGTTTCAATGTTCTTTTTACTTCATTTTTATAATCCTATTTAAAAACGGTCATCTATTTCTATATCTTCTTACCTTATATTCGAGAAACAATTGTGAAGCGTATGCAAAGTATTTTTACAACCGTTTTTTACAGTCTTTCCATCGCAGTAAAATAACGAAATGTTTTTTTTTTATTAAATCCAATAATTTAATGATCTTTCAGTTCATATTAGTATACTAAAAATTATTACCAGGTGGCAGTACTACCTGTTCGAACAATACTTATTATCTACTATCACATACTAATTTTCCTCTATCTGCGCATAAAAGAAGAGAGAGAAAGTTTTATTTGTGCCTGTGTTTACGTTGTAAATACAAAGATAAACCTTCTATACCACCTATGTGAAGCACGTAGATTTAGAGCATCCGATCCCGGCCCCTGTTTGTGATCCCGGGATTTCGTGATTCACAATTTTTTGGGAGTTTTAGAATTTTTTTATTTTTAGGTCGATGACTTGGAAATTTACGGATTTCACTTTTATGAAAAAACTTGAGAGCTTTTTTTGATCGCTGGCTCATTTTATTTTTTTTTGATAGCTTACTAACTTTAAAAAGGTACAAATTTATACATTGCACTAATAATGAAAAAATTGTCACCTTATGTTTAGCTCACTCCTCCAAAAAGTTGCGAATCCGTGTTTTTTTTAGCTCCATCCTTTCAAAACGTTACGTCTGCCAGTGACTCCAGCGAAAATCTATTTTGTATATTATACGCAATTCCGGATTTCGGGTATTACAAAATTGGATGGGATCCCAGGATTGGACACATCTTGAAAGTAGTTATTTAGGAGTAATTAAGTAATTCAAGCTTTCATGTTGGAAAAGACAAGGATGTTTATCCTTGCCTTTCTATATGGCAAGAAAAAAGCTAGTAGAAGATAATCACTCATGCTTCTCCAAATTTTTTTTTCATCATATGGTTAGAAGTAAATACACAATTAAAAAAAAATCAATTGATGAAATTTTCCGTACCTGAGTTTGAACCCGTAGATCCAGTAACCAAGTGAGACAAATAACATGACACCCCCCTCCCCCCAATGATTATAATTATTTCATTTTTACGCTTAAAGCAAATACTTGTATTGTTCACTTTTAGGGTGTTCACTGTCAATACTTGGTGAAAAGGCATTATATTAATAAAACACGATATTCCTTTGTACTTCATTCTACTTTATTAATTAGGTCAGGACCGGTTTCGCTCATTGGGTGCATTGTTAACTTGTATTGTTGTTGTCTTTGCATAATCTAACATATAAGAATATTTAAAAAGAAGCATACTAGAAGTGTCGTACATAATAAAATATAGTAGAACTCCGTTTATTATTTATAGAATATAATTTATTTTTGTTCTATATAGCGACATTTTTCAGTTTTTCTTGTTAAATCTTTTTTTCCTAGCTGATACTACGAAAAAAAACAGTTCAAAAATTAAAAGTGTCTCCCCGGGAATAATGATCCAATTTCTTTTGCAATATGTGTTTCGACAAACTACTTTAGTATTTGATGGGGAAAATAAAATGCTACAACGATATACACTGATACTCAAACTTTTCGTTTAAACTTCATATATGAAGAAAATATTCTTTCTAATGCGATGGGGATTATTGTTTCTTCTGAACGTAAAATTATACACCACAATATATTTACATATTCATTTCATAAATTTATATAATGGTATGAACCGTATACGGACAGGTCAACACATTAGTTGAAGATTATAACAATGATCGAAACCAAAAATGTGGAATGAGTACAAAAAGATAAACCTGCTGATGTTTTATAAACGCAATTAAAGTTGATGAATATTTTGCGTAGTCGTGAATTTTAAATGGTTTTTTTTTCTCTGATAATAATTAATAACAAAAAACTTGGCGTGATTAGCACAATATTTTACTTTTTATTTTTAGCAGATTGAGTATCTAAGAGAAATTTCCCACCAGAAACCTTGAATGTCTAAGATTTCCAAAAAATAAATAAACAAGTTGTGTTTAATGAGATAGGTTATTATTGTTTTAACCATTTTATATTTTTAAAATAATCGCGTGAAACGAAATTTGCATTATTTCACATATTTTTGAATGCTAAATTATTTATTAAAAATAGTTACCCGAGATCAATCCGAGAAGACTAAATATTAAAATACGATTCTTTTGAAAATCTCAAATATGTTTTACATTAAACTACTGATTAACACTGGAATTTTCTAATTGATAAGACGAACGTTTTACTTTAAGTGATATAACCAAAAATGGCAAGATCTTTATTATACTTTTAATTGCCATTAGATGTTTTCTGTTCTTTAACTTTTTTGTAGCAATTAAGTGATTGTAATATTTGATAAAATAATCATTCAAATAAAATTTATTATAAGAATATTTGATCAATACCAATTTGAAGTGAAACACTATTGCATGAGAGATAAATATGAAGCATCGTAAATTCAATAATTTTGTTTTTTTTTTTTTTTTTACTCTAAATTACATATATTATATTATGTGCTGAGTTGATTTGTGATTGTCAGGTATTTTCGTAAATTTACTACTGAAAGTTTTATTAGTAATCATGTCTCCACCCAATTCAGAGCAAATGTGATTTTTATCAAGCTTATTGCAATAAAAGTTATTCTACGAGAGCTGTTTGCTTCCTAGTCTTTGAATCTGTATGTACTAGAGAGTAATAAAAGTAGACTAGAGATAGAAAAGGTTTAATGGTCAAATAATCGCTCTCGCCGTTAATATATAACTACGCCTCGTTTATAGAATCGAATGAGAGATCATTTACTACAGATATGATTACAATGAAAAAATACACATGAATCTTAAAAATAAGTACTAATTTAGAAATAAGAATGGTTTAAAGTTATCCACCTTTTAGAATCATTGGAAAGTTTCTTCAAAGAGCTCAACGTGTGATTGGAACGTCACTAAGATGGCAAATTGAACAAGAAAAAAACTTTAAATGGAGAGCTTTTCCGTAAAGGCTTCGCGAAATTTTGCAATTTTTGCGAGTTATTACTGCCGGTAAACGTACAGTACGGTAGCCAAGTCAATTCCGAAGGCAGTATTATTTATTTTGTCCTGTCGCAGAGGGTGGCGCATCCCCGAGCTGATGCATTATCTGTCGAGGCCAACCACTTGACCACGGCGAACGTGGAACCTGCAACCTCTGATACAAAATGTCCCGTGTCGACTTATGGGAAAATCGTTAAGCGGCCACCATTGCATTTTACAGTAGCTTTTTCAGTTTTATTTTTACATTACGGGTAAGTTTGTTAGTTAAGCTTTTTTACCATCGAATTAAGCGTTAGTTACATCTATGGGACTTCAGATATTGTTAAAACTACACAGCTATCATTTTGATTTGATTTCTTTTAAAAATAAATCAACAATATGTTCAATGATAAACTAGCAACAAAAAAAAGGTTTTCATTTTTTGTTATTCTAAGAAAAAAAAATATTTTAACGATATTTCAAAGCCAATTTTCCAATGTGTGTATTATTTCAAATGATTCATATTTAACAGCAGATGTGTCTTAGGTTACATATGACCCTTGAAATGACATAAGTATAGGACCCCATTGGCCAATTTCCCATATAAGGCTTTCAACGGAACTACCAAAGTTTTAATGATGGTTGAGAAAAGGCATTCACACAGTTAATTTACATCAAATTGGAACCTTGCTTTGAAACAAATTTAGAGTGGGTCTTGAGTCTTGACTTGTCAGTCAAAATTTGACATTTATCTATGCTACATTTATTACAATCAGAACATAATGAGTACATTATTAAGATAGAGCATTACTTTGATGAATATTTTTATGATATAATAGACTTAAGATTTTTTTTTAAATTGAAAACCTTTTCAGAGATTTATCACTATAGCATATTTTTTGATTTGTCCAATCATATTAAAATTTTCGAATAACACTCCATCATATTTAATAAAATATTTATTTATATTTCTTCTCACAATGTTTTCTATGCAAGCAAAACGCGTATGATAGTTATGTTATTACAGTTATTCAGGGTTGATATATTTTTTTTCAATGTTTATAAAAATGAATTTAAATATAAAAAAATGGTATTAGGATTTTGGGTAAGGTAAAATAAAATACCAACGTTCTAATATAATATTATTTTCTTGATTGCCTCAGAGTGTTTTTTTTTATACATCGACACCTTCTAGGTTTAACAGGAGAGTGGTTTAAAGATGAAGTTGTGTTAGTCGATTTTTCGAACGCTTACACCAAATTAATGCATTGTCAACTATAACTATATTTCGTTGAAAACAATCAAAGCTCGTCACTAGGGCATCCAATCCCGAGATCCGGGATCCCGTAATCCCGGGATCCCGTTAAATTTTCTGATCCCGAAATTCCGGGATTGAGATGGCCGCGATCCCGGGATTTCGGGATTGAGAAATTTCTAGCAAATTCTCGAAATTTACACGAAATTGGCAAATCGGGGACTTCAAATTCTTCGGCTAGCTAAAAAAAAAAAAAACGAGTTTCTGTGAGATTCTGGGAAAAAGTATACCAAATTGGGGATTTCAAATTCCTCGGTGAGCTAAAAAAAAAACGAGTTTCTGTGAGATTCTGGGAAAAAGTATACCAAATCGGAGATTTCAAATTCCTCGGTGAGAAAATCTCAATCCCGGGATCCCGGGATCCTGGGATTCAAAATAATTCAATCCCGAAATCCCGGGATCCCGGGATTCAAAATAATTCAATCCCGAAATCCCGGGATTGGAAAAAGGCTTCGGGATTGGATACCCTACTCGTCACATACTAAGCTTTTGTCCTTTTTACTCACTCTTCTGTAAATTTTTAATTTCGTAACAATACTTTACGTAGGATGTGTTGATATTATGTTTTTTTTTGTTAACTATAAACTATTACAGGTGTTAATGCCATTTTTTCCAGTTTCTTTAAACGTTTGATATGGAAAAAAGACACAAAATATGTCGTATAAAAAAACCTTCTAACACACATATAACACGCAATGTTCGAACGTTGTGAATGGTTGCGTATCAAATAAATCAAGACAAATTCGAATTTTCATATTTTTTTCTGTTATTCATCAATTGAATCAGAATAAACAAAGTATATCTGATACACATTAAATGAGTTCTTCCCTGCATTCGCTTGAGCAGAGCCGCATTCTGAATATTATTCGGCTAGTCGCCCCAATTCGGTCCGCGCTAAGCTCATAGCTTATAATCCTCTATTCATATGCAAATTCATTTTATTGCTAGTTTCGACTTTGGGAAGATAACTTCGGGCCGGGCGGAGCGCTAACACTTTTACACGAACACAATTACAGGGCCGCATCTATCCGATGTGAATTTACACATATAATATTTGCGTTAAACGCTACACGCCCGTGGAATAGCACAGCATAATCAAACAGTTTGTTGTGGGTGTATAACTGTGTTGTATGTATGGTAATTCTAGGGAGCCCATATCAATAATAATATCATTGACTCTGTGGTTTAAAGGTAATCTCACAAAAGATGACTTTCCACCGTTGGCCTTAAAAACATTCAGAGATAATTGATATTAGAAAGCTACATAAATAATGAAAAAATCAATAAAAAAATATATTTGCTTTGTATTTTTTTCGTGTTTTTCATTATTTTTAGTATACTTACTATTTACGGCAAGATCTTCATATCGCTTTCCCGTACTTAAAGTAGCTAAGATTTGTATCAAAAAAATTGAGTAGGGTTAAAACATTTATTATGTTTTGTAAATTCTTAGCTAGTCTCTGCTGGATCTTCTGTTAGAAAAATGCACAACCTGTTCTTAAAATATAAATTCAAAAATCATTAGCAACCTTTAATTTTTTTTTATTATTTAATTGGAAACAATATTTATAAAACCAACCAAAAATCTATTTCATATATGTATATAGGATTGGAAAACTGTTACATAATACTATAACGATTGTTATCTAGATTTTAATTTCTTTTGTTCAACACATTATGTATTTAAAACATATATTTACGAAAGTGTCAAATAAAAGAAATCGATTATAACTTTAACTTAATAATTTCATTAATCTCGTTTGAGTGATGATTGCTAGTCATAATCCAGGGTAGGCTGTTTCGCAAGGGTTAGTTGCCACCAGGAGCGATGTATTATTGCCCCGTGGGTGAGCCTAGGAGGCTGTATTAATAATAAGTTATTTCAGTACGTTGAATATTTGGAGCTTTTAGCCGCGTGACCTTCTTCACCTATGCAAAATAAGGGAATACGCACTTGTAAGCTCAAAAATATTACGCATCAATATGTATTTATGCAAATTATATTTGGCTGACTGCCCTGTATAACGCAAAATTAAATTATTTCATCTCTGGAATTCAAATCTATTTCGTTGAGCCAATAAATCATATTTATTTTCCATGTTTTCGGCATTTTTATATTATCAAAAAATCAATCACTCTTTGACGACCAATACGTTTTTTTTTACGATTCATGGGCTTATTATAAAATATTTAATATATATTTACAATAAAATCACTATGATTTCGATATCTTTGGTGCTTGGATGGCATGAAATCATATAATAATCATGACAATTTTATGATGCTTTCGTCCGATCAAAAGTTTTCTGTTGCTCTATTTCGGACGCTCATTTACTTTATTTAAATTTTATTTTATTTTTCTGTTTATTTTAATTATATGAGAACATAGTAATTCAACTGATAAATATACATCACTGTATATATTTGTTTCTCTCTTATCAATTCATACGTAAATGTTTTCAATCTCTTTGGCCAGAGTATTATTTATTTAAAACAAAATACTCGATAAATGCTTATTCGTTCAAATTAAACAGTATTAATCTTTGATGGTACGGCTTTATTCTTACTGAATTTTGAAAAAAAATATTCAATAAAACAATAACTATTTACATCGTACGAATTAACAAATTTAAAGTTAAATGATTTTTTTATTGCAAAATAAAATAAAAAAAAACTATATTAAAAAGAAAAATACTGGAAATTGTCAAGAAAGTAAGTAGAGTGATTTCTGACCAAACATTTTTAAAATATAAAAAATAGACAACCCTTATCAGTTTGTAGTTTAATCAACCATTACTCTAAAAACTGAAAAAAGACAAAAAAAATCGTGACTATAAGTGAAAAATAAAAATTCATAATAGAATCTTTTGATTCCCAGCGGCTTCCTAAAATATCGAAGAGTTGCAAAGCTCAATTTTTTTTCATAATAAAAGACAACTGCAAAGATTTACTGCTCTTTAGTATTATGTTAATTGTCCAGAACAACGAAAAAGTTCATTAGCACGACGCATAATTTCATAGCGAGTCTGTGACTCCAGATAGTCTGCGCTGGAGTCGGCCAAGTATTGCAGACAATGTGGAGCGGGATCTCATTGAATACATTTCGCATTACAGATGTTCTCTGGCAATGAATACATTTTCCAGCCACGAATGCCGACGACTGGCAAATTTGTCACCACGCGTTTACACACATTATACACAGGCTGCTTCAAACGAAAGTGAATAATATTTTTGGAAAAACCCTCTCGCAAAAAGCGAATTTAAATGAATCATTTTTAGTGTGCGTTCAATTTTAAGCTACCTATAATATAAATACATATTGTGAAATATAAGCGGTTTTCAATGCAACTACAAAACTATTTAATATACAATTAAATTTGATAATTTTTTTATTCCAATTGTTGTCTTAAAATTTTTGCGCCTGTAAAAGTAGCACCATCAGACAGAACATTTACGGATTCGTAAAGTCATATTTTTGTAAAATTGTAAACCTTGCGATGTCATGTTGCGAAACTCGAGTCACGATCTGTAACACAACAAGTGAAGTAACAAAGTTATCAAATTTAATTTTAGTTACTGCCGAATCCATTGAAAATAAAAAAAAAACCAGTTTACTATGACTAAAAACATTTTTTTAACATATAATAATTCACTCCCGACGCTTTTAGTTGAGCAATACAGTCGACTTGTCAACGCTTGTCCTATTTACTAATGATGCTCAGGGGTTGGAGTGTCAGTATGGACTGTTTCATAAATTAATTTTCCCAACCAATGTTTGTATTTGTGTTTAAAGACATGCTTATCTGCGTTGTTTTTATCTCTTCAAAGAGTTTGATTCTTTAAATCAAACAGGATTTGAGTCGGAATAGGAGTCGGAAAAAAACTAACAACTACGATTTTTTTTATGTGCAGAATTCACTAGCGTCAAAACTGGTGCCACTAAATGCTACTAAACCTATATATTAGAGATCCGAACACGTTAAAAACAATTGAACTCTTTTATAATTAAATATTGTTTTGTAGTCATTTATCATTTATCGAGATAATGACTTAAATACTGATATGAGGGACTCGCACCCAACTTCTTCACCTAGGAAATTGTAATACGTTAGTACATACAGAATTATTAAATAAAATTTATTCTAAAATTAATATATTTATCGTATTGCTTGATTAAATAATTATTGTATGTACTAGAAGAAAAGGAAATAAATTATTGAAAAAAGATTTTTTTTTACTTTTTTTAAAAACTAAATTCAGAGTTGGATTTGTGTTTTAATTATAAGTCGGAGTCAGAGTCTTGTTTTAATTTATGCTCAGAATTAAAGTAGACATTTTTTTATTCTTAACTACTCTCAGCCTTGATATTAAACGTTGGAAGAGCGATAATCTATATTCTAGTCGTTTCCTAGTCCTATCTTTCTTTCTGACAAAGAGCTGCTTAGCAGTGGCTTATTATAGTAGAGTTGACACCTGTTGAAATATTTCATTATGTACCAATCGGTTCCACATTTTGAGTGAACATGGTAATAAAAAGCAATTCAACAAACATTCATTGATTTACCCTGTATCACATTGTGTAAAGATTTTCTTACATGTGCCGTGGAACAGAACTACTCACACAGCCATGAAAAGCGAGCCAACCGATTGCGCAAACAACAAACCCGAACTTGCCGTAAGAGCAATTGAATTTACCCGACAAGTTAGCGACTTATCAGCATATAGCTCGAACGATATAATGTGGCTTCCAGGTAAAATATTACATACTATTTCGTTGGAAAAGGCCATGACAGAATTGCATAATTAATTCAACAGAACTTACAATGTAACATGGCAGAGAGACAAAACGGCAAAGAATTGACGAAAAAAACATATTCCACAATAATCATTAAACATACATGACCTTTTTCGTCTTATAATAATCATGTTCAACTTCAACATTATGAAACGCTAAAACATTTTTCATTAAAAGTATTACATGACGATAACGATCATTTTTAATAGGGTTAAAAACTTATGTATGTGTTTTAACAAAAAATAATGACAATCAAGATAACATCTAAAAGTTGTGGTTGATATGAAACTATCTATAAGTCAAACACAACAAATAAATACATTTACAGAATATCTTCCATCATTTTTACGGTGTTCACTGTCAATGTAAATTTGTACTAATTTCCACTTTAATTTTTTAAGATCAGAACCGGTTTCACTCATGACGAGCATTATCAACTGATAAGATAATAAAATGTTACAGTGTTATTTATACAAATCAGAATGAAATAAAAAATGTGTTATAAACTATTGATCATTATAAATTTATTTTATGAAAAAATCCCCGTTTATAATTGTGTTTGAGCTTAATAACTCTTTGGCGAGTTTCGTAATTACATTTAAGAGTAATTAAACATTTTTATGTCTGTCGATTTAGTGTCACTTCATATTCATATTTTGTAATTTTATTTGTAAATTCTTTTCAATACCAATTGTTTATATAAATATTTTATTTTATTTCAATAAAGGAAAAATTAACTAACAATAAATCTGTCATGAAATCATATAAAATTATGATTTTTTAAGATAATTATTTTCTTGAATATATAATGTATAAGATAAAGTAGTAGATAGGTAAATTCTTAAAGACGCTCATAGATTTTACAGTGTTTCACTGTTGACAGTAAGTAAAATATGACACGACTGAACTGAAAATTTTGGCAAGCAATTTTGTATTATTAAACTTCTTCTTCTTCTTTGGCCATGTTCACTCCCTATGTTAAAAAAATCTAAAAACTGAACAATAAATGCTGATTATTTTAATCTTGCCATATTTTGTGAAGCGCACTATATAAATCAGTGTATGGTGTATCTATCAGCCAGGATGACTGCAGAGTTAAGTTGCACGGCTGCCGCGGGCTTCTCGGCAAGCATTTCCGTTTTGTTCAGGTTCCCCTAAAACTTGTTTGAGAAACATTGACTACCTACCAAAACTTTCATTATCAACATTGTTTGTCAAAATATCGAAATATTTTGCTAATAATTATTGTATTAAAAAGCTTAAAAACCATTGGTATCTAATATCTTTTACAAAGTTGAAAAACGTCTTCTGTTTATTCTAACGGTACTCACATAATATGTTCTAATAATTTCCATATAGCAATACAGAGCAACTTTTATTTCTCATTTCACATTTTATCATTGGTTTAATTGATTTTTTTTTGAAATTGTAGCGTTACGCCAAAATATAATATAATGCTTTCCTTAAAATTTACCGTTAATTCAAAGCTTTTAATCCGATATCATAATCATACCGTTATGACAACAACAGCACCAATGAGTTGTTAGTCTAGTCATTACCATATACGCAATTTCTCTACGCAAGAATCTCTGGATAAACAGTGTGATTATTTTTTCATAGAATTGCCGACATTTTACAGTGACTGTCACTTTAAAAAAACGTGCTTATCAAATCTATAATATCACAAATATTTGTTTGCATATGTTCACATTGGTAAACATTCTAGTGTTTGTAATTTTTCGATAACTTTTAAAATAGTAGTAGTAAGTCGGTCCTCTAAAAAAATGTAAGTCTTCTTTATTATTATTAAGCCAATACTACTGGATTTTTTTATTTTTTATTTTAAAGTCGATAAAACTTTTATTCCAGATAAAAGGCTTTATTAATTATATATAATATACTCAGTTATCAAACATTTAATTCATATGAATGCCAAAACAACATACATAACAGTATTAGATTAAAGTTTATCATAACACAGACTCGGCGCAGTATATTAGACTTTCAATCTCCAAGCAGCTTTCTACGACCTCCCACATGACCCATCACCATCCCCTTAAACCGCCTCCATAGCAGCCTGGAGCTGTTCACATATAACACTACGCACGAGACAATTATCACTTTACATATATAATGAACACCGAAATAATGCCTATTTCATAGCACTGTATACAAATGAATATACGTAATAATATTATATACAGTTCAAATTCACCAAAGCCTGCTTCTTGATTAATGTAAAATCAAACAATTTTCTCAGAAAAGTGTAGAAAATATACATTATCAGATATTTATTTACTGCACTTTTGTAAGAATATAATAATTATATAATATTTTTCTTTTAAATTAATCTGTCAATAATGCCGAAGGTATTCACATCACAACACATTCACTCATTTTTTCTCTCTGCGTATCGTGCGAATCAAGTATATTAAGATAATCTTGTCAGGTTGCAATGTCATCTGGTAATTGAATTTTCCAGTAAGTTTTTTTTATCATATAATATCAATATTTTAATCGTTTTATAGTGTATGCACTTATTGTTTTTTATTATTTACAATTAAACTGTATCTATTGTAGCTAGGTGGTAAGAGTTTTTCCCTAAAAATCAGTTTAGTCTGGGTTCGATCTCAATAACACTTCATTTCATTTAATTTAAGTCTGTCAAACTGCTTATGTTGGGCAGACAGGTAGAAACTTTAATGAACGAATTTAAGAACACGTAAGATGTCTAAAAGCAATAATATTTTAGAGTTTGTGAATCATTTAATATAAAACGATCACAATTTTGATAAAAATAGAAATGTAAAAAAGTAAATAATATAGGGTAAAGAATGAATAATTTGGAGTGTGTCGAAATTAAAAAAAGTCATGTATAGAAAGAAAACATTAGTAAATAAAATTTTAAATAAGATAGGTGAATCACTGTAGTTAAATTTATTTCCATTAAGATTTACCACACCTAATGTAAGTAATTAGCATGATCAAAAGTTGTATCTTACTACTTATTTGAGAAAATGATAAACTGAGCCTTTTATTTTGTTATTTATAAATTAAGAATTAACATCAATATTTAGTTTGTTCGTAAACCTTGCGATGTTACGTCCGATGATGCTTCTCAAAGAGCTGAACACGACAAGTGTAATAACAAAGTTATCAAATTTAATTTTATGTTTAAAAGTTTTTATTTTAATTCTGTCAATCTTTAGATTACAATGCAATCATTCATTTTAATAGATGAAGTTATAAATTATATGGCGGCTTTTTCTATCAGAAATTTATCTCAACAAAAATTTGAATTTAAATCATGAAAAAAAACTATTCAGTTTGTACGCTTTTGCATAGAATGAAGTTTATTCTATGCAAAAACTCAAACGTGTAATTTCAATAGCTTTTTTAAATACGTAGAAAAAAAAATTCAGTTGTTGTCTTCAATATAGAGGTTTTGCTTTTACTGGTCTTCGCAAAGTGGTCGTATTCATTCTTTAATAAGACACGATAGTAATTCTTGAATAATTTCAGTTTTATCATCGTTTCGAAAGTATATAATTTAAGCCGGCTCAAAGGTGCGTAAATATATTTTCTTTTAAATATTAAGTTATATTAAATTTTGCGAATACAGCTGATAATAAAATTTCAAAATTATATCCGTATTATTTTTAAAATATCATTTTCTCCGCCTTATAGAATAAAATAAAATAACCTTTCGCCTTAGTCAGTCCATAAATTTCTGCTCCATGATAATTTCACGCAATGGAAATTGCTACGAAGTTGATTAAATTTAATACGTACAGAAATTGTTAGCACTGCATAATAAACAAGGGATGGTGTTATTCCGACGAGCGAACGTTTTTATTTGGACAGCCTCGGGAGTTTTAGCGCTGCACTAACTTCGTTTCATTTCATTTTGACTCGCGCCGTGAAGTTATTGTCGTAGTCTCTCTATAATAAATGCAAGTTGTGCTTTTACAACGTATATAATATTTTACAACGTATGGTGATACTGAAGAGAATAGCCGCTTATACTTTAAACACAAATTATTTCAACGACTCGTTCAGCAAGAACTTCGCATTATATATATTTTGTGACCAAGAGATTGTAGATGTACTTCCGATCCTTCTTTTGCGCGATACATTGGTCCCGGAAATTAACGTGTATAAAAAAATATGTAAAATAAACTTCATTTTCATATAATTTGATAAGTTGGTTCGAAAAGTCTTATTTTTTCCTAACAATCACTAATTTCTTCATCACTGTAAGTCGCGTAATATAAGCACTACAAGAGTTTTCACTGTCAATACTTGGTGGAAAGGCATTAGTTTATTTGAAAAATAAAATAATCATTCGTACTTATTTCACTTTTATTCAATATGATCAGCACCGGTTTCGCTCATTACTAACATTATCATTTGACAACAGAAAACAACATTACAATTTTATTTACACAAAACAAATTGCACCCTCATATTTTTGTTTTGTTCATTTGGTTAATTTATTTATCTTTCGAAGAAAAAAATCGCGTAAAAATTAGTAAATCGCGTAAATAAAAGGAACTGTCCCGTACAAAAAAACGCGTAAAAAGAGGACTGGGTGTACATACATAGCATAGCATACAGAATTGATTACTTATATAAATATAATAATAACTAGCGTAGCTATTATCAAATATATAAAGATCTAGATACTTATTCAGGTAAGTCTCTAATACTATGATTTTTTTTACATGGTTTTTACTGTTTTTAAAACTAAAATGGTATGACTGTGTCTATGCTCACTTCAATCAATAACGTTCCACAAGAGGAAAAAAATGACACCATTAAATTTTATTATCATTTTTGAATAGGTCAACTACTTATTTGATGTGTGTCGTCAAAATGTGTTTAACGAGTATTGGTTGTAAGTCTGTGACCAAGCCTCTCTCATACAGTGATAATATGAAAATAAGAATAATGCCAATGAACTAAATGTAATATGCTCATCACTTCCACTACGGATTTATTTTTGTATTCAATTCTACGCTACGGTTTTGAAAATAGTACTATCTATTTATAGAATGTAGAGAATTAAAAAATCAACTAGCTGTAAGCCCGTTGACCTCAACGGGGGGATTTTTGTTGCATTGTTAAGTAGTCAGAAAATGTACTGGCCTGAAAAATAACTTACAAACCTATTTATTGAATAAGCCAGAAATTCTAAAAGTAAAAGAAGTATATCTCGACAGCGAGGCTGGGGCGGAGGAGGGGGAGGGGCAGGGGGGAAGGGAAATCGGGGACATCCTTCATACACTCATACAAACAAACAAACAAACAAACAAACAAACGGACGGACCTTATTGACTATTAATATATAGATGGGTTTTCATATTTAACGTTTGGGTGTTAAGATATGTAACAGATAACTGCTACATAATATTGTATTATATACAACGCATTTTTATTTTTTTTTAAATGTTCATTGTTGTATCAGTGTGGGTGTACCTTATATATGTTTTGATTTCACAAACTAACGTTCATTGATGTATATATACATTTAAGCTGTTTACTACATTTTTATGATATGGTATTATATTTATCGATTTTTTTTAAGATTCACACACCGAATATGGGCTTTTTAGGCTTAAATTATTACACTTTTAATTTGGTTACTGTCAATTCTTGGTGGAATGGCATAATATTAAATATACACTTTTATACTAATTTTACTTTTTTAACAGAGATCGAGACCAGTTTCACTCATCACGGACATGATAAATTAAAAATCATCAAAATTTTATAACGCTTGTGAAGGTCCTGATCAGTGGCGGCCGATCAATGAGGCATTGGATCAATGCACCCCTTGTATATGCAGGTGCGGCTATATTTCATGAAATAATATTCAAACATAACATTTATTTTATTATAGACAATTTTTAATATTTATTATACAAATACATGAAGAATTTAAAATGAGTCAATGGTATAAATGTTATGCTTGAATATTATTTCATGAAATATATCCGCCCTTGCATATACAAGGGGTGCATTGATCCAATACCACATTAACCGGTCGCCACTGGTTCTAATCACTGATAATGCTTGTTATAGTGCATAAAAAAGGATGTTAAAATTTCAGGATTATCGAAAATGACGATAATATTTCAACACAATTTCGCTTTCTGACTTAAATAACATTTTTTGTCAGTATCCCAATGTCTTGCTTTACGTTGAATGCGGAGATGTGTTGAAAAAATAATGCTTAAAAAAAATAATTAATTTAAATCAGGACGGTATCTGTTATTAAAGTCACGTGCAAAAATAGCGAATCTAGTGTTTTATCATGTTTTATAACAAAAAAATAAAATTGAAATTAATTGAAGCATTAAATAGGAAGAACTGCGTTCAAATTAATGTAATATTATACTCCAACGGTATAATTTTGCGAACGTTAAATGATATATTCGCAAAATTATGCAAAGATGCAGGCAGAATTTAGCGAGCGTGTGACATGATTAAAAATATTCCATTTAAAACGTACGAAATAATGAATTCAAATTTGAACTAGCTCTCGTTCCGAATAATACAAACGCTGTGTTGCGAGTCAAAAAATAAATATTCCATTAAAACTATTATTTTGTTCAAATATTTTACAGTACTTTTAATCCTCTGAATATAATACTACATAATGCAAATCATAGAATATTTTACAAAAATATTTCAACAATTCAAACCAGTCCACATTTATTTGACCGTAAAGTATTTTAATATATTTCATCAATGTAAAAATTAATGAATTTGTAATGGGTCTACTATTTGAAATTTGAATCAGTTCTGATTGTAATTAAAATAAGTTACTCCGTTTAAAAAATATATTTCAATATTATAATGCTCGTATGAAAATAAAGTATTTTTTGATTTAATTTAAACGTTAAACATACTATCGTGTTATCTTAAAAATATCACTACTATTATTTCTCATCTATAAGAGAACTTAATCGTTCCCCAAAATCCAATATATTTGCCAAATATCTCATTCTGTAGAAGCTTCAAAAGAATAGTCTCATTCCGAGAAACAAATAAAGGTTTTGAATGTCGCAGCCGCAACTAGCGGATGAAAGCTTGTATCTTTTTCAATAAAGCATTCCATTCAAGTTACGGCACAAGCTTAAAGAAGCACGAACCAAAGTGTTCAAAAGCTTCGACAGCTATCGCGAACATCCAGGGACGTGCCGAAGTTATTACTTACTGTACCAATCACTTTATAAATGTTATTCAGATTCTCATTAGTCTATATTATTCTTATTCCACAAAAACTATTTTAAGTTCTTACTTTAACTATTTTAGTTTTATTTCAATAAATAAATAAATTAAGATTTTGACTGAAGGTGAATTTAAATATTTAATTTGAATCGTTCAAATTCAATAAATAAAGTTTTTAAAATATTTTCTTAAGCTCATTTAGAAAAGATGTGATTCCAATCCAAAATGTGAAAATATTTATATTTTTACAAACGGTTATGGATAACTCAGAAATTAGTAGACAGACAGTTTCAGAAGGAACACCACGGGTTATATTAGTCAGATGTACTGCAATAAAAAAAAATACCGACTTTTTCAATTGATAAACATATCCTCTACAAGCCAGATGGGTTTGGGTTCGATTTCCGGTAGGGTCAGTGTAAAATTTATATTTTTAAATTTAAATTTGAGAACTAAGACGTAGGTGTTTTTAAGGTTCATTTATTTCGAGATGATCTCAAGCAACTTACAATAAATTTTGACCGAGTTTTCCCCGTATGATCATTCAACTTAAAAATAGTTGACGCATTGAGGTTAGCTGTAATGCTGTTTTTTTTAAAATCTCTAAATTTCTTAGCTTTTAAATTCTGGTGTTTTTTAATTGCAGACCTGTTTGCATTAATTCAATTGAAAACTATTCCGGGAAAACAGCAATCGGTAAAAAATGGTTTAAAAAATAGACTAAATACTCTTTTAATCAATCCAGTGGTTCAAGCACTAGTAAAATACTTTTACAGAATACAAAATACTTTTACGATTGAGGGCATATGGGAGATATTTTTATTCCTCGTGGTAAGTTTTCCTTGATGTTTTTAAAGTCATCCTAAATTTAAACATGTTGCAAAATATTTACATTTTTCTTTAGATAGTATCAATCAAAAATGTATTAGGTTTAAAAAAATGTGTTAACAAAACTTCTTATGGTATACGGCCTTAGTGTGAATATTCTCCAGGCTAATACTGGTGTCTCCATCTTGATACCAGTCCTTATAACGACGTTGAAGCGATTCATCACCCTGCGCTAACGGTAAGTAGAGATCTAAGTTGTCAAAGGAACTCATTTGAGTCTCTGAAAGGAAGTCAATCTCCGGCAGATGTTAGATAGCTGCATCTCTCTCTCTCTATCCCTCTAATCGTCTCGCTCTTACAGGGGTGTTCAGGGAAGCTGTCAAGACGGATTTTCATTTGATAATCGACGGGGGTTTCATTAATCTGTTGGCTTTCGAGAATTAAAAGTAATTTGATATCAAATTATTGACTGTAATTATTATAGGATCATAATTAATGCTCTTTTCAGCTATAATATCGTTGAACATTATGAAATATTTCAGTCAAAATTAATATGAACAGAAAACGTTTCATGTTTTGCAGCTTGTATCATTTTTTAATTAAAAACGATACCGTCAAAAATACCATACAAAATAGGGTATTTTTAATTGATGTACATAAAAATCATGGCATCGTTGAAATAATTTTGAAAAAATTCACTTATCAACCAAACATGTAGAATTTTAAATAATACTGATTTTTAAAAACGAATAATAAACATACGTATACTGTCGCAAAAAGCGTAACAAATAGGTAAAAATTAGTTTTCCAACACAATTATCATAGAAAAATACTTTTTGAGTTTATCGCTCTCAATAACGAATATCGTATTACATTAATAGAAAGTTTAATAGTAGAAGATAATTTTACTGACGTTGCCAATGAAAAAACAGAAACCTTGCTTAGGAAATTTACACTATGCCTGTAAAGAAGAAAATCTTAAAACTAATAACAATAATTGTTGGCAAGCGCTGTTGAGTTTTTGTCCTACTAGCTTCCGCGTTCAAATGTTTGGTTCCCTTGAAGAATACTTTAACTTTAAAGGATGTGCTTGCATCTATTGTTTTATCTACCAACGTCTGATTATTAGTCAACTAATAATCCTTTTCTTCGTATAATACCTTTCACCTGTCTGAAAAGGGACAACCTAAACTTACATATAGTTTACGCTACACTCATAAAAATGGGAAATAAGATTACGTATTCTCCACATTCGGAAGATTTGATGAAAAATAGACAAAACAATTTATCTGATTGAACATTTTTTATTCATACCCGCTCTCAGTGTAGGTAGAGCATATGGCTTCTTAATGAAGATATCTCAACATAAGTGTTTTCCGCGAGGACTGTTTGTTACTCCGTCACTCAACCTCTCTTTTCTGAAGAGAGAAGTAGAGATAGAAAGATAAGCCAAGGACAGGACTAGTGGTTAACTAATCGCTCTTGCTACTCCCGGTTATTTAAGGATCGGAAGGGTGGGAGGAAATTTTTTAGACATCACAAACACCCATGCTTTCGAACAAAAGTCGATAAATCGATCGAAAACATAGTGTTTGTACTAGGACTCGAAGCCGTGAGATCCGGCACGGAAGCCAAAAACGTTAACCGCTACGCCATAGGACCCGACTAAATTGAATTTAATTGATTTTATTTCTTAAGTAAAACATTTAAATTCTATTTAATAAATCGAAGTACAAATTTCGGTTGTCTAATAGTTTTGAAATTAATGATTCGATGAATATATTTATTTGGATCTTTTTTGCGCCGTTCATCTGCGCGCAATATTATTTTTCATTATTTTTTATGAATATTGGATGGCATTTTTAAAAAAATATTTCTTACTCATCATAACTTGTACGTTAACCTTTCTCTAAAGAAAATAATTCTTTTTAATATAATAAAAAAGTAGTGCTCAATGTATTTATATTATGTACGTTTAAATTAAATAATAAAAAATCTATAGCAGAACGTGGTTTCGATCCACGGACCTCTGGGTTATGGGCCCAGCACGCTTGCGCTGCGCCACTCTGCTGATATATCTACTAGCGGTAAAAGATACAAAATAAACTGAAAAGTATATTATTGTTGGGTGCATTGATTTATGAAACATATTTATTTATAAAATGCACGCTGTTTGACAGCATTACCAGTGATCTAATGTACAAATTTGGCTATTAATATGTACATCATTGATAGTATTCGCAAGACGATTCGAAATTTTAAATGTTGTAATAATTCCACTATAACACAGTGTCTTCCTAAAATCATAATTTTAAGAACGCTGAATACGAAAGCAATTTAACTTATAAATCATTTTCGATGTGTTTTATTTACTAGTTTAATATCTTTGTCTATTTTATTATATTTCATCGCACACTTACGGTTTATTTAAGCAAAACTCTACAAGTATTTGAACAGACTTCTAAGTCTTTATTTCTAAGCCGATGTTTCTAAAATCATATATATATACAACCAAGAAAATATTGTCTTTGACAGTGACTTTTAAATTTCAAGCAATGTAAAACAATTTCCTTTGAGCTAGCCTTCAATAAATTATATGTCATTACATACTAGTTTTGATAGTAATGATAGTGTGTGATGAAAAAATGACATGCATGAAACAAAACCAAAACATGTAAAGTAATAATGTAACGTTTTGTGTATCAATTGCGTTTACCTTTCGTAGTTTCTTTCACTTAAAAACTTATTCTTTGATATTTTCCAAGAACTTCAAATCAAAGCTCTGGGAATCGTTTCAGTACTTCCCGCACTTTAGTATCAATGGGAAAGATCATTTGCATTTCACCGTACTGAATATAAGATGGCAAAAGAAAATAACACTATTTGTATCTACATATTTACTTTGAGATGTATTTCGAATAAAATAAATTACATAGTTGCTTCATCTTCATGGGCAAAAACTCATCAAATCATATTATTAAGTACAAAATATATCAGTGTTTATTTTTATAAAAACAATATTATTTAATATAACATACATGATAATTGATAAATGATAAATTATAGATAGGTATTCAAAAAAGAAATCATTTAATTTTCTAATTTTTGTATTCATAAATAAAATGAGTACAAGTAACATCATGACTTCCTTCTTTTCCTCCACTAGAAACCCAGAATTCTTCTAAAAACAATGCCTAATAATTAAGCACATCGTATGGTCAAAAAAACATTGTGACGTAGATTCATTTTGTGTTATAATTTAGTATTATTTTTATTTAACCACTGTATTTAAATTTTCATGCACTTTCCTGATTTTTTCAGTGGCAACATGTTCACATTATTTTTTGAACTGTCCATAAATAAATGCATGGACACATGAAATGTAGATATTTTTTTCTAACCACGTTTTGTACACAATAACACAATAAGCTGATTCCGTCCTTTACTACCGTCATAACTAAGCTGGAAAATAAATAATATAATTATTCAGCGCAACAGCACATCGATACCTTAGTTCCAGAGTGCACTTTTTCTGAATTTGGCAATATCGAGTTAAGTATTAAAAGTATTTCAAAATACATTCATGCATACATCCATCACATCCAAACACGTTATTTTGCTGCATTACAATCTAATGTAGCATTATAATTTATAGCTCCTTGGTTACTATTTGAAAATGATATATTTATGTATTCTAAAATATTTTTATACTTAACTTGATACTGTCAAATTGAGAAATAGTGCATCCTGGAACTAGGATATCGACATATACATACTGTGATTTTAATAGTATTGCTTTTTTAAATTCAATCAATTACTGCTTTTAAGTCACCTTTTTGTATTTCGTCGTAATGCTTAGAATATTTTTTTTTAAGTTTAACGCTGGGAGTTTTCAATAACGCTTTGTTTTGTTTGTCACTCGCATCCTTTTTTTCGTTAACGTCATAAAAAGTAATAAGTTTTTTTAAAGTAATAGTCAGGTAAATATTTATTTCATGCAATTGTGTTTTTCTAGCCACCCGTTACGATCGACAAAATAAGTATCGGTACTCGTTTGCGGGGATCTAATAGTTTGAAGCGAGTCTTCAGGTTTAAACTTTAATTAGAAGTAAAAGCGTCTACGAGAATCTGCGGCGCGAGTAGACGGCCAAATTCAATTTCTATGCCCGCCCAACCATCCGACTAACTTGCGAATCTGCACTCCGCATGTAAAGTGATGCGCCAAAAAACGCAAAAGCCTCCAAAAATATTCTCCCACTGTACGATATAATCTCATAGAAGCCTTTCAACTTCTTTGATTGTATATAATATTGAGAATTAATTACTAAACATCGAATGCAATGTCAAGTATCATTACTGTCAATGGTCACTGGCGTTTATTAGTGAAAAAACAAAAACATACTCTTCGATTTTATCTTTTAATCGGGCCAGTTTTTCTCACTTGAATGATTATATCATGGTCGTTAAGTTTAGACTTTTGATGTCATTGCTTGGTGGAGAGGCATTATATAAAAATAATAAAACACTCTTTTGTACTTATTTCACAATTATTCATTTCACAAGCATTTCAAACTGAATTATTTTCAACTATGTATTTATCATAATATTTTTTTTCGAATTAAATTCAAAAGATTTATAAAGGTCACCGGATGACCGTAGCGGCGCGCCAGTTCGTAAAGTTTATGGAAGATAGCGCACAAAAAGTGAAAAATACTTTTAATCATATTAATTTACAAAACATAATTACCAAGAAATATAGACTATATTTATAATGAAAATTCTCAATTTAAAAAAACGAGGACTAGTTGGTAGTGTTCGGAACAGTTTTATTAAATTTAGTATATTAAAAAATATACGTGAAAGTATCTTTAAATAGAAATGCCGCCAAAAACCACACGTTTGTGATGTTTTTCATAATAACAATAGCTACAGCAAAGTAATTATTTAATTTACAAAAATAATCTTTGCTTTTGTTCCAAATCTATAATACAAAAATCTATCATTTCGATACGAAGCACTTATATAATATGTTATGACGATTTGTTCCAATACACTAAAGGTACATTCAGATTCTATAGTATTAATTTATATATGAAATGTAACATAATTTATGCGTCTTTTTTTAGATCACTACATTCAATTCAATTTGATACACCTTTGACTGCATTTGAAGAGCACTTTTGATTGCATTGAAGGTGCATGTTGGGCCGTCTTACCATCAGATACGAGGCCGCACAGTAATGAGCAAAGCTGCATAATCAAAATGCATCGTCATTAGACGAAAAGAGGTAAAGCTCGGCCTGCAAAGCCAAGACGAACCTCTTCTAGACGCTTTTGGCGCTGAAAAAACCGCGTTTGCTGCATCTTTTCGAGCGTTTGCTCTGAATTTTAACCCATAGTCAGAAGCTCTTTTACACGAAGCATTTTTTGCTCGAATATCTTTATTTTTCATTTAAAATTGACCGTTTTTAATCAGCCATTAAGAAATATTTTCTATAAATTTTGTTTAGGGATTTTATTTCACTTACAAGAAATGCGTTATTTGTGGTTATAGATACATACTGAATATAATAAATGCGTTTATAAAAAAAGCATTCTGTGGTATTAGATAACATTATTTATTATTTATACTTCCTAATTCTTCTTCTTTCGTCTTTGACCATATTAGCACCTCAATGTTTCCCTGTCTCCCACCAATTGCTTTGCTTCCTCCCATGACATGCCAGCACCCCTCAGTTCCGCCGAGTTCATCCTATGGATAGTACCCTAATAATACTTATGGATATATAATACCTTAATAATACCTATGGATACTTCCTAATAATACAGTATTACATATTTTTATAAACGTTGTTTTGCACTTCATTGCCCAATGACACTTAATATCCCGCTAACAGGGTACATCCTATAACAATATCCGCTATTTTTTTAATCGTGTTAAAAAAATTCTAATTCTTAAATCTGATTTAGATGCTATGCATTTTTGTGTCCTGAAGTCAATCACAATATTAATTGAATGAACAGCTTGTTGTTTCAACCAAGTCTCTCCCCGTTTATATTAATATAGTATTCCAAAATAATGTTATCTTTATACAATTGTTATTACTGCCAAAAAGCCATGCAATTGTTTGATGTTCCTTCTTAAATCATTATTGCTTGAACTATTTCTACAATGTCTGTTATTATTTTTCAAATATTCACTGTGTACTAACTGGAATTTGCTGGCAACTAGAAATAATAATTTTCAAAAAATAATGCTTAATCTTTAGCCGACTGGTCAACGTCTTTGAATAAAGTAACGGTGCTGATGGGTTGAAATTCCTAATGCTTACAGTTTCGTTTATAATTTTTGTTTATATACGTGGATGTGTGTCATGTCTAAAATTAACTATCTTCCATTCAATTCTACAAACGTTGCAAATAGGCTAACTTACAGATATTTTCTTACCTTATCGTCTTTCTCATTATATCTCTTTATTCTCTTTGAATAAAAAGAAGTTAAAACAATTGAGTAATATGCAGTTTTTTTCGAAAATCTTATGATGAAATAAGTTTAACTGCGAGAATTTTTACTCCATATTAAGATTAAGAAGAGATGAGACTATTCAACTGTAAGCACGGAAAATATTATTGTCAACTAAAATATGTTTAATAGTAAGCTAAGTGAGCGGTAGTTAAAGCTTCTGTTTAATGTGCAGCGATTTGAAAATTCAGCGTCAGTATATAAATACTTTCGTTGCAATTTATTATAATAAGACTCCGCTAAGTAAATGTATTAATTCTCGTGTAACGGAAGCTTTAAGCTCGCTCATGGGTTTTCGTTGTGTGGGGTCCTCCAGGAGCGAGTGGTAGCGAGAGTGCGCTATAATTGGGTCTACCTAGACGTGGCTGAAGCACTTGCTGCACCTCTACTGGTTCATTTCATTGCGACAGCCTTTAATTAACAAACCGAAAGTTCATTGATTAACTAACATCAATAGTCAACAACATGCTCGTTTGCATTTAGCATTTTGATTTTGTATGCAGATTATCGACGCCTTTATAATGGTGTACTTATTTACTTTCATCGACACATTTAACAATTAAACAGCTTGGGCAAACCTTCAATATAATATAATTAATAACAAATATTATATCTGACATAATGTCTTATATGTAACGAATTTGTGTTTTTTATGAAATTTTAATTTAATTTATAAAATATAAATATAAATATTCCTCTTACTTTTAGTTGGTTTACTTGTAGAACAAACATTCCTGTGAGCAGTATCGTAACCCAATAACAAACACATTCCATGTACAAAAACAATAATAAATACATATTAAATGGGGCTTACATCAAAATAATATCTGTTGCAAAAGTTAGTAATATATCAGAATTCTGATAGGTGACATTGGTAGATTATAATTTTTTTATTTAAAATAAAAACAATCAAAAATAAATCTAACGTGATTTTGAATACAAACACAAAGTCTGTTTTTGATATATTTGGCGTTAAATTTTAAGAATATCATTTTTTATACAAAATTGAATTTGATAATTTTGTTATTTCACTTGAATAACATGTGGAAAACAAAACGAAAGTTATCAAATATAATTTTATATTACAAACATAGAGTTTTAATTGGCTGTGACTAGTGATACTCAGTTTTTTTTTTGATTTAACGGATTCAGTGGTAAATTTACGGGAGATCATTTTTTATATACTATAAAATTAATAATAAGTTATTCCGTAGGATGTGTAACAAACTGTGACATATGCTTCACTTCTTTGAAAAGCATTTTCGTACCAACTGTCGTAGGGCTATTGAAGAATTGATTTTAGTTTTTGTCCTTTAGTTTGATAAAGGTTTGATAAAGGTTTGATATAAACATTAATAGTACATCCTGAAGGAAATAAAATTAGTAATGGTGAGCCGCCTTTGTCTTATTTAAAATATTATTTAGTATTTCTTCATTAAGTCAGTATTTTTTAATAACTTTAAAGACTTCTAAATTATTAATGCACGATGTTTTACTTTAGTGATGTGTCAGTATGTAATAATGTATATATTACTTGAACTTTATTCCACATAAAAAAAACAGTCAGTTTATAACATTTTTAAGAATCGTTTCCCTTGCATTAATAATACTCATTTACAACGAGAGGTCTGTGACATAGCATTAGTTGTTGAATTATTCAACTATACTCAAAAAATCGTATTTAATTGTGTTTAATTAGTGTGTGTTAACACACAATATTCATTTTTCATGAATGCAAAATGTATTTTACTCGTTTTATGTTAATGCAATTTGCTTATGGTGTGAATTGTTTGTGAATAATTTATGATAATTTCCCCCCAAAACGCTCTTTTCATTATCGTTTTTACATTGCTAAAGAAAGGAAATTCAAAGTTTTGATATCATGAATTGGAAATGTAATTTTCCAACATCTCCCCCAAAAATAATAATTTTCACTTTCTATATACCTGAACCACTTACACAAACAAAAAAGATTAAATTTTACGCGAGCGATTACAACTGAGTACGAGTGAAACTTTGAATTAATAAAAGGGTATTATAAAAATAATAATATGACGGGGCTTAAAAATACGTATTTTGTTTTCCTGAATATTTCAAATATGGTAATAAAAAAGTCTTTCAAGTAGGAATAACATGCCTAAATACTTGTTATCATCCTGCTATTCATACTATATAAGAAATATTTTATATGTTATATGAACGTATGTGAGAACTTATCAATTGGATAATGATTAAGTGGTTACCAAAAGTTGACTTCTCTTTTATTGTTTAAAAACGGAATTATGTTTTGCTTCTCTTTTATTTAAAGTACGCGTGGAATTTCTCACGTAAAAGTGCTGGCAGTCACAACATTTCAATCTTTAAATATCAGATTTATTTTTAACATAAATTGTATTTTAATATTTGATTATCAATTTACCTAACGAATTTTTCGAATAGAAAGCTAGTCTAACTCTATTTGCAAACTCTAATAATAATAAGAAATAAATAGACCAGAGTTAAATAGTTTTCCAACGTTGGTCATACAAAATAAAATTCTTTAGTCAATCTTGTTTTATCCATTTCATGGAAGTTAATATCATTTCCCATATTAGAATAGTAATAAACGTGTCCAGTAATCAAAATATATTTTTTTTTTTAAATAAAACGACGTCTGATAATACTTTTAAAAGCAGTAAACATTTCAATGGCATTAGTAGACATGTTATGACATTTAAAGTTACTTTTTTATGATGGTCGATTTTAATGATTACAAATAATTTCAAAGTCTTACAGAGATTTTAGTTGTCTTTGCATTATTTTTCAAATTAAAATGGAACATAACTTATACCAAATTAATAATTAAAACAATTCAGGTCACCATTAATACAAGATAGAATCTACTACGAGTCAGTTGATGTTTCTCTGTGCACTTGAACGTCTGAATTATTGGCGAAAACGACAGAACGTTTGGAATTGTATAAAATTTGAACTATAAAAATCCAAGAATAAAATTTTATAAATCATTTTTTAGCCGAATTTTTGAGTTATATTATTTGACTCAAATGGGAGAGTATTTTTTGTTTAGACATCTCTTTTTAATATGTGTTATTAGTATAAACGTTTTGGTCGAATGGTCAACGCCCTTCTGCATTTATCACATTATTCAGTTCCAATGTTCGTTATCTTCGTACGAACAATTTAATTTTTAAATCGATAAAAAAACAGAAAAGAAACTAATTTTAGTTTTTAATATCGAATAAATAAACACTTTTATTAAGCAAACAACTTAATTTTATGGGCAAACAGCCATAACAAAAAAGGGATTTTACATTTTCGATAGCTAATTTGAAAACAAAAAAGTACTTATTTGATCGAAATATTATAGTTTTGTTTCTCCAGCCTGTTCATTTTCTACCCCCACCGTAGGCAGTCTCTTGATAGAGCTATAAAACTGGAAGTGTTAAATTTTGTGCTTTTCTTTTTAAAAGATGACATTTTCATTTTAGCTTTCGATGAAATACAACAACTGCCATACTATACAACTCACTTCATTTTATAGTAAACTTTTAAAAAAAATATATATCAGTGTCTGAGGTAAATGGTCGCATACACAGTCTTATATTTTATCATTCATCTTTTTAGTTTATATCCAGTATGGCCCTATGTTAAATAGATTCTTTTTTTAAGTGTCAAACTAGTCGGTCAGTCCTATTTCAGAGAAAGTATTGACAGAAATGTGGAATAAAAAAACATCTTTCAATCAATTCGCTTAATATATCAAGGATTTATATACTTTTCATGCTACGATTGGATAGAATGGAAGATAATAGATACCAACCAGATTCGATTTCGACTGAAATGATCGCAAAACGTTATTGGTTTTTAGGTCTCATAACATTACATCTATAATGGTAAAAAACACATTTTGATTGCATTATATTTTTTTTTTATTAAAAAAAATATATTTTTTACGCCTTTTTATATCCAACTGTACTGATTAAAAACATTTTGTGTGGTGCTGTAACTAACTGTTTTAATTGTCCATTACAATATAAAACAATGTATTTTCACATAATTATTTATTAACTTTTTTTTTTTAAAACATGCAATCAAATTAAATATCTTAAATTATTTATTAAAAAAACAAACAAATGCTATTTTAGTTATGGCTTTGTATTTATCGGGATTAGAGGAAAGTCTCGAGACTTTTTTTCCCTACGTTACTTTATTTTTATAGTACTTTACCCTACATCCCTCGAGAGGGATAAATAAGCAGAATATGACTCGACGACAAGTGCACAACTGCACCAATTACCACCACATCCAAACCATACGTAGGACACAAATTTACATTGTTTCACAAAAAAAAGAAGTAAGTTTATACAAATCTTAGTAACACAAATTATACGCTTTTTGGGAAAAAGTTCTAATACAAATTCCAGTCATGTGAAAATGATTTTCAAGTACAAGCAATTTCTTTTTACTCGTTCCAAAAACTACTGAAAGTATAAAAAATAAATATAAGCTTTCTAAATATAACACTTTAACTCAATTAAATAACTTTCTTTATTATTTACGCATAAAAATATTGAATTTAATAAGCACAAAATATATTATTGAAATACTAAGTTTCCGAGGTTTTAGATTTTAGTAAAACTAATCTCAAAAAAATTTTTTTTCAGTGTTCAGCTCTCAGACCAAAAAACAAAAAACACCATAAAAGCTTCATAAGATTTTTTTTTCAAATCGCCTAAAGAAGTAAATTTCTAAAATTTGCATTATCGAAAATATCTGTCAATTTTAAATTGAAAATATTCGCCAGATATCGATAAAGAATGTCGAAAACGAAAAAAAAAATGTATGTAACGTTTCTATATTTTTAGAATGAAAATGCATTTTTAACCGCATTGCATCACATTCATGTGTAATTTTAAATGCATCTTGTTTAGGTTTTCTCTGTTTTTTATTGTATAATTTAAATGTACTAAATATCTTACGTTTTACACAACCATGTAGAGATAGATAACACTTTTAGTTTTAATTACACCGTGTTTTTAACAAACCAATCATCTAGACGTTTAAATCAAGGAACATAAGCTTTTTTTAAATATATTAGACATTATCACAATATATGACAAGACCAGTCAATATATTGTTAGCCTCTTAGCGAATCTGAGTCGTTTCAAAAAGTAATTTGAGTTTGAGTTGACGAATATTTGATTGATTAAAATATAAAATAAATTTAATTACTTCGTTATTTCACTTGTTGTTTAGAATTTGCAAATCTTACAAATGTCACAAAATGTGATTCCACATTTTGTGACACAACGAGTGGAATAATAAGGTTATTAAATTTAATTTTATATTCAAAATTTACTTCCACAAAGTTACCGCCGATTTTTTTTAAATAATCACCATACTTGACAAGTAATAAAATATTATTTTTCAGCTATTTTTAACAATAAAAGTTCTAAAAACCTGACTCGCTTTATTGAGTAAAGCTATACACCAAGCCAAATATCGTCCCTAAAATAATTTCCATACAATTTCACGGCTGGCACTTTTATCCGCTATGAGGCTCGTTATTTCGGTTAGTAATTTTTACAACGACTATATTACATTACAGTTTGTGCTTCGTGGTTGAAGATTGGCCATAACACCACAGTGTAGACTAGTAAAATCACTATGAAGAGCTAAGGCTTGTTTATATATAATGGCAATGCGAAATTCATTTATGATATTTATATTTTCAATGTTACGTCTTTACATAAAAAGGAAAATGTTATTTGCATTATCTCTCATGTAAAAATAAAAGTAAATTGACTAAAATAATTATCTACTGATCTTATCATAGAGATGATTTTTCCGAATTACCACTGGTTTTATTCTTAAGATTTTATTTCAGAGCATGAAAAGTCACATTGTATATTAAAATATTTGAAATTCCTTGTTTAATTTGGTGCGTTTATGAAAATAGAAAATGTATTTGAAATATTTTATTCAGTTGAAACTAGGAATCTTTATATATGGCAGAGTGTGTGTCTACTTAAATTTTCTATAATAAAGAATAGATTGTTAGATAGTTTAAATATTTAAATAATCAATGAATGTTTAATAAAATAAAACGGCATTCTGTTTAGTCAATCAAAATAAAAGTAATACAAAATTAAAAAATATTTGTATTTTAGCCGAGAGAAAATATCACAAACACTCGTGTCTAAGATCTTTAACATATAATAGAAAATTTAAATTAACTTTGATTATTCCACGTATTGTGTAACTAACTGTGACACGTGTTTCGCCTCTTTCAGAGGCATCTTCAGACTTACTATCGCAAAGTTTGCTTAAGTAATGAAGCAAGATTGATTCTAACATTTTAAAATTATAAAATTACAAAATGGATTGGGTTTTTTTTCCTTTTAAGAGGAGCAAGGAGGGGGGTGTAGAATCGAAATAAAGCAAACAGATAATGATACTAATTTTACTAATGAGTTGTAAACAATCAGACTGGGATTTTTCCTTTTTAATGGAAGCAAAGAGGGGATTATAAAATGCAAACAAATTTAATCATACTACTAATGACGTTAAACATTACAAACTATTAAAATTTAATGAGCTACAGTCAATCATCTAGGTTTGTGATTACTCTATTAATTGGAAACAATTTGAGTAACGGGGAACCGCCTGTGTTATTAAGAATATTATTTAATAATATTTCTTTTTTGTTAAGAGTTTTATTAATTTCTAAAAATTCTAAGCTATTCATCTTTAAACCCTTTTTATTTACTCGGTGGAGTATTTCTAAATTACAAATCTGATTAAAATTATGATTATTTTCTATTAAATGATTGGCAAACTCAGAGAAATTGTTACTTTTTAGACATCTTATATGTTCTTTAATTCTAATATTAAAGTTTCTACCTGTCTGTCCAACATAAGACGCTTGACAGTCTCCACAAGAGAGTCGATAGATACCACTCTGTGACGATGAATCTACGCGATCTTTACTGTTCAATAAAATTTTACCTAAATTATTTACTGTATAAAACGCGGGTTCTATATTGTCTGGCAAAAATTTAACTATCTTTGACGAGATGTCTCCTAAATAAATAATTCTACGCCAGTTTTTAATATTATCGTTTGCTTTCTTCTCTCCTGAAAAAATATTATTTACTATGAGTTGTTTAACTTGCTTACGTTTAAGTAAGTTAACTACTACGTCTGTGTTGTAACCATTATTTACAGCTATCTGTTTAATAATGTTTAACTCTAATTCAAAGTTGACTTTAGTGAGAGGGATGTTAACTAATCTATTAATCATTGCATGGAATGATGAGAGTTTTTGCGACCACGGGTGAATTGATTGATGGTGAATGACGACATCTGTATAAGTAGGCTTTCTGTAAATGGCAAATTCTAATCTGTTGCTATTATTTTTCTTTATTGTTATGTCAAGAAAATTTAAGGTTTTTTGTTGCTCGATTTCTAGTGTGAATTTAATATTTGTATGCAATGAATTTATATGACGTAAAAAGGTATCTAACTGTCTATCTGTTCCTGTCCAAATGCAAAAGATATCGTCTACATAACGATACCAAGTTTTTACATTTTTAAGTAACGTGTGATTTGACTTAAAGAGATTATTCTCAAAATAATCCATAAAAATATCCGCGAGCAAAGGTGAAATAGGACCACCCATAGGTCAAAGTTAATTTAAATTTTCTATTAAAATGAACTTCCACAAAGTTACCGCCGAAACCATCGAAAGATCTTTAACGTTTGATAATAACATCATGATTGTATATCGATCGTTCTCTTAGTTGAACCACATTTTTTGTTTTTTATTTTAAATATGTACAATTCATACAAGTAGTACAAAGTAAAAAAGTAAACATATTTAAGATTTCAGATAAAGCATGTGTTGCTTTTTTTCAATTAAATCACATCCTTCATCAATAATAATTCATTAGTAAAGTTATTAGGTTCTATACTATTTCCACCAATTACACGATTATAAAAATCCTTTGAGGTAGACGGGGTGTTCGCGCGTAGAACAACGTAGGTGTGCGATCGGGAATTTTCTAGGAAGAAAAATCACACCCGGCGCGACTACTAATTGGCGCGATTTGAACGGTCCCTTATGTCTGCCGGGATAGACATTTACTCATTGCTTAATTAGTTTGATTTAACGTTCAGAGACGCGAATGCACTCTTTGCTCTACGACCACTTATTCGATAGCAATGTGTTATCGAACACTGTAAGCTATATAGACGGAAAACAGACGTTTTTGAAATCATGTATTGTTATAAGTAAAATTATTCCATTTTGCCATCAATAACTTTATAACTCAGCGATAATATTTATCTTCTTATAATATACACAATCAAAACTTTTTACTACGCGTCAGCTTATGTTGGTCTATGAACTTAAATGCTCGAAGATATCTAAATGCGCAACCTGGATCGTTTGTCACAAAACACATTTGAACGAAATAAATTTATAAATATTCTTTAGATTGATGTTTTTAATGGGAACACAATTGGGTTAACTCTTTACAAATACTGACTGTAGGTGGTCAATTATTGTTTAGAATTGTTTTTCGTGTGATATAAAATGTTGAAATTAACATTTTCATTCACCTTACATGCTTTCTAAAGTAGCAATTGTACCTTCTACCAAAAAGTATCGAACATAATTTATTTATTTATTTCATTATTATTCAATGTTTAGATGAACTTGTCGATAGTGTAGTAAGACTTTTGCGCCATGGAGAAATATCTAAAATAAATGAGAAAAGGTTTCATAACTCGAAATCACTTTTTCGAATCTGTTATATAAAAGTTTGTTTGCGTTATAATAAATTTGCTTATTAATTCTACTATTATATTGTCTCCCATGGTATATCAATCGCATTTAATATAGTTAAATATGTATCAATCTAGATTTCATCACACTGAAATACCTTTTACAAATACCCTCATTTTATTAATAAAAACACAATAATCCTTTGTACTTCATTCCACTTTATTTAATATGTCAGGACCGGTTTCGCTCATTGCGAGCATTGTCAACTGATAAGATGCTTAATGATATGAATATGCTTAATGAAGCATATTCATATCATTAAGCATATTCACTTTATTAATGTAGCATTTTATCACTTTGTCAAAAATTTCCTAAATTTTAATTATGTTTGTAATTACTTTCAATTGCCAGTCTGAATTTATTAATCTGGGATGACTTTTTAATTATATGTTAGATGTGTTGAACATTTTAATTTTGTGTTATTTTAGAATCACTTTAATGTAATTGGCAATTTCTTTTCAATGCCAATTGTTGTGTATAACTTTTCAATTTTGTATAAATAGCATTGTTAAATTATATTTCTTATCAGTTGACAATGCTCGCAATGAGCGAAACCGGTCCTGACATATTAAATAAAGTGGAATGAAGTACAAAGGATTATTGTGTTTTTATTAATACAATGCCTTTCCACCAAGTATTGACAGTGAACACCCTAAAAGTGACCCTCATTTTATGTGTCTAAACTACTACCTCACTATATGTATCTAAACTTCTGATATTCACTATAATTTAAAACATAAAAAATATGTTTTTTTTTTTGATAATTTCAAACAAGTACTTAGATTCTTAAACATTCTATATAGGTTTATTATGCACAGCATTTACAGCTTCATTTTTTTTTAGATGAATTGGCTCTGCCAGAATTAAGTCTCTGCGTATATTAAAATTTAATATATTTATATTCTCCACATAGGTATATTATATATTATTTAAGATTCAGATACTGATAATGATTCTGGGAAATTTGATATTGAATATCTTCATACCGTACAAATATTTTATAACATTTCCCTGATTTATTCTCTGAGTTTTAAATAATATAAAAGATATGGTGTGAATATTTATCCAAGAAGAGAAATTTTACATTCATTTAAATGCGATAAATGTTTTTTTCATTTAAAGGTTAACGTTTAAAAGTAATTTTGTTTATAGCTTTGGGTATAAATCTTCAAATAAATTACAGAAATCACTTGCAATCCCAGTAATATTCACAAATGGGAAACGTTTCCTTTGAAGAGATATCAGCGACCAACGACGACCAAACACTCAATTAAAGGTTACCCTCGAGACATAAACGGACGCGTAATACGAGTTCCTGGTACAGTGAGTGAATATTTGCCAAGTATTTGTTGTTTCATTGTCATCATTCTATACGAAAGGGTGTAAAATTTTACTTAGAGAGATAGAAACAGCATAATTTTAATTGCTGATTACTACCAGCAGTAACAAAATCTTAGGATATTTCTTTTTGTAATCAACAACACAGCAAAAATAATAAAATAAATAAGAAGTACAAATACAAGTGTATTTATTTGAACTAATTATTAAACCTTTTAAAAATGATTACAATTTTAAAACTAATAGCTGTGGAAACATTGATAATCGATTTAAATGTATTACTGTTTAAATACAATTTCGGTCTAGACTTAAAGTTTCTGTTTACCTTATTTTAGATTTTATGTTATTGAAAGTAGTTACATTATTCAGCCACTCAAGGTTTTTTTGTCTACATCAAAATAACTAATTCACGCAAATCAAAAAGGGATTGTGGAAAAAAATTGTTAGCTTAACAAAATAATATTGGTTTGCTTTATTTAGCAAAATTCTTTATGAAATATATTTTATTCACTTATACTTATTACAGCTTATTATATGGCTTTCATTTATTCAACAAAATAACTAAATATATGAAAAAACAATTAAAAGAAAAAAAAACCCGTTATAGTTCCAATAGGTCTGTAATTGAAAAAAGTCGGTAAAGAATTCAATGATTAAAGGCTACTGCAATTGTACAAATACTATTGTCCCAAATCCAGTAAACCTTTTATATTAAAGATTGACCAAGAACGAAGAACCACCATAGGCTTGTCATGATTTAAGAATATTTGTAATAAAACACAAGAAGGATTTTTCTTTCGAGTCGTTTTGTAAGTGATTGGCATACAACGTAGACCAGAGAAACTGGATGTTCGTGAATAGAAAGAAAAATAGTCCAAGGCAGAGATACTAAGAAGACGTTTTTAAAATCAAACATGGCTCAGAATGAACCGTAGCGCTAGCCAAATAACACCAGCAACCATCAATTTGTTTTATAATATCGCTTCTCTAGAAGAGCAATTACGATATCGATGAATATATGGTTCTTTTTAAATCGCGATTTAGTCCTTATCTAATCGTTATGGAATAGCTTCGGAATAATAGATGTGGGTTTTAATACGGAAAAAATAGTCAGGTTTTGACATATTAAAAATATTACCTTTAATGTAATGGATGATGTATTTTTTTAATTTCATTTTTTATTTATACATTTCGACTGATACGAAAATGATTTATTTTTTTTAAAAATATATTTGCATACAATTTAAAAATAAGTAACCTTTTGAAACAATTTCAAAGTACCAGTTTTGCCGATCGCGAGCATTATTAACTTTTAATAATGCCATTCCATTTGTAATGTTATTTTTTTTATTTTTATAATAAATTCAAACGTGAACTTAATACGATTAAAAGCACTTAAAATCATATTTATTCGGCAAAAGTTTATATCAAAGCTTTTTTCTACAAAATTAATGTATTTTTTAAACTAAACAAAACTTTACTAACCACATTGAATGACATTTAATTTAATAATTACGCTCCGTGAAATCAATTAATATTCTTAACATGTGAGCAAGTGCACAGATTAGCGGCATTCATTCGTTTCCCAGTTGGACGTCTGTCCTCTGTTATGTTGAATCCAATTTAGACGAATGTGCATAGTTGGCGGCAAAGTTAGATGTTATAACGTAGCCAAGCCACATACCTCGCCCACCCTCACTTCAACTGCTTGTTGGCTGCCAGACTCGTTGCTAAGCCCTTGTTATACATTATTTAGGTGAGCGCGATGATTACTTTTTACAAGATTCTCAGTAACACTTTAATATTAAGGGTGGGCGTAGCGGTCAACAGAGACACTTAATTTAATTAAAACAAATTATGATGTGATTTTATTACAAATATTCGTGCCATTGATAGAATCTAGATTTGCTTGAGTTAAGCATTTCTTATTTTTATATTTCAAAATATTTTTTATAATGAATAGGGAGACGGTGGTGTGCGTAGCAACCTCATATTGTCACACCCCTTTAATCATTCTGTAGTACGTATATTCTTTTGATTATGATTTATTTTAATTAAATATAGAAATTCTAGATGTTCTGAAAATTCTGCACACAAGACGAATTCAATAACATGAATATTTAGAACTATTTAATATTTATTTTCAGCTTAAAACAATTTTGCTAGTTCGTTCTTGATATAGTAGTTGTTGATACAGTTAACACATTACAACATCATTTCTTAAATATGGATTATGGTCACTTGGACTCCATAAAACTAAAAATAGAGAATTTAAGTATAATACTAATATCAGCTGCTAAAGAGTGATTGGAAGATTGACGTGGTTACAAGATTCAATTCACCAGGCAGCGTCTTGTTACTTCAGAGTTTCATGAGAAAATTCAAAACAGGTTTGGCCATGTGATGGAGATGTCTTCGGAGAGCTTTAATTCTGCTGGCGTTTTTTGCCTACCAGTAGGTTTCCGACGTCCTGGACGATCATCGAGCTCTATCAAATGGACGTACTCAGCAAAACTGAAAGATGCTGGCGTACCTTGGCAGAAAAAAAGCGATCGTTGGATGACAATGAATTACGGTGGTGCCGTATGTTGGCAAAACGCTCTATGCAGAGACCGAATATGGTCAAAGAAGAAAAGATTGTTTGTTACATTATAAAATTTAACAAGTTTTTAAAAAAGGTAAAAAAAAACGCTTGTTCCTTAAAACGTTCCAATTGAAAGTTCTCAATATATTATTTCACCAATCATATATGTATGTACAGTAAAGAACGTGTTGGATACCAGTGGCAATCTTAAAAAGTGTCATTTTTTTGTGGTAAGATACTGCTAGAATAAGCTAAATTTTAGCAAATTCATTTCGTAAAAATTAAAATTCGTAAAAATATTAATTGTGTAAGTACTAAATATTCGTAACAATGCATTTTGCATAAAATCTAATATTTCTTCAGTACATTCATTTTAGAATAAACACAAAGCAATGCACTCATAGATAGTAATAAAATAAGGTGAAACTTTTTGACTTTTATATAGAACTAGCGAGTACCCGGCATGCGTTGCAATGCCACTCAAAGAAAGAACGTGTTTGTGTTTTAATTCTGTTTATTGAAGTGCTTTTGAATATCTTTTGTTTTTCCGTCTGGTGCGTATACGAATAGGTCTGAAGGTTTTCCAACGAGTGAACAGGCCACATACAGCTGTCCATGTGAAAAAAATTGATTTTCTAAATTTAGTACACACCTTGTAGCGATTGTTCCTGTGCTTTGTTTATGGTTATTGCAAATGCGAGTCGCACCGAAAACTCGCACATTTAAATTTGAATGGCATATCTGTTAGAATCATTGAGATGCTTGGCAACAGTACATTGTCCCCTTTAAATTTTCCTTTTAATTTGTTAAGCTTCAATGATACTTTGCATTTTCTATTTCAATGAATGTCTGGTACCGTTGCAAAGTTGTGAATTTATATTTCGGAGAAGAATGATAGGTACGCCAATTTTCAATGGTAAAACGTGAGACGGCATGGCTGGCAAATCAAGTGAATTTAAGAATTCAGTTGGATAATTGACAACTTCGTCTTGATTCATTACAGCATCGATGGACGTATACATTGTTTCTTCACCTGGTATTTCGTTTTGAATCCTGAAGTTGATGGCATTAACATCGTAGTTTTCGGCTGCTAATATAACACTTTCTCTGAGCCACTGATGATTTTTGTAATTCTTTACGATATTTTTGGGAAAACTTTGTGAATCAATTCTCTTATTGTTTTTGTAATTTTACAGAAGTTTGTTGGCAATGTAATACATTGTGTGGATTCATCTATTTCCAATTTTCCATTCCCGATATCCAACAATTATTTTGCGAAACGTTCAGCAGATATGTCATATTGTAGTTCTACACGCATGCTGGCCTTGAAAACCAATTCTGCACGTGTCGCCATAAAACTGATGATTTGAGACATGTATTTAATTCATCAACAGCTGTTGAACGTGGATAACTGATGATTTGTCGAAAACCACCAAACAATAAAATAAGTGCGCCACCAAAGAGCTATTTCTTTCCTCTCAAATCTTTTAGTGCATAGTATAGAGCTTACAATGCCTTTTTGTGCACCATAGTACATTCGTCTCATATTGTGAGTTGGCATGATTGAAATACTTCACCCATTCCGATTATTTTTTTTTGATATTGCATGTTAGTGTCTCAGTGATTTGCATTAAAATGCAATTTCAGTGCTGAATGCGCTGTTCGACCACGGTAATCCGATGATCGGTATAGGAAATAATACGGTAAAAAGCAATAAATTAGCGTATTGGCAGCCTTTCACTGACTTATATACACTCACGGGCGTCCTCACAACAACTCACCAAAGTTTTATCGCAATCGGATGAACGGTATAGGAAAGAATACGGTAAAAACCAACAAATTAACGTATTGGCAGCCCACCGCTGATCTATATACATTCACGGGCGTCTGTAAAACAACTCACCAAAATTTTATCGCAATTGAATGAACGGTATAGGAACGCATACCAGACAAACAAACAAATTAGCGCATTGGCAGCCCACCGCTGATTCATAGACCTATTCTGGCGTCCGCACAACAACTCACCAAAATTCCATCGCAATCGGATGAGCGGTATAGGAGCGCATAGGTAACAAACAAACAAACATTCATTTATATATATATATATAGTAAGATATGGATAAACAAAAAAAAACGATCTGGTAATAAAACACACGAATAAGTAGAAATTATAATTCTTGTTGTTAATTTATCTGCCAAAAAACTGCCACAACTAACAAATTAAAAATCAGTTGAAATTTAAAAACTTAAAATTAATAAGAAAACAAAATCTAACCGTTTTACTTGAAAAACCTCCAATACATCACACGAATTTTCTATGGCTTTATTGGCATATGGAAAAACGTTTTTTTATGCATAGGCTTGTGACAGTCATGGTTATCATTCAAAATGTGTTTTACGATTATTTACATGTTATGTGTAAAATAATATGTAAAACTTTAATAGGATAAAAAAAGCTATTTTGAGTTTCTAATTTTAAACTATTACTAGTCGAAAAATGGTATTCTGTGACAATTAAATTTAAGCATTCATTCCGTCTTAATTAGACGTGAATTTTTTTGAAATCCATAATTTTAATTAGTTGCTATATTATTTATTACCTTAGTACTTTTGGTTAAACCAAATATGTATTCTTATTTTGCCCAGCACACTTATGTAACCAAAAATGAAAAAATCCTCTTTCAAGTGATGGTATACCTACCAGTTCCATAAGAAATTTTTTCGTTTACACTTATTCATTTAAAAGTTTTTGACAAGGTAAAAAAATAATATCTTCCTGCTTAATAAACTAAAAATATAAATTTCTGATTTGTAACAGTCTTAAACTAAGGGTGCAATTTGTTTTCAGAATTATCCGATGTTTTCAGATAGCTCAAAAGCTTTTCATTTTTAGTTTTTTTTTGGATCTAGAATTTTATTTTTTCCATTTTTTTTATTATGATTACAAAATTTAACATCAATTTATTTTTAAAAAAATGGTAGTATTTTTTTTAAACTTTTTTTTTATATTCTTAGTTAAGTTAATTAATGCGTATCAGCTTTATTGTTACGCTAGTCATAAATGTTTCTTTACTGAAATTGTATTTTTAGTCTTAATTGACTTTCCTAAAATATTAACTATATTAGGATAAGTTTTGCGAACAGCACTTTGCAACGCAACCACTTTCTGCTTCTCTGCGGCCGATTCAGATATTAATTATTGGGTTATCCAGTCGGAACGATCCACTCCAGAGATTCCTCCTCTTACCCTTGCTACTCCAAGCTGCTTCCCAGCGTAAACTTTTGCGTTTAATGTGTATACACAATATCTTGCAATGAAAACTTACAACTTATAACCACTTGTAAAGACGCCATTTGCATAAATATCTTTACCATTTTAATAATAATATCACATCGAAATAGGCAAAAACTTGTTAAAGTATTATTTTCTCAACAAATTAAATATTATTTGTTCAATTTAAAACAAAATTAAATATGTAGCAAAAGAAAATGAAAAGACATGACCATGTTTCCCGTTTAATCTATTGTTTATAAAATAGTTTTATTTAATATCTTACTTAGTCGTTTATTACGTGCAAGGATTTTTATTTTTTTAAGCAAGTAGCTGCATATTTTTTTATATAACATAATGCTTAATATTAAACAAATGTACGCTTTTCCGATAAAAGTTGAATATAATGTTATGTTAATAACTATAAATAAGTGTAATAAATACCATATTTTCTATTTTATTTTTGTTGGAATCATTTAGTTTCTCACAAATAATATGAACGTGGGAAGATTTACTGACTTTTTCACCGGTAAAACCCTAGCCAACTTTAGGTATTACTTACACCATGACTATAACTAACGATATTATATTTCGACGATACTCACTTTAATTTAGTAGTTACTTGCTAATCAACTTAACAGTCAAATGAAATAAACCGATCATAATATAAAACATTACATATGTTATTTTTATATGCACAGCATAAACCCAAGTTAGTAAAAATACACATTTATTCAACGATATGTCGTATTAATCCATCACTATAAGTCATTATTATACCATGAAATAATAGCGATTCTAAATGTGAAAAACGATATTATATTGTAAAGTAACATAAAAATCGTCTAAGAAACAATTTTTAAGCGAATAGTTATAATTCAATACCTGAGAGTATTGTATTCAAACACACGTACAGGACTTATTTTATATTAGCACCTGATTTTCAAAAAAAAAAAATTTATGTTTTATACATTCTTTAAAAAAGTACTGTTCAAATCAATTCTAACGTACAAAGCATGAACAAAAATCAATCGAGACAAAACGAAAACACTTCGACGACAATTGCGACATTCAGGGCGGTACAAAATTGCTGTAATACGTGTTGCGGACACAATCAACGCGAAACTTTTACAGATGCTTTGAGGGTTTGACCAAAGGTTTTTTAAAATCTTCATCAGCCTTTTTTTACTGTATTATAATTTTTTTTTTTTATATAAATAACATTTTTTAGGTCAATTATTTTTTTATTCCTAAATCAAAATTTGATATTCTATTTTTTTAAAAATAACCAGTCTTTCTGGTATAACCTCAAATAACTACTCGTTACGTTATTTAAATGGTTGATTTTGGTATTCCCAACATTTCTTCATACCCAAATCAAAAAGCATTTTTGTGTATATAATATTTGTGTATAAGTGTATAATATTTTTTTAATTTGATCGAATACAATATCTTGTACGATATTGCCATATAAAAAAAAACTATAAAACAGCCCGTCGTTTGACTTAAAATAGTTTCAAAAAATACTTTGTTTTCCGTGCATACTTGGCTAGCTTTAAACAATCCTTCATACAAAAATATAAGTGATGCGGTCGTTTCACGTAAGGAATTTGACGCAAAACAAAATGGAAATTGCCTTGGAAATATTTATATCGGCCGCACGTACCAATCGTTTGCCTGACCTAAAGAAACGAATTCTTTAGACGTGAAATTGATACATCCATGGCGTATTATTTGTATCCAATTCTCGCACCGTTTTCAAAGGAAAACATTTGAAGACTTTTTATGCCCTTCTCGGGTATCACAATGCCAGAAAAACTTTACGCCTCGACTACTTCATCCTTTAAATAATATGCTGGTAACTGATATTTAATACATTATTTTACAGCACATATAAAAAGAGCGGTAATCTACAACTCATTACGAATTCTAATACATGTACATTGTACAAGAACAATTTATAAACCTCTTGTGGTATATGACATTTTGTTTTCACAAATAAAAGGAACCAATCAAATTTAATATTTATTTACATTAACGTCATGAAATCCATTTAATAATTTTTCTTCGAGTCTTAAGAATTTTGTAATACTTATATTTTTTGTCTTTCGGCATCTTCATAAATTTTAGTGCACATCTAATATATATAAATATATACTTTCAATAAAATTGAATCTGATAAGATTCCTTTCCGGTAGTTTTCAGTCCTTTACTCGAGTGGTCAACACTATTGCGCTTTCGTCCCATTTGATTGCAATGGTAACAGATTTGGATTCCAAAGCGGATAATGATTTTTTTAACGATTTAAATATTTTTTGTGCAAAAGTTGTATTTTTATAACTTTTAAATTTACTTCCATTATTTCGAACCTTAAAATAAAAAACCACTAATCTTTTTCTAGTCCCACTTTTGTATACCACAGTGACGTAATTAATAACAACCAGTTCTTGTAAAATTTCTGTTGGACTAGGAGTTAATTTGCTTTTTATTGGGAACAAACAGAATTGTTAAAGCAACAATAAGATTTTGTTACTGTAACTTTATCATAAGAACCGAAAAATATTTTGCATAATACAATACGTTCAAGTTTTCCTATTCTACATATTCTTAACTGTTGTTTGTTAACATAGTTTAAATAATGATACATCGCTCTACTTTAATGAACTATATTAAATTATGAATTTTAAAGTGATTCAAGAAAATTTTTAATGAAAATTTAAACATTCACTAGTCAGAAACGATCTATTTATTTTCAGCAGACTATAAAATACTAGTGGAATTTGATGACATAATTTTACAGTAGTCAGAAAAAAAAATTACAGTAAGCATTCAAATAATACCGAAGATCTCATCCAGTTTCACTTTGCAAGATACCAAAAAAAAGTATTACCTATAAAATTTTTGTGTTTAAATTATTAAATACTCATTATAAAATAAATAATATCAATTTCACTGTCTGTAGAAAAATATGTTTACTAAAAATTATATATAGATAACGTAGGGAGCTGGACCAGTTTTCAAAATACGAATAAAGGCTTGACGGCGATTAACAAATATAAAACAAAATGTCGTTTAGATTGTTTGACAATTTTTTTACAACCATTTTGTATTACATAACCGATGTGTATTTGTTTTAAATATTTGAATACTAGGAAATATGTTTTATTCATTTAATTTTAAAAGGTGTGTTAACGGCGTTTTTTTCTACATGCCATGCATTCTTCACTGACTTCACTGACCTCTGAAACTCTGAAAACAAGATTTAAAAATGAAAAAATTAACTACGCTTTAACTCAAAATAAAAGTGGAAAATACAACTGTGTAAATTATGATCTTTACATCAAAATCATTCTTTTGATAATCAATCACTGATTCTGTAGCGTTACGAGTTTTCCGCTAGTGAGAAAGAGGTTGCGGGCTTGAGTTTTGGTTACGCCAATATAAAATTAAGGTATCACCATTTTAACATTTGAGATCTAAGCATGACAGCTAGTGATGTCTTATCTAGTTGATTAAATTTCGACTGACTTAAAAAATATTTATGATTTAAAATTTCTAGATGTATCAATTATGATCATGAATGAATCATATGAATGTCAAATATATTGCTTCTTTGAATGTTAAGTTTAACTTGAATGTGTTTTGCGTTTTTTATATCCTTATATTCTTTAAAAAAAATAATTTTATCTTTACAATAGAAGAAATGTATGATTTTCAGTATTTTACAATAAAATGCAAAATGTGTGAAAAATCATAATTCTGTATCTTTAACTGTTGTGTGCCGAAGAGAAAATAAATGTGTTTTTATTTACGGTTTTACATCGAATAATTGACTGTTAGGAAATTTATGATTTGAAAAGACACCGTAACAAAAAAAAGACGTGAAATATTATGACCTTTTTTGGGTAGTTCAATAAACTAAGCCCATCCGCTGGGAGAAATGGAAAGGTACGATTTATGGATTCCAAATCCATCGATTGAATAAAAGTAATTTTTGGGTCATTCTTTACAAAGGTCTTTTCATAAATTTATTGGTCGAATATTTTTTAAAATATTATATTTCTGAGCATTCTTAATACAATTCCATATCTTTAAACAAGTGTTTCAAAAAGACCTGAATTATATTATTCAAGATTTTTTTGTCTTATACAAAATAAAACGTAACATTTATTTTAATAATATTTATAACTCCAAAATATTGAATTTACATGAAAACACTTTAAATTATTACTAATGTATGAAGTAAGTAAACAAAAACAGAGAGAATCATTATCACATTTGTATGGAATTTATATCAGTCTTAAGAAATTGTGCAAACATTTACTATACAATCTATATTTGAAAGTATGTATACACAAGCGTTTTAAAAGTCAGTCGTTACGTTTTTTCTCAAACAAAACCAAAATATTTAAAATGCCTAAATTGTCCGCAAATGTGTGCCCTTATTTCTCTTGCAATCATTTTTTATGTCCCTGACGTTATTTATAATGTAATTTTGTATTTTGTTCGTATTTCAACATTTGAGAGATAACTATTTGTTTTGTATTTATTTTTGACGAAATCTAAATTTTGAAATTAGCTTTGTCGGAACCTTGATCTGATTTCATGTTTTTGTTGGAATAAAGCTCTAGTAATTTTATCACAAACGACGTAGTATGATTGTAAAAATAAATATTACATAGGTATAACCTTGTCAAATGTTTACACATATTTTTGTAGGTAAGGAAAGCTTAATGTATTTTATACATTTATTATATTGAAAATTTTGAGCTTTAGTAAAATTATTGAGACACGAGAGCTAAAGTTTAGGCTCGCAAATCTACTTTCAAGCCACTTCAAAAAGTCAACAAAGTTTAAGGTTAAAACCGGCGCATTACGCTTCAACAAGTCCGCTTCTCAGCAGCGGGAAAACTTCGCTATCTACACACGTGAAACAAAAATACTCGGTACCAATGCTATCCCAAAGGATGCTACTCTTTCTGTGCGTACAATCCAGCTTGTTATGCATGCTGCATGCGTGGCAGGGCTGAGGCGTGCCGGGAAGTCGTACCGTGTTCCCCCGAGACCAATGATTCGCGGTACAGCCGACACCTACCGACTAGCGCTACCGTGAGTTGATGTCGAATACAATAAGCATTCGGCATATGCCTTGGACCACCCCTACACTATACACACCTAGAAAACCAATCTAGGTTGCAAATTATCACTTTCCTAAATTATATTTTTAAAATCACCACCAATAACGTTTTCATTTAAATATTTAGCAACAAATAGATATTTTATCAAATCTTTTAATTTTATTTCTATGTCCGTTCCCAATGTGGAGAATATGGACTCCCTTTTGAGTTTATCTCAACAAAATCATGTACATACAGCATTGTCTTCGAACAGAAATTCATTGGTGGATTTAAATACCAATCTATAAAATTTGTCCGTACTTGAATTCGAACCCGTGACCTCCGTGTTCTAAGGCAACTCCATTCACATCAACCACGCAGTCGAAATGAATTTATAAAACCCTTAAATTAAAATAAGCCATTCGTTATTTTTATCCGTTGATGATGGTCGTGATGAGCAAAACATGTAATGGTATTTATTACAAAATATGGAATAATTACAAAAAGTTTTTTTTTATAATGCTTTTCCAAAAATAATTGGCGGTGAAAATCTCATTTATGTTTTCTATACACTAGTCTAGTGATGAATATATTATCGTTATCGCAAATAATAATTACATGGTGTTGATATTGCGCCGTCAGTAATATGTATTCAAAAAACACATAAATTTTAAAATATATTATATATTAGAAAAAACATTTTCTCAACAAAGATTTTTCAAAAATTCCTTGTTACGAGGAACTTCTAATGATAATTATTCAAGTAAATAGGCTAATTTCAAAAACACGAACGTTTAATTAATTAGCATTCAACTCCCGTCTACGCGCCAGACATTTGGCTTAACTTTGCTTTCTAGCAAGTCGTATTATATATTTACTGTGAGCCTAAATCATGGTGATTGAGCATATTTAGAAGACAGACAAAGGCTCAAGAGCTTTTTTGAATGATTGACTTCTAGCAGCTTTAAATTCCATGATTTTAAACAGTGGTCTATCAACAGCTTTCAAAAATATATATTCTAACCAGGACCTATCAGAAAAAAGTTTAAGCCGGTCATGCAATTTTTTAGCCAAAACTAAAAACATCTTACACTTCAGTACTACGGGGCAAAATAAAATAATTCAGACGTAAATAGACAAATAAATTTATGTGAAAAGTATTTATGTTTAGATCGTTTAAAAAAACAGTAAATCTTTATCATGTCTAAAAATTTCATCCCATCTTTCTTATCCTAAAACAACGAAGCGAAATTGAGAGAAATAAACCAACCACTACTCTTGTCCTAATCCTATTCTTTCCATCTTTTCTCTCTTCAACAGTTGACACATCCATAAGAGGCCATATGTTTCACATTGGGAGCGGACATAGATTAAAAAATATATATTTATGAAATTAAAGCTTTTTAGTTCTACCGAAATTGAGACCAAAAGCAACTATTCCATCTACCTCTTTCCGTTTTTTTCATGAACCTGTTAGTAACTGCATGCTGTCTTTAATAATATTTAAAATTTAAAAAAAACAGCAATATAATCACGATTTACGTAATGTTTTTTAAGATACAATACTTTCATATTACAGAAGCTCTGATTCATTTTTGAATAATATAGTTGAATTTACAGTTATTACTTGTGGAACAAGCAATCAAGATTAAATTGATTTAATTTGCATTTATTTGGTTATATATACTACTCTATTGTAATTTGGTGAAAAATATATAAAAAAATAATTCTACAAATATTTTTAGAGCTAAAATACTTTGATATATTTTTACCTTATTACTAAGAATCCTTTCAGATAATAATTAAAAAAAATAAAAATAAAACATAACCTTATCAATTAAACTCGAGAAAATCTGCATGAAAATTGAATATTTATGTAAAAAAAAAATAGAAATCAGTATTTTTCCCAGCCAGTAAATATTTAACTTAACTTTTTCTCAATTAACTGCACCAGTTTTTTAACATTGCCTTTTTCACACGGTTTTAATTGTAGAATTTTAGTGAAACAACAATGAATACCATTAATGACACAATGAAGACTACATTATCGTAAATTTTGTTTTGCAAAAAATGTACACTTAGAACCTTGTAGTTTTCGGATCGCGATTTGTGTATTTTTCATCAAATTTACAGACTTGATCGCCAACCTTTAATAGCTCCTGGCTACGTGATTATCAATATTTATCTAAAATATTAAATAAAAAATAAAATACGCATATATTCAAAATATTGAAAAAATTTTATATTTTTCCCTGACCATAATAAATTATTTATCTTTTAAAACTATTTTGGCTTTTGTGTATCCAGTTCTCAAAATATTTTTATTGTAGCATATTAACACTAGTAACGTTCCCATTATATCTTTTTCCCACATGTGTTTGTTAAAAAATGTCGTATGAATTTAATAAGCTTTCAGCCCTTAACATTAAATGGGGAAAAAATCAAGAAATTTTTTTTTCAAATATCCAGTAAACAAAAATATTCAATTCTCATAAGGCATAATTTTAAGTATTATATGATGATTAAATATTTATTTTTTAGCCATATCTGCTCCTTATTCGAAGTATATGACCACCACACGGTTACTCCAAGATTTGCAGTCCCTGCCAGTCTCATTTCTTCTTCCCAGGTCATTCCAGCGTCTGGTACCTCCACCAAGTACATCTTACGGATGGTCATTAATGACATTCTACGACGACGGAATCCATCCAGTTGATAGAAGAGGCACGTAGAGTCCGCCTTTTTTGGGGCATCTGCAGCATATGTACAAGCCAGGTACATCGTCGCTTTTTGATGTTGGACGTAATAAAAGGCTGGTTACGAAGATATTCAGATTTATTAATCAAATTACTTTAATTATTTTTTGCTTACTTAATAATAATTTAATTTATTATACAAATAACATATTGTCATCAATTGTGTACACGACATTTAATTCGTTTCCATATAATTGTAACGTTTTAAAATGTATATTTATGTTTCTATGATACCCTGTTTGATATTGTCTTATAATAATTCATCAAGTTTAATGATAAATATAATGAAAACTCCGCTCCCCAGAATAAAACATTCTTTGGTTTGAAAACTGCACAATGTTTCAATGCATATTTAATGCACTTTTGATAGCCTACCCTACACGATTGCATTTTATCTTGGCTGCAAGCGTTATGATGGGCCGGTAAGTAATAGGTCTTGAAAAGTTTTATTAGCTTGCGCACCATAGGGGAATATAATCAACAGATAACCACTCAGGATCACATCTTTTGATATTATACGTCAAGGGGAAGGTTGTATACCACACGCTGGCTCAGCACAAGCACATCGACTTCTTATGGCAAAGTTTATATTTTTTAATCAATGACATCCTTTGAATCTTTGACATGCACTACGTTATATCAACGGTCTTAATATTCAAAGTGTATTAAAACAAAATCAGTTGTGTTAAGGTTTTTTTAACTGTTGACTACTAGATTAAATCATTGAAACAATTCATTTAAAAATTTCTTAAACTTTATTGCAAACAGAAATTAAAAAAAATACAGTCTTTAGATACAGCATATAAACTTCCAACTAGGGATTTCAATGTTGTTGCATAAGAATTTAGACCCTGATAAAAAAAATCAGTACCTTACTTTAATAAAAAACGTCTTAATAATCTACAATGATTCATATTATGTCTCAATATTTTCAGTATTTACAGTATTCAATATTAGATATTGATTAATCAGTTAATATAATGGGTAGAAAATATTTATATTACTTTTTTGAATTTTAACGTCAAGGACAAGTCTTACTTAACCTCGTCACATTTTTATAATCACAACATTAAAAACAAATACTGACAATAATGTTTTAATACTGACCAAACATAAAAGTACACGGATCGACAATTTGATTTATAGAGACCATTTGCTTAACAACATACTTATCATTTTACTACTGAAATAAGGCTAAGAATAAATAGTTACATCAATTACAAATCGTTCGACTTAAAGGGAAAAAAGCAATTCAACATTTCTGAACGATGTTTTCAATATTTTAATGCAATTCGGTGATTTCTAATATATAACAAACATCATGTTATAGTTCAAAATTGTTTTTTATATTGAAGAAATCTAGCTATTTATTTATTGAATAAATGCTGAAAATCTTTTTTTAAAAAATATATTTTATTCTGCTAAGCAATAAATTTGAAAATCGCTAACGTACCAACAAAATTTTGCGAATGTGCCAACTCGATCACTCGTCCCCGAGGTTTGCTATATCTGTTATAGTCAACCAAAAAAACAAGAAATTTTTGAATGCATAAACTCTCCAGACATCATATTTGCTAGGACAGTGTTCTGTTATATTATTCATATGACGCCTAACAAAAGACTTTAATAATAAATTTAATCTTGTTAAAGATTTATTTACTCCGCAAATAAATACATATAACATATCACGAGTTATATCAGTCGACTGGTAAATTTTATAACAATTTTTCACTCCATTACACCAGCTCCTGTACGCATTCCACAAAGCGATCTCCAGGGAATACTTGTCTTGGTGATTTTCTTTGAAAAGCAGTCTTGGAAAACTGAGAACTAGGGGATGTGGTAAACGAAAAATGTGTCCACGGAAATGGAAAAATCGTCATGAGGCAGGCTTCTTTGAGGCGGCGACAATTTACGCTGAGAGCTAGACTATTTGTTAAACTATCACAACAGCGTTTAGACATTATTTTCTTGTATCTTTTCTGTACCTATTTTTAAAAAAAATACTTTCAATATCAGGATAAATATGAGGTTATCTTAAAGAATAGCGTCGTGAAGCATTTGACGTTTAATCGAAATTGCCGACAACACTGAAATCTTTCGTGAATTATTTGTTTTAATTAATTATACAAATCTAAGAAGCATTATGATCTTTGATTACTATCAGAATAAATGAAAAAAATAAATGTTTATTCAATCATACCGACTTCGCCGCAAAATCGTTAATATTGGTACACTTACATATTAATACAATTTTCATTTATTCTGATAGTAATCAAAGATCATAACGCTTCATAGATTTGTAAAATTATTTAAAACAAATAATTCACAAACGATTTCTGTGTTGGCGGCAATTTCGATTAAACGTCAAATGCTTCACGACGCTATTCTTTAAGATAACCAAATATGATGCAGGATCAGTCGTAATATTTTGTAAATTTGCCATTTTCATATTTCGGGTGAAGTCAACCAATCATTACAAAACGAAATCACTTTTTAAGGTCAAAATAATAACGATAGTAAAATAACATATAAATTACAAAACAAAAATAAAGAATTATGACTAGTGTTGTGACTTTCCATATGCACTATTTCACTAATTTTTAACAAAAAATGAAACTGTCAATTTTTTTAATAATTACCCTTTCACGCTAGAGTAAGAAATTTCTGAGTAAGGTGAGAAAGCTTTATGTTTGTTGTCTCACATTCCTGAAAACTATTAAATTCCAAAAGTGGATAAAACTGTCCAATAACGTTATTAATTGTGGAATATTAATATAGATAAAAAAATACAAATTTGTTTTTACTAGATAACCTCAAAAATCTTCGTAGTAATGAGATTTTTTTTTAATAAAAAATAATTGTTTGTGCTTAAAATCAGTTGCGGATTACCCTATAAGCGAACAAGGCGCGCTTGGGACCTCAAGAATAACTTATACTATATATCCCATATAGTTTTTGTTCAAATATTAATATATATATTTATTATTTTACATGAATTTTTCAATCGCTTTTATGCTAACCGAAAAACAGGAGAAATTTTATTTTCAAATTGAAATAGTAAATTGCCTAAGGTTTTTTTATTTGAATCTATATAGAGCATGAAAAAAAATAGGTTTGTAAAAAAATCTCAAAAGACGGCTTTTTTCATACTACATATTTAGGCTTTGGGAAATATTTGTGTTGTTATAAAATATCACATTAGAAGAAAAAATAAAATCATTTCACAATACAAATTATCTCGTAGGTTAAGTCAATAAAAACTTCACTCGTATATTAATGTAATTAAAATAAAATCAGCTCGCTAAAACTCAAATAGAAAGTAGTTTGATTTCATTCATCAATTCCCACAACGGAAAAGTACATCAAGACCTCTTGACCGCCTCGTTTTTCTTCGTTAACAAGTGACTTAAACATTTTCTTTGAAAAAGTAATTCGTTTTTTCAGCACTTCTCAATATTGGTGGATAAAATATAGGCAAAGTATTTTCAAGAGAGAAATTACATCGCTTGAACAACTTTTTGAATCAATTAAATTGTATGAATAATTTCAAAACATGTAGCGTACAAAATCTATAAACTGACCATATAAATAATTTAGTAATATTTCTCTCTTTTCGAATGCATGCTTACTAAACTTAAAATTACTTAAAAGTATTGACTCAATTGAAAAAATAAATATAAACATATTGTCAATGTACGCGACAGTTATTTGATAATGTATCATTATTATTTTGTCTATGTTTAAAAAAACGGTGACAGGGCAGGTTGCATTTTTTTTTCTTTCTGGTGCTAGAATTCGAAGTGAACTTTGGGCGTTTCAATTATTCTTCTTCAATCGACTTGGTCCTAGAACTTTATAGGCTAACCGCTGATCTCCAGCATTAGAAAGTATTGTGTCAATCTGTCGATCCAAGTTGCGGCCTTCGAACGCTCCGTTTCCCCACCTGGATAGAAAATGTGGGAAGTTTTGAATAAATAAATAACATACAACAAATATTTAGAGAATATCTTTAAAGATTACATCTGTATAAAGGTGTTTGTTTCTAAGAGCAAATAATATAGTCTGTAACTTATAAATCACTACATAACGATAATATTATAATATAAAGTAAAAAAGAGTTAGTATTTTTATTGTTTACTTTTAGATAAATAAAAAAGACAGATTTTAATAATATCGAAAAAATGGCAGCCCACAGTTTGGGTAGCATTATTTTACTGTATGTATTTTCCAAATAGGTACCGTCGGTGCCAAAACTTTCTCACATCTTATCGCCCAGGGAGATGAATACCATTGCCATTTAGGCAGCAACCTTTTTTACGAATCGAAATGGTTTACATTACCCGTAATTTGGAATTCAATATGGGAAGGTCCACGCAATAAGACCTTACGATGGATGGATAAGAAGCTTTATGAAAACTGCCAAATCAAATGAATGGGAATTTCTTTTGGAAAAGTATTTGATCCACAATATCAAAATAATAAACTAAATATTTATTTCATTAGTTATTTAAAGTACCTTCTTTACAAGATCGTTTTTTTGTTTCCGTTTTAGAAAAAATATTTTAAAAATCTACTTCATATTTGAAATATACGGCTCCTCACAGCAGGAGCTTCAAAACTCTCTCTCTTCTGGCAATCTTTTTGCTTTTTACAGAATTATTCTGGGTCTAAAGAAATTCATCCCTACAAACACACACATATTTATTCCATTGACTCATCATTTTTTTGCTACGAAAAAAAGAGGCGAAAAATTCATAAAATAAGTAAATCTGTTTTGATTTTTTAATCGTTGTTGCTTATATGTAATGTAAATCAGTTATTTTATGCTTTTTGAAGGGCCATAAATGAAACAGTTTTCTTAACCAGCTTTCCACAGAATATTTAAGCCAGTAATAATACTCCAAATATAAAAAATAGTAAGAACAATAGTGAGATAGAATTATTTTCATCTGCGAAATATCCAATGCACGTATGATGAATTTACCTCACTCTCCACAGTGAAATAAAACAAAATTGTTTCCCATCGGCCATCGTTTAACTAAACCTAAAATTGGCCGGTAAAAATTGCATAAATAATCCAGGCGAAAGGGTTCAAATGCGGCCACTTTATATGTATGACAATATGTAACCTTTACTGATATGAAGGCCCTAATGTCTTATATGTCTTTATCGTTTCCATTCCTCCTTTATACAAAAATTTCCCGTAAGTATGGGACGTTGCTATGCCGCTCGGTACGTGTCCAGAAAGCAAACGGCTAATTTCGGATGACCACGATTTATACAAAGTTCATCAGATAAGATTATACGTAAATGCTTTATGTATTTAATCATAAAATTAAACAAAACGACTATTCATAATTCGTGTATCGACTATCAGAGGCTAAAATATCAAATAATAATATTTAACTCCAAGTGTTATAAAAATTGTGTCCTTCTTTATTTTCCAAATCTTATATATGTTTTTTAATTTAAACATTTTTTGTAAAGATCATCATAAATAATTTAAAATAGTCTTAATAAACCAAATTACAAAAATGGCTTTTTTTATAGAGAAAAAAATTCTTACACTATTTTATATTTAGTTTTAAAAAAAGATTTCAAATGAAGCACTTATACCGAGGTATTTTTACAAAAAAAACATACAGAATATATGTAATAAATTTAAACGCTTGGTCTCACTAATTTGGTCAAACTATTTCTTTCAAAGATGTAAAGGTATCCGACGGTCAAGGTCTAACAGGTATAAAATAGTTGCGATTGGAAAATAAAGGTAGAAATATTACTCTAGTACGATTGCTTTTTTACGTCTAAGAAAAACAGAACCTATTCCTTTTAAATATTAGTGCATAATGAATTATTATAGGAGTGTTTTTGGTTTCAAAAACACTGCTCTGTAATTTTTTTGAGAAACTACTCTTAGTGTGCAAAACCTAGAATCAGTATAATACATATTTTTCTCATCGTCGAACAATAAACGTTGACTTTAAAAAGATTTTCAGGTGATGATCGAGCTTCTGAATTTGTGAATGTTGATTCAACAGCAATAATTTTATGTTAATATTAGTATGCGATACAAGAAAAAAATCTACACAAAAAAATGCGTACACAATATTTTACATACCTACTTTATTTTCTCAACTTAAACAATGATTTATTTTTTGAATTTTTTTTATCCATGCAAGCAATAGCAAAATAACAACAGTGGAATTGTCTTAGTGTTATGGTCGTGTAGTCTAAAACCTATGCTCATCGCTTGCAGTGGTCAGATTTTCCAATACCGCACGAGAAAAAATCAATCAATTAATGTTATTTTACCTGATTTAAATAACTCTGGTGTTTTTTTATAATTTTCCTCATTATTCTGATAAATGAGCCATAGTCTAAATTTAGTATTTTTGTCACTACGTTTTAGATTTTTGACAAAATAAGTTAAACTGCATTTCAATCACAATTGATTCTCGTCAAAATGCGATATTTAGACATTGAAAATCTATAGAATGTATGTATAAGACCAATATTCCTCCGACCGAGAATTTTCTACTTCATCTTTTTGATATTACTCGTATGAGATAGATATTTCATTTTATATTTCTTCATTATTGAAAATTTGGAATACAAGATACAATTGTAGAACCAAATACTTTTTCCTATTTTTTACCGCATCACAATGGAGTTCTACCATATAAATGCCAATTCAATCAATACAGGATAATTCTTTTCGCAATTTAACCACTTCGTGACGTCTTCTTCGTTACATTTGCTGCATGTATAAATTTTTACTACTGCTTTTGTTACATCACTTCTTACTAAATTACTAAAAATAACTAATGACATTTTCAAAAAAAAAATCACAGGTTTTTCAAAGTTACATTTACAGAATTCCTAAGTCTTAATAAAAAAACGCATAATCGAGGTAAAAAAAAGGGCTTTTACTGTTTATTTTTATTCGAACATTAATGACAAATTCAAAAAATTATGTTAATATTCATTTCAATAAAACATCGAATAATGGTCAGAAAATAATTTAATGAGAAACACAAACGCATATAATTGACTAACGAATCAATCGAAACTTTGGCAAAGCGATCGTACGCGAATAGTGCAGCACGGATGTTGATACAATATAATTATCGGAAACGAATAACACTAAGCTTTAATTGGGTATTTTTATTTTATAAAGCTAATTAATAAACATTTCGATTGTCCATTAAGCAAATCCCTCATCCAATTTCATGATCCCATCACTACAGTTAACTAGTTATATGTATATGACTAGTAGTAAAGGGTGCATAATAATTAAATTCTCTGTTTTTGAGGGACTTGTTTAATTTTAAATTAAAATAAATTGATAACATTCTATTTTATTTATTTTCTAAAAAGCATGAGAAAGCATTTACGTTTTTGTTAACGAAATTTCCTGAAATAAACAAAACTGGTTTGCTGGGTAACGATGGAAGTTTTTAAGTTGTCTTACAGATTATCCAAATTCGTTGTTTTTTGTAGACTTGTGGATATTATAGGAAATTCAGTCATAGGTGTTTTTGAGTACAATTTTTGCACTCGTAAGCTATGTTGATATCAAAATTCACAACAAAAATATTTTCAAAAGAACTTTTATGATGAATAAATTGCAATATTGGAAACCGGGTTACCAAGTTGAAAAACTCGGCTTTCGAAAATAGCAAATTTTGCAAAAACACAGTTTTTCAAACTGTGATTTTAAAAACCATTAACTATTTTTCAAACTTAACAATCAAAATTAATATTCAAGTGTCCGTTTATAGAATCAAGTTCGTGCCGTCGAAAACAAAAACTAAATCAAAAACGTTGACAAGAACATGGATTGAAAAAAATGTAATTTTTAATTAATACTCATATTTTTCACTCGTCCCACAACTTTGACATGACGTAATTGTTGAAACAATAATGTATGTCCTCATTGAAGGGACCTGCTCGGTTACACGGAGATAACTTCTGGGCCAGGAACGAGCAGGGACAGGAGGGGCCATTAGGTAATTACGTGGCTATTTGAAGCCCCCCTCTTTGCTCGGTCATGATTAAACTGCGGTCACTCGGTCGACTATTCTGTGATACCCGCCATTTTAATTGCGGATTGTGAATTTTACAGGTAAATAAAATTAATTCGTTACGGGAAATGCTCGAAATATACGCGCCTTTTAGCGAATGAAATTACGGCACGCAAAATAATAATGACACATATAATTGTGCTGATGTGAAAGTATCTAACATGGAGATTTGTATGTGTTCAAATACAAAAGGTTTTCTATTTTACAATATAGTGGCTCATACTTTATTCATAAATCTGTTAAGAAAAAGAGTTGCTTCACTTTGTTTTTTAGACATGTTTTACATATTTTTTTATCCATATCCGCCTCTATTCGGAGTGTATGGCCACCATTCGGTCCCTCCGAGAATTTATTTGCTTCCTCCCAGGTTATCTCAGCGCCCCATAGCTCCGCCGAGAACATCCTATGTATGGTCATCAGTGGCCTTCCACGTCGTCGGGATCCATCTGGTTGTTAGAAGAAACAGGTAGGGCTCAAACTATCTTTAGGCATCCGCAGTACATGTTCAAGCCAGGTACATTGTCGTTTTATTTATATTAAACGTAGTAAGGGGTTGCTTAGTCCACTCTCATATCTCCGTGTTCCTTACAAAGTCAGACCACTATCCCTCAATAATGTGCCGCGGGCATTTTTTTACAAAGCACTGCATACGGTTACTCTGTTTTTTGCAATGTACCATTCCTCGCAACCGTAAAGCAATACTTTTCTTTTCTGCATCACACCGAAGATGATATCTCCTCAATGATTTTCAAAAATAAAGCAATACTATCAATATTTATTTGCTGAACAGGAGGACCTTGGTTTTAACCAAATACAACCGTAACTCTCTGCATTGAGTTAATGGTTGCTCCAGATATCCATAAACGAATCGCGAGCACTTAATTAATAATCTATCAAATTGAAAAAACAATATTTCATGAAAGAACTTCTTACTTTTATACAACTGCTAAGCCAAAGTAGACCAGTGACTTAATGTACTGAAAATATGACACTTAAAAAAGCGAAATCGAAGTCGGCCAGCAACCATTTTAGTTTAATATTTATTTGAGGTTTCTTTCAAGTTACATATTATTTATATGTGACATTTGAGTTATATTTGTTTGTGTGTTCTTATTTCAAAAAACAGTCTCAACAATCTTTTGGGTCAGAGTTACATGCAGTGGAAAAATTCCAACCAAGAAACTGCCTTAGTAGCCTGATAAATAATATGGACGTGTGACAATTTTTATAATCACCTGGAAAATATTTACCCTTCGCAGTGAGACCCTTTATTGTACGTCACGCGTTTTTTTAATAAAATATTATAAATTGCCCACTTAGGTGAATCTGATAATCTGTCTTCCATCAAACACGATCAAATCAATTTCATTGGATTTCGACAATACTAAATTGTGCTCACTCAACGGATTTTCCAGAATTTAATGCAAGCCTGCACTATGATAATTCGCACAATGAAGCGTTTGTCAAACTTTAAACTAGGGCTGGCAACTCACGCATAGGTACATAGCATGATGCCTTTGTTTTTTTTATTATATGGTATGAATAAAAAATATATATTTATATACTAGAAATATACAGTTTAAAAATCAATTTATAGTCTAAGAAATCATTAACCAGTAGCTTGAAATTTTGGCTCCGCAAATATTTGTAAATAATTTAAAGTTTTAACACTTATTATTTAAGCTGATTATCAAATCTAAACATAGAATTTGGAACATCTGACAGAAAATGCTTTTAACCACTGACTTTTTCATGGCATACTATGTAACAAAAAAACATATTTATAACCATAAATATGTATATTGATTGACCAGTAATGAAAAAAACGGAAAAAAATCCTTTTTATATAACAACATCAGTTAAAGGTAAGCATTGCAATACCAGGTGAATATATTAATATTAATGTATTAAAAAATAATATTTTCAGTCAATTGGAATTAAAATACCGCACAAATAAATCAAAACTGTTATTTCGATGCTTAAAATTAAAAACTTCAATTGTAAAAGAGTATATAAGGCCGATTTTAATAAACATCTCACATTTTTTTCTCAACTTAACATTGTAAAGCTATGATATACCATTTCTTTCATATGTCGTCGTATATAAAAAAGTTCCCATAATAAAGTTAATAACCAAATATCAGCTACTAAAATAAATGAAGCTTTAATTTTTAATTCTGTAAGCCGTTTTTTTAATAACTGATCTCTGAAAACAAAATTAAGCTCTCTTCACTGAAAAGAGATAACACAAAAATATATATTTATTGAATAATATTAAATTATTTTTTGTACTTTTTGGAAAAAAGTTTAAAGCCACTGCTGTATTGGTATCGTATGCTGAGCGAAACGGTGGGTCGTGGAATCTACGCAGATAGTTGAAGGGGGCGCCTTCCAAAGGGTGGTTCCCGAGCTTTATTGCTGAGGCGGCACCACAGACTGCATTCATCCGTTGCAGTGTACAGTCAAATAAAATGATTGTGTTTGTCACTTTTCAAATGTGTCAAATTTAATAAATTTTATAAATACTATTGAATTTATATGAATCAATAACATGTCTAATAAATCGTTTGCAATGATGACATCAAGCTAGCCGGTAAATTGATTTGCGTAATTAAATCATTTGAAATTGTGTCGTACTGACTACTGACCAGTGAATACTACAATATATTTATAATCATATTATATGTTATTATGAAAATTGTCAAAAGATGGTAACTATCATCCATGTTTCCGTAACTTAATTTGATACTAAGCGAATGTACAGAGTTCTGGATTAAAATTTAATTGTTGTAGGTCAAGACCTACCATAATATTATTTTCTTTCGCCGGTACAATTTTAAACAGGAATACATTTATGGATTATAGTTCCTTTTCAAGTGATTACTTAAGTTTTCTTTTCAATGTACCTGGTAATAATATTATCATTATTTTTATCAGGCATCAAAGCAATGATCGTGACCAGTCGATGTGGGTCTTGAAGTCCTGTAGCAACAATCACCACCTGTCGTTCACGTTTCTAATTGATTCCCAACGAGCCTACAGTTATCAACATCTTTAAATTTCTAGCATTTAGTTTACTTACATGTGTACATACATACTTACCTTGGCTCTGCTGGAACGCCAGAGATTTTTGATGACTTTCATTCAGTTTCGAATTTTACATATCCTTACCATTACAGTGCTTTACGATCCTTGACATACGATGACATTATCTTTATTCCCGAGGAGACGAAAACAAACCCAACTGTTTAGGTTATAAAATTGCTATTTTCACGTTAGCCAATTCATTTTTATTAATTTCATGTTCTGTATTATTTTTATCTTACTTAAAACTAAAAAAGGAGTTTTAAGAAAATTATGGTTCAAGCAAATAAATAAGCAAGACACCCGAGAATTGTAGTACTGTTAATTATATTTTCTTTTGGCGTCATATTAGGTCAAACAATCATTAATCTAAATAACCTGAATCAGAACAATGTGTCACTTTTGGTCACAAATTAAGTCAACCAGCGTGACAATAATTAGACATGTGTGTAAATACTCAATGTCTTCTATTGTTGAATTTGCATACACACTGCATAGCCATTACACGTTTCACGGCTGAGACATTTTGTCCCATTGTTAAAGACCCCACCGTGACAGATGAAAGCTGCAACATTGTTTCCCGCCGAAACCGCCAAAATGGCTGCCACCAAACGCCCGCATTTATCAGGCGAACGCCCATCGCCCGACGCCCACCCATTCGCGTTATTAATTATTCATTGAATCAAGCGAAATCAAAACCAATTTCACGCTTCTTTGCCTGTTCACATATTATCCACTAAAATCTACACCCCTTCGATGCGCTACGTTCATCTGCCACCCACGCACACGCGTGCAACTTTACATAAATTTTAGTCAGCGATTTTCCAATTTTACTTACCCGTGAAACAAAATATTCTCAATTATCTACGGAACAATTTATTTGCGCTATTTTCACTGCATATTCTGTTGAGTAATATTCCATTTCTCGCCATTTGTGGCGAAGTGATAAACATGTCAAAAGTATTATGTTCAATTTCCAACCTGATCAAATTGTATTTTTTAAATTTTAGGCTATGATTTGAGATGCAGATTAGAAGGGCTCGTGAGGTAACAGTTTATGTTTTTTTTTCAATAGAATTATTTTTTGATAATTTACGAAGCAGTAAAATATTTATCAATCATGTTTATACGAACTGGCGCACTCTGTGAATTTCTAAAAATGGAGCACCCTACCAATGCGCTCTGGTCCGATTCGAGCACACATGATAATTGATTGACTTCATTGATCTCAATATTTAACTTATAAATATTTGTTTTTTTCTAGGCTTTTTAAATATCTAGTATGTTTTGTGTTTCATTTTCAAAAACCTATCCAAACAAGTTTTCAGTGCAACCTCTCTCTTTCTGTTCCAAATAACCAAATAATATTTTTCAAGACGCAGGTGGTTTACTGCAACATGGAAAACAAACTTAAAATCACGTTTTATAAAAAAAACACTTTTTGTACGTAGCTCCTACGGTCAGTATTCGTAAGGGATTTTTCTTATTCAATTCCTGAAAACGCTCCAAGAATCTTAAGTAGTACAACACTTTGAACTAAGAATACAAGCGGCAAATAAATATATCATCGTTACGCTTTCAAAATCCGTTATGTGTTCTTTTCAAAACTGTAGTTGAAAAACATCGACATCATCGTAATATTTTTTAATAATTCTAGAACGCTTTTTATCATAATCGTTTTTTTTCTTTGCGTTAGTGGTGAATTGTTATAATTTTTTTGATGCAAAAATCAGATATCGTGAAAATATGCACATAGCGTATTTTGAAAGCACTATAACGATATAGAGACATATCTTACTGTGAAATCTCCACGTTGTTTCATTGGAAAATCTAGGTTAAACAAAAAGTTACATACAATTTTTGAAAAATTCTACAGAATATTTGTTTATAATTGTATCGTTATATTGATAGGTATATAAATGCAACTTTAATATGTTTGTCATATTAAAATTTAGATCAAATTGTTATGATGTAAAAAATAATGTGTTCATGTATTCCTCTTATTATTAAGGAAATTCGCTTAGCTTATTATATTAATTAGTTAGTGGTTTGGATAAAAATAAAGTTAATTGGAACACACTGACTCACAAGTGTTACAATTGTGCGGTGCTAGATTGTTCGTGTGCATGTGTGATAAATAGCAATCACCATAGACATCGTTACTTATGTAATTTATTATCGCAAACGCGACGCAAAATATTATGGCTACATAAAATGCTAGCTTTTGCGGGCGGGCGCTGCACTGTGGCTCAGTGACGCGATCAAACGAGCGGTCTGCGTCACTAATGAAAACCATTGTTGTTTTCTTGCACATTCAGATATGAATAATACTTTTGGCAGATCAGCGTTTTTGCATGAAAACTGATCGAAATTATCGCAGTGTATTTTTGTAAACCGACGATGAAGCGAAGTGAACTTTTCTGGTTTAAAGCATTTGATTTTGGAACATTAAACGAATGTATTATTTAATATTTTTGCATAAATATGTATGATATGAGCCTTCGAAAGGTGAAATGAGCCGAATAGTAAAATGGTAAAACATTTTCTTGAACTTTTAAGTACAACCACGTCTTTATTGTGTATTTTTTATTTTCCGGAAATGACACCGTTGCAATGTGTATTAACTGAGGTCTTTACTTTTACGATACTTTAATTCATTTAGTATAATTACAATCCACCTATTTTTTTCTAACATATTTGGCTCATTTCACCGGTAATGGGCCCATATTTATTAACAAATAAGTGTTAGTGAATATATAGCATATAAAAACATGGTACATTTGTAGTTAACTTTTCAGTTCCTTCAGTTCTTATTTCAAACATTCGCTAAATGCCAATAATATCGAGTTTATTTTATTTATTGTAATTTTTAATTATACCTCAATAAGTGTAATTCAATTTTTTCTGGGGTCACTTTGTACCCCGCCGCACCACGATCCTATTTTTTTGAAACAAGCAAAATTCCTTGGAAGATTATCCCATTAGTGTAAAAATATTAATAATAATATAATACCCTTTTAAAAGTGCTAATTATAATGTGGCCAAAATAACTATCAACCGTATATATGCATTTTTTACACAACTGAATATTAAGCTAATCTTAACCATTTTTGATTAGAGCATTTCTTTTTTAATAAATCTTGTTTTTATTCACCAAAATTAACAACAAAAATAGCATTTCATTATCCTGCTTTAATCGCTTTGCTGCTAGGCCCATTAAAAATTCAAACGAATTCCCAATCAAAAAAACCTCGCAATAAAACAGTTAAATCCCAAATTATTTCATTAAATTGCATCCATTTATAATTTCATTCCCTAGCCGTGATGCGCCGCGATATTTGTCAGCGTGATCCGATGGCAATTTTTCATTCCCACCATGAATATTCATTTTCCGACCTGGCAACCCCGACCGCCGCCATTTTAGCACCGGGCCGCCGATACAATTTTCCCGCTGATTTTATTTCGCTTTATTTTATTTATTTTTTTTGCGAGGAAAGTTATCCAGATTTTTAAGCCGTGAGACGCCATTGGCTGCCGGGTTGGGGAGATATAAAATATCAAAGAAATATGGCGCACCGGTGACCCGTGAAATTGCCGCTTGTCACACCTATACACAGAACGAAACCAGTGGTTCCTGACTCAGCAAAATTTATATTATCCTTTGTAACATCGAGATTAAAGATTAACAAAACACTTCTTGTTTTATTTCAGTTTTCTAGTTAAACTTTAAGAACGAGTGGTGTTCATTTTACGGATTATCTTTCATTATGCTTAGAGTTACAACTTAAAAAAAGGAGTTCCATACTATGAACAATTTAATCATACAGTTTTATTCGAATAAGTTCGTCAGCAGAGTTATTTTCATGTACATAAAGATCTTGGCACTTATTGCCTTGGCACCAACGTCAAAGCGAAAGAAATGTTTTTTTATTTGCGATTTTATTATACGATCGGTATATTAATAAACTTAATAGTTTTGGTTAATCTGTCAAATGAATACTATGTCATAGTCTAAAATTATAAGACACACTCGCTTATAAAATTCTGCATATTGACAAATAATATAAATAATTTTAAAATATAAAAAAATATATATATAATAAAGTTATCTCTGTATAAATGTGTGTGCACGCCCTTTAATCTGAATAACGATAGAAAGACAGCTATAAGCCATCACATTAACTAAATGCATCAGACAGTTTGTTCTACAAAACAGAAGTGACATAATTTGAGGGAAAAACAAGAATATATTTGACGTAAACCTAAAAGAGTATTTAAAAATTAAGATACTTTTATTTTAGTCTTGGAAAACGATTTAAGACTTCCATTCATGATTCGATGATTATTAAAGGGAGTTTTGTAGAGTTCCAGTCATTTATAATAATACAAATACATGTATTATATTGTATTGGCATTTTCTCAAGTTTGGATGAAATTCTTTAAATGACATTTTACATAAAATTTGGAAATTCTTTGAACTCTTGTTATTCATATACGTCACACTTCAGGTGTGTTCGATCTATAGCGCATATAATTTTGCCCACTGTCAAACTGATAAAGTTGGGGCTCTTATTTATGATAGAACTTTATGAATTGTAAGTTGGGCGGTATATTATAGGGACAGGGTGTGGATATTGGAAAATGGGGTTGTCAAGAAATAGCACAATGCCCTATTATTTTGCAGAAATATTATATTGATAAATTAATGTGAATAAATTTACATATTATTCAAAGAACTTCAATTATTTTATTTATTGTTTCATCTTAAATATGTTGTGTTATTTGAGTCTAATCAAACACAATACCTATTTTTGAATCATGGCACAAATTCTATAGGTTCACACGTTTTATGGTTCATTCTATAAAAGATTGGGGATCCACGAATAGAAAATTATTATAAATTGGTTCTCAATTGATGAATGATTTTTTATCTAGAAATATTAATATTTGTGAAGTTTACTAACATTTATACCGTAAGCATGTTTGAAAGCAAACCACTTGTACTCATAAAAAAAATATGTACTCTTTCCAGTGGATCGTTCTACATTGGATTTGGAAATAGTTTTACAAAAAATATTGTGTAATATGATATGAATCAAAATTAAGAAAATGAGGTACGTTTTAAAAACGTAATTAATACATTAAATCAATATTATTTTTCAATTTTCACAGTAAATTTTCAACTGCCATGCCTGAAAAAAAAGTATATAAAATTTCATTCTAATAAATGCACGCTTTTTTAAAAAAATATAATTCTAACGTTTTTACGCCCAATGCCAATCAGCCAGATTTACAACAAAACTGGTCATACATTAACAATGAAAGCTATGGGTAAAAGCTTAATCTGAAAGCAATTGGATTTAGCCGGACAAGTTTAGGGCGTCAAGTCCTTTCACATCCTGCGACGGCCAAAATTACCGCACAAGTGCACAGCAGTACGCCAACGCGACGCTACACGACGCCTCAGTCGACTTCTGGTGTCCAACGGTAGGCACAAACTTTCCGACGCCAACCCAACTGTGAAATAAACCGACAATGCACTGCCCTGCCTGGCCGCACGTCCAACAATATAGTTAAACCCACCCGAGATGAGCGTCTGCTTGTACAGTATATTCATGGCGAAAAAAACAATACAAATATGTCTTCTTAACAAGATACTTTAACCGCTTTTCTTATATTACATCAATAAACATAATATTTTTGAAATACGTTTAATTTTATACTAATGAACTAATGGAATTTGTCTCGCATAAATTTTATTGAATTATTGGAAAAACACAAATGTATACCTTGTTTATAAGAATTTTCAAACTGTAACAGTTAATTAAGATATTTTTTAATGTTACTTCATTTACCATTCTTCACAAAACTCTTTTTTTTACATTTATAACATGGGAAAATATCTTTATACCAATACTTTTATCAATATCAACTAATGTTTAAGTAGGGTCGTTTCGTAATTTCTTTAAATAGTTAGGTAGCATGTGGCACTTTTTTCCAGTGATTTATTTCAATGTTTTCAAAATTGTAAATCTTGTTATAATTTATAAAAATAGTTACTGTTTAATGACGCCACTGGCGATTTATCTTCTTTATACAGTAAAGGTTAAGTGAAATATTATTATTATGAACACTCATAAAATAAGACGTTTCAAAATTTTTCTTCGCTAGATATTATCAATTACACAATATTTTGTAAAAAAACATTTATTTTCCGTAATAGGTGTCACTGTCAAAGAACTTGAATGTTTTCTCATACTCTTAAATATAATAAAATATTGAAATACCATTTATTGAGACGGAAAATATGTATTCTTTTAATGTTATAATTTAAAAAAAACCTTACGGTATAACTCGCTTCACAGGAATGCTCCTTTATGTTTGTACTTTTAGGACAGAATCGAGCGCACTCTATCAACCAAGGATTCACGACTTTGCAATTATGATTTAATTGCTCGGTTAATATTACTTCAACGAGGAATTCACAAGTTAGAATGTTGTCAAATATTTAAACTACATCATATATTGAAATCAAGACGCTTTTATTTTTCAATACCCTTAACTAACTGCGGTATTTATAAAAGCCGTTTGTGTTTTTGTGAGATAGATTTTACATTGATGTTCAAATATTCATTCAAGCTAAATAGTAAATACTCCATCCGGTTTTGTAATTGATTCGACAACATTTTAGCTATAGAGAAGGTTGGGAGGAAATATTTTCTTTGAGAACTGTATTTACACTAACTACTCAGTTGCTTAACCTTCATTTTTCGATGAAATCAGGACAGAATTAGTGATTAGCCAATCGCTTTTGCTATGCCTCGTGCTTAGTGATTGGATCGGTGAAAGGAAATTTCAGACATCACAAACATCTATGCTTTGGAACAAAAATACATTCTTTTAATGAAAAATTACTCTGCTTGTAACTGTTATTTAAACCCGTCACAGAAGCTTATTACGTTGACCACTGAACTACTGGTTTGACATATAATATATATTTTTATAACGAGATGACAATACAAATAATTCGAATAGTATGAATTGAAATACTTTATATTTATATGACAACTAGGTAATTCTTAAGGATTTTCATCTAAAAAATTTAATTATTATGTCTTTCACAAAAATGTATTGTATATTACCATCCAGGACAGTTGAACTGTAGATACAGTGAACGATGTGCTTTGACTATTTCGACGTGAAAGTGCTATTGTTGAGGGTAACTAACTGCAGAGAAATTCTATAAAAATAGATGGATGTGGTTTTTGGACTGTAACCGATGATAATTGTGATAAAACTCACGAATCATAAAAAAGTAACTATTACTAAATTAAAGTGTAGTTTTATTATTACTTTTCTTTGGCACACTTTAATTTATAATTGCAAATTCTGCGCAAGGAACTTAATCTAAATCTATCTACAAATCATGGAAGGATAGAACACTTCAAAACAATTCACATAGTCTTGTAATTTAATTATAATTATTCACGCATTTTAATATGCCTGGCTTCTTTTGTCAGGTGACGTAGGAAACAGTTGCTAATTGTAATATCATCCTAGCATCTTAGACTAATGACATTCTTGGTACTTCAACCATGACTAATATTCATTATTTTCTTGACATTAAATGGAATATAAATTTGAAGTTTAATTAGTTGATTCTTAAACACCGACATAGATCAATTTTCAATTGCAAAATAAACTTTGCCTAGCTAAATCTTCATCTTATATATTTCCCATTGCTTCATATTACCACATAAATCTGACATTGAAATAATGTAGTGTTTCTACTAATATTTAAATTAGATGTGGCACATGTTCAGTATATTAGTTGTGAAACTTTCAACTATTTAACCAGTGAGAAAACAAAGATTTATTTTTAAAAAAGATCCACTAAAGCTACCGCCGAATCCAGCAAAATGAAGCAATATGCCATTTTAAATTGGAAATTTTATATTTCAAATTTTATTTTTCTACCCGTTATTAAATTTATGAAGTGGTTGAAAAAATATCAGGCAGCAGTGTTTTTTAAGCCATAAAAAGAAGAACTTTTCGGACAGCCCACCTGAAATCATGTGTAAGCTATTATCACTGTGCAAATGGTTAATGGTAAATATGTATTTTATTTATATTCTTTTCATTTGTTTATTTTAAATGCAATTTTAATTTAATAAAAAATAAAATCAAATATGAAAGTGTGAGTTTTTTACAATCAACCCCTTTCCTGTGTAACAAATTATATACACGGATAAATTACATTATTCTTCTAACATAACTAAGTTAATTTGAGCAATCGATGATAAATTAATTGTCGATAAATGTTTTTTTTTTATATTCCAATATAATTTATTGTCAAAATTCCCACTTAAATCCAATTAAAAAAATACGTATTTCAGAACAGTATGAGACATAAAGTTTTCATATCCTGGAACTCGCGTTCCGAAACTGTAGTACTGTTGTATTTCTATAAAAAATATTTAAATGAATATTTTTGTGAATGAACACTGTCGGTTTCTCAAAAGAATACAAACTAATTGTATACGTTTGTTATTGCTAAATTATGACCAAATTGTATAAATATATTCACATTACACATTTATTTTATGTAGGAAATCATTTCTATCGAAAAATAAAACATCAAGTCAATAATTCAATGGTTATTTTTGCAACATTTCATCTGTCACACGTATGTACATACAATTGTCATATATGTCATGGAAGATTTTGGAAGTTTTTAACATTCTTTTTATTATCTTCTGAAATATACAAAGCTTCTCAAGGTGTAAAGATTCTCAAACTATATTTGTATTGAATGATTAAATCCTATTTCATACAAACTTGATTAAGTCTCGTGTTGCTTTATTCAATTGACCCAAAAACCAAAACTAGTCAAAAATTCTCGGAACGCCTTGACACAAAATAAGATAAAAAGTCAAATTTTGAAAATACCAATAATTAAGGATCTTTTTTCAGTAAAAATATAATTAATTATACTCGTACAATTGTGAAATTAGTCGTTCTAAAGAATATTTTTTTTTAAGCTCATCAGAATTTTTCATATTTAATAATCAAATATTCGTACAGTTAAGCCATCAAATATTTCGATTATGACCAAAATTTCCATTAGATTTGTCTGGCTATCGTGTCGCAGTTGTTTACCACTATCTTTGAAATTCGTCTCTGAATCTCTTGTAGTAGTAGTTCCAGAATTCACCACAAGTAGATTAAACGGCGTGTCAAATTTGTTTCACATTTGAATAACAATGAATATTAATGACATGGCTATTCTAAATACAGAGATTATTAATTCGTGTGATTGAAGACGTCGAATACAATCAAACTGATGCTAAAATAGCACTTAGTGTTCAATTAAAATAAAATAGTCTTAAAGTGCATCATCATAACTATTAATGTACAATACTTGTTATATGAAATATGTTAATACATCATTAGCACCAAATGATATCAAAATATACAATATTTTTTCAAGATTCACATTCGACCTTCATATATTTTAACAGTTGTGACATTTAACCAAAATAATGTATCCACATCGTTGTCAAAAAAGCAGCTTTTTAAACGATAACATTATGTGAAAAATAGCAGAAAAGATTCAAGCTTATTGGAAAAAATAATCACCTATATTTTTAATGACACAGAAAACAATATTTTATAAAAATAAGCGAAGAATTATGATTCTGAATAATCTTATCTTCAATTTCAAAAGATTAAACTCTGCATTTGTGATAATATTATTTCAAAAGAGTTATTTAAAATGATTTTACTATTTTTATATAACGTTGCTTATTGTTATACAATTTGTTAAGGTATTTACATTTTTTAAATTATAAATAAGAGTAAATTTCTTAATAATCGTTGACATCCGACAATCATTTAGCAGTATAAAAAAAACAAAGTCCAGACTTTCTATGAGTTTTAAAATATTCTTCAAATGTTTTTCTTTGTATTATTTAAACAATTTAGCCTTAAATTTGAATCGTTCAAACTATGTACATTCTCACAGATTTTGTCACTAACGACCCGGGTTTCGCCTTTCGGCATCTTCAGGCATTCAAGTGCACGGATGAACTTGAACTGACACTCGTTAGTGAAAAATCTGTGAGAATGTACATAGTTTGAACGATTCAAATTTAATATTGAAATTCCACCAAGCACCTTCAGTCGAAATCTTAAATTTAGCCTTAGTTTATTTTTGGGAACAATCTATTTTTTGATTGAATTATTTTAATTTCGATTTTGAGAATTTGTGACTCATATAAAACGAAAAAAAAAATATTAAGAAAAACAGAACCAAGATATTAATAAAATAAAATTCATATTTTATGTTTTAATATTAATAATACACATCGTATCATAAAATTTGTATGGTGTACAGACGCAATAATATAATTTTATTCTTCATATTAAATGTTAAAACAATGTAAATTGTTGTAATCTAGGAATCGTAAGTAAATTCCATTTGATTTAATTCATTCATTAATAAAGCAATATCCTGAAACATTCGCTATCGTTATCAATTTAACGGGGTTTCCCGAATTTTCTTCGTTAATAACAGAAATAGGCCACTCTCGTATTCTGCCACGCAGAGCATTTACATATGTGGGGTTGATAATATTTAACACCCTTCCTTCCATTGTTGCGTATTATTCCGATTGCCTATTAGACTAGTGCCAGGCCGCAATACAAAGAAGAACAAACGCTATTCAACGCTCACTATACACGCGTTATATTGATATGAATACATTATCAGTGCTGGAATACTCCTTAGTCTAAATTAAATTATATCACTTTAATATTATTTCCCGCACTAAATCTTTATATTGCCAGCATACAACCAGAAGTTAGTAAGTAACATATTGATAGTTCTGAGTAAACAGCAAATAAAATATTTGAGTCTTAGGATAAAGTCACAATATATTAAGTTACGTTGATAATTACAATATCAATCCACAGATGCATTGTGCTGATCTGACACGAATACAGTAAGAAATAAGTAAGGAGTGACATTTTTCAGTTTTTAAATCTACATTTACTAAATACAATGAATGCACGAATTGGATGATTTAAGAATATCATTTCTGTTGTTTTCAATTCTGTTACTAATCAGTTTCTACGAATTATATATTTATATCTCAGACTGGTAAAATTCCGTTCTACTAGAAATATAATTTTGTAAAATACCTTAAAACACAATCATTTGGCTTAGTGTTGAAAAGTCAGGTGAGAATGTCATTGTAATTCTTAAATCTTGTATAATCTTAACGACACATCATAAATGTAAAATATGTCAATTAAATAGCAATAAATATATTTAAAAAAAACAGGTTTTGAAATTGGAAACAATACACGATTTCCTAACCAACAATGGCATTCACTCACTGTTGTGAATTTCCAACCATTTAGACGCATTCAGCCACACAATTCTCACATTTATTGAAAACAGAACATGTCATTCAATAAAATATCTAAGTTTATTGATTGTTATAGTTTGGTAGGGAAATACATAACTATTCTAGAAACAAAGATATACAATACCAACGATTTAATATTCACTTCAAAATGTTTACTATTATCAATAATAACATAATAAACAATTTATTTTATTTCGTATTTTCATTCGTAGAAGGTACAAATATTTATTTTATGCCAATCTATATGTACTACACAAATAACACTATTTTTTCTCCCATCGTAAAGTCAAAGAATAATACTAAAATTGTTATACATTTTTTAAATAGACTTTGTTGATGTTATTCGCTATTAAAAAAGTAATATATCAAGTGATATTTTAATAATTTGTTTAGTTGAAATACATTTGAAAAATTATGACTTTTACTTTACATTAATGTTATCACAGAAATGCAACGAGTTATGTATCATCGGTGGTACTCACTTACGTTAAGTTGAAACCGTAACAGGATTAATTTTCAAGGTTCTGAATAAAATTATATGAAACTCTACTCTTGAAAATGACAATCAATATAAAATCTATGTCATATAAACGCCATCTCATTTTTTGAAAAATTATTAAAGTATAATTATTAGTGAAAACTTGATGAGTGATGATACTAAAACTAGGGAGATCAATATGTGAGCCGTGCTCTCCTTCCGTTAATTAAAACCGCTTCCCTTGAAACTGCCCAATGCTTACAGTTTCTATTATATTCTTGTTAAAATTAATAGCGTTTCATAATATTTCCGAATGCGGCTGTCGCATATGGCTGTCTGGACTAATGAAATGTTTTCCGTTCACTTTGTTAACTCAAAACCGTATCGCCATTATTTTATTTCGAAATAAAGAAAATAAAGTTACCTACTAACTGAACTATAAAGTGGTTTTGATATATTATCATAATTGTAAATTAACACAAATAATTATTTTCATATCGTATTTGGGTACTTTAAAATGAGAATTCATAAAAAGTATATTTCTAAAAAAGTTGCGTTCGAAATTATACTAACTTACATAGTATCTCCTCTCATACAGATGCTCATACGCAAGCTTTAGGCCAACATTAAAACCTTTTAATTATTATCCCCAATTTCAATTTTATAAATGTTTTTTTAATGACGACTTTTCCAATCTTTCCACTTCTTCGTTTAAGCTTTTGGAATCTTAATGGCGGAACAAATTGATAATTTTGATGTCAACTACCATCGAAAATAAGTCAATAAAAATGGAGGCATGAAATAGTGAATTTTAATAAGGCAAATTTAAAAGTATTTAATTCCACGAAAATTTAAAGATAAAATTGATATCTTGAGATGAAATTAAGTTTCGTTTAACACCTATTTTTCTAGAAACAGTTTTTGTATGCTTATTATGAATAACCAAATATAGAAACGTTGAAAAGTGGTAATTAATAAATAGCCCCTAAAATATTTATATTGCAATATACTAGGTTAAACGGTGATTTAAATAGCATAAATGTTTCAATAATAACACAAAAGATTGTGGGAAAAAATCTTATAAAACCATTTCGTCGTAACAAAATGGCGGCGCATTCGCGCTCAAAATGAGATGGATCCATCTCGCGGCTCACCGCCGATGTTCACTCATGAGACTGCGTTCGCCGCCATCTCCCGTCCGGAAGCGGGACTCGTCCGTATTTTTCCCGTGGTTTCATAACCTTTGACGCCACCGCCGCCCGCGTTTAATTAATTTTTCCCTCTTTGACATTTTAATTAGCAACAACCGCAGTTAGCGCGCGAAAAACGTTGATGTTATGACGGATGAAATGCAGCGCGCCATTATTGAATTTTACGCCGCTGCTGCCGTCATCTCGCATCATTTACATCAAACGCGTTTATTTAGTTTTTATAAATATTCATTCTGACCATGTTCGTGAAATATTACAGCAATTGGTTTGATTGATTTCAATCCGAGCGTAATAGTTTGGCAATATATTTTTAATTCCATAAAAATTGCCCAGCAAAACAAAATATGGGATAAAAACAAGACCACTAGTATTTTAATAAATGAATATCAACATTAAATAGGTGTCATGGTATCACTTACAAAGAAATAAAATGCTGAAACATTTTTTTAAATATTTTGTACATCTCTAAAAAATGGCTTAGCAACTTATTCATAGAAAATAATTATTAAACACATTTCATTCATATTTTTCATTAGAACAAGATTTGTTTTTAATTATTTTATAGCAATGTCGGGTTTGTAGCGCAGTGGTCAACATCGTTCAATCGTCACTCTTCCAATATTAAAATAACGGGGCTTCTTGAAAGCGATTAGATTATCATTAATCTTATCCTTCCTATACTTATTCTCTTCAAAAAAAAGCAATGGGGAGTAACTGACAAGCAGTTTTCGGTTAAGATACTATCAATAGGAAACCATTACATGCTTCACATTGAAAGCGGATATGGATAAAAAAAGCAATCGATATGTATGAAAAAAAATACTATGGTAATGGATTCTAATAAATGTATTGTAATAAGTACTGAACATCGTCATCATACTTGAAGAATGAATAATGTCTACTAAAAAATATTTTTAAAAAATGGGTTATATTTAATGAAAGTAGTTGTATCTTTCATATCATTTAAATATATTATATAACTGACAATTTTAAAGGTATTGCAAAATAGAAATGAATTTTTCATCCCCTTTAATAAAAGAAGGGTAAAAAAATCTTGGGGTTGAGAGTTCTTCATAATAAGCGGATTGTGGATCACTGAAATCAAAATATAATAACCCTTAGAATCAAATGTCATACGCGGAAGGGATTACGAATACTTTTATATTAGGGAAGTTTATTGATAACAACAGAAGCAGTTTGTATATATATATTTATATTTAAATTTTAATGGTTTCTTACTAAGCATCTAGAATTACAATTTTATTTTTATTTTAAATTCATTTTTAAAATAATCTACACACTTCTCAAGTAAAGCTACAAGAAAATTTTCTATATTTTTTTTACAGAAAAATCTATGTAGTTGAAAAATATACATATATCCACCAATATGTATATAACATACATATGTACTGAAACAAATTAATTTACAGTATTATTTTTTATCGATTAAACGTCTAAAAAGTATAATCTTGCTATTTTAATATAATTTACATGTTTACGTGTTTGCTGTATAGGACTATGTAAACTGCCGCTTTTGCTACTAAACTCTTAATTTTTCAAAAATGAGCACTAGAACGTTATTATTCTTTATGATTAAACTTACTTCTAATTGCCAGCTCTACACGGTGATATATTTTACTTATTTAAATCACCAGCGGTAAACTGCAGGCGGAAAACTTTCCAAGTCCAGTTTACTATTCAAATTTTCATACAGAAAATTTCTTTAATGAATTAATCGATCGACATTTCTTTATGTATTTTTAGAGTATCAATAGTGATGTATTTCTTCTTTTTATAAAGTGTACTTAATGCATGTATGTATCTTCAAAAAATTTCGCATTAAATATGTTGTCAATAAACTTGTAAAAAAAACTTATATAAGTCACTGAACTCAATGAAAAAAACAAAAAAACTTTTATGCCAATGATAAAATTCAGGAGGATTCGTCCGTTAGCTTTTAAAAAAAAAAAAAAGCATTGTTAAACCCGTCCACCACAATGGAGCACGAACTTTGAAAAATTACCCAACTCGTTATCGAGGTTTTTTGTATTGTATATGAAAAAATATTCAACAGTAATAGGTGAACGAGCAGTTTACTAACAGCCATTTTCCGTAGGGTGTTAAATATTCAAATGGGTCCAATTTGCATGGAGAGGCATTTTCCAGTTGTTACTAAACACTTTTCAGCATAGTTATCGTAAACCCCAAAACGTACTCAAAGCGATTGAGAATTACTTTATTTTATCTTATTTTCTTACGAAACTCTTTATTTTAAAATTCTTTGGATTTACAGTAATAAGTGTCGTAGTATTTTTTCTATTTTTAATAACATTTAAGGCTTTAACTATCAACCCTTGGTAGAAATAGAAAAATAAAATGAAGTTTCAACGAAATTTCCCAATTTAATGAATTATTATATAAAGTTGCAATTTCGCAACCGTTAAGAATTTGAATATTAAACAATAAATATTATATAGAACTACGCTTTATTTTTTTACTTATGCGACTTCAAAATTCTGAAATATTTTTCCGGTTGATTGTTTAACTCTTGCGGCTCGGAGACTAAAAAAATACTTCTCATCCGATGGGGACCGCTTAGGGACCCCAGTGGTTTCCTCATTATTGGCTTTATTCTTATGAATTTCAAAAAGAAAATAGTCTTAGGGCTTTAAAATATATCTTTGCACCATTCCTCATACATTTTTTTATGAAAATTTGTGGTTTTTTAATAAATAATCATATTTTAATTTGCACGTAAAAAAGACGTCATCCCAGCACACATGAAATTGTAACTGACGAGCTTAGACCAGCTATCTTACTAACGATCGCTTATCGCGTATTTATATAAACTACAAAAGGTCCAAAAAACTATGATATAAGTAAACCTTATTTATAAACATTGTATCACTCATATTAAAATAGATATTTAAGAAAATGTGGGTATTGGGGTCGCATTTCTTGAGCTTAGAACCGGAAAAGTTGAATTTAAAATTGCTGTAAAAAAGTATCAAAAACATTGAATTTATGATACGCACCTATCTAGAAAGTTACTAAATTGCTAGGCTGAATGAACAATAATTTACATGGTCTGGAAAATCATGTTAATTCATATACAATGTATTTATATGTTACTCGATGTTTCTAAGTAGTTTCAATCCAGTTTTTCATAGTATATATACTTTTTAGCGCTATTTATATATTTTTTAAACATTTTGGTTTCACAATGATCTATATAGAACCGGGATACTACTATTTCTGCCAACAACCTTTTTTTTTACTTCAATGTAAAAACATGGCAGCAAAAAATACAAAACTAGTTTCAAAATACTCACGGTAAAAAAATATGAAAAGGGGTTGCTAGTTTTTATTTCTGTATGTGCGTATGATTAAGGTCTGGACATTGCGCCAGGGCCGGAGTTCACGCCACGCCGCAGGCTGGTGCATTCTGGTTAACGTCAATGGGTGAAATGGTGGAAAACATTTATTTCCAACAGACAATTTGTCAACGATAATATACGAAATTTGATCACCGTTAATTACAGTTATTAAATTTTTGTTTTCAACGGATTCTGTGGTAAGTTTGTGGAAGTTCAGTTTTAATACAATATTAATTGTATTTACTTTTTTATTCCGCTTGTTGTGTTACAAAGTGTGATTGCAATCTTTTGTCTTATGATGGTGCAAGGATTCTATTTAAAGGCGTTGGCACAACCATGCGCTCAATAAACCTTTGCGGTTAACCACCTGGTTCAAGTTTGTCTATACTTGACGTTAACGTTGGGCTGGAGATAAATTACTATATCACAAATGGATAAACGTACTGAAGAACGAAGATGTTGACCATGGTGATTTTGGATATAAGCATACTTATCGGGTGATGGTGAGTACAAGGTTTATTACTATAAAAGTTAATAAATCGAAACTAGTCGGTGATTTAAGGAAAGTTATTATATTTCAACGTCTCGTTTTTTTCTAATAACAAACTGTCTTTTATACTGCTCCTGGGGCACTCTCAGCAATCATTATAAAACTCTTATGGTCGATGTGTGTTAAGATATATAGAATAACTATTGTCAACTCATAGCAGTCGGTGACGGGTACAACTCTAAGTATCTTAGAAAATAGTGATGCAGTTAGAACTTCTTTATTCTTTCAGCACTACGAAAATCATATGGCCAAATATTTCTAATTATTTTATTTTTGCATACAAGCAGTTACATATTATATATTCTTTTGAATAGACGATGATATTTTAAAATGTAATATGTTACTTTCTGCATCTACTAATTAGATGTCATTGTTTCAAAAGATCAAGCATTACTCGTCCCTTAATATAAAAAAAACTTTTCGGAGGTGAACTGTCTGCGTAGTGTCGCTTTTGTATGACCATCTCGATAAATCACAGAGACGTCGCACACACGTGACGTCACTTTTGATTTAATATGGGAACACGTAATAAACCTCACTATATAATTGCACGAATTGGAAACATTGTCAAATCGTCATGTCCCTACAGACCAACTATTTTTTTACTTATAATTACTTATAACAAAAATCTCAATATCCATATTTTTTTTCAACTGTAAATTGTTAAAAAAATTATGATGTTAATATAGTATATATTCGACTGTGTTTAAGTAAAAAGAATCAACTCAGAACAAAACAAAATTAACAAAAGGGACGAAAAACGTTTTTGGACGATTTTGGTTTATTTAAAATATTAAATAAACAGAACCTTGGAGTTATTCCTCGTCAATAGACATTTGAAATTATTGAGGGTGGGGCTTTAAAGAAATTTTATCCATGGATACCATTTTCATTTCAGCTAGTCCAGCTTTCAACAAACCCCTAAATGAAGGTGCGCATCGCTAATAATAGTGTTCGAAGGCATAATCATCAACAGCAGGACAGTGGTGCTTATTTGAGGCCTATGGTCTATTTCACAATCGCCTGCCTACCTCCGATACGGTACATGACTGCGTAATGGTGCTGCATTTGCTGTGACTTCAGTATTGAGTATTACCACGGTCATTTTGACTACTAGATACCAAATTATCATAATGATAATTATCAATATCAATTTGAAATCCTTTACCAATCTCTGCTGTTTTATTTTTTTTGTTGTATTTCAGCTATCTTTTAAACAATTTGATTGTTTTAGTACACAACTTATTTGTCAGAGGGATGAATCTATCCGCTGCCAAATTGTATAGTTTAATGTTAATTTAAACAAGACTGCTATAAAAACTACAATCACTCTCTTTTTATTGAATGATGATTCAGATTCAATTCTGTTACTACTACATAGTTAAACATATAAACAGAGAATTTTTCAAATTTAATAAAACGCTTGATGGTGAAGCACATGTCATTTTGGGCCGCACGCAGTCCATAGGACGCGGGCTACTGCATTATTAATACATTTTTTTAATATCGCATTGTACACTTCAAATTTTTAACGAATTTTTATAACTAAATTAATAAAAAAATTACTTCTATCATTAATTTAGCAAATTGGAGGCAACTCACAACTAGCGCTTTGAGATGTTTGTTACTCAGCATGTTGTACTTGACAAAAAGAAAATATCAAATATTTTTTCCACGTGTTTTTATCAAATATTTGTTTTTTACATACTGTCAACCCTTAAATTAAACACTCATTATCATAAAAATAATAACATCGTCATCAATTATTTTCTATTAACAGAAAATTTTATTCTAATCGTTAACATTGTTTCCAGAAAAAACAACTAAACACTTGAAATATTATTATGTAAATATATTCAGTGTGAAAATTCAGTGTCGAGAATATCAATTGTATGACGCTGCGTAATGGATATTTAAATACTCAGTGATTATTCAAACACAATTTAATGAACTGCAATTATTAATTATACATAGAAAACATGCAGTACTTTATTATCATTGATCAAAAGCTACGTGTATGTTTCAATAAGAAATTACTGCGTTTTTCATTTCTACATTAAAATTATATTGTTTCACTATTAATAACGTTTTTTTACTGTTCAATAGAACTTGCTTATAACTATTCATTTCATAAACTGTGTTATGCTAAGAAAGCTTTTTTTAACTATATGGCCAAAATAACTCTATTGGCGGATAATTTTTCACATACTTCAAGGCTAAAAATAAGATTAGTTAGTCAATTATACTTTTTTTATAAAATTCTAAGTCGCTGACTAAACAAAAAAGCATAAGAAGTCTCCTTAAATATATTGTTGATTGCTTAAATATGATATTTTTTAATAATTTAAATTAATACTTTAATTTTATGTCACATTAATAAATAAGTTTACATGTATTTAAAGATTTTACCAGTAGCAAAATAATTCATTCAACTACGAAAAAAAAATATTAATATAGTTTTGAAAGATTCTGAGAATATAGTATTTCGGAAACATTGTTATAAAGTTTTCCTTGTTTTTTTAAGTGTAAAACATTTTTAATGTAGAAATAGTTAGAAAACTTTTTTACTACTTTACAAGCCAAAATAGTAAGATTTTTTACTTGCTTTCATAAAAATCTAGGATAACAAACTTTATTTATGTTTCCAAAACTCAGTCATAAAGATTTTACCTTTATTTTAGGTAGATTTTACAATTTAAAAATATACCCAGAACTTATTTGTAGAAAATGTATACTTTGTAAAGCGTAATATTAAAATATTCCAGTTTTTCAAAATAGAAAAATGATTTATTTAAAAATATTTTTTGATTTTTATTATGTTTTATTTGTTATTGGCGCAAATATACTTTTAAATTCTGTCAGTGCCGACTATTTTTCTATTATTTTTTTTTGGATATCAAATTTATGGAGCTTTAAGTACCAGGACGCGCTAGCGTCTTCTTCTAGTCGCCTTCATCGATAAAGTTTTTGAAGAATTGTAAATTGTATCCCTTTACCATCGTTTGCAGACGGAAGGGCGTGATCGCTACAGAGATAAGAAGTTCACGGGAACTCCATATGCATTATTTTGCAAATCACATTCTATATGCTTCCCCATACTGCATCCGTACATGTACACACACATACGAATACATACACACACACATACAGCACACAAAAATGTCAAACAAAGAGTCATTTTCGTGATGCTAATTTCGTTCTAAAAGTGCCAATTTTAGACGACATAAGATCTATGGAGGGTCGTCGAGCAGAACTGCTCTCGGTCTAAAACGATTCTCAGGCAGTGTCTCGTCATAGTTGTGGAGATTAGATATCGTTGGGTTAAAATGTTTTTTTACTTCGCTGTGAAACTTTTGAGATGTCTCACGAACGAACTCGCGGATGGTAGGTATTTTCAAGTCTCTGTGAAGCAGCGTGTTACGCACGTACCGCGGGGCGTTAAATATCTGTCTCAATGATTTATTTTGGACAATCTGGAGAGTCTTCATATGTTTCAGTGAGCATACGTCTATATTGGAGCACCGTACACCATGATTGGTCGAGTAATTGCTGTGTAGAGGAGCAGCTTGCTTTTGAGAGTAAGTTTGCTCCTCGCGTTAAGCATAAAATACAACCTTGCTTTTGTAGCATTAGCTTGACGTTTTTTAATCGCGGCGTGTTCATTAAATTGAAGTCGATTATCTAGCGTGAGTCCAAGATACTTAACCGAACTGGACCACTTGATCTCTGCGTTGTGCATGCGTATGCAAGCAAAATTAGGTTTTCTGATAAAACCCTTGGAAAACATTACTGCCGCGCTCTTTTCGGTATTAATTATGATTCGCCATTTGTCGCACCAGTCTGCAATTGTATCTGCAGCTGATTGAACTTGCGTGACAGCGCTTTGTCGATTTCGAGATTTAGCTAAAATAGCCGTATCATCTGCTTATTGTGCTATAATTGCGTCGTTTTCTCCACCGGAAGGAATGTCATAGGTGTATATATTGTATAATATGGGTCTCAAAACAGAGCCTTGCGGAACTCCCGCCCGAGTTGACCTTGGTGAGGATCAAATTCCATCCATTTTAACGTTGAAACATCTGTCTGTCATGAATGAATTGAGAATTTTTACCAGTGGTGATCCTATGCCAGCTTTCGACATTTTGAATACAAGCCCTTCAGTCCATACTCTGTCGAAGGCTTTTGCGATATCTAAAAAGAGGCCAGCCGTGACTTCTTTAAGAATGAATCCACTTGTGATAAACTCCGTTACTCGGAGGAGTTGGTGGTTTGTCGAATGGTTAGCATGAAAGCCGTGCTGAGTATCTGGGATGATTTTTTTCACCGTAACAACTTCTTGTAACCTAATCTTAATTACACGCTCTAAGACTTTGCTCATTGCGGGGATCAGACTTATTGGCCGATGATTTACTGGAAGAGTATGATCTTTTCCAGGTTTTGGAATGAGAATAATATCAGCTTCTTTCCATCGTGCCGGAAAATATTGTAATCTCAGGCACGCATTGATGATGTTCACTAGCGAATTAATGCCTTTTTCCGGGAGCTGCTTGAGAGCCTTGATACCAATTTTGTCATTGCCTAACGCTTTCCTGTCAGGTAGATTTTTGATGAGACTTTTCACCTCGGCAAATGAGGTGGGATAGATAATTTCGCCATCTGCATCTTGAGATTGATCTAGAATTAACTTTGTAGCGATTTCTACATCAAACGCGTTTTTATTCATGACTAAATTGCTTGGGTCAATTATGTTGGATGTAAATTAGCTTTCAAGGCTGTCTGCAAACTCTTCAAATTTATCACTGATGGTGAAAACAGGTCCCTTTGGTCCGTAAAATGGCATCAGGGGGTGTTTTTCTGCGCGGAGGGCTTTGGAGAGGGCCCAGTATGGGTCACTTCCTTTTACAAGATCACTTAATCTGTCGTCAGAAGTTTTTTCGCGGTAAGCTTTCATAGCGAGTCGGATTTCAGCAGACAGACGGTTAACGCGCTGCTTTACTAAGGGGTTACAGAATTGTTTCCATTCTTTTCTTGCACGCCGTCTGTCATTAATAAGGATTTTAATGTCTATCGGCAGAGGTTTACTGTAAGGTGTATTTTGTATAGTTTTTGTAGCATACGCGGCAGCTAAGTTAATGTTTGTATTGAGATTAAGAATCTCAAAGTCAATGCTTTGGTTATCTTTTAACCCTTTGCAGTCTTTAATTGAAATATGTTTTCACATTAATTCGTCTTTAATTAATTTATTATCGTATAATTATAATGAAAACATTTTGAATGTTTCAGTATAGCAAAATTTATTTTGCGCACAATGCGTATTGATAATATTTGGATGAAAAAAAAATATATTATTTAAAAAATCAGTAAATAAAAAAACATTGCCAAATCTGCAATGTCGAGTCCAGCTCGACATAGTACTTCTAAGAGTTAAGTCACACTGAGAAATTATCATATCTTCAACAAAGGTCTCAAATACATCCCATTGGACTATTTTTTTCGTTTGGCTTAAGTTATTACTCCGTTATAACATCCGGTATTCCTCCGTTTCTCGGTAGAGTTGTTGGTTCGGAGGGTCCAGCTACAATTGCTCCAATATTATTAATATAATATTTTAGCTGTCGTCCGCGTGAGTTTGTTAGTCTACTGTACCAGTCTAGGTGCTTCGCGTTGAAATCACCAGCGGCAATTGTAGGTACACCGATAGGAACAACTACTTCTAGATCCCTAGTCAATATTTGACTCTCAGGAGGGCTATAAATAGAAACGAATCTAATGAGGCCTGAATATTTCGTATTTACGACTATCGCGTTTGCTTCTAGTTTGCCTTCAAGTACTGGCAATGGGACTGCACAATGGTTTATGTGTGTTTTATGTATATTGCGGTCCCTCCTCCTGAGGTACGGGTGCGATCAAAGCGGTACAAAGAATAATTTGGTATTGTGGGACGGTGTGAAGGTTTGAGAAAAGTCTCATTCACCAGGAGAGTGTCAATTTTATACCTTGATAAAACGTCAATTATCTCCAGTTTGTCGTGTCTTAGGGTACCTCCACTGTTCCAGTGAAGAATCTGTAAGGATGCTGGCCGGATTTTATTCACCATTGTTGGTATCAATGGGCGCCTCTTGGGCGGAATATTTTACCAGAAATTGGTTTTCGATGTTCACAATTTTGCGCCATTCATTGAGCATGGATTTATAATCCAGGGCAACATTCGCGTGTGGCAATTCTAAGCGGACAGAGTTAACCTCACTCTGATCATTACGTGAAACAGGTTTTACCTGCCTCGCCATATTGGCAAGAGTTGGCAAGGGCCGCTCGATAGGCTTGTGTGTCGGTGGCTTAGAGTTAAGAGATTTTCTTGGAAATTTTGGGCATCCGCGGTAGTTTGCCGTGTGAGATCCGCCACAGTTAACGCATTTAGCTGGGCCGCTAGCCCTAGTGTAGGTGCACTCGCGCTTGACCACGACAGCATGATGCTGAGTGGCCAAACCCTTGGCATTTGTGGCATTGTCTTCCTGAGGTTTTACTCCGCAGTGACTCAACGTCAATTTTCATTTCGAAGAGTTTACATAGGTTGAAAATTTCTTTCCCTTTCACATTACGTTCGAGGCTTAAGAGAACAAGAGGGATCGCGGTCTTATTGACAATTTTGAAATTTCTTATTGACAATTGGGAAATTTGAGCCGCTTACGCTTGTTCAAAATGTCCTCGTCCTCAACGCCTACTGGCACGCCTCTCAAAACTACTTTGAATGGTTTGTCTTCATGCGCCATGTATGAGTGGTATGGTACATTTCTTACGTCTAGCAGTTTGGTTGCTTTTCTGAAAGCGTCGATTGAAGGAACCTCGATTTTTATACCATTTTTGAGATCTGTTGCCAGGCTTATAGACACGCCTGCAAGTTTAGCATCCCTAAAAAATGCTATATAGTTTTCTTTTTTATGCAGAACAATCGGGGGAATAATTTGTTTTTTATCGTATGGTTTTGGTGAGAATCATTGTTGAAATGTGAATGGATATCAAGTATATTTTTTTTTTCATTTTATCGTAACGATTTTTTTGAAATTATAATACGAAAAATTAAGATAAGTTGATATATTTTTTCAATGGTTGTTATATCATAAGCTTAAAAGTTTTTCTCTTAGTTTCACTTCGTCAAAAGTTCAAATAAATAATTCAAGAGAGTGGTCTTTCAAGAAATATACATTATTCTAACTATTTATAGTCTGCACTGTTTTTCTAAAAAAACTTTGGAACTTTGACCTTAAACTTCTGTCAAAGGTCACGAAAGTCTTTTGTATTATAGGTCACCCAATCTAAACTATTTAGATATTATGATCATATAAAGCAGAGCTGGCCAACAGGTCGATCATGATTAACTGACCATATGCGAAGCCTTATCTAGTAGATTGCAGTCATTCATAGTTATTAATTAATTTAAAAAATATATACAATATACATTTAACCTCCACATACACAAATATTTTTTTAAATTTGTTTTTATTCATTGAGTTTATACACATAACAAAACATACAAATTCTCGGATTAGCTTTTGCTATGTGGCTAGCGATAAAAACAATGTAAGTATTCGAAGCTATACTGTTGACCATTGTAAAAACTCACTTCAGTGGTATCACCATTGCCAGATGGTAATATTCTTTGTAACAACAAACAATTTATATTTACGAATAAAGAGATGAAAAAATAGAAGCATTAAGTTTAAGTTTAAAAAAGAGTTCAATTATTATACCTTAAATAAAGAATAAATTATGCACACATTCGTTCCAATTTTGGGCAATTTTGCTCGACTCTAAACGAATTCTAAGTAGAGTTTACCGATAAACAAGAAAAAAATATATTAAAACTATTATCTTATCTTTAAAATTACAGTTTTAAAAAAATCTTATTTTTGTATGGATATATTAAAAAAAGTGGTAAAATTCGAAGCATAAGTCGATAACTATTTTTAAATAGTATAGGAAAGTTAACTACTCCTGGCATATATTTTATACACTTCATTTGTACAACTGAAATTATTCGATCCATAGACTTATTTTTCTTTGCATTTCGTTATTTAGTGAGAAATCTATTTATCATGAACGAAAGAAAATGACTTCTTCGTTAAACAAGACATTTTCTCATTTACAATAAATTCAACTTATAAATATTTCTGTGTATTTTATTTAACAATGGACATTTTTTTTACTCTATGAAGAATGCTAGCATCATAAATAAAAATACACTTACGTCAGATGGATAACACAAACTGTAATTTTAATCTAAGTTACTTTATTTATAATTCTGCATTGGTTAATTTATTTATTTTTTTACAAAAATTCAAATATTAAAAAGAACTCACACTTTCATTTTCATTACTCTAATACTGGAAAATATCATTATGAAGTTGTAGAGTAAAAATATACAAACACAACAATTACTGCCAACGTCGGCTCAATAACAATTGTATTTTTTTAAGAACCAACGCATAACGTAAAGCATTAAAAAAAACAATCAGCTTGTGTTTCATTAAACGTGCCTTAGAACAATATCGACTTGAGCCGTCAAGAATACCTACGACAGTTATTGAAATGGTTGGCTATTGAATAATTTATAATAATAATAAATACTCAGCTGGTAAAACTTGGTTGAAGTATAATGAAGTATATAACTGCTAAGCGCTGTTATTCAAAACAGTTGTGTAATATAATTGATAACTGTTTAGACATCACGCCATTGTCAGAGCAATGCTTTAACAGATTTTCATTCACCAATTAAAAATATTATTTTATAAATTAATGACTTACAAAAGCTTTACAATCGTTACTATGTTTCATGTTATAACAATAAACTATATTGAAAATAGATTAATTTTACATATACTTTATGTTATATATCTTTTAACAGTGTCTGTCTTTTCAATGGCAGTATATTATATATGTACATAAAATACATATTCTAGAATCTAGGTGAACAAAACATTGTTTTGGCATAGTTTTGACGGTGGTGTGGTGCTGGAATAGCTTGAAACTATAATATAAAACTAAAAAAAGAGCACAAAACAAATTTTTGAAACTATAGAATTTCAGATTCTATGTTAGAACGGTCATATTAAAAACTATTATGCATTATTCAATTGTAATAATTGTTACTTACTCGTGAAATCTATTGTATTCAAATAATCTATTTTATAACTTATTGTACACTATTTATTAAGATCAAGCTTTCACTCATACAGGCACCATCATTTGAGCATGCAATAAAAAGCAATACAGGGCTGTCAGTACAAAATTAAGTAATACTAAACAACGAATAACAATCAGTCTGTAAAATATAATCCTCGCAATGAGCAAAACCTATTCAAACATAATGAAAAATGTGAGATTAGCACAAAAAGTGTTTTATTTTTTGTAAAGTAATGTCTTTTTACTAAGAATTGTCAATGATTAAATATCCTTCAAGTGAAATTTATTGCTAAATATCATTTTGAAATCAGGATGAAATATTGTACCGACGACTCACGACTTATACATTTTGTAGCGCCTTACGTATCACCTGTCACAATTTCCGTTACCTGCGTCGCTATCATGTAAACACGTCAAGTGACTTTTCATTTCGTCTAAATAAGATCTTGGATTCAATATGATCCACACTCTTTTTGCCCCGAGCCTCTGTTGCCCCCACAGCCTTCTTCGCTCGCCTCCTTCATCTTTTGGCCGTAGCTTTCGCACCTATGAATTAAACATACCGCGGAGAGAATAAGAGCACGGTGGGCCTAACCTCATGGGATAGATGGATGGACCTTGTATGAGGTAAATGGGGGATGTGTGCGCCCGTGGGTTAAGCTTCAGAACTGTATTCAAAGTACACATTCATATTATATATATTATATTTATATTTTAATGAAAGTTAAGTAAGACAAAAATGTTACTATTTGAATGGTTTAAAAAGCAAATTACCATTTTTTACCGACTCCAATCAAACAAAAAAAAAATCTAAATGTTTTATTGTTTTAAGTTTTTACTTTTTCAAATCGGAAGATCAAGAATGTCAATCATGCACAAATAACCAACGCAACAAAGGTCATTTATCAAACGACAGAAAACGGCACATGGGTTTGCAAGTCTTAAAGTAAGTTGACCATTTTTGAAATGGTAATTAGAGAATTCAAAAAAGTGGGTTTATTTGGATTGTTTTTTGAGTTCCTCTTTTATAAATATGATAGATTTGACTCATACATTTTTTTAATAATTTGAAACTCGATTGTTTTTTATTAAAACATAAAATATGTACACACTTTTTTATCATAGAAATAAATATTTTTATAATTGTAAATAATAGGCACTATCCATAGGATGTACTTGGCAGAACTGAGGGATACTGGCATGTCTATCAATTAATGGGAGACAGGGAAACATTTAGGTACCGCGTGGCGGCCATATGCTCAACACAGATAGCGAATATGGTCAAAGAAAATTTATTTAATAAAAAAGACATCCACATTTAACGGTGAGAACCCTTTTCGAGATTATTTTAAATTAAGAAATTTTAGTACATATATGTAATTAAGCATATAAGAAAACCATAGATCCATATCGTAGAGTGTTTTAAAATAATACATTCCTCGAAGAAGAAATACTGCACCTTGTTTCCATAAAATAGTAACGATATTATCTAACTAATAATACATAAATAATTCAGTTCATTGATCGGACAAAAACTAAAAATAAAGTTAAACAGTTAGTTAAGAGTTGATTTACATATTATCGGCATTCCGCGGACTACTCTTGGTGTTCTATAATTACATTTTATGTTGTTAAATTATAGATCTCGGACAGCATATGAATATTATTTGATTTATGGTGACCATTTAAATATTGCTTTTCTCACTGTCTCAAAACAGGTAATTTGTCAGTACAGGCTGTCTGACTATTGAGCTCGACATGTCAGCATAAAAGAAACAATATCACACAACGTGAGCAATTTTCGTATATATATATTTTTTAATTCAGTTTGATTAAGTGTATCCGTATTTTTTAAATTGAATTAATTCTGTTTGAAATTTAGTGCGGATCTGACTTTTCATTTTTCCGCAAATAAACATTGTGTGTATGCGTGAGAGTGCAGGGTCGGCGGGTGGTTTACCTGACGCGGCGAGAGGAAATCGACTTGCCAATCTTGATAATACACAAACTTGCGTGGTGGCGGTATATGAACACAGATGGCGACGCCAGAGGCTGACATATAATGCAAAAATAAATTTCACGGATTTCGAATTATTTGACAAAATAACTACATATTTACAATAATATTTAATATTTTAATGATTTATGTCATTAATTATTTTAGTTATTTACAAAAAAAAAAGTATCGATTTCCATTCGTGGATTGCATTCAAAAATGTTTTTTTGACATTTAATTGTTTCATCATCTAGTGATAGTGTGGCACTCAAAAAAAATATATTTTGTGTAGCAAAATTATTTAATCTATAAGTAAAGCAATACATTTTTTTTTGTATTAATTCTTCAATATTCATATTGATATCACAGAGAAAATGCATATTCTTCGACCATATTTAGAAACGGTAAAATGAATGATAATTCGTGATCAAAAAATACTTCATATGAAATTTTTAAGGAGTTTTTGATATGCTCCCCGTTAAGGAGGATCGAGTGATTGGATGTGATTGAACTGTTACAAGTGCATTACAGTTTCTTTTTCACTATGCTAAATGTAACCACAGTTTGTATTGAGGATACAATAAAAGCGGTCCGGACAATTCTGTGAAATATTCTCTTCCACGAACCGCCCACGCCGTCAATAAAATACATATGCTGAGGCGAGAACCCTTTTCGTAACATTTTCTACGGGTTTCTTTGTCGTTGACATCGCCGACTGGCTATGACAGGTTGTAATGTCAACAAAAGAGCGGATCTCGCTGCGGCAGCCAATCCATTCGCCTGATTGCCTTCCGCCTCCCGCGCCATATTACTATCTTGTATTCCTAGTTGTCCTAAAAGCTTAGGCCCATTGAAAAGCTGAGACATTTCAAAAAGAAAAGTTGCCCAATCAATACGGTTTGTGCGACAACTAAAGAGCCAAAGGACTCGGCAGACTGTGATTATTCTGTATCCAATATTTTTCCTTCTCTATTCGCTTTCTAGTTCCAATAAAATACAAAAATTGCTGTATTATTTTAAGATTGAAAGGGTTGAAGGAAATATTTACACATCACAAACACCCATGCGCTTAAACGTTAATCAATTGTTTAAAAAATCTGTTCGTACTAGAGCTCTAACCCGTAAAATCCGTCACTGATCCATCGAAGTTGACAACTTGCTACACACCCGATAATTTGTCCCTTCTACCGTGTTATAACTATTTAATATCATTCTCTCCAAATTCATATTTTACATATGTTTTTTATGCAATGGATTTATTCATTATACTTCTGTTTAATGCAGAAGAACTCGTATACACTAAAGAAATGATCGCGCTAGTCTGGAAATAGTTGACGGAGATTAATGATTGCTTCGTCAAAATAGGAAATTATAGTTTCACCCAGTCGGGTTTTAGCAGCGTACCCCAAATCATAAAAACATAACAGTACTTTCCCTTAGATTTAAGCTACCGTTTATAAACACTGTTCTTAGGTGACATTTCTATTAAAATAAATATGCCCGCAATTCGAAACTGTACATAAAGGTTCATAATATTTTTTTGTTGTACATCTAAATCAGAACTGTTCAGCGTCGCCTTCTCAGAACCATTTTTGGCAGACATAAATAACATCCATATTATGATTATAATTATTTTTCAAATTACTTAACAATCATTAATGGAGTCAGTCGTAAAACAGTTGTTACATAAACATGGCAGGTTTTGGAAGAAAAATTTACTTGTGATCATAATATTGAATTTTGTAGACAAAGTATATACTGACTTGTTTTGGATGTACATTTTTGTTTTCAATAATTAAGAAAAGCTACATGTCGATACAGCAAAAAGATAATCAGGGAAAAGCGAAGTGCCATGCTGTGTATTGAGTATTTTCCAAAAAAATAATATATGAGCACCTTATATATCACAAACTCTTGCTCGTCGATAATTCAGAATTTTTCTTCAACTCTTATGATAACATACTTCAAAACACCTTTGTCATTATTTTTACATTCAAATAAATTGTAAATTAGTAAAAGTATTAATACCGATAACGACATCTGTGTTATGTTTTATAAAACTATTTGGAAAATTTCAAATTAATTTTACAGCAATATTATTGATACCACAAGTATAAAAGCGTATTATAAATTAAGAATAAAAAGGTTTCATGTAGTTTTTCAATCCTTACATCCTTCCGTCATCGGTTTCACATTCCCTCACAACTTTATATTCTGTACGTCCTTATTTACCACAGTTGTCGAGATAAATTGGCCATTATTGAGCTGTACTGTGGTGTTTTACTGTCATCGTTGTTTCTTTGCGAATGAATTTATTCCCATATTCTTTGTTTTTTTTTCTCTAGAGGCACTTTGAATTGCAATAGCAAAGAGGATACGGATGCGTTTTATTATCACTTTTTTACGCTCGTTTTCGAAACAAGAGAAAAACAAATTTTATTGGAAAAATGTTTTTACTTGATTGCAAAAAATGTAAAACGAATCAATTGCATATCATTTGTGAAACCATTTCTATACGAGTTTATAAAAATCTATACTTTATATCGAATACTTATATTTATAAATAAAAATAGAAAATTTATTACGCATGATCTCTCCCAGTGCTCGAATTCGATTAGAGCAGACTAGTTCGGAGTACTAGTTCGGATTGTGAAGGTAGGAAAAAGTAGAGGACTGTTTTTAGCAAAATTCAAATTTCATCACGTAAGAATAAATCAAGTCGAAAAAAAATATGGTTTGAATATTTGAACATTTGAAATCACAAATTACAAATCAAAATTAAAGACGTAGTATATAATACGTTTTTTTTTTTGGTGTAATTTACATTTACGTGGTAGTACTCAATTCAATTAAGTCACTATTCACTGTCGTCTGCTGTAGTCTAGTTGGTTAGAGCTTGCTTTACTGACCAAGTGAGTTTGAGTTCGACTCCCGGTAAGGTCAATGTCAAATTTAGATTTTTTTTAATTTAAAAATTTGGAACATAAGACGTGGGTGTTTGTAATGACAATATATCTCGAGTTTATCTCGATTGACATACAACAAATTCTCATCGAGCTTTTCTCGTATGATCTTTCAACTTTAAATATTTGGAGCATTGGCATTAGCTGTAATATCAAATATTTGAAATTAAGAAATCTAAAAAAAAATGTCGTCAGACTAAACGTAATGAATACAACAGTGTGAAACCGATATAGCTATCAACTTACTAGTATTAATTAGTCTTGTAGAACGAAATAATTTGATATTTTTATCTTATTACGTTGTTCCGTGATAATAAGATGTAAGAAAATATAGAATTTTGTCAACAACTAAAAAAAACATATTGAACAGGCTTTTGTCAATCATTAAAATGTTCAGATTAGTAGACTTTCATATTCTATGCACTCCCATGCATTTCTATTCGTATATAGCAATAAGTGACTGAGAAAAATGCTTTATCAACAAAAGAGTGTTATAAAACTTTTTGCTTACCTTATAGTGCGGGGGATATAAGATATAAAGTCTACCTCGTAAACGTAGTAAAAGGCTGAAATAACAGGTAGCCTTAACATCAGGTCTGGCTAAGCATAATTCTTCTTAGCCCATAGGTATCACAAATTTCAGCGGTGTTCAAACATCGATAAGAAGGTGACAATTACTTAATATTATAATCGTAAGATTGAATTCGATGCATGAAAAATTGTTATACACTTATTTTAAGATCGTTGAGAATATTTCTTTTTTTGTTTTTTTTTTCCAAACACTAACTTATTTTATTACTATATGAGTATAGAGTACAAATATATCAAGAAAAATATATGCTGACCATACTCTGTGACTTGCAGGACTCAAAGCTGAGAACCACCGAACCGAATCGAAAAGTTCTATCATATAATTGGAAAAAAATACATAAATGTCTTGTCAATATACTGACCATATTTTTTTGCCAATACCTATTGAAAATAGCTGTGAATAGTGTTTGATAAATTTTGAACCTGGACATATCACAAGTCGGCGAGTCGCCGTGCCGTGCTTACGTCCGTTCAAATTTGAGCACCGATGGCTTAACTAAAAAGATCAGTTTTACTAACTGAAAACAGCTCAGTTTAATAATAAAATGTGATACTTTAGTAATTTGCTTAGACTGTTTTTATAAACTACCTTAAAAGTGGAAGAAGCTTTTAATCTCCACTAGCCCTGCAATAGGTGGTATATTTTCTTAACTCTCGCATTCTAGACCGCGCGACGTTATTAAAGCCTTCTTGCATATTTAAATGCAACTTATATGCACACAAAAGTGCATACTGCACTTTGCCATCTAAATATTATAGATTAATTCACAAGAAGCGATGCAGAGTAATATTTGTATTTAATTATTTGATCATGCTAATTTTGAATTTAAGCTTCAACCTTATTATGCTTCTTTTATCTATGCTTTTTAAATCTTATAATGTATAGTAAAATACAAAGTATGAACATCAGTTACATAGCATTTAGAGATATTCTAATATAGTAGAAGACCTAAGTTTAACTCCTGGAAGCTTAATGGCAAATGATGATTTTTGCACATAAACATTCAATACATTGTTCATAATTGTTTTTAATATCTTTTCTCCGCGCAAAAGTTTTTATATTGTTTATTTTCATTATACATGTTTAACGCTTCTGAATATTGTTCGTCCATATCTTTTTATAATGCGCTCAATATTATTTATAGAATTTTAACTATTTATTATTACATATCTAGACTGAGCTGCAATTTGAAATACCGTATTTATTGTAGACCGTATTAAAATATTTTAAAACTTTAGTCTACTTTAAACAGATCCAAAACTCGTGACACAGCTAGTAAAACAAACAGCAGAATAAAAAAGTAGTGCATTTTAATTGTATATTAAGTGATGTCAATAGATAACTTTTTCATTTCATTTATTTAATACATGATAGCCACTGGTGTAGTGCTAACATAAAAAGTCTGGGAGCGTTAATTAATTATAATGTCCACCCCTACCAGCAGTTATCCAATTTCTGCTTTCAAAACAAGTTTCGAAAAAACGTTCTGACAATACATGTGTAGTTACAAAAATCATTTTTTTTATATTTACGTAAAAATAAACACTTATTGCAAAATTGAGCGTTAATTTATTGTAATTTCCAATACCCCCTACTCGCAGTTTTCCAATTTCTGCTCTAACAAGTTTTCAAAAAAACGTTTTTACAATACGTAGTTACAAAAATCATTTTTTTTATATTTAAAATCAAAACTTGTCGCAAAATTTTTAAAAGTCTAGAAAAAATGTTGAAGCGCCGACCCCAAGCGATCCCGCCCCACTACACAACTGACGATAGTAATGTATACTTCTAATTATTATAATGTTCTTAATGTCACATATTTTATCTAACTCGAGTAGATTAAAATCGGACAAGATCAAACTTCAAAAAAAGTCCTCAATTTATACACATTTTTTTATAAATTTATAATTTATATAATTTATAAAATTATTTAATTTAAAATTTCGACTGAAGGTGCTTGATGGAAATTCAACGTTAATTTAGAATTATTCAGTCAGTTCGAGGGCATTCGCGCACTGAGTAATACCGGAAGATGCCGAGAGGCGAAACCCGGGTCGTGTTTGACCAAGATTTTTGTGGAAGTGTACATAATGAAAATAATTCGAATATTATATGTAAGTCAACATTTGTAGGATCATTCACAAACTGCTGTATGCGTTGCATAACGCGACAAAGCGCCGCTGTATGCGGGAAAAGTAAATTAACGCTAAGAAATTCAAATGAAAAATATAAGTGAGGCCGAAATTTTTAAATTTTAAAGTTTCTTAACTTCGATAAATAACGTTATATTTACACACACAAACTCTATAGGCTATGTATCACATTGAAGAATATACACAACGCTATTACAACTAATATTTTTTACTTTTAGGGTGCCCACTGTCAATACTTGGTGGAAAGGCATTATATTAAGAAAAATAAAATATTCCTCTCTACTTATTTCCATTTTTATTTAGTAAAAGTCTGAAACTGACTGTTCAATGTATTTCTTTTCAGTTGCGGCGTCCACAGGTTTGAATCCTAGTACGGACACATTCATGGACTGATTTTCAACCGACTTGGCAATTATGTTTGAAAACATCAACAACTCTTTCGAATCCATCAGTTTCTAAAAATCGCACCCAATGAGAGCAATTTGCTTACATCTAGTCCTTAGCTGTTCTCATTATTATATTACTAGTTTTAACTAAATAAGGGAGATAAAGCAACCATCTTTCTCGCTAAGCAGCTTCTGCTGAAATGCTTCCATTAGGAGTTTATATACTTTATTTGGGGTTAAAATCGTAAAAAATATGAAATATTTATAATAGAATTTTCTTTCGTCTAAAATCAAATTTCAAATTGATAAAAAAACATATTTTACTTAGCCAGAAAATAAAATTAGGATTTTAACATCAGTCACTTACAGTATATTAAACTCTGTAAAAATATTATTTTTGTATTTATTCATTATTTTTTATGAATCATTCATAATATCTTGCATCAATAACTTAAGCATAAACCCATAAATCTATTAAAAATCGGTCTATGAAAGTGTTAAAATTTGGATTTGAACCCGTGAAAACGAGCGACTAAGAGGGTTAAGAAATTGGATACAGGACTGACAAATTATTATAATAAATTAATATGATTTTTTTGTTTTCATTCACAGAAAACTATGAATCATATGAGACTAGCGGCCAAGGAGTATAAAAATAATGAAATATTTTACAAGTACGCAAGTAAGCTTATTATTAAGTTTCATAAATCATACCATTTCGCGTAATACGTGTAAGGGAGTGTTTTTATTAGTGAAATATTGCCACAAAAACTAAATGTCTGCTGGGGAAAATACCCAGGCGATGGAGAGAATTTCTTCTCAAAATAATATAATAATATTGGCTTCTAAAAAAGGTCCACAGCATCTAAAAGAAACTAACCTAAGCTTTAATTACATTCCCATTTACTTATAATGTTAACAATGTTTTTTGCGTTACAAAAAACTCTGTTTATTGAATGGCTTTCTTTTTTTTGTATATGGCAATTATATTTCAAGGAATTCGGGCTAATACTTTGTGTTGTTTGGTTTTAATCTCAATTCAAAATATTAACTAGTTATTTCGGAAAACTAATATCTTTAGTCTTGACAATCCCGCAAAAAAAGACTTACTTTCTTATATGATATAAATCTACATAGAAGTAAATTAAATAATCTTTTTTATTTAGAACCTAATTTTTTTCTTCCAATGAATAAGTGTTTTCAGTTTTTATTTTGACCATACTGTAAATCATATAATATAATCTTTAATTTTTTATCCATGTCCGCTCCCAATGTGGAGCATATGGCCTCGTAATGGAGGTATCTCAACAGAATTTTTTTCTACAAAAACTGTTCGATACTCATTTTTTCAACCTCTCTTTTTTGCAAAGGGACTAGTAGGGATAGAAGGGATAAAGCTAAGACAGGACTTGTGGTTAACTAATCGCTCTCGCTACGCCCAGTTATTGAAGGATCGTAAGGGTGAGAAGGATTTTTTTAGACAACACAAACACCCATGCCTTCGAACAGAAATTGATAAATCGATCGAAAAAATACTGCTCGTAATTCTACAACGCTATTCACTGCGCCATAAGAGCCGACAATTCTTTTAATACCCTTTAAAAAACATTTTACAATATATTTTAATAAAGCAGTGAAAATCATTGTACAATATATGGTATCATTTTGTATTAAGATTTTTTATTGTGCCAATAAAAAAACTATATTTTAGGTGAAAATTACTAACACAAAGTCATATAATACATAGAGCTAAGAAAGCGGGATGAGCATGACCGGACTCGGGGTATTGTCTTAATGTAATTCGGACGATCGATCGGAACTCTATCGCCCATTAATCTTTCCAGCTAAAGCGAGTTACAGCAACCATTAGCCAACTATCTCGTGCCGTCTGTTGTGTGGCAAATTTCTGCGAGGATACAACTTATCTGATCCAGTCAATCGCGTACAAAGAATGATTCTTACCGCTTCCAATATAAAACAGTGTTATAAAGATTTGTGGAGTAGTTTTCAACATGTTCGTTTTAATTACTTTTTCAATAACTCTTCAACTTTAACAAAAGATATATCATTATTATTTTTTTGTGTGTATTGTAAGCCGTCATTCGTGCTATAAAATGTCCACTATTAACAAAATTGACATTTTAAAATTCTTTATCTGGTCTAATTTAGTTGGTGCGTTATTGTACCAGTTTGTGCAAAACAGCGGTTTTTTGGGCTATTATTGTGAATGCAGATTTGACAGCTGCTAAATTTCCATTCCTATTAATATATCATTTAATTTTTATCAGATTGGCGTAAATGCATCTTTGTTTTGATATTATAATAAGGTATTTACGTAACCTAAAATATCGAAGGTAAAGCCAAACCAAATTATATAGAAAAAAAACCCAATTGTTCTTTTGCTAATTCTTTATTCTAAGCTATCAACCTGTTTCTTCTAAGCCTCTGCTAGTACAATGGTCATATGTAGCACATGAGAAATAAATAAATCCATGGCTTAGTTGTATACTGCTACATCTATAAAATGGTATTTTTGAGATATGACTCACTAAATATTTGTAGAAAAGTGATAATTATTAATTGTCTCATATTTTTAGAGAATTATATAGTCATTTATCTCCACTCAATTCAAATTTATTGAAACGATTACAAAACTATAAAATGATATTTTGAGTTGTATCTATATGGAATTAAGAGAAGATTATTTATTGCCATATTCAAACATCTGCCTACCGAGTGAAAACTAGTAAGTTTTTCTAGTAGTTCTTTTGTGGAGCTATAGAAGCGAGGTATTAGAATATAATGGGCAATTAAACTCAAACTTATCGTTTTATTGAACATGCTCATTGATATTTAAAGAAAAAAAAAACGTCCGCCGTTACAGTCACGATATATTTTAAAATAAAACTACATGTTGCCTTGTCATCAAAAAATCGATGAAAAGGCAACGCGACACGTATTTTATATTAAAATTTTTCGTCCATTCACTACCCGATATGTGCTAGTAGTCGCAGATTAACGGTATTCTTCTAGATGGTAATATAAATCAAGAAAACAATGCAGAACTATCCGGGGCTTATCTTTGTACAGCACAATTTCAGGTTTTTTAAATCTCCGTCTCACACAGCTGCCTAATTAAACTGTCATATTTATTTAACACAGAAATTTGATTTTGCAATACGTTTCTTACGTTGATTGTTCACAGCTTTACTGGCCACAATTAATTATCTTTATTTTAATGTATGATGTCTACATGTAATGTTGCTGCAGAGCAATCCCTCGGGGGACAAAATAAAATTAACTCAGAGCGCAAATCGGAAAATACCAATTTCGGTATTTGCAGAGAGTGAGAATAAATGACCCTGTTGGAAATAGAGCATTGTTAGAAAAAAGAAACGTGAAATTAAGCTCATTCGGCGGAGCGCTGATAACGTCCATTTATTTTGTTTGCCCGCTAACTCCGGAAGTCTATTATCCTTTATTTATTTCTTATTTACGTTACAAGGTTTCAAAAAGAATGGCAAAGTTAATGTGGGTGGACTTTGATCTGGTCACCCCCTAATCAGGTTTCGTAATCTATACAAACGTCCAATGGCTTAATCATTTACAAAATTTGAGCAATGAATTCCAAACAATAATTATTAATTACTTTTATAAAATAGAACCATTCACACATTTCCTTTCAATTGGTGACGATTACTTATAGAATTTAACTTTTGCGTGCGCTTTTAACGACTTACTATATTTTATTATTCATTGTTGTAATATTTTTCGTGAAATCTATAAAAAAAATACATAAGCAACAGTTTGAACAGTTATTTATTTATTTTAATAAATTTTAGAACGGCATTAATAGTATATATATATATATATATATAAAATTGTGTAGAAAACATAAATAAAAAGGATATTAACACAAAAATAATATACATAATAACTTTTGAGAAAGTTTTGTGCGACTAAATGATTTCAATTTCGAATAGGCAGCTGCTTTAAAATAATTTTAATTTTGATAAATTATTTCAAAGGAATACCTTATTCAGGATATATTTATTTAGATATCAGCGGAATTATGAGTAAAATAATATTTTCTTGTGTGATATTATTATTTGAAACGTTTTTATTAGTTGTTATTAACACTGTCACCATTTTAGTGTTTAAATTATTACCACTTAACCAATGAATATATTTAAATAAATTTATAACAATTTAAATATCGTTATAATGACGTACCGTTTATCTTTGTGATTTTTTTTTAAAATGCCTGCTTCAAATTTGAAGATTTTTTATTCGTAAAGATCTACCTAAATGCTGCAACTTTTTACCCTGTCCCTGAGGAAATAAAGTCTTCTTATCGCTTGGAAAAGTAGCCTACAGCCATAAGTTTATCGTATTTAAATATATTTTGTATCTACCTTGAATTTTTACAACGATAGTCGTACTTTAAAAAAACTCAATATAGTGTTCATCATCATTATAATTTTTATTACTGACAACTTTTAGTGTCCAAATTAGTTTGAATTAACTCTTTAATATAACTACTCTTTAGAGGGCTTAAATGTTTCTACTTTTTTATTTTCAATTTAACATTAATATTTATTTATTTATTTATAAAGGTGTACATTTTTAATTGTCCATTCAAAAAATTGATTACTTTTTTCATGAAATACCAACATTTTGATACTAAAATACTAAATTAAATGCCCAATTTGTTCTGGCTGCATGTTTGAGTGGTCAACGTCGTTTGGTTTCGGCTTCAGAGGTCGCGGGCTTGAATCTCAGTATTTTTCTTTCAGTCTTCAGTTTGAAGCATGTGGTGTCTTAAATTTTCTCCCATCTATCATATCCAAAAAAGCGCTTAGTGAGAGCTATTAACTAACCACTAATCTTGTTCTTGTCTTATCCTTATATACCTACTCTCTTTGAAAAAAGAGAAGTTGAGCTACTGAGTAAAAATCAATTATTGCAGAAACACTTTTGTTGAGATAAATTTAATTAGATGCTCCATATTGGGAGCGGATATGGCTATAAAAAATATTTATGATAAGGATTTTGGAAAGAATTATAATTGTCAATGACTATTTAGTAAAAAATATTATTTCTTTAATTCTTTATCGATATGGGTACATAAAAATCTTTATCAATTTTACACATGATAGCAGATTTTGATTTGAGCGAGTCGTAGCCTTTCTACCGTTGAAAAATATTGTATTAATATATGCATATTATCATTTTTAGTGTCACGTGTTGTCCTGACTTCTTTGTGAAAAGAAATGTAATAAGTCACATTCATTTTTCATCTAAATATATTGTGTACATAAATGTTTATACACATCGATATGTTAAATGTATTGTCTCTTTACTCAAGCGGTAATGCAAATACGGGAGAAACGCAAAACGAGCCTGCAGTCATTCCTGAACAATTTAAAAGGTTTTATTTTTCAATTTTGGTGCCCCACAGGACCTAAATGAGATCGTCTGCCAACCGAAAGGAGTGTACTTATCTGCAGAATATATGTATACAGATATTCAAAACAGTTCTGAAGGAGGTAATATGTATGTAGACGACATTGGTAGTACAATGTTCTTTTATTTTACAGGTGCATTCATGGGAAATATAATATTTTTTTGAAACTACGTCTTCTTCCAAAAGTGAACACGCACTGGTGGATTTTTTTTACAGAGTATATTTTAAATTGTTATATTCGCTACCATAAAGCAACAGTGAGATGAAGGGAAAAAGTCGATTTTAAGATAAGTATGCTTATCGATCGCTGAAAGGTAACCTTTTACAATTAAACACTGAAATATTTTAATTTAAAAAGGAAATGCCCCATTTAAAAGAAAAACACTTACATTTACAATTATTGATATTGCCCTCTGACTTCAAAGCATCAGCGAGGTTATTAAAATAACTAGATACAGATAATAGGATACAAAAAAAACCTACTATTATCTGATATCATTAAACGTAAAAAAAAAATAATTTTCTGTTTTAAAAATAAAACACATGCCGTTAAGTTAAATTATCTTAAAACTAGTATTTTCGACTTATCCCACTGTTGCTTATGGGTAGCATATGTGTGCGAGATTTTATCGTTGGGGGCTTAAAATAGAGAGGTGTGTTTACCTATTACAGAATAAATAATATAATTAAAAATCAGCTGCAAAATTAAATTTAAATTTATTGTGTGGTTACGTAAACTTGGTAATAAACATATGATGAAAAAAAGTCTCGAAAAATCGAAACAAATTGCGTGCAATATTGCAGCCAACCGTGCTAGCTTCTGGATATTAATTTTCTATTGCGTTATTAAATACACAAAAAATAAATCCAGTCCCTAAATGAAGACCTGTTCCAAGGAAAAGTGATTAAGTGTGAGAATAAATTGATTATCAAAACCTTACTAGAAGGTTTCCTACCAATGAAGAGTTAATTTATATAATTAAATTAATGATAAATTTCAAAAAAAATCATCGTGTTCAGGTCATTTAAGAGGGAGCCGGAATGTCAACTACTACATATTCTACAGTTTAAAGATTGAAAAAAAGCTTTTTTTCAATAATACTTTATATAATATAATGGATAATAAACCATTTGAATAAGAAACATCCTTTAATATTTTCTTCCCCTAAATTTTTGTTTTGAAGGGGTTGGGCGCAATAATATCGGGCCGCTTTATCTTCTTTTATTTCTCGAAAAAATCCCTGCTTTTTTATTTTCCCATATAAAATAAAACATACAAGCTTAATGATATCGTAATGTTTTTACCGTTTCGTATCTCATTATTTTTCTTAAAATACCAATTTTTTATTTTCTTTATAAAATAACAAGTAAAAATAGTGCCATTCGTAGCTTTATTTTGCTAAGCATATCATTTACAATTTTACAATATTTCAAAAAAATATTTCAACATAAATATTATTCAATGCCAAAGTTCTCTAGATATTTAATATTTTAAAGACTGTCATCTAGAAAAATCTCATAAAACTTTTGCACTTGAACTTGAAACAAAAACATCAAGTTGTGCGGTTGGGAGATAACCACTGAAAGCGATCTGAAAAATAAAAGCTCGTAACTAGTTTTATTATGGCGTTAATGCTCCCACATGTCGTGAGCTTCGGCAACTACTTTCAGGGCTGCACTACTCTAGTACTATTCCGCTAAAATAATAGACCTATTCAGCTGCAAATTGAGAACTTGGCGGGGAACTTTTGAAAGTAAACTTTAGTTTATAAGTCACTTGAGATTTTTATATCGATCTTTTCACAGACCGCAAACTTTTATAAAGCAACGCGTTCAATGATAATATATTATATTCATCAGCGGCTGTCTTAGGAGTGTACCCAATACCATTTAAAAGTCTATTAACAGTTTCGTTGATTTTTTCTGATAGTAATATAATAAAATTTAGCTGCAATAATTGTTTACCTCGTACTGAAAACTTTCCATTAACAACGTGTATAAGTAAGTTTAAAAACTTTTTAAAAAATGCCTAATTCATTTGACTTCATAAAACCACATTAGATAAATTTTCAATTTGAAGCAAACACAAGAATACAAAATACATGGTTAAATATACTCGATGTATTTGGCGGAAACATTGTCAATATTTTTTACAGTAAGAAAGGTCATAATCAAATAATAGTAAAGTAAAATTTCAACAATGTAACATTTTGATTATAAAACAGTATTTTTCAACATTATAAGTAAAAGTTATTTCCGGTGGCATTAACATTGACAGACTATTTGATAAAAAAATATATATCACTGTTTCGATATCCGCCTCCGAAAACAACAGAATTTTAATTTTCGCCAAGTTGAATCAAAAAGAACTATGTGGCCAAATTAGAAAGAGTAACAATGTCATCATTCTGAATTTAAAAAATAATTACCAAAACAATCTTTTTATAATGTTTTATACTTTGCCGGTGATAAAACAAAGAATAATGAAATCATGAAACAACACCGTCACAAAATAAGAAATCAAAAAAAAATATTATATTTTTTTATATTTATTCATTGGTTGAAATTATGTTACTGCTTTAATATAAAAATATTTCTTAATTAAAACAGGTCACTCATTTGTAACGGATTTAATTTTACAGTCGCTATCAACCTATTATTTATTTTAATATAATTACCTTTTATTAGAAAAAGTCTTTGGCGCCTAAAAAATAGCTTCTGAAAATGTTCCTGATTTAATCCTACAAAATATTGTGTGATCCAGAAGGTACATGTAGACGTAGACCATAAAAGCCCTTTAAGACCGAGTTTATGTATGTTATGAAAAATTGTCTACGAAGTGCGGAGAAACTTTCTTAATCGTTAATTAATGATTTCTTTCGCAGTAAACAAGCATTTGTGGTGAGTTAAAAAAGTTTTTTTTTCATGTTAGAACCTGCTGAATATCACAGCATATATGTACCTACAGGTATGTCAATTATTTTAAACGGCAAACTTCGGATTCAAGCAATGAATAATTCAAATGATCCAAAAGACTAATGTTCATGCGTATTTAGATTGTGGGTAAAAAACTACATAATATTTTTTCTCGTTTAACTCATATCTACTACTTTCAATATCTACTTGCTAGAACATCTGAATTAATCATTTTATATTTGGTGGGATATTAGGAAATTGATTAAAATGTATTATTAATAAACTAGAAACTCTGTTTATTCTGTTACATAAATTAATTTTGAATATGTGACTGATATTTTGAAATTATTTAATCCACTTTTAATGAGACATATTTGTATACTTTAAATCATCGCAAACAGTATCGTTGACAAATTGTAGTCTCGAATCTTTGAAATTGCGACACCTTTTTAAATAAATACTATTCCAAACTAACTCAATGAGCTCCATTCATTTTCTGTTTAAATGTTTTTTTTTCAAATATCGTCACTATAATATCACATAATTAATTGAGATACCCAAGTACGCGAACGAATTTACTAAAAAGTTTCTGAAACCTACAATGGTTTTGGGTTTTATTTCTTGAGGCTCGCCGATCAAGTTTTTTTTAAACAATCATGGCCGACGGGCATCAAAAGTATTGTAATTGAAAAAGTGTATTCAAAGGATTGCCACAGGGGTGGAGTGGAATATAAAGCACATTGAGCTGATACCAAGAAAATTCATTTGTAAGCTTAATTACTATTTATTGATAAATTTAGTTTAAAAAAACAATACCCCAGTATTTTCCAGAAAAGAAGTCGGTAGATATTTATTAAATTTATTATTAAATTTGTTATTATTTAAATAATTAAATACAATTCATTAAAGCAGTGTTTTTTATTCAGTTTTTTACGAGAAAAAAAATGTGACGCAAAATCAAATAAAATAGCTGATATATTTTATAATGTGTCAGGCTTTAGCGTTATTATTCGCATGCATTATATTGCAAAGGCACATTGTTTTGGTTTGCGATAGTAAGCTAAATTTTCGTTACCCGTGTAAGTTTTATTACCAAAGGTACAGAACACTGAGATATGATTGATGAAATAGCTACGAACGAATGATTCTATGCAATTAAACTGTGCGCTTTTAAAAATAATACAATAATAACCTGTGTTTTGGGCCCCCTGAAAATAAAACTTGAAGAAGTTTTAAAATTTTGGATGAATACCATTAATCAATAATTGGTGTTTAATACTCATAAAAATGTAAATACACTATTTTTCCAAGCAAAATGTTTTTAATTTTATTATTTTGGTATGTTTGCTTTCACGACCTTGGTTAGTTTCAAAGTGTGTCGCCATTAAAAAAGGTTGGGAGAAACTGCATTATTATACGGCGAAGACGATATATAATGTTTTTCTTTATTGGCTTCATTTATGTTGTTATTTTCAAGCTCATATACACATAAAATATGTATCAATTGGAGGATTAATGATTCAGTTTAATAAAACACTTCTAAGTAAACATCAATGTTTAAGTTGACCGACCTTTCTCTTATTAATGATTTTTTAATCAGTTGAATAATTATGATCAATTAAAGTAAAGATAACATGCACGAGCAATTTGATATGGATTGGCGTATTTAATATGAAACACGTGTCGCACTACCCTTAGCAACAATATGATTCGTCAAGTTTTCAATAATTTTAAATTGAAAATGAAGACCGAAGCCATTCAAAATACAACGGCTACATTTATACCATGTTATTTTAACAATTGGGTATATATTACGTATTATTTATTCTAGAAAAGTTTTAACTGGTTTTCATTAGTTATTCATTAGTAATAATATATTTCTTGCTTCTTTAAGCGATTACGAGCAAATTTCAAATTGGCCGGCCGAAAAAGGTTCCAAGCTACGTTCATTTTAAATGAAATTTTCTTTTACAATAAAAGGAACAATGCACGTAAAAAAAACATAACTTGGACCTCAAGGTGCCTGAGGGCATTTTATTCGACCACCGTCTCTTCTCAAAGAGGTTTCTATCCTTCTACGCGGCTTAATTCAATAAAAAAAACAGAAATATCAAGAAAACAAATTTTGTTTTGAAATCGTTAAATTCAGTCAGAATACATTAAATTAATAAATTTAAATATACACTATTTTGATTTAGACCAACCTTTAATTTTGATAAGTTATTCATTTTATTATAATTAGTATATTTTAAGTATTTGACCTCCTCTCTGCGTACTGTAAAAAGAAAAAGTCCCAACTCCTTTTTTATATCTACAGAATTAGCATCAATAAAAATTGTATTAATAAATTATCCTACGACAATAATATTCATTAATAATGATTTAACATAAGAATAGATTTCTTTTATATTAGTTACTACTAGTCTTTTACTATTTCCAGCTATAAGTTCAACAAAATCAAGATGCTGGGTAACTGAAAGACAACCAGCACTTGGAAAAACATTTTATGTTGAAATACTTCATAAGAAGTCAATGCGGATGAACATAGTATAAAAAATCGTAGAAACATACTGATTTCATTGGAGTTATTCTGATCTACAAATAAATATACTGGGCGAAATAATCTCTTTTTAGCAATAAAAAATTCTCCGGATTACTAACCATTAAAGAGCGAACAATTCCGAAAAATGGCTTTTAGAAACAGCAAACAGAAACAAAATAAATTCAATGAAAACTGCGTACGATTCCGAATGTTAAAAATCAAAGCGGCGCACTTCACAATTTTATTACACGTTTCGCAAAGCAAAAGCGAAGTTTTGTAATTGCTAACCCTGCTGGGCCCCATGAGGGAACAAATGCGATCAAATTAATTAAAGTTCTCTATAATTTCGTTACAAAGTGAAATAAAAGAAGCAATATTCAAAATGGTGTTGTTTCTCCTCGTTCGAGGAGACCTTCGCTGAAGGCTTTTTATAAACTTGTTTTGATTGGAAGAACTTTTGCAATTTTAAGAATGGGAACCGACCTCCGCAGAGGAAAAACTTTCGACTATGTTTTCAAATTGTAAAGTAAATAAAAACTTTGATAAGTTGGATGAAAAGCCTCGGCCTATCAAATAACTAAGCATATACTTACTGGCTTAACGCAAAACATACCTTATACAAGTTTATTTTTTACCGGGAAACTTTCGCTTAGTAAAGAACTTATAAGACCTGCTTAGTTGGTATGTACATGCACAATCTATACCCTGATGAAGTTCTTAGAAGTGATCTCAATATGCTAGTTTTTTTTTGTGAATCTACCACTAGGGCATCCAATCCCGGGATCCCGTTCAATTTTCTGATCCCGAAATCCCGGGATTGACATGGTCGCGATCCCGGGATTTCGGGATTGAGAAAATTTGAGCAAATCCCGAAAATTGATACGAAATTGGCAAACTGAAGATTTCAAATTCCTCGGTGAGCTAAAAAAAACGAGTTTCTGAGACAATTTGGGGAAGTATACCAAATTGAGGATATCAAATTACAATTTGAGGAAAAAGTATACCAAATTGAGGATTTTAAATTCCTCGGTGAGCTAAAAAAACGGGGTTTGGAGATAATCCGGGGAAAAAGTATAGCGAATTGAGGATTTCAAATTCTTCGGTGAGCTAATTTCAATCCCGGGATTGGAAAAAGGCTCCGGGATTGGATACCCTATCCACCACTTTAAAACATATGTGCTTATGTAAGTATTAAATAAAGCATCATTTCTATCATATTTGTACTAAGCTAAAATATTGTCAGGGAGCAGTGCAATAAAAGTGGTAAACTAATAATTGTACATCATAAGTTGCAGAGAGTAGTTGTGTTAATAATACTTAAACAATACGAGTGGAATTTTCACAAAATTTAATAACAAATGTTTTACATTATATATCTTTTTTTTTAAATAAACTGTTGATTAAATTTTAATTTTAGCTTGAACTTCTTAAGTGGACTTTATTGAAAATATTTAATTGCATAGCACTGATATCTTTTTCAACTACAACCTTTCATCAGAAAGATACAACTATAATATTAACTATTCAATATATTATATACGGTAGGAAGAAAATTTGTTATCCGAATAATTTGGGCAATGACTTGATGCCAAACAGGCTTTTCAAAATATCTAATATTTCTTTTTTTTATCCTTTTCTGAGAATATGGCATCATACTGCAAGTATCTTAACAGTAGTTTTTTCCTGAAGAACTATTAACTACTCAGTTGCTCGACTTTTATATTTCTAAAATAATAGGCATATAATGATAGAACTTCAACAGAACTAGTGGTTATCTCATCGCTCTGAATAGTTGGAGGGAATTTTCAGTCATCACAAACATTTAGGCCTTCGAACAGAAATTGAAAAATGCTATTTGTACTGGGATTTGAATCCGTGAGATCCGTCACGTAAGCCAACGACGCTAACCGCTGCAACACGGATCTGATTTTATAATTCTTATTTAACAAAAATGTTTGGTATTTTTGTCTAATTTTTCATTGAATTCGTTCAATGCAATTTTCCTTCTTTTAGTAAAAATATTTAGGTTCATGACAGTCTCTTACAATTCGTATTTAGTTTTAAAAAATAAACGTTATCAATCTTTTTCGAAGTTATAATAAGATTCACTTTTAAAGTAAATTTATCAACACGAAATATTTTTATACAATTTATATATTTTCTTACGACGTGGTGCTTTGACGTAAGCTTTGTGCAACACATTTAAGAAAAAATATTATTTAAATAAGTTTAATACTCATTTAAAATAACTGTACTTTCATATAACACCGATACAGAATTAAAATAATTTGTATTCACCAGTTTTTAAACCAATTGTAACATTCTGATTGCCTCAGCGGTTGTATTTATAAGTCAAAAGCAAAATAACAGAAATATAATTGCTACGATAAAAGTTGTTAGCGCGAACTTCTATCAAATTCAGGGATGTTCGTACTGTTCATAGTAATTTCCACGGAAACTGGTTGAATTGGTTTCTTTCATGAAACTTTTTCTTGGTGTTTTAATTAATATTCGACATGTCTTAATATATCGTAAAAATAAAGTGTGCTCAGTAAATACACGCTGGAATAGTGTTTTTTGGACTACTTCGTATTTTAAATAAATATCAGGACCAGTTTCTTGCTCATTGCAAGCATTATTAATTGATGAAAAAAATCAGCACGTTTATTTATATAAAATTAAGAAAGACAAATGATTTACAAAAAATATAAAGATGTATTATGAAATAAAATTTTCTATCATTGAAATATTAAGGAGTTCCTACAAATACTAACTTATGATCAAAAAATAAGTCTCACTTAAAATAAATTCAGCAAGAAAATTATAGTGAGGAAATGATTACTAAAATTTTATTGATAAATTGAAAAATGAGAAAGTTATAAAATACTAAGTAACTTGGATAATTTCAATAACAATTAAATTATCATAATATTAAATGGGTTATCAATAAATTGACATAAGCTAAAATAGTAAGGTACCGTAAAATTAAAACATATTAATATTTAAAGGGCTTCTGACATTTGTCGCTTATCAATGTTTATATTGTTTAAATATAATAAATTATTGGTAGAACAGATGAAATATCTATGTCGACTCAATTATGCGAATAGCTACTGCTACTAACAATATTTGTATAAAACATAATATTACTCGTGACATTCGACCAATGATAATATCTTATAATACCTTCAACGTGGCACGGTAGTTCAAAAACGTCATAAACTGTAAATATTTAAGTTCACATTTTTTCATAGTGAACACGTTTAACGTAATTTTTAACGAATTCTTTCGTGTGACAACTGATAAAAACCTTTTTAATTTCAGTTCGCCCGCGAGAATACGGCAATTTGTCGGCGCTTTATTTGATATAATATAATCCTAGTCATTCCCTGAAATGATATCCGGATGCATTTCCCAACCCTGGTAGAAGCGCAAAGGATGCGCGGAACAATATCTGATACGACTCGGCTTCTCCCAGGGGACTCCTGGCAAATAGCTTTTAAGATTCAGACGAATTGGATAAAACCAATTTCATAGTCTGTATTAAATGAATAGAGAAGGAGAGGGCACGGGCCGCGACTCCAATCGGAGGCTTAAACATCAGGTGGAGGTACGCCAGAAACACCGACGTTTCGCAAATGAAATGCTGGGCTCTTTTATTCCTGAGCTCGTCGCACACTGAACTTCTAGAGTATAACAAAATATACATATCAGTCGCTATTATCTAGTAACGATATTTTATACTTATAAATATTCTTTTGCTTATGGCACATTTGTTTATAATTATCAGAACCAATTTCGTTCATTTTGAGCATTGCTACTTCAAGAACATTTTAACACCTGTACAAAATGTATTTGATTTTTATAAATATATCCATAAAAAATTGTCAAGGTTTCAATAAATTATACCAACTAACCTGATTATAGAACAATCATATCACGCAGCTCATAATCGTTTTACTTTTACATTTGCGTAATGATGATTGCTGACTTACTGGGATGATTCTTAATAATTAGTGATTGTATCTTTAGCCCGTAATTTACCATTTAAATACAATATCATCTAGTACAGCGGTTGGCAAACTTTTTGGGCTTACGGACAAATAAGTTCACAATTTTAATCCAGCAGACCACTTACTAGACTTTTTTGTTGAATATTACATATTGAAATAAAAGTGATCAAATGCATCTAAGATGCACCAAGTTTATAAAATAATGCCAGATTTATCTGCGGACCACCAAACTTTTCTCACGGACCACGCATTGCCAACCGCTGAACTTGTATATACAATAAATAAGTTGGTTGTTTCATTCCTGCCTGTTTTGTGTATGCAGTCGCTGTTTCACGACCTCCTTCCATAACGCAATAAAAATCAAGAAATTAAGCAAATTTACCAGATACAAACTGCACAAAACCGATCTTTTAACCATGTGCTATTTTTTTTTAAATGGTAACTTTCTCAATCTTTTAGTGATATTAAATATCCTGTGTATCCGTACACTGAGAACCCGTCGTGGCGGTAGAGTTTAATCTTCGCGTTGAATCTAAAGATAAATCAAGAATGTCCCCATAATAAGCGTTGCTTGAGATCAGGCCTCTGTGGCTTATTGGGCCTGTATGAGGACGGACTGCAGCAAACAGCTCTGGTAGTTACAGTACGTAATTACTGTCCTGATGGTTGTGCTGACAAGTGCAATCCGACCATTCAACCATAATGTCTAATTCATAATCGTTTGAAAGTTTCTACAAAAAAAAATCAGCAACTTACAATATTGTATACAATACTTCAAATATTTAGCCAGTCCAGTTGACGAGTGGTTGATATTCTTGGACGTACTTCTTATTCAGTTGTGCTTTCAACTGATTACTATCACCGAGCAGACATATATGAATTAGATTTTTAAATCAATTTATAGTTTCTCTTACATATGTATAGGTGTTTGTGAAATTTACAATCCCTTCCAAACATAACATACAATCATAAAAACGGGACGTTGAAAGAGAGAATAACTTAATAATTATTATTTCATATCCAAACATTCATACTCTTTAAGTAAACGAAATTTTCAGTACTGATTAACAAACATTGTTACTGAAAAGAGCTTTAGCATTGCTCCACTAGGATTATCTATGCTCTATTGGGAGCTACGATATGTTTTCGTTAAAATTTAATGTTTTTGCATAGTAAAAAAATGATATATTTTATGAATTTGAAGTATTTGAAGAAACTATCGACGTAATGAATTTTCTCACCAAGTATATTATAGATTTTCCAATGTGTGGCAGGCTTTTTCTCATCTTTGCGCCCGTCTTATTATATTCATTCAGTTCATTTTATTTTTGCCTCGCGCTACACGATAATTTAGGGTTCATCCGGCCGCCATATTTGGTAAGATTACGATTCCAGCAATTGAATTTGAATTCCTTTTTCGTTCCGCCTCTTGCCGAAACAATGAAACACATAATGAAATATTCAACGCAGTGTTTGCATTATTGAACCGTACGGCTTTGAAGTATTCATATCATTATTCTCCAAGACCAAATATTTTTTTCGTATATCAATCATCCACCTTGAATACTGCTGTATATTTTAAATTCAACCCCACATTTTTCCAATCAGTCAGTAGAACATTATCAAAATTCATCGCATGATTCATTTTAGTCAGAAAAACAAACATCATTCTATAGTACACAAAACCATTATGATATTAATTTAACAATTTAAAAAAATTTACACTTTATTACATATAATATAGAGTTTTGAATGGGAAATTTTTTTACAGTTACTTCGTAAATCCAGCTTGGACTTGTTTAAAAGTTTGTAGCGCAAACCAGTCTCAAAACTGGCATAGATACAAAGCCCGAATAAAACCATTCTCTACAATAAAAAATGATATGTTAAATAAAGTTTTAAAATAAGTATCGAATGTTTAAAAACTTACAGGAATAACATACTTGTGACGTTGACTAATCGACACCTAAACAGTTCTCTTTCAGCTGCTTGTGTCAAGGTGAGTCATTGAAAGGACATGTGCTCCGAGTTGTAAATATACATTACTTTAATGTTTAAGCTATGAGTGATTTTAATATTATATCGGCAGAAAAATAAAAAAAAATGAAACGGGTCAAATTTATGTATTAAGTGTTAGTATGTAGTCGCTAATAATACTAAGCACGCACACCTCTGTGAAACATACGCATGACATTATTACCTTTGAATACCCTTCTAAAATGTCAAACAATAAATAGCTGGACTGTCAATTAAACGGTTCAACTGATAAAAGTAGTCGTCGGGAGGCGGCAAATGAACCGATAGGCGGCGCCCACCCGCCTCACGCAGCCCTGCCCGCCCCCGGTCCGCGGACTTTCACGTCAAAGCAGAAAAACGCAATAAAATTCCAATTACACGGCGGAATAAAATTGAAAAGGCTTCAATTATCCATTTTATAATTGGAAGGAATGTTTTCGGCGAGCGAACCGTGACAACTGTCAACCGACACGTTTGTAGGCAACGGCTGCCTTTCAGAATAAGATATTGACCAAGAACATATTAACACATCCATGTTGAAAATTTTCCATCCATTTACATAAAAATAATACAATATCGTTCAAAAGGTTTATCTCATTTCTTACAGTTAATCTGAAAATATTTTTTGTGGAAGGCTTTGTGTATTTTTTTGCGATATTTATCCAAAGTCTCTAATAGTATATATAAGTCTCCAATATACAGAAGCTTAGCGTTATTATTATGAAATTGTTGAAATTCATAAAGGTAGTCTAGATATTCCATGAACGTTCTTAAATAGATAGTTTTTCTTAAATGAAATTATTTGGAATGTTTGAATAATTAATAAAAACAGTTCAAATGAATTTATTACAGTCGTTTATTTTGTTTCCATACTATAACAAAAAAATATATATTATTATATATTGAACTTATCAAAAGAATTGTAATTTGTCTTTGTATTATAAATGTATAAATTGTTACTGGAACAGATAACAGAGACTTCAACAGGGATCTAAGGCATAATGAGGATCGAATGCAGGTTATATTAGTAGATAGGTGAAACTCTACCTGCGTGAGTATGTAAAGTTCAGTCAGTGACGGATTAAGCTCGTGGAAGGCCTTAGGCGAAATGGAAAAATTTGGAGGCTCTGTTTTTCAAATAACTAAAACTGAATTTAACTATTATTTGGGGGTTGGGGCTCCAAGCGTGTGCCTTGTGCGTTAATGGTATTATCCGCCAATATATTATGATTCAATGTTTTCTGAAAATTGCTTAATGGAATATTTGTATATCCTATTTTTCCATAACGGACTCACAACTAGCCTGGACTGATTCAGAGCAATTCAGAGCTCATTACGACGTAGAAGCTTTGTGTAAGGCACGGCATTTTTTGGTAAATTCTCAACCTAATTTCATTTTTTTCTCTGCAACCTGCCAAGACTTACTTACCTTATCTTAACTCTCATTTTGTTGAAGCTTTTATCTTGAAAATAGGTGGATTTTTTTAAATAAGGTAATTGCTGTATTACAAAATTATTATATCACCAAGAAATCAGTTTAAATTCTTTAATAATAATTTTAATATCATAAAAACTGTGCTAATTACTCATTTTATTGATATTGTATAAGCAGATGTTGGTTTGCATACGAACTGACATGGTAGTTTGACTAGGATTTACAACGACAATTTTAAATAAATAGCACGCTTAATATCATAATGTTTCCATGGGATTTTTCAAGAGGAAACCAGTTTCCAAACACAGTATGGCGTAAGTAGCTACACGTACATTCTTATTATTTAAATTCTTTTCAGCATTTCGTTTGAGCTTTATTGAAACTCTGCAGACTTTTATTTCGGCGCAAGACTATTTGCTCGGCAAATAAATTCAGTTGATTCGAGAAACTAAGAGACATTACACTGTTTAAGATTCAAGCCGAATTTGAATTCTGAAAGTTTTAGCGTCGCACACTACTATTGTAACTGCTAGCAAAAACAGTACAGCGCGGAACTTGTAAAGTTTTTACGGAAAATGAAACACAATACCTAATAGTAAAAGGCAGTTTAAGCAGTCTTTGGTTAATTTCTGGAAAAGCTTTACAGATTTTGATGTTTTGGGTATCACATTCAATAAATGGAAAACATCATATTTTTTAATCATAATATATTATACTTTCACAGATAATGATTATTACATGTATCATATTTTTCCATCTCAAAAATATTTGAGTATGCGTTATACCAAAATATAATTTATTCTTTTCATTTCTCATCGCGTTTTTCTTGTAAATTTTACCCTGCTGAATTAGAATTCATCAATATTCTTTGAAATATTTGTTTTAAATGAGCTGTTTGTAAGTCAATATTCCAGATACCGTTCCCATCTTCAGATTCAGTCACAGCTAGGGATAGCAAATGGTATCCAAAAGGAGGACACGTTCTTATGTTTGATTTAAATAAAGCTTCCTTTATTCATTGAAAAACAGTCCTCGTTTATTTGTTGTTTAAAATTGAAATCCTACAAAATTGATTGTTCGATTTACTTCCAATACAAATCAAGCTCAGACTCATCATTTAAGAAACCATTTTTTGGTATTGACACTAAACTTATTTATGTTATATACCGGGCTTTTACATGCCGTATGTTGACTGTAATGATGTAATTTCAGTTTTCATATCTTCTCCCAACGTAGATTATATTTACTAAACTCCTATTGAAACATATTCAAAATTCTTGTTTTTTCAACAATTTTGTGTAACAAACTCGTATAATTTTTCTTTTTTGGAGAGGTTTATGATAAACGGATTTGCTTACGGGAAAATATGAAATGTTCTAATTTGGCACAAAACGTCAATATATCACTCAAATACATGACTTATTAATTTATTATTACACATTATAGTGTGTAGTAATAAATATGTTTCACACGAAAAAAATACTTTGTACTATAACGAATCTACCATAATGTCTTCCGATACAAGTAATTTGTACTTGATTCAAATGCGCTATCTTGAAACATTAGCCCCAGTATTTTCTCACTACAGTACACAGAGGTTCATTGAAATCACAAATTGCTTTATTTCTACGAATGGCTTTTATACTGCTGTCTGTTTTTTACTTATATAGTCAATATACCAACGTGTCATCATTTGAATCTGCACAATTTAATGCAACTAATTAGCGACATAAAACATAGATCGACGATAATAAGGCTTTCTTATTTTTACCCAACATTATCATAACTACATGACTACTTTTTTCATCACATTAATAATAGTTAGCATTGACAATGACTGGCCATTTGTCGGATTTAATTAGGCATCTTTATTTTATAATAATCGGCATTATATTCTCAAATAGGATTTGTTTTCACAACCTCTGATCAAAGTGGAAGTTTATATATCTAGTATTATATTAGGTTGATATCTCGTTTTGAAGTCACGATTGGTGAGATGCTTACTCCGGCGTAAGTAGGCAAACATCGCACAGCACCCGAAACGACAAGAGACTTGGACAGAACAACAAAAAAGTCTACAGCGACTTCTCGTTTGAACTACGCCGTAGACATTGCTACGTACACAGAGGCTCTACGCTGAGTTCCATATTGTCGTAGAAGCGAGAGGCGCGCGTTCTGACTTTCGAATTAAGTCAGACGTCTAATCGAATTAGCTAATGAAAATAATGATTACGCTCATGTTTTATTCCTAATTTAAGACACGGAACAATAAATGTCTCGTAGTTATAGCTTTATTGTTATTGTATATGTTATTTATCGAAATATATAAAACATAAAAAAGAAAAGAAAATATATAAAAGTCTTTTTTTAATTGTAACAAATTACATTAAGACAACTTTTATTTTAACAAAAATAAAAGAAGGACTTCAAGCATTAATTTTCGATGAATGGATGTGTTCAAAGTCATGGATGCGTTTATATGCAGATATTGGTAAACTTAGTTTATTCCTAATCCGTCTATTTTTACCCTCTTTTAATAGAAAGGTTTAGCGAGTTATTTACACTTTACTACAGCACGTTATTTACAAACACTTTATTTCGAAATATTCTATTAAGAATCCGTGTGATCCAGATTGGAAGTGAACGTGGTTAAAATATATAAATATCAAAAAAGTATTAAATCTATATATTAATAGTCGATAACGTAATCTGTCTGTCTGACTATCGGTCCTCGATTTCGCTTTTTATTAGCTATTTGTTCTAGCATTGCAGTTTTTAGGAATAATCTATATATTAATAGTCGATAATGTCCGTCCGTCCGTCTGTATGATTGTCCCCGATCTCCCCTCCCCCGTAATTGTAAAACTTTACACTCATCAAACATATTATTTTATTGATTATATAGTATAATTATAAATATAGAAAAGAATAAATCAAACTATAGTATATATAACATAACGTTTTCTTTGTTATTTAATAAAATTGTTCGTGGACTTCTAGAATGATAATACAAATCGTTAAATTAAATTAAATATTCAATAAAAAAATAATGATGTAATCACTATAACACGTTTAATAAAACTACTTAAAATGTATTTTTTTGTTTATAATTTGAGTATTGATATCCAGATTACTAACTTAAAAAGTATACAAAAATAATAAGTGTTTTAACGACAATTACAGGGACATCCTTCAGTATTTAATTTTATTTTTTTTGGAGTTGTTCTCTTAAAGCACAATTGGATCGACTGAAACAAATAATATAATATATTCTAACTACGTTAGTCGTTTAGTATTTTCACATTTGACATTTAAACGTTGTCGATGATTTTGTACACTTCTGTCAAAGTGTGTATGTGCATATTCTAAAAAAGAAACAATGAGAATTTCTTTAGAACTATTTATTGATTAGATAGAAGATATTCAAAGGTTTTTTGTGACCCTGGCAGAAGTTTTCATTTTAATTTAACTTGGTTAATCCGTCAACAATTTCATTGTTAACGAACGCATCAAATAAAAACGGCCACCATTCCGCTATAAATTCAAACAACGTCTCCATTAAACTTTTGCAGCGTGAAGAGCCATTACTAAGCAGTACTCGAGAAATCGCAAATAATTCCGTAAGGACGAAGAAAGTGAGGGGAAGGACTTTCATATAAGCTATTGTAGCCCTCAAAGGGTTCAAAGGAAAAGAGGGTTGATATTTATTGCCTGGTGAAGATCTTCGCAGAAGATTTTCGTGCTCATTTACACGGTAGGTGAAAGGAATTTAGCTCTTACTAACAAACGCTAAGCTCGCAAAATCGAATGCGTAGTTCAGCGCGCTCTTCAGGGGTGCCAATTTAGAACAAAAGCATGTTTGCAGTTAACCTACAAAATTAAAAATAATTTTAACAAGTAGATCAAAATGTTGAAAAGTGTGATATGACAGTTAAGTAAGATATATGCTCCAAGTGTTTTCGCCGCGTCCGCCCTCAGTGTAAAACATTGAATTTATGATATCGGCTAAGGATGCTTGGTGGAACGTCAACATTAAATTAGATTTTAACAAAACAACATGGATAAATTTATATAAATTACTGACTGAGCAGTTCAAAGTTGTGATTAAGGAATTGAATGTTGGTAGCTTTCTTTTTTTGCATGAACACTTCATAATATTAAAATACTTCAAAGGGTTTTAAGAACTTCAAGAATCCATTTTGTTCAATTGTTTGCAGAGATGAATCTTTCTTTTTTTACCTCTTACAAACATTTCGGAAAAATAATCTAAAATTGATCGACAAACGTCATAAGATTTTTTAACTTTAATAAAAAACTAAAATTAAAATTTTAACTATCAGAAATTCCATAAAGTCAATGGCGTAACTAATATAAAAATATTCCACATTTCACACGACATGTATGACCTGGAGGGAATTTTAAATAGAAATAATTTATTTCCATTACTACCTGTTTTACAAGTTTGTTTGTATTTATAAAAAGTAATTATTAAAGCAATGATATTGATTTTGATTTATTCATCAATCGATTGATATTATGAGTGATAAGCCAGTGAGTCATAACATATTGCTCTACTACGCCACTGGTTATCTCCGCTTATACACATTCATAGTGGACATTCATTAAAACATGCATTTTTAGTACTCTACTTAAATATTTTTTGTACCCTGAAGTCTCAAAATTATCAGCAAATATATTAAAATGTAGCCATGTTGATTGAACACTTATAACAGGTGAATCCAATACGCAAATGAATGGTGTGCAGATTGTCCACAAAATCGTGAAATAATGTCGCAATTTTTTTTTTAATTGTATGTATCGTATACAACATTATCGTGCACAGTATGTGACTAGTAGAGGTGTTTTTTTTATTTTCTAATACATAAGTATATATATATTTATATAAGATTTAAAACAACTTAAATGGAAATAGTTAAATTATTATATACACTAATATTAACCGGAAAAGAAAAATCAACACTCATGCCTAATATTTTTTAACTTTACTATTGGACTTCTTAAAGTTTGTCTGCAATGCTTGGCATACGGTACATTTAAATCTTTTTTAACTATATCTGTTCTCAACAGATGTTATTCCACGATAACTGGTTGCTGTTCAGTCACTTAACTTGTCTAAGAAAGAGTTAGTATAGAAGGATGGGGTTTGGAGTTATTTTAGGATTTATTTTAATCAAACTTTCCAGTGCTGACCCACAAAATGGAATTTCCTCACACCCAAGATACCAAGAAATAATTCAGTGCCAGGATCGAACGCGATATTTTCGTATAAAAAATAATTTTCCACGAAAAAATACTTAAACATGATTCGAAAAATTATTATTATGAAAAGAGGATTTAAAGTTCTCAGTGTACTCGTAAACGTTGCGATGGTTTGATGATGTCTCTCAAAGAAGCAAAACAAGTGTCATATTATGTAATAACAAAGTTATCCCCAAATCTATCAAAGATATGAAAGCATTCTCTTGGTAGAACTCCATTTATAAATATCAATGTGTTCTAGTTCTACAATTATTATTTTACATATTTTTGATAGCTATTTCGGCTTACGTCCTCTTTAGAGCTATGTTATAGCATACACAGTTTAATATATAATACTTTCTAAGAAAGAATACTCTATAGATATCCTCATTTATTCTTCCCATTTTACTAGTATTAAAAAATATAATGTAATAAATTGACTTTATGTATTTCAAGAAACGATAAAAAATGTTGAATAATTGAGTAATCTTCAAAGCAAATTTGTTCGAATTTGAATATGTATAATTATTATATTGTAGTTTCAATTCTATTAAAGTATCAGCATACTGCCATCAGCCCAGTGGCGGATTACCCTATAAGCGCATGAGGCGCTCGCTTGGGACCTCCGAATTTTAAGGGCGTATAAAATAGCTAATATTATATAACCTATATACCTTTTGTTCAGGTTTATATATATTTTTACTATTTTACATGAAATTTTCTGTCATTTTTATGTCATCCGATAAACAGGGCCTCCAATTTTTATTGCGCCTGGGGCCTCTCGTCTACTTAATCCGCGACTGCATCAGCCGTACCAACAGGTGATTTGTTAGCAGACTGCAGATAATCAATTAAACGTATCACTTGAATAAAACAAAATTTTAATGATTAATAATAACGCCCCGATGGTAACTATTTGAATATTTGACACTATAATATTACAGTGCTCACTTTTCCGTTTCGCGGAACGCGAAATTCGTGCCACGGTGTATCATAGAAATCGCTTGTACGTATTCGAACTTGGAAAGCTATTTAAATATTTGGTGAAGTGATTCAAATGGATATATTAGCATATCGTCCGCCGCCAGCTTTTATCCACTCACAGCCCGCGGCTCACTTCATGCGATTGCTTCCCACCCGCCGCAAGGGTGGAATGCTAACGAATATAAAATACTTATTTTTAAGATTGTAAGATAAAACTATAAATCGCACATAATCAACATTTGGTTTGATTTCTCACTAAGTGAGCAAAGGCGGTCCTGATTTGATATTATATACAGGATTGTGGAGTTGGAGTTAGAGTCGTGGAGTCGGACTGTTTTAACCGAATTCGTCGTCGAAAAAAAAAAAACTTTGAATCCTTTCTAAAAATATATACATGTTCAAATTGTTATGGTCAAAAGTGGCGCCACTGCATACTACTTAGCCTAAACATATAATTCAAATCGTGTTTTAAGCTAAGGTCAGAATCGTCTTATTTTTTAACGACACCACACCCCAGGTAAAAACTCGCCTCAGTGGTAATCACTATTGGCAGATTGTTATATTCTATGTAACAACAAACAATTCCTATTCACTTATATAGACATGAAAGACGAGGAGCATTCAGTGAAAAATAAAAAAAGAGTGAAATTATTATTTTTACTTTAACAGCTTAACGACCGCACGTTTTTTTTATAAAATTTCACCTGGCGAAATAAAATTTTGCGATAAATTCGCAAAAATTATAATTTTACTAAATTCACCATAATTTGTAAGCAAATTGAGATATCTTTACAAAATTTAATTTTCTTAGCTTCCAGATACTTTACCTATACGCTTATATGTGTCCGCCGGCCAGCAACCTTTGTTTTTCAAAGACTCAAATACGCGTCCACGGTCGTTAAGCTGTATAGTCGTAGCTCACTCGTAGCTATGGTCGGAGTCAGAGTCGTATTATTTCTTTACGACTCTACAGCCCTGATTATATATTTGGCATGGCATACCACCAAATTAATTATGCAGGATAGAATTATTTTTTTACCAAAAATGTATTGTTAGCGACTACCGCGGTATTGCATTCCAAACAACGTTTGGCATAGTTTTACATTGTATTATGCTATCCTATTAATGTATTGCAAAACAAAAAGCTGAACATGGCTCTCAGCTGACCCTAATGAAAGAAAATACCTACATGAAATAAAATATCAATCAAACAGAATTGAGTAAACACAGAAAAGGAGTAATAATATTATTAATGTTTTTTTGTAAAAGATTTTTGGGTAAACAATTAATAAATTGTATATCCACCTGTCTTTCATTTTAAATATTGATGAAATGGTAAATTACTATACTTTTGTAGAAACTATGGAAGATGCATTTTAGCCTAATTGACAAGTATATTCAGAAATTATTTAATAATTATATTAAATTTATACTTTTATTTTGCTATGATTAAAATACAATATCGCCTAGTGTTTGGTTATGATAAATATATTAAATGTCTTTTATTTCCTATGGTTTTTTTTATTTTAATTGTCATGTCTTAGATCTTTTGACTATAATAATATAACTAGATACAAAATTTATAAATAAGTTACTTCACACTTTCGATGGATTCGGCGGTAACTTTGTGAAAGTTCATTTTAATATAAAATATAAAATAATTTCGATTATTCCACGTATTGTGCTACAAACTGTGATACGTGTTTCGCCTCTTTCAGAGGCATCCTCAGACAATTAATTTTCACAAATGCTTGTTTTAACAAGTACTTTATTTAGTACAGATGATTTTAATTTTACTATTCTGATATACTATAAAAACAAAAATAAAATAGAACGGGAGGCAAGGAGGGGATGATAAAAAACCAACAAACAATAATGGTAATACAAATGACATTTACGTTATAAAATGATTAACTAATGAGTTAAATTAATTAGGAAAGTGTTAAGCCATTGGAAAATTAATTTAGGAGTGGCAAAAAACTTATCTTATTTAAGAAATTATTCAATAAAAAATCTGTTTTATTTATCCCGTTATATTTATTCATAGCCCCCTATTATTTATGGATGTAGGTGGTAATGGTTTATCCCGTCTTATTTTATTTTAATTTTTATAATGTATCAGAATAATAAAATTAAAGTATCTGTAAAATGGTATTATGTTGTCATGATATCATAACGCTACTTTTATTTTTTTAAATGTTGACGACATAATAATAATCTCGTGTGTACGTATTGTAAAAATAGTCTGTAAATGTAGGGAAAAATATCTTTATTTCAAATGATTTTTCGTATTCTTGCAACACTTTCCGACAGTTCTGTCATATTTTTCCACTTGCTCTTGCTGTGACATTTGATACAGAAGTTTAAAGTACGTTTCAATTTTTGAATCCATTATCAAAATTATTTACCATTGACATGTTTCGTGGATGCGTTAAGAATGTTCGCTGTCTTAAAACCGTTGTATGTTGAGATTATTTCATCGTTAAATATTGTTTGTTTTTTAAATTTTGATTTGATTATGACATCACTAATACTGTATGTTTTACCACAGGAGTCTCGTTCGAATCATGTTATAAAAATAACCTCACTACAATTGCACACAAAACTAGAAGGGGGCCCTGATCTAAAAGACTTTCTTTCCGAAAACCCTCCTAAAAATTGGAAAGATTATGATGGTAAACTAAAAAGGGAAAAGGGGGAGAATGCAAGGTTAAGATTACCTCCTTGGTTAAAGACAACCATACCGACAGGTATTTATAATAAGTTGTTTCTTTAGTAAATATGGCATATAGTAGCACGTCGACTACTGCGGCGCAAAACTTCACAACTACGCTAAAAACAACGCCACGATTTAAAGTTATTTTTTGAGAACTTGATAATCGTGTTAAAACCACACATTATTACGAAGAACACTGATAAATTATGCGAAATACGAAATATTTTTCAGTACAGCGCCACTGTTTTCCATTTTGGCCGCGCGGCCAAATAATAATAAATTCGTAATAATGTGTGGTTTTAACACGATTATCAAGTTCTCAAAAAATAACTTTAAATCGTGGCGTTGTTTTTAGCGTAGTTGTGAAGTTTTGCGCCGCATTAGTCGACGTGCTACTATATGCCATATTTACCGTTTCTTTTTATTTTCAATTGTATCTTTATCTGCACCCTGAGTTTACTTACTGTTTTGCGATGAGATATTTCATCACAATTATATTTGAACAGAAGTCCACAACTAAATAGGTAAATATGATTTACAACAAGCTAATCTTTTTCTTTCTGAATATAACTACTACATACATGAATAAATTCCGCTAATAATACTGTAGTTCCGTTAGAAATTCAATTTCTCATTAGAAAATGTCAAATTATCATACATGGGAATTTAAAATATGGCCACGAATTTTCGTAATTAGTATGAATTATCTGTTTTCTTGATTCCAACGTTTATTTTTTGTATTTCCTTATCCACAATTAAGTTTCCTGGAGAATTGCATTGCTTTTTGCGGTAGTTAGTAATTTTTTGGGCAGAAATAAAGCAGCATGTTTTCCAGCAAATCAACCAACTTTTCAAAATATGCAAAATTCACATGAGCTTAAAAATTCTTAAAATGTATTTGGGCCAAACTTTTTTTTTTTCAATCTGACAGGATCAAACTTCAGTAAACTAAAGGAACAGCTGCGCACTCTGAATTTGAACACTGTGTGTGAAGAAGCCAGATGCCCAAATATTGGAGAATGCTGGGGTGGTGGCAAACATGGTACAGCAACGGCGACAATTATGGTAATTTGATTAAATGTCATAAAAGTTTTTTAAACTCATACTCACATATCGTTGGTAAACTGCCAAAATCGTTAAGTATAGTAACATTATTTTGAGATAATTGACTTTTTTGAATATCATGAAGCGAACTTAAATATAGCGTGGTCATAAACAACAAGATGAATGAATAAACAACAATTGACCAAAACTTTTACAGTTATAAAGCTAAAAAGCGTAAAGTTATTTTATGGTTTAGACACCCAATGTTTTCTGGCAATATACCGATGAATTATGGCAATGTAAGCTTATTGAATATTCAATTCAATAACAGATTACTAACTGTTGCTTTTTCATGATTCACTTACTCACTGATTGATCAACCATAACATTTGTAGGAAAAAAAAATTACAACCTGAAACAAGAATGCTTGTTCATGTAAACAAGCAAAAAATATATAAAAAAAACCATTTTGTATCAAGCTGAAAAGGTGAATAACAAACTATTAAAATAATCCCAAGTATGTGCACACACATATCCTGATAAAGTTATTTTTATATTCGGAAAAATATTTTGAACATTCGTTTCCATATTATCTTACAAAATTTTTGATGTATTATATGTATATAAATTTAATAGTATCTTACTTTGGACTATTTAAATTTAGATACTAATAACTTTTGACCTCTAATCTTTTCTCACTTATCATTGCTTATGATAAGTAAATAAATTATACATTATATAAGAAAAATAGTCGTGGTAATAGCAATGGTTTTAACTTAATTATTTGTCAGACAGGCAAATAATTCATTTGCTACTTTTTTTTGTTTCAGTTACTGGGTGATACATGCACCAGAGGTTGCAAATTTTGTTCAGTAAAAACAGCAAGAGCACCTCCACCCCCCGATCCTAATGAACCAATAAATACAGCTCGGGCCATCGCTGAATGGGGGCTCAATTATGTAGTGCTTACATCTGTTGACCGAGATGGTACGTTATTGTGAAATAACTTTGAATCAATTTCTATTGTATGTTGGTTTTCTTATTGGCTTTGCTTATTTTATAGATATGCCTGATGGCGGTTCCAAACATTTTGCAGAAACTGTAAAAGAAATAAAGTTACAGTAAGTAATCTATTACCATTTATGAAAAAAAAAAATTAAGGATATCTCAACCTTAACTTGAAAAGTTATTGTCTACTCCCAAGAAAAATTATAATGAGCAAAATAAATGTCGATGAAATTGACTTAAATCATTTAATTTAGATGCCGAAGGTATTAAGCCTATTCAAAATTTAATCAAATGTGTTAGGTTCTGTGGCCTTCATTTTCTTACATTCTATTATTTAGAATATAATATATTTTGCGAAATAACTGTCATTTTGTTTTGTATAATTTTATTACCAATATTTTTAGAAATGATGCCATACTTGTGGAATGCTTGGTACCAGATTTCAGAGGTGATGAAGAGTGCATCAAACGTATTGCTCTCAGTGGGCTTGATGTCTTTGCACATAACATAGAAACAGTTGAACATCTTACGCCATTTGTTAGAGATATGAGAGCAGGGTATGTTATTTATTTTGCATTGTTTCTATCAATCAATTGAAGCTTAACAGGGTTGTTCCATTCTAGGATTTTTCTCCTTCTCAGTTTTCTGGTAAGGATTGAATGCCTAAATCGACACTTTCACATGTTGACTTTGCAATCTCCATAAATATTTCCAATCTTCCGTTTTATCCAATGAATTCCATGAAAGAGAGAACAATAAATTATCAACTGGAAACCAAAGATAAAAATAATGGTAAATATGGGAAAACCTTGATCAAGAGAGCAATAGATTGGATGTTTCATTTTGTATATATATTAATATTTGATGGAAATCAGGTTTTTTCTTATTAAAGCCTACTTCAAAATTATTTCAAATTCTTTTATCTATCCGTTTACTGTTATACACATAAACTTGAATTTACGACAATTTCTTTTCTAGCTACAAGCAAACAATGAAAGTTTTACAGACTGCAAAGGATTTGAACCCAGATTTAATCACGAAATCTTCTATAATGCTTGGGTTAGGAGAAACAGATGAAGAAGTGGAGAAAACTATGAAAGGTAAATTTTATTATTGTCTTTTTTTGTAATAATTAAATATGTTTACCAGAAGTCTAATTCTGTTTCCCTCTGAAAGCCCAAATTGGTTTGTTTATATTGTATTCCGTTTACAGATCTGAGGGCAGTTGGTGTTGATTGCGTAACATTAGGACAATATATGCAACCTACCAAACGTCACCTGAAAGTAGTGGAATATGTTACTCCTGAAAAATTTAAACATTGGGAAGAAATGGGATCTAAACTAGGATTTTTATACACAGCTAGCGGACCTTTAGTGAGGTCGTCTTACAAAGCTGGCGAATTTTTCATATCTAATATATTAAAAAATAAAAAAAAACAAGCTATTTAACCCGATCACGCTATACCCATCAAATGATGCATGAATAATCTCTAATGCCACATCATTTATTGCATATGAGCGCTCATAGGCAAAAATAAAAGTGTTATCATGCTTTTTAAAAAATGAAACTTACTCTCAAAACAAGTGCAGCAAGTGCCTGCAAATTTATAAGCAGAAAAGTTTAATGAAACCTACTTTTTTTTGTTTTGTTATTCCGTTCGATTCAAAACTGGTAAGTAATATCTGTGTATAAATATGTGAATTATAATGAAAATACACCCAGTCCTCTTTTTACACCATTTTTTTTGCACTATTTCGCTTATACACGATTTTCTGGACCTCACTGTTCCTTTTTTTACGTGATTTACTCTAAGACCATGAGTACCTTATTATTGGTGGATTGCAAAAGGCTTTCTTGATGTCTAAATAATAAACTGAAAAAAATCTTTTGAAACTCAATTTGATTGATATATTACATCAAATTCTGGGGCCGGTGGAGCTGAGCTCCAATTTCTCTTTCATCTTGTATATTTTGATGCTGCATTTCCCACGTAGCGTCCTGGATTTATCTGGGCGTAGGTCTTAACACCCATCTTTATAGGTGTCTGAATACTTAAATAACAAGATATCAAACATGGACCATCAAATAAAGATTTATCTCTTTAACCCATTTGAAGGTAACCATTTATATTTTTCCCAATCGAAAGATACAAATTAAGCTCTTACCAGATATATCATGTTTGATTTGTGAAAACTTTTAATAAAATTAAACAAGTTAAAGAAACAATTACTGTGCTGTACTGCCAGTCTTTCAGACAACGTATTGCCAGACAGGCAGCTCCTTCGTGAACAAAAAACTTAGTGTATGCCAACTGCGGAAAGTAAATTTTCACCTTGGTTATACAGTTTATACAGTTGTTGGTTTATTTTGTAATTACTAAAAAGTTGAATAGATTATTTTTATAAGCACAGTACAAAGATATGGGCAGGTAAACAAATAGTTTTACAATGTTATTGTTTTTATATGTATAACGAAGAGAAATATATTTCATAATTTATGTTTAAGCTGTTTTATTTATATCATTAATATTCATGACATGGTTACTATTTTGATTCAACCGCCTGAATAAAGAGCTCTGAAGAGTTGGAAGTCTTTTAACACTGTTACTTGAAAATTTTGCAAATACAGGTAGTCCCCGACTTACGACGGTTCGACATACGACGATCTGCACTTACGACCGAAAAAAAATAGCAATTTTAAAAAATTTGAATTGGATCACGGGGCACCATTTCTCATAGCTGACTTACTAAAAAAATATATATATCATGTCCTTGATTCTTTTTCGAGATTGTCGTGCTTTCCCGGAGATAATGTTTTATGGCAGACGTTGCTACAAAGCCCAGGAAATATGGTGTTTTCTTGCAAAAAAAAATTATACCTGTTATATATTTTTTGATTTGATTTATAACTACATATATTTTTTATACCTTTGTCTATTATCAATACGCCTTTCAATAATACCTAAGCCTACTATTGATACCTATATAAAAAAAAAAATACGGCTGAAGTAGGCAGCAACTCTAAAAAAAAAAGGGGTTGGTAGCACTGCTTACTTAGTATGTTCTCTACGTTCTCTGCTCTGAGTAACAACACCTTATGTCGACGTATATTGAAAATATTTCATATAATTTATTCATCTGTGTTCTCCATATTAATGTGTGATTTTATCACGATTATGAAAGCTTCAATAAATATTTTAAATCGTGGCGTTGTTTTCAGCTTAGTTTGTGTAGTTTTTCGCCGCAGTAGTCGATGTAATACCAAATGACATATTTACCTATAATTCAATATTGAACATGTCATATATGCGAAATTCAATATAAATTAAGTTACATGTGCAAAAATTAATCCATAGATTTTTTTTAAGAATTATTTAAAGAGAATTAATAAAAAATGTGCTATCAGAAAAATTATAAATCAACAGTTTTTCTCAATTACCTTGGAATGTAGTTTTCTCCATATAGGACAAATTAAATGTGCCGCGACGATTGTAGCTTGGGAAAGAATATATAAATAGAAAAAAAGATATGTCCACTGGCAGCACATCGCTGTCAATTATCAGCTGTTGCAAAAAGGTAGACAGATAGTCTATGGTTGCAAGTATTCCTTAGTTTGTTTACCTGCCGTTGTCATTTTAAAGAATTGGGAATGCCAAAGTAGCGGGGCGGCAAAATGTTTTTCTATTCAGTTTTTTACATTTTAGTATCCTTTCTCCTTGTTTGTCCACCGGTTGAATTTATTTCAGCTGGCCTATCTATTCCTCAAATCTTTTCTGCCTTCCTAGGTTCAGAAGATGAAAATTTTGTAGAATATCATATTTTGAGGACTACTTTAACCTTATTTGTCCACATATGTTTACCATTTGGATATTTCGTGGGACTGTATTTAAATGGCATTGATTGGGCGACTCTGACTCTCGGTAACGGATATGTCTATTTTTGGTGGCAAATACTGCTAACCACGTCGATAACCATTCCTATTTTAGTTTCGTATAAACTTCTTGAATGGTCAAAAGACCAATGGGCACATCATCCAATTAGCAAACAATTAGCCCAATTCTGTGATTTAACAACTCCATGGAAGGTTCTGGCGGCAAGAATGAATGAAGAGTTTAGGAGGTGAGTTCACTTCTGTTTTTTAGGTTAAAAATCTATCAACAGTTATTGAAATATTACTGTGATAATAGTTTAAACTAGCTATTACATTTATGGGAGTAGAAGTTTTACACGTGCGATGATTGAAATTTCAAACTAAACAAAACATGCAATTTCAAAGACTTCATGTTGCAATTTTTATTTTTTGGATTTTTTAAAACAGATCTTTTCATTTGTCAAGCAGTTACACAGTAAATACTTTTCCGAATTCTAATTGAATAATACAGGATCCTTAATCCATAATTATACCCTTTCTTCAACAATAAAAACATCAAATTTTCATTATAAAACCTTAAAATTGAAAATATTCAGCGTTATTTCACTACAATTTTAGTATGCTCTAAATATTTGCATCACTATAATTGATATATATCGATACAATCCTTTTCTCTGCAATCCACTTCCATTGTAATTTCATTTGCTGTTTTACGTAGATTTATAAATAAAGCATTTTTTTATTGAGGTATGGTTCTGAAAGAATTGAATTGAATGTTAATTTATTGTTTTGTGCTACGCTATCCGTAGAAAGTGGTAATAACCCAATCTATTGAAATCATTTCGTTTTACAAAAAATAATATTTTACTTATTAGTTAATAAAAACCAAGCATTTGTACAATTATAGGAATGACAAACATGACAACCTCTAAAATGACATTTATTTTTTATCGAAAGCTTATAAATTAATTGCTTTAAAACACACGATTGTTGCTATTATTATTTTGTTATAATTCCAGGGTTGACAAAGTATCTATTATCACAAACTCAACGTCCAAAGTGATAGTGACAGATAGTTGGATCTTGAAAGTGGGCTCTTACAATGTAGAAATGTGTCACCAAGATACTGCAATGCTAGTAGCTTTTGAAGTAAGTATTTGCTGAAATAAAACTTGTATTTATTAACACAGGTCTTTTTAATGCTGCAGAAACAGACAGCGGAACAATTGATAATCTTAACAGTGAAGCAGACTCGTATGATGATATAAATTTACGTCTCCGGGAAAGCAGTTCTTTTCTTCGGACTCACCGGACTTCACCATATCACAGGAAAAAGTGTAGTTATTATGAATTCATAAAAAAAACTCATAGCTTCTTCTTTGCTAAGAGTGAAGTGTGGTATAATCAGTGTTTAAATTGAGGTTATCCGGGGGATTTAATCCGTACACCCCTTGCTACATTTGTATCAATAGTGAACTCTCTAGTGAAACAATATATTCTGACATCAGACGAAAGTAAAATGCTTTTTGGAATGTAAAATATTTTACAACAGATTGTCAACTTTCCCTTTCCCAAATCGGCAGAGGAATCCAGCATTCATTTATCATTAAATATGAATAAAATTATTGAAATCTGAACTCATCATTTTCCGTTTTCTAATTCACGGTACGGTGCAATACGGGAATATGTTAGAGATATGGATGTAAATTTAGGGTATCCAATATCACACAAAGAGTGCCTGCTAAATTTACGACTTCAGTACTACCGTCTTTTTCCGAAAATAAGCCCTAGCACGATTTTCAGGATTTTTTGGAATATAAGCCCACCCCCAAAAATAAGCCCTAGTTAAAATGTAAACGCCAACATGTGGCGATTATTGCTAGTGCCACACTATTTATATTTTCCCATTTGCAACACCGATCGATGCGTGAATCACGTGATGGCACGTCAGTTGCCGCTGCCTACTGTCAAGAACCGATCTCCTAGGGTACAAGGTGGGAGATGGAAAACTCTCTTGTCTTGTATCGTTTGGATTAATGATCAGGAAAGTGATGTCTTTGGTCTATGGTTATTTACAAAGGAAAACCAATATCTTAGTCAGTGAAGGTTCTGTCGTAACAGATATTTTATTTCATGTTCAAGAAACACATATTGATTACATAATAATTATTTATTAGCAAAGGTTTCAATAGTAAATATTTTCATAAGAAATATACTTGACCTGAGCTTTACCGAGTATATTAACTTGGTATTGGAAAAATATTATGAGCATTTCTCGCTTTACCGTGTCAGCGATAATGTGAATTATGGCTTTGTTATTTTGCAACTTATAAGGTCCACATACCTGGAGAGAAAGAAATGGGACACGTCTGTTCGCTTTTACTCCTCTAATCTGGTAGGGTTGATAGAATTGATTTATTTTCTCGCTGTCTGGCTTGCAAAAATAATTTTGTAGACGACCGTTTTGTTTATATATATATTTTTTAAATCTTTTCGACAAAGTTCGCAAGTCGTAATAAAATAAGAGGAAGAAATCACAATAGGTATTTTGGTAACGGGCCGCCGAAGGCTCGTGTTTCACCTTCGGTGGATGAAATCACCGTCTGGCTTTGCAAATGTTTGTACTCGTTACCTTTTAACTTTTATCTTTCTTTTTTTCTGCTAAGCGTGCTAGTAAAATAATATAAAAATTAGCGGAAACTTGACCCCACTTTCGACCATTAGGTGTTACTACTGACGTGCGCGTGCGATTTCCCTCCCCCGATAATAAGCCTTAGCTCGTATTTCGGACCAAAAAAGAAAGTAAGACAGTGTCTTATTTTCGGAAAAAGACGGTACGTATAATACATCTTTTAGACTGCCCGAATACACAGTTGATCGTCCTCAGTCGATTTTTCAACCAAGCAGTAATATTGACTGAGTAAGTGTCAGCACGCAAGTTCTTATGTGATTCAGTGCTTATTTTTCTGTGCGTTTCGTTCGATTCAATATTGTCCCAACATAAAAGTCGCTGTAAATTGAAAAAGTTTTTCAAGGAATAAGTCGATCGTATTATCCCTACAATGATAGAGCTCCTGCAAAATGAGTTGAAGACCTGAAAGAAGCGAATCTGGACGAAAATGTGGACATTACGAAGAAACTTCCATTTTCTACAGCAAAATAAACATGTTGCATAATCATAGTGTTGTCAGTGAATTCTCCTCTCGATGTTCGTCAAACTCTTGTTCCGACACACCGAGTATGTGCTACCGGTGGTGGAGATATTCTCTAGGCCTATTAAATGGAAACAGTTTCTATTCACTCGCTCATTTTACACGTCGGATTGTTAATAATACAGAATACTGTGCGTCGCATTCAGATTGTTTTGTATGCGGCCAAGTTCACTCGATTGGTCTAATTACTTCTAAGCAAATTCTAGTAATCATTTGAAAGCATCAAACACTGCTGTATTATCACGCAAGTCAGTACGAAATCACTTTTTGAATATGATGAGGATGAGCTCATGGGAATGCCAACTGAAAATCTGTTGGCATTCCCATGAGCTCATCCTTTTCGCCAGCAATGGCTTTGGACTCAGTGATGCATTTATTTCTTATATAAGCACGAAACTTTCATTTACTAAACGTCAGTTCAAGTTCATCCGTGCGCTTGAATGCCTGAAGATGCCGAAAGGCGAAACCCGAGTCGCTAGTGACAAAATCTGTGAGAATGTACATAGTTTGAACGATTCAAATTTAATATTGAAATTCCACCAAGCACCTTCAGTCGAAATCCTAAATTTAGTATTTTCGTATATTTTTAACATTATTTTTTAAAAACAATTGAGTTTTTGAGGGAATGAAAAAATAATGGTTTTCGAAATCAACCATACTTTGACTTGTGATTGTCTGGTTGAGCATACTTGGTCTACTCAGTAGACTTGCACACAGTAGACTACTGTGTGCATGTACCCAGAATATTTTGTATAACAATTATATATTATTATGGGCTATTAATGTGACGACTTGTAACACAGCACACTAAATTACGAAGTGCTTACTACAGCTCAAAAAAATAATGTTTATGTTTATGATGTTTTATTTTGCAGAGTGTTGTCCATAATTTATCTCCCCAAACTGGAAGAGAGCTCTACTATATAAATATTGAAGTGAAAGCAATGAACAGTTCTATTAAGCCTTTTAAAATTCGATTGAATTCAATATATGTTCAAGAATTTCAAGATAAACTGCAGACTTCTATGGTTATTTTACCAAATGTTGTGTATCACAAAACCTTGTTGGATGAATTTCTCGATGTGTTCAAAAAGCAAATCGCAAAAAACGAAAAATACTTCTACGACCAAGTAAGTAATAGATAATATTTCTGTAATAATCAAACCGAACACTAAAAGTAAGGAAAGAGACTTGACAGCGATTCGTATAAATGAAGTACTGATTTTAAGAAGAAAAAATATCTGTTTTTGATCTTCAGTTTTTCAATTATAACTTATTAAACTGTTTAGTTAGTAGTCTAAACATATGGACCAGCTTGTTGCTAATTAAATACATTGAGGTGACAATTCGAAAAACCAGCTGTAAAAACATAACGAATTATAAATACTGCAATATTACATCATTATTTACGTTATTTCTTTTTTAATTTAGAAAATGTTGCTAATATCTTGCCATCTGAAAATAATACTCTACCGATCAAAGTACAGACGGACATCCACTTTCGCACACAATTGGTCCCTGAAAATGTGTGCGAATGTTGAATGTTCGAAAGTAGAGGGATGTAAAAAAAAAACACCTAAAATTGTCCTTTAAAATTTTTATTTATCAAAATTAACTTATGTATTTGATAAAAATTATATTCTTTTAATAAACTTGTCAAGAGTTAGTTGTATTTTACTCTTTTTTTCTTTTCTTCATAGAGTTCTGTAACAAGCAGTGCTTTTATGGATCTGAGATATGCGTTCTGCATTGGGATCAAATTCTTCTATAATATTCAAAAATGTATAGAGATGAATAAAAGCTTCGTTCATATTTTTTGTTAAAGTCTTGATGATTTTTTCTGGTTCTTCTTCCTCACTTTCATTTGTGCGAAATAGCGAATTGTGCGAAAGTAGACGTCCGCCTGTATCAATATATTTTTTGTTATGGTATTAAGAGATTTGAATTGTTTGAATTTTGTACTTTTCCATGAGTTTTGTCACTAACGACCCGGGTTTCGCCTTTCGGCATCTTCAGGCATTCCAAGTGCACGGATGTACTTGAACTGACGCGTAGTAAACAGTTTGTATCAAAATTTAATTTTGTCAGTATTCCCTTGAATAAATTAAATTTTGATCTTGAATTAAAAATCATCAAACAAATCGCCATTAACAATGGTTATGATATGTCTCTTATAGACAATCTTTTATATAAAAAACGTATTAAGCTAGCACAACAAATCTTACACAAGGGATTAATAACGAAAGACTCAGGTGATATTAGGTTTTGGCGTAGAATTAATTACATAGGACACACCAGTTTAAAGATAAAGAAGCAGCTCTCAGAAAGTGTTAGACCGGCTTTCTATTGCAAGAACTCTTTAGGTAAATTATTGATAAATAATAAAGATGTTATAGATTATAAAAACAAATCTGGGATTTATAGATTGCAGTGTAGTGATTGTCCCAAATTTTACATTGGTAAAACTGCTAGAACCTTAAATATAAGAGTGGCTGAGCATTTAGCCGCTTTTCGCTTAAAAAAAGATACTTCCACCTTTGCCAATCATTTAATTCTTGAAAACCATACGTTTAATTTTGACTCAGGCATTGATTTGTTACATACTAACAGGGGCGAGTTTAAATTATTTTACCAAGAAATCTTAGAGATTAATCGAGCTCAGCTTAACAGTTTGCCAATTTTAAACGAGCAATATTATCTACCAAATTCCCCATTGTTGTACCCCTTTTAAATAATTGTCATTTTATTAATAGTTCAAGCACTTGCTATCATTAAATATTAATTCAAAGGCTTAAAAACAAATCAACTCATTAATAATAGGTCGGATAAAACCCTAGATTTATTTTAAACATTCCTATGTTATTATCTGGTCATTAATATTTTCAAAAATCCCCATAATTATAACAAACCCACTTAATCCATTGAAAATTGTATACATTCAATTTTCGCTAATTTACATTTTAATAACCTTTTAACTTAGTGATCTACTTATATTTTTGTTTATAAACGATACAAACTGTTTACTACGCGTCAGTTCAAGTACATCCGTGCACTTGGAATGCCTGAAGATGCCGAAAGGCGAAACCCGGGTCGTTAGCGACAAAACTCATGGAAAAGTACAAAATTCAAAGAATTCAAATTTGATATTGAAATTCCATCAAGCACCCTCAGTCGAAATACTTAATTGTATTAAGAGATGTTTTCAATATTTCAATGTATTGCTACTGATTATGACTGAAATTAATGAAATCTGGTTCAGTGACAATGGTAAATAGAAAAGGCTACATGATTTTCAACTCATTGTATCTTTTTTTTTATGCTTTATTTTAATCGAATTTATTTCTATAGGAACTAGAATTATGCATCGGTTGTATGCAGGCTCCTTCTAATGTAAAATTGCATATGACATGTCCGATACCAACAGGTAATCTGGGACCTACTCCAGTACGTTGTGTGAAATGCAATTGCAGGTAAAAACCTATATTTTAGATTTAATTATGATATTAAAGAGTATGATATTAAGTTAAGAGATCTTTGCTCAACACTACTTACAATCAATCATTATTCAATGTCAAATGTATAGTGTTCTAAATTAAATAAAACTGGTTTGTTGTCATGAAAACAATTTTTATATATAATTTATTGTTAGAAAATACTTTGGTTTAAATCAGGGGTGGGGAACCGTTTCATTTCTAGAGGTCTAATTCATTTATCTGATTCAACTTAAGGCCGCAGTAAAGAAAATGTTGATACCATCATCATTTGTTGTCAAACATCATGGTTTGATTACACTCTTTTTCCAAACGCTTGGGGATAATTTTTTGATCAAAGTGAATATTTTGAAAGTCAAAAGGCCGTATCAGAGTAGCCAAGAGGCCGCAAGTTTCCCTCCACTGGTTTAAATACAAGCATAGAAATACATCTGAACGCTAAACCTACAGCCAGTGGCGGTTCCTGACCTGAAATCTTGGGTGGGCTAGAGAAAAGCATAGCATTGTATACTATTTACGAAATTTTGCATGCTTCCATTTCATCTTTTACATTAATCTACAAGCAAATTAACAAATACTACGACACTAGTGTAAAGCATAAATTACTATATAATAAAATCAATGCTAATGTAAGTAAGAAATAATAAAATAATAACCTTAAATTTGTCTTTCAAAGTGAAAAAACAAGTACAAAAAGCAATACAGAGCTGTCACTTTCATACAATACATCGATTTGGTATTTGTGTATGGCCCATGAGCTAAATCAGTTTAGCCCCCAATGAATGACAGAAGCCAGTCAATTTGAAACACAGTCCTGTGCGTTTGATGACGTTTCCGTACATACAAATACAAACAAAATCGAATCATGCTAGATTGCGTTCCAGTGTAAAGAAATATTGTCTATGATTGCGGGCTGGAAAGCTTTAGCCCCTGAACCTTTAATACATAGGTGTTGCCAGACTGACGTCACGTTGAATGTTCTCTATGAATTATTTATAGGGTTATTGTTTTTTTTATGATGGCTCAGCTTAAAATTGTAATACAAAACAATCGAGAATATTATTGTACGTAGACATGGCATTGTTTTATATTGACAGAGGAAAATTTAAACAAAGATATTATATTCATTTGGGAAAGGTTAGTTACGCATATAAATGTATTTATTTTGTTCAGCGGCCGAATTGCTGTTCAATTTTATTCAGCCATGTAATGTTTTGGGTGAAAAATGCAGGTCGGGCTTAGCCCACCTAGCCCAGTACCTAGAACCGCCACTGCCTACAGCTGTTATTCATTCACTCTTAAGAATGCTGAAGTTCGAAAATAATATTATTACTGGTCATGTTATAAATAGTGTATAAATTTCATGGATTTTTATTTTTTTGACATTATTGGTTTACTTCTTCAGTCATTGCTTAAAAATATTTATCGAAAGAAAAGAACATTAGGTCAATGGCATTAAAGCTAATGTCGTCCACTGTAGTCTAGCCGATTAGAGCTATTCTAGTTGGGTCAGGGTTCTCTACTGTGTTTGCTACTTTATTACTAACCAGTTTGAAACATGGCGAACACATCTAGCGGCTGCACAGTTCCCTCCTTATCGCTGTTCGAGAATGACTGCGCAGTATCATATTTAAGCTTCATCGCGTAAGATCTTTATTTGTATGTTTTAATGTGCCTTTAGAGTGAGATTCAAATATAAAACAAATTATTGTGTGCATTCTTATGGCACAATAATTCATACTGTTATAGATAAATGTCTTGACTGTATTGTGTTGGTCTTTAGTGAAAACGTTCATAAATGTCTAGATATTAAATAATTTAAATGTTTCCTTAATGTAAAAGCAGGTGATTAATAATTTGAAATTTGAAGTACCAATATAAATAACGCTGGGATAGGTACTAAGCAGAGTTCCAATTTACCATGCTATAAGGCCATTGTTTTAAAGTGACGTCATGATGTATTTATTTAAGTGATAATGTCGAAAATATGGTGCCTTTTTGTTTTTTAAGTGTATTGGCATGTTCATTATGCATTCAGCTTCAATATAAACCAAACCAATTATTTTTTAATGTTCTATTACTGTACAATGGAAGGAAAGAGTTCTGAAAATGTTGCCGTGTTCTAAGGGTTAAGAGAATGATTTTTTGTGAGATATGTAGGACTTTAACTGAAGGATTGAACTGAAAGTAGAAATATCAAATACATCATTCTTTAAAGGAGGATGCAATTTTATTTTCAAGGTTTTTTTTAAGTTTTCCATAATGTGTTTTCCTTACAGTAATTAAACATTTTCATTTCATGAATAAATTTGTGGAAACTACAAATGGTTGCATTGCAATCATTCTGTATATTCATTCTAGTATTTATTGATATACATATATATATTATTCCTACATGATTCTAACTATGTTTTTTTATTATTTACAGACCCATGTGGTGTGCAGATTGTTTAGGTAAATGGTTTGCATCTCGTCAGGATCCTGATGCGACATCAGAATGGCTTAGTAAAAAATGCACATGTCCTGTGTGCCGTGCCAACTTCTGTATTTTAGATGTGGCATATGTTGAAACCCTTACGTAACGTAACCCATGAAAACCTATCACTGCACATTTTTCATGTACAAAATTTATGGTTATTACATAAATGTACACATCTAGCAAATTTTTTGCCATGTATTGTTTTTTGAGATTTAATATTATCTTTTGGCTTATTAACCTGTTCCCAATGGATATAGCTTTGGCCCTTTCAGAAATAATCATTTATTCAAAAATGATTTTTTCTTTTATTTTTTTTGTAAATTAATGCTTTAATAAAGCATAAAATCAGGTATTGAAGAACTATCAAAAACCGTAAACAAAATGTTTATTGTTTTGTCTTTCTTTTTAAATGGTCTTAGTGCTGTTGCAATAAAACTTTGTTCTAATATTTAGTTTTATGATTCATAAATTATGAATTCTCAGTGTGTTCAATTTAAATGCTGGTGACAATCTATATTTTGTGTTTGGTGTGATATTTTTGTATAGAATTCTTTCAGCAATAAAATTCATTATAGTTGATAATTAATCTAAACTAAATGATAAAAACACATTAGTATTTATTTTTGTGAAACAGAAAAACCTGTTTCAACTCATCGATCATTGGCTATGTTAAATTGATGGTGATGGGTTTGTTTGATTGTGTCCATTCTTTTATTCGAAAATTTTTAATTAAACACCTAAATATCCATGCTCAACAATGCCTAATATTTTTTAGACGACTGGGCTAAAAATATTATTTTTTAACTCTGGCTCAATTAACTAAAATAATTTTATTTATTGAATTGTTTTTAAGATGTTCGCTGTGAAAACTTGCCAGAAAGGCATTATATTAAAAAATAGAACACTCTTTTGTACTAATTCTACATGTTGAGATATATATGTTCCTGAACTTTGGTCACAAGTCGAAGTGGTCGTAAGTGGAATTTTAAAGCAATAATTAATTAAATCTGTGACATTCACTTAAATTATTCTTAAAATTCCTAATCATCCCTACTTATGTAAGTACAATCCACTGGTTCATCGTAGGAGAGGAAGCAGTGGTAATCTTTTTAAAATAAATATCCAATTTTAGTTGAATTAACGTTGTCCCTGTAGCAAGCATGGATTTCCTAAAAACATTGGCTTACACTTATGAATCTTTAATAATCTGTGTCCATTTTTGCATATTTTTACATAACATGGTCAATTTGAAGGAATGCTGCATCCATTTTTTTCAATATTATTTATTTTGTGGATTCCAATAATCATACAATGTAAATTTCCGTTGTGTGGTGGCAGCCGTAGTAAATTGTCTAAAACTAAAAGTATTTCATGTGGAGTTACTTCCTGAAAACAATATTTTTTTTCTACGGATACAAATAAATTAAAAAACCAGTCTTCGTAAATATATCTGCCGTTTTTCATTTGTGCGGTAATGTAATGGTAATTTAGGAGTATTGATTCCTTTAAATGCTCTTGGGTTTTTCGGGTGATGGATTATAAATGGTTTCAATTTATATCTAGAAATATTGCAACTCAATAAAAGTATGATATTAACTTTTAATGCATTGAATCCTGGCATACTTTTTGATTTCTTACGGATGTGGGAGACATTTTCTTCCAATAGATTAGGTTTCGTGTACATTGAAAATTTGTTACATTACATATTCTTTTTTTTAATCAATGTTTCGATAAAAAGTACAGCAGCCTTGTAATCGGCACTAGCTATTTTAGTTATTTTAATGACGATTTACCTGTTTTTTGAAATTGTTATTTTTTTGGTCGTAAGTGCGAAATTTTGTAAGTCAAGGACTACCTGTATTATGTTATTACTGTTGTAATTCATCATATTATCTGTTTTGTGCTGTGCTTTTTCATATCTAATCTTTTAAAATATGAATACTTAACTAAATTACCTACATTTTTTATTGTTAATGATTTTCAATATTATGTTTTTTTTTTAACCATGTCCACTTTCAATGTAGATCATTTAAACTCCTAACGAAGTGTCGCAACAGACGTTGTTATTACAAGAAGTGGTTGTAATTTAGTATGTTATTAGTATTGGGATAAAAAATGATTAGTAGTAAACTAACAGCTATCTGTATCATTGGTCAGAATCTAATAAGATGTGGGAAAGGGAATGTAATGAAAAAATCATGAATATTCATACTTTTTGGATTTAAAAATACATATATCAATATGTAATATATTCATCAGTAATTTAAAACCCTGAACCCACAACTAAGTGGATGAAAGCCCGACAAACTTATCTTTACTTATCTTCTTCAGTAACAGTTTTACCATACTCTTTAACATGCCCAGCTTTTAGCTAAATGGTCAATGTAGTTGGTTTTGGTTACGGTGCTCATGTACTTGAATTCCAGTATGGGAATTTTAATAAATCGATTTTTCAATCAATATGTAGATTGATGTTCGAAGACACAGATTTCCGTGTTTCTAAATTCCCATCTACCAATCTTATCCTAAAAACAGGTCTAGAACAGGAGATATTAGCTTAACATTAGTTCTGCCCTAGCTCTGTCCTTATATCCTTACTCTCTTCGAAAAAAGAGTTGTTGAGCAACTGAGTGACAAGCATTTCTCGTATAAAACTTCTGTTGAAATAAACTTCATTAGAAATAAATATACGTCACATTGGGAGTGGCCATGGTTACATAACTAAAACCTTACGAGTGATATAAACACATTTTGTCAAAATCGAGAAAAAAATATGTGCGCAACATTGATGTATCATGTATTCTATGATACAAAACTCAATAAGAGCATATGAGAATAAAATATTTCAAATTTTAATTAGCGATATATAAATAGATCGAAATATTTTAAATCTGGCTAAATCTGGTATGTGAAATTTTATTTTGCTTATCTTTATTTGATTGTGTGATTTGTCAGCTAATAAACATTGTTATTCTGTTTATATTAAAAAATAGGATACAATAGAAAAAAGAATCTTAACCAAAATTTTTTGTATGAAACATAAAATTACAAATATTGAAATGTGTACATATCGCTTTTATGTAACTAGACAGTTGATATTATGAATGTTTTTCAGATCTCCCGTTTTTTTTAAAGAATACCCCAAATTATAATATATCACTCTAGATAAGATTATTATTAACTTCGCAATACCGACATTTTAAGTGACTCATTCTTTCAATATACTTTAAATTTACAAATTTTATGTTATTTCACAAGGGGCTTGACCTACAGTGTGTATACACTAAACACTTTCTTTCACTACTAATAATTATTCAATTTTCATATATTTGTGAACTATTCATAATCTGAAACATGTAAATATTTGCATACAAATGTGAATTTTATCTTATGATTTGGATGGTTAATTTTTGACAAACCACCGGACAATTGTACTATATTGTAAATATTGACAGATTGTGATAAATTGTTTACTTTTAGTAATTAAATGTTTCCATATAAATATATTTTCTTCTGTTGAAGCCTAAACTATTGATTGTATTTCTAAATTGTAGAATTTTCAATTCAAATGTACACATATGTAATTTGTTTTAAAAGCCACATTATTGGAAATTCACAAAAATAAAACTGAATGCTTTTTTACAGTTACAGGTAAAATGAAAATGACGCATATCAACACCCCTAACAAACAAAGCAGTAACATACTTTTGATTATTTTGCAATAGAGCAAAATACAACCTTGAAAAATCAATAATAGTTTTATTAGAAGTCAATTATTGATAAATATATTAATATTTTGTTTCGCTCTTCAACAAAATGAGCAAAAGTAAGTAATTGATTTATTTGTTGGGAGTGTCCATATACATTGTCATGAATTCTCGAATATTTTCTCAAAATCAAATAACTGGTTTTTGAAACTTATATTCCCATTATATAATTCAGGTATTAATCAAATTTCTCTACTGTAAAATTTCTTTAATTCTACAAAGTTTGCTGTTTATAATTTGAAGCAATATATAAATAATATACATTAACTAAATAAATCAATAATTCTGCAATAATCCTGCTCTGAGTAATATTTTTGGATGATAATCAAATAATTCTTCTTGGGGCTACATCCTGAAATGGGATTAAGGCTTTCTCCGCAATTACTCTCTTGTCTGTAGCCACCGTCTTCCAGTTTCCAGGCTTACAATAAAATGCATTATTATGTTTCATTGAATCTCTAATTTCTCTGATAATATAAATGCGGACAATCCAGGAAGCATACTAATCTTTATATTTGTGGATATTTAATAGTTTTAACCGTCGAAAAAAAATTATTTAGTAATAGATAACTTCTTGAGCATTATTTATTTTTTTTGAAAATTCTTCAGTTATTAATTTAATTGACTTGAACCATTGCCAAATAAGTGTGAATGTAAATAAGATTTTTAATAAATATTTTAACTAAACTGATTATTTTCATCTTCTCTCTGTTTTGACATCCTATGGATACTACTCATCGATCTTCCAGAATATCGGAATCCCTTGGATACTTGCGTCAGATATTGTGATTGAGGTAGTTTGATTTCTTGTTAAGATCATAAAATGAATCAGGCGGTGCCTGTAATGTCAGCGGTCTAGGAGATACTTCCAAAATGAATGAGTCACATGCTGCAAATGCCTCCAGAGTAGAGATTCCAACTATTCGTCATTTTCAACTATCCGAATATCGAATAGTAAAACTGAAACTGTCCGGATATATCTGGATAGTTTCATTAAGTATGAAAATAACAAAACATTACTACATATATACAAATTTATGTACTAAAATAATACATTAGAAACGAGTTCATTTGTAATATAAGTCATTTATTCAGATTTTAACAATTCATATTTTAAAAATAATAGAGCAATAAATGTAACAAATTTTAAATTTGATCTTAATTTAGTTTTAATTTGTCCTGCTGTTGAAAATACTCTTTCCGTTGCTGTTGATGTTGGTTTTATTGTCAGAAGTGTTTTAAACAACACGTCCAACTTTTCCGTCCTTTTTTAAAATTGATCTTAGTATGTAAAATCTTTTTTCAGATTATTTGTATTGTCATTCGTATTATCGTCAGTTTCCGCGAGAGATAAAATAGAATTACGCATTTCATGTTGCAAGTTGCATTTATTATCTTTTCTCATAAAATGAGTCCATACTTTCGAGCGTCTTGACATGGCTAAAATTGTATACAAAATTATTAAAATTTTAATATGTAGACAGTGGTCTCGATTGCTTGGTTTTCAGTGTTGAATTGTAGAACTCGCATGCGAATGGGGATGTTTCACGATCAAAGTATCACAATTGACTGATCCTGACTAAATCCTTTCCCATTTCTGTAATGCCTTAAATAGAGACAATACACATTTCAATACCATTCCATCATATTAAAATATTGAAAATTTGCAGCTGCATTAGATTACTGCAACGGCATTTCTTCAATGAATGAAATTTCGGCATAAAAGTTTCTTTTTGCCTCGAGTCCGAGCCGATTCGTCGAAATTTTAAGTATTAACACTTCTTAGTCGGGCGCTTCAAAAAATAGACTCAAGCCTGTAGCGGGCGTTTTTTAGTGATTAGCGCACAAATATATTACATTCTTAAAATCAACACAACTTCTAAACCAAACGATATTTTCGATTGAAATTTAAAAACAAATCATACGTGACATCTAATCATTAAAAATAAAATTAGAACATTTCGATATCATCATAATTTAACTATTTTTCAAAGCTGAATATAAAACCTGTTATCAATTTAGTAGATAGCACTCCACATGTTATAAATATTCAAAACATTCTATATAACAAAATAGCATATTTATCAATATTTTATAATTATATAAATAATTATAATATATAATCGCCATTCCTACAACTTTACTACCACTGGAAGTGTAAAATCTAATGCCGTAAAAATTACAGCGTAAATATTCGAGACACATGTGTCACCCTCTTTGTAAATAATAAATACAAACATTCAATGCATAATAACTTATTAGTTTTATTGCTTCTTGTCAAAAAAGGGTCACTAGCGGTTGCCGCAGTTATTTTGAAGAATTAAACTTATGAACCAATCTATGCAACATGTGTATTGGTTGATAATCATATACTAATATGTGCATGTATCATTTATATTTATCATGGTGTATGCTTTTATATAAATACAATAACAATTGCGTAAACAAACTATAAAAACAATAAAAATACGTCTAAAAAGCAGTGTTTAACTCGTTAAACGACTCAATCTAAACTAGCGATGGAGATCGCAAAATAAATCTATAACACAGTTGATTTTTTGTTTCTTAACTCAAACTTCCACCCTTATAATCTAGCAAAGAATTAGGACTAATGTTAATTAGTTGCGGCATTTTATTTAACGCCGACAAACAAACCCGTGATATTATGTGTCCCGCAAACAAGCGACAATATAAAAAAACATATTATGCCGTGATCCGCATTCTACCGACAATACGCTAAAAACGACTTTGGTCGTGGCCCGCCTAAGAAGTGTTAAGATTCATAATACCCGAGTTTGGGTAAGGTAATAAAAAACACTACTCTTAAGTAATGGTTTCTCCCAGGTAGTAAATACCCCAATATTCATATCATCTTTCGTCGATTTTGTAAAATATTTCATTAAAAATTATTATTAAATTTAATTTAATTACTCTTAACAAAAAAGAAATATTATTAAATAATATTCTTAATAGGACAGGTGGTTCGCCATTACTTACATTATTTCCAATTAATAGAGTTATCACCAACCTATATGATAGATTGCAGCTCATTAGTTTAATAGTTTGTAATGTTCAATGTCATTAGTAATATGATTATATTATATTTGTTTGCTTTGTTTCGATTTTATAATCCCTTCCTTGCTTCCCTTAAAAAAGAAAAATCCCAATCTGATTGATTGCAACTCATTAGTATCATTATTTGTTTGCTTTATTTCGATTTTATCACCCCTCTCCTTGCTTCCCTTAAAAGGAAAAAAACCCAAACTACATTTTGTAATTTCATAATTTTAAAATTTTAGAATCAATCTTGCTTCATTACTTAAGCAAACTTTGCGATAGTAAGTCTGAAGATGCCTCTGAAAGAGGCGAAACACGTGTCACAGTTAGTAACACAATACGTGGAGTAATCAAAGTTAATTTAAATTTTCTATTAAAATGAACTTCCACAAAGTTACCGCCGAAACCATCGAAAGTACATGTATATTACTTATAGTATATCTTCTGAAATAAATACCACTAACGTACTACACACTTCTTAGGTGTATTATTTTTTTTACATCTACATTCTACATTATTTTTTTGTATGAAATTCGACTAACGACCATTTTGACCTACGTCCTAGGTGGTGGAACGGAACCTCGTCGTAAGTCGAGAATTGATTGTACAGCATAGCAGTAATAATGCGCTGGTCTGTGAGTAATAACTTTTAATAAAAAATTTGACAACCACTAAGTAGTTTTAAAATTTTGTGCCCAAATATTACCAAAAATGTATTTCAAAACAAAAAAAATGTTTTTATTTTTATTTATTAATTGATTTGTGACTCATTTTACTATTTATTGGTTATGAATGACTCACTATTCAAAGTGTATTAAAGACTTGCGTGTCTATAGGGTTAAAGAACTTTTTCAATTTTTACTAATTATTTTACACATAATGATTGTTTTATAATCTATATCTCTATCTCTATATAATCCCTATATCCCTATATAATCATATAATCATAAAACCTTTGCCGACAAAAAAATAATATAATTCTTGAAACTACTTACTACTCAAATTTGTTGGCATTCCCATGAGCTCATCCTTTTCGCCAGCAATGGCTTTGGACTCAGTGATGCATTTATATATCTTATATAAACACGAAACTTTCATTTACTAAACGTCAGTTCAAGTTCATCCGTGCACTTGAATGCCTGAAGATGCCGAAAGGCGAAACCCGGGTCGTTAGTGACAAAATCTGTGAGAATGTTTGAACGATTCAAATTTCATAATGATTGTATTGATAATTTGCTAAAACGAAAATAGCTTAAAACGAAAATCAATATACAGCCTTAATTAATATGTACCAAACTGATTTATGTTATTTCTGAACCAGACTATTTATTATTTATTTGATTTTTCAGTAAACGTCCATATAATTATTTTCGTCCCTTCAAAAATGTAAATCAAGATTTATTTAATGGGAAATGAAACGAAATTGTCTCTTGGACAAAAAATCATGTTTCTAATATTTTTTCAATTTTTTTTTTCATTTTTTCGTATATCTGCTGATATAAATAAAATAATATAACTAAAAATAAACATTCTTTTCATTTGATATCTTTTTAAATTTACTAATAGCATAAACTAGTACTATGATGGATACAGGATATTTATAACCAGCTTTACCAACAGCGCTTTCACGTTGGATTAAGTGGTGTTTATGCCATAACATGACAAAGCAAGCGTGTAAGCGACGTGTGTTAACGGTTTTTTCTCGTCTTAAAACATAGCCATCCAATAAATCTCATGTGAAAGTGCCTGTGTGTAAAGCCAATTACTACAATACTAAAATTTTATTGTCTATGTATGTTGTATCTAAAAAAGTAATTGCCTATGGACATGTAAAACATTCATTATGTCAAATATATAGATAATATGACAGCAATGTTGTTTGTCAAATTGGTCAAAATTTGAATGTAAAGCGTATTGATTATTATATCTTTGATCTGTGTAAAAAATATATCAATTTTCAATTTACTATTAGTTGACTAGTGACATATTGGTGCTTAAAATGGCTCACTACAAGGGTGCTGCTTCTGAAGCTGGTAGAGCCATGCAATTGATGAAGAAGCGCGAGAAAGCGCAACAGGATATTGAACTACGGAAGAAAAAAATAGAGGAAGATCTTCGCATTCATAATATTGAAAATAAATTTGCCACCCATTATGATGCAGTGGAACAACAGTTGAAAAGCTCCACTATAGGATTGGTTACCCTTGATGAAATGAGAGCTAAGCAAGAACACATCGTCAAAGAAAGAGAGAAAAAATTAGCACAGAAAAAAGCTGAGAAAGACAAAGAGCGTTTAAAAGAAATTGAAGCTAAACAAGCACAAAAAAACAAACAGAAACAGCAGGTTTTGTATTACTTTATTTGTTGAAAAGAAAAATACTTCACATTGTTTTCAATACTCACGATCGGTTTCAGTCAATGAATGATCATTATCATTCACTGCAAAAAATCTAAATTGTATATTGACCTTGCCGGTACTTGAACCTAGACGATCTGGTCCGTAGTGTACAACTCTTACCGATAAGCTCAGAGGCTGAAACTGTGTAACCATTTATCCCATTCAGTGACATACAAAGGATCACTTGCAAGGCAAAGCACTCTTGCTATGCACTTAAGGGCAATATACACCTAATTCATAACTGGCCACGGTTACTTCGCTCCCAAGCTCTTCCAGCTTGGACGGTTAGTAAATAGTTCTACATGTAAATCACATAATCACTGATCACATCCTTTGAGAATGTCCAGACTTTAATAACGAACGGGAAAAATAGCTCAAGGCGATATCTGTTGGATCTGTCGACCCGTTGGTCATGCCGACTTGGTTGCATCTAAGGCAAATTATAAGGCCTTCAAGGAATTCACCACGTCTTATGGAGAAAGAATTGAATCCAATAGATAAAAGCTTTTATTTTCAACTTCACATAATTTTTTTACTTTGCACACCTAGTCATGCAACCAAGTCTTGAGAAATTTCTTCTTAAGACATCCCTGGCAAAACTTTGAACATGACTAACGTTGTTACGCTACAGAATACACCCTATAAGAAGAGTGTGAAGCCGTAGTGTGTGGTGGTGGGTACAACGAAACAAACCCTAGGGAATTAAAAAATTAAAATATATATAAATATACCCGTCATTAAAATTGTTCTCGAATTACTAATGTATTAAAGAAAGCTTCTATTAATGCTATTCCAGTGTGCATTGTACGTACTTTGGACAGTCTGAAATACTCGCGTATAATCACATTTTGAGTATACAGATCGTCCAACACAATAATGTGTTGGGTATTTCAGACCGTCCAAAATAAGTGCTATGCACACGAGAATAGCACTACAGGTGTATGATTTGTGAGGGTTATATGACATTTCTGTTTTGTAATGTTTTCAGATTCAAGCTTTATCATTTGCTGTCGATGAAGATTCTGAAAATGATGAAGATGATGATGATCATGACTGCGATGAAGTTGAATGTATCAAGGATAAAGATGATAACAGTGAAGACATTAAAGACAAAATGAGTAGCTGGAAAGAACAGGGTGAACCTGTATGTTATATAATATATACAAATATATATATATTTAAACAAAGTCATTTGAATAATATTCGACTCCTAATGTATATTTTCAACTTTATTTGCAGCCCTCGAAAAAGATTTGCAAAAATCCTGATGTTGACACTTCGTTTTTGCCTGATCGAGATCGAGAAGAGGCAGAATTAAAACTTAGAGAAGAATTGAGACTAGAATGGGCAATGACACAAGCCACTCTGAAAGACCAGCCCATCACAGTCACATTCAGTTATTGGGATGGGTCTGGTCACAGACGAAACGTAACATTAAAGAAAGGTACTTTTAAATGTAATAACGTTATAATATGTACATATCAGTAATGACTCAACATTAATTTATTAGAAAATATTTCCTTATCTCACCATCAATATATATTGTGACAAGTCTTTTGACTGATATGAATTATAAATAACTGACATTTAAATAGGACAGGCGGACTCACCACCACTGCTAAATTTATTTCTTATTATATTTACCCATCCAAACATAAGTTTTTATTTTGTAATTAGTAATTTTATTGTAATTAGCACTATTATAGTTTGAATCTAGCCCCCTCCCTTTTGTAAATAACCAGTAGAGAATTGAAATCGCTGGACCCTCATGCATTGCATGACTGCTGTGAGGCGGCTACACCACTTGAATGATAGCGTAATTTTGATACATACATCATCTCAAACCCAAACCATTAATATAAAAAAAATATGTATAAATTTTTTTCAAGCTTATCCTTTTTTTACAACTTTATTCACTGTACAATTAATATTAATAACTAAATCAAACTGTTTTAAGACAAAATAAAAATTCGTAATTATACATTTTACCATTCTACACATGTTCTATGACACTTACAAGCTATGGCAGCTAGTATAATAAATGTGTAATTTAATATGATACCGAAGACTCGGTAGAGAGGTTTTCCTAAAAATAACTGTGATGACTGAACGGAGATAATGATTGCCAAAGATTTGCTTTCCAGTATAATTGTAATTTAAACAATTTTAATACAGTTTCTTTTTAATGAATGCAAACCTACAAATTTTTTTCACTCTTTATTCACTGTTCAAAATAACCAAAATCCTTAGATATTTGCCGTTGAATTGGCAACTAACAACGTTTATGAATTTATTTTATTATGAATTATTTATTAATTAACCCACTCCTCTTGAAACCATTGGGATAACTGAAAAGTGAAGATAAGGAACTGAATAGGTAGATATTACTTGTTTTATTTGTCAGCATTTTTTAATCTTATAATTTGATTTAATTTTTTACAGGAAATTCCGTGTATCAGTTTCTTCAAAGATGTCTAGATACGCTGAGACCAGAATTTGGTGAATTGAAAACGGTATCAGCAGATCAGCTGATGTATGTAAAAGAAGATCTCATACTGCCACACCACTACACATTCTATGATTTTATAGTAACTAAGGTACACAATACATAAATACTATAAGAAAATAAGTATGCAATCTTTTATTTAAGTTGAATTTTGATTGGATGAATTTTGTCTCGACAGAAGCAATATAGTTTTTTTTCCTATTAGATGGTTTAAGAAGTTTATGCATTACTTTTGTTTAGGCTAGAGGCAAAAGTGGACCACTGTTTCAATTTGATGTAGCTGATGACATTCGCCTTGTAAACGATGCCACTCAAGAAAAACAAGACTCTCACGCTGGAAAAGTTTTACTGAGGTACTACAAAGTTTTATTTTTTTGAAATTTATTCCCTACTGTTGACCTTCTACAACATCGACCTCCATCTAACTCTAGAAATGTTGAACGAGATGTTCATTTATACAGAAAATTTCAATTGGAATGCAGTCTCAGCAAGCATCAATAGAAAATGCTTTGTATATTCCAACATATGTATAAGATACTTTCGATGGTTTCGGCGGTAACTTTGTGGAAGTTCATTTTAATAGAAAATTTAAATTAACTTTGATTATTCCACGTATTGTGTTACTAACTGTGACACGTGTTTCGCCTCTTTCAGAGGCATCTTCAGACTTACTATCGCAAAGTTTGCTTAAGTAATGAAGCAAGATTGATTCTAAAATTTTAAAATTATAAAATTACAAAATGGCGGTTTGGGTTTTTTTCCTTTTAAGAGGAGCAAGGAGGGGGGTGTAGAATCGAAATAAAACAAATCTAAAAAGTTTAAAAAATAAACAAGTTTAAAAAATAAAACAAACAAAATCCTTGCTCCTCTTAAAAGGAAAAAAACCCAAACCTCTATATTGTAATTTTATAATTTTAAAATGTTAGAATCAATCTTGCTTCATTACTTAAGCAAACTTTGCGATAGTAAGTCTGAAGATGCCTCTGAAAGAGGCAAAACACGTGTCACAGTTAGTAACACCATACGTGGAATAATCAAAGTTAATTTAAATTTTCTATTATGTATAAGATATTCAATTACCGAACCTATCACTATCTCAGATTTCTGCTTTATACAAAACAGGCTGGTGTATGCAAAGAATGTAACATTCGAATTGAAAAATTGACACTCTTTTTTCGCATAAACTGGCCATCAAAAAATCAATTAAAACGTAATTATTTTTTTTTTATGTTGCAGGTCTTGGTATGAACGAAATAAACATATTTTTCCTGCCTCACGGTGGGAACCCTATGATCCAACAAAAACATACACTAAATATACTATCAAAGGAAAATAATGAAAAATAATGTGCAATCAAATATTTGTAAATAAAAGCGTTTTTTAAAAAATAGTTTTGTTTATTCATTAAAAATCTTCATTTCTACACCATTGCTACTATTGTATTGTTAGGGTCTTAAAATAAATTACATACATTATTTGATTATATCACTTTATATATGTTCAAATTAAGCAAACGACTTTTATTATATATTATTCAAAATTATATAAGTAACATTTAAATTTATTGTTATAACATTCAGATTAACTAATCATCAAAACAAAATGTGAAAAAATCACTAAATGATTTTGTTTGCTATTTGTAAGCCATTACTTTGATCCTCTTCAATTCCAAATGAAAGTTTCTGATCAGTCTTTAAGCACTGGGTGATATTGCGACTATTTTCATAATCAACTCTTTTCAATTGGCAAATTTCTTAATTTTATTCAATTTATAAAGTAATGTGTGATTCCCTGCCCAAGAATCAAAATCACATTATCCATTTGATTTAATGATAATAAACATTGGCAGATGAGAGACCCCATGCGCAATAAAATTTGGAGGCCCTGTTTTTCAGATAACATAAAAATTCAATATAAAATAGTAAAAGAATATTAAAAATCTGAACAGAATGTATATGGGCTATATAATATAAGCTATTTTTGAGGTCCCTAAAATTCGGAAGCCCGAAGCGCGCGCCTCGTTTGCTTATATGATAATCCGCCACTGATCATAAAGTATAACAATTTAGTAACCTTGAAATCAAGCTTTGAATAACAATTAGAAATAAATGATACATTATTATCACATTTTTTAAAACAGTGACATCAATTCCCCATGTGCTCGATGACAAGTATTTTAATGATTAGTTATGTATATTTAAACATATTGTATATAATGCTTATTTATTACTTAGCGTTACTTTTTATGCATAACACTCATTAATCATCATAATATAATTCATAGACATAACAATGTTTTTAATATATTATTCCTCAAATTATTTAAATATTGGTGTTTGAAGCAACCATTTTCAGGATGATGCAGCTAATTTTAACTTCTTTGGGTTTTAGCTATAATCTAAACTTTTCATTTAACATAATGACAATTCTTATCAAATAATATTAGGCATAACTATTATTATTTTAATATTTCAAGAATTGTTTTATAGATATTTGAAAGACTAAATGTTTAAATTCAATATTTAGTTATACAGATAAGATTCTAAATCAAATTAACTGAAAAATATTTTCCCAGGATTCAAAATATTTTTATTACACAATTAGTTTTAAGGGATTCTATTTTTAGAAGCAACACAACAGTATTAAACTAAATATTCAATAATTTACTGAACGTAAGCAAATATACATACTTGTACACTACAAATATGCTAAAAATGAAGCTATTATTACAATCAGTTTCGACTAACCTATGCTTACATTTATACTGGCTAGCACCTTTTTATAAAATGAATAATTTATGTTAATAAAAAATATCTACACAAGTAGGATGTGCATCAAGCGATGTTTAAAAATATCGATAAGAAGGTAAAATAGTTAATGTGTGAAAATAATTGAAGGTTATAATGTGAAAAAATATCAAAACATTTTCCAGAACCAGAACAGAATAGTTCTGATTAAGGCATAAGCTGAAATAGCTATCAACCGTATGATATAAAAAAATATTTGTAGAACTCAAATAATTTGATATTTTTTTACCTATTACATAGAATTCTACCTAGTAAATATTCATTTAAATCATTTAAGTGGAGGTTATTTATTATTGTGAGAATTATATGTGCCAAGATTTTATGACACAATAGAAGGTTAAGCAGTTGGGAAACCTAGTGTTCATGGGCACCGAAGTCCACATCAAAGTATTTAAGGTGGCTTTCAAAAATATAAGTTTTTTAATATATTGAAACCTGGTGTGTGGAACCTACTGAAATTATACATGTATGCATTGTAAGAATTTTTCAGACAACAGCCTTTGTATAGATAAAGTTGGACAGTGATTTTACTATTCTGTTATTTAACAGTCAATCTTACTGTTCTCCTGGTACAATAGAACGACCAATGAGTGCATCAGTTATTCACGGCAGTGTTAAGTTGCATTTTTACTTTTGATAATGTTCCAATTAGACAATTGTGTTACTTAACCCTAAGTTCTCAACTCCTTAATTAATTCAGCATAAAAAGATTTAGTGCCCTTTGTCAGAAGCGAGACATTTAAAGTGCCTGTCTTATTAAAAAAGTTCTCGACCACTCATATAGTTAAAGCAATGGTAAAGTATCATGTTTAATTTGATAGATGGGATTTCTTCCTAATTAAATCATGCTTATACTATAAAACAGTCAAATATATTATATACAGATTCATACAAAAAGATGACATCTTAATGTTGGATGCATTCAATTTATATTGGTGTAAATTTAATTAAACTTGCCGTTTCATAAACATATACAGTTTTTATTATTTTTCGTACTGTATTTGAAATCAGACTCACACAAATCTGTACAGTTAATTAATTCACATATCAGAGTAAGTATGCGTGTAAATTTACCATCTACTTTGAATGGTGGCATAGTAATAGCAAGTCTATTGTATGACTCAATTAATTTTATACAAGTAACAGCAATTCATTAAAAGTAGGAATAATAAATAATATTCTATATGGCAAAACAATATTAGAGTATTATTTGTACTAAGAACTCTATTACGACAATAGTTAGATCTATAGATGTAAGGGAAACTGAGGTTACTTTCCACCACTTATCTTGTTTTTAAAAGCTTTAAATTTATTATAATATTTTACACTATTGTTATAAAAGTTTTTTCAAAACTCAGGATTCAGGTCTGAATTTTTGCCAATCAGCTGTAATGTAACCATGTACATATAATATTTCAGTTCTTACTACAAACTGACCAATGTGAATAACATTGGCAAGTACTTTTATCATAGATAAATATTTTCCGATCACATTGAGCTGAACTTTATTTTAGTTGCGACAAAATAATACAGGAAATATTTTACAGCATAGTGAAATGTTTATCAATGTAGGAGTAAATCAGCTTATATCATTGATATAACTGCAAAACTGTTTCCAGTTAAAATTGTCATTTCTTTCTTTGAACTAGCGTTTGTTGAATTATATATAAGAAGTAAATTCAGCCCTGTCAATGTATTTGAGTATGTAAATGATAATATTTCTAATTTTCAATTCATTCTTGGGTATTATTATTCATTGTAAGTTCTTATCACTCTGCACTTGCAAGTAAAAATATGCCAGATTATTTTAACTGCTATATTAATTTAGAAAATAGCAATTATGTCTCTGTCAGAGTAAAGTTCCCCTCCGTGGGGTAAAGTAACCTCAGTTTATGGTAATTAAAAGCCTAGATCGCTTATAGTAGTGATACACATTGTTTTTTCTTCTGAACTTCTATGGTGAGAATGCCGTCGCTTTTTTGAATGAACAGGACAGTGTGCTCTATCAGTAGTCCCAAAGGCATTATTGGATCGTCGAATCATTCCATTCTTATGGCTACTGCTTTGGTCAGCTGACTTGTCAAACACTTTAGCTTTAGAACTGCTTTTTCTGGAATTGTTGTGTGCTGGATTTGTCTGTTTTGGTAAAGGTCAGTCGAGTACATCTTTAAGCTTGAAATAGAGGCAGCAAGAGACCACCATTCCGAATATGGGAATTATACTTATCCCTAAGCCAACTGCTCCTAGGATTATTAGGTGATCTCTGATATGATCAGCCATAGGTCGCATACAACCCTGAAACAAACAATAACATAAATTTAATTCACCATTTTGCAGCGTCCCCATCTATCACTTTATCATGAATTCAGACCTCTTTATTAATTCAAAATGTCACATGGCAACACATGAAAATACATTGGCTATTGGAGTAGGTCGTTGATCTATAATCTATTTATCATGAAAAATAAACAATAGATTTTTGAGAATTCTGTTAAATGTCAATTTCAAACTTCTATCTAAAATCACTCATTATTTCAGATTTTATTTTAGTTGCATTGCTTCCAAGTTTATACTTTGTTTGCAACACAGATGTCCATAGTTAACCCTGGTCGCTGGTTTTGCGAACATAATTCCTTCATACTAATTTACAAAATGGGTAAAAAAAGTACTAGATTTTCAAGACATCAATGAAAGTTCGATGTATTAGGTACACACTTTCTTTTAGAAAATGAATGAACACTACAGATTTTTTTAATAAATTACTTGCACGCCAATGACACGCTGGTGCTCAAGATGTTTTCTCAATACTATTTTTTCAATATATAAAAATTATTGTGCTAGCGACATCTATTAATCAGCCTAATAATGGCTAAAAATTTAAAATTAACTTAGATTACCCATATTATTTTTAAATAAATTTTTCAAGGGCTACCTATCGATCTTTGTATACCAGCATACGTGAATCGTATATGAAGGTTTTTTTCTCAATGCTTTGTAAAAACAACTAAAACTATAATTTATAGGTAAATTTTATAAATAGCTTCTGGGTTATCAAATGGATCAAAGTATAATAATTTTCAAAATCTAATAATAATAAATTTATATAACAATGTGACAACCTTGAAAAATCGATAGTTAATGATGAGTTTTCATTATGCTTACATAACATTGACTAAAAATAAATGTTTATTATGTGTAACAAATTTTGAAAGTCCAATATTTTTTTATACAATTTCAAATGGTTCTAAAACCATTGGTGTGGAGGACCAGATTGAATATTTCAAGCTGGCAGGTAAGTGGTTAAAGTACTGTGATTCTTGCAAAAAGATCACAAGATAATTTTACTGAAATTTCATAATTATTTTAAATATATTTTTTATAAATATTTGTAATTATTTTTACAACTATGTACATTTAATATGCGGAGTATTCTGCTTAAATTTACAAAATGAACGATTAAGATTGTTTTTGGTTGACTCTTACTCTTTCTAAATGCCAAGCCTAACAACTTATTTAAACAATTAATCTAATTTGCATGTTATATTTTTTTAAAATATTCAGTGGAACCCTAATCTATCATTCACGCATTTATCGTTTCCCCATATATATATTTCTTTTTATAACGCTATTTTCATCATGGGTTTTGAAACATTCTCACATTCATTGGTTTTGGACTGAAACAAGATGAATCGTAGTTCTACTGTATTTATGAAAATAAAACTAACAGCATAGAAGATGTTGGATGGATGATCTCGCAGCCCACACCTGGGAGTAACAGTACGACAACAGGAATCAGGAACCAAGCGCCGTTCGGATGGAGATCTTCTTAACCATGCACTTGCTTTCCAGTCTTCAAAGCGTAATGCTCCGCAACAATGAAACTGAAAGTAAATAAACAACATGTTAGTAAATAAAAATAAGACCTTTTCCCATGTAACAGAGTTGAGTACAGTTCAATGTAAGAGCACGAATTTGTTCTTCTATACCCTTTCCTAAAGAATACTGCTATCAACCATTGACGAAGACTAAATGGTCAAGAGAGGCACGTCAATTGTCATGGAAGCTAAAAGGAGAAATTGTCATCTCATGATTAGCACACAGCTTGTAAATTAAATCTGTATTTTTAATATAAATTTAATATGATATTTTATGCACTAGTTTATTGAAAAAGATAAGAAAAGTTAAAACTTAGTTATTAATGCCAATTAACTCTACATATATGATAATAATAATGGAAGTTATGGAAAAAAATGTAGACATCTGTGAGGCTTTTTTATCCATGTCCGCTCCCAATGTGAAGAATGAGGTATCTCAACAAAATTTTTCTAAGAGGACTGCTTGTTACTCAGTTGCTCAAGTTCTCTTTTTTTCAAAGAAAGTAGGGATAGAAAGAATAGGATTAGGACAGGACATTTTTAGACATCACAAACATGCATGCCTTTGAACAGAAATCGATTGAAAAAAAAACTGGGATTCGAACCCGTGAGGTCCGGCATGGAAGTCAACGTTGTTGATCACTTTGCCATGGTCCAGGCTTCAACTTAGATTAATGCAATACCGCACATAATTTTAGCTCTCAGATGCCATCCATATAATTAATATATAATAATAAGGGTTGAGGGGAAGTGGTAAGAGGTTGAAACGAAACGACACAAAACCAACTTGTTAATTATGAAATTTGCTTGGAAATAAAATTCGTTTGTAATATATTACGAGGGCCTCCAATCCCGGGATCATGGATCCCGACCTATTTTGCGAACCCGTAATCCCGGGGACGTCTTAGTACTAAAGTACTAAAAAAAGCTCAACACCTCGTGACTCACTGGCAGAAGTATTTTTTTCAAAGAATGGAGTTAAAAAAAAGTCTCCGATTTCTGAATATTTGTAGAATCTGTCAATTCGTCACTTTGAGTTGGCAAACAATCTGGAATCTCTTAATTAACCACTTTTTCGGCAATGATCTGATAATTATGACATGATGTTATGGTAAATGTTCAATCCGGGATTGAAAGATTGTGAATCCAGAAATCCTGAGATGACAAAAAGGGTCCGGCATTGGATGTCCTACACCAGGGGTTACCAACCTTTTCGGACCCTAGAGCGCAATCTGAAATACTGCTAAGGCGGCGAGCACCACATTTTTTCAAAATCTCAAAACCCAGGAATTTACCGATTTGCCCAAAATATTACCGTAACTTGTTTTTTTTTAGCTCACCGAGGAATTTGAAATCCTCAATTCCCTATACCTTTTCCCTAAAATATCACCGAAACTCGTTTTTTTAGCTCTGAAAATCTCAAAATAGTTGGCGGGCGCATCGGAATCGGTCGCGGGCACGGAGTTGGTAACCCCTGTCCTACACAATACTGACTTTTAATTGATTGAGAATAAAATTCATTTGCAATATAAGCAACAATCATTACAAATAAGTATTTAAAATAATATAAATGCTTGTAATCAAAACTGGCAGATGATTTTTCCGGGACATCATTACTGGATGACCTTATCTAATTTAAAAATTTAAAACAAATCGGAATTCATTTTTTTTATTTTTATTATTATCTTTATACTGTTTGTAAATTCTCTAGGTAAGTTATCCTACTTCGCCCATACTTAAGTTTTACTTATATCCCTTACCTATTTAAAGAATAATTGGCACGTACAACGCACCTACGCATTACCTATTTCTAAACAAGTGGGCAAACCTGTCGAATTTTTATTTATATCCATTATTCATTTTACGGGAAAGAACCTTTATAGAAAATTGAATTATCCTCCAGTCCAACGTGATACAAGAACACACGTGAGATTTTGTTAGTTCTAAGCAAAGTTAATGCGATATACCCTCGATAATTATTCTACGCCATGTAGAGTATGATGTAATCTGTAGAGTGTAGACAACACATTCGACTGTCAGGGGAGTTTTAGACACCACAAACATGTAATAAAAGCCAAGAAAGAAAAAAATATATATATGTAATATATGACCAAAAAAATGAGCCGGATTTCATTTATGAACCCATTTGGCAATTGATTTTTTCTAAAACAAAAAAAATAAAGCTGTATTCACTTTATGTCGATGCGTAGAAATGAATCTATATAATATACTTTTAATGATTTGCTTAACAAGACCAAAGGTTTTCAATAATAATAACCACATTTGACTCTGTTTATGAGTCAAGCCGTTTGTTGCCTTCTTCAATTTATAATTTGCAAGAAGTATCTTAGAATCAGTTTTTAGACCAATTAACGTAACCTCAAAATGTTGACGAAAATTAATTGATATCATTTGGATCCTTTCCCAAATACAAAAGAAAACAGAAATTTCTCTGTAAAGTACAGATTGAATCATAAAATAATGTATATATTTTAGATTGGTTAATTGAATGTTGTTCTCAGATAATTATCTCAAATAAATAAGAAAAAAAATCAACCCACACAAGTCTTTGGTTTGGAGAATAATCTTTTACAAAAAATTTGTGCATGATAAGTTAAATCGATATCTGTATCTATTTTGTTAATGTTACTCCATAAATGGTTAATATTCCTACATTACAAATATTTTTAATTAGCGTAATAAAATTATTTTTGATAGTAGCTACATTTTCTTGACTCGTTTCATAAGGATGTTTTTGCGGAAACACCAATGCTCATGTTACAAACTTTAATATATATTCGCTAATGGATTGATTTGACACTTATATTTCACGCCAAAGAAGCAATCAGCTAATTAACTATTTCATTCGTCAACACACTCATGGAAAGTGGAAATCTATCCAAGGAAATGGAGCTAAGATCACTTCATCACAAACTGTGGGCCGAATGAGATAATTACAACTAAGTATTATACAATATCATATTGTATAATATTTATAAGATATTGTACATTTTACAACTTGATTATTAGTACTTGAATTTGAAAAAACCGTGAAATAATTTTATATTTGACTAATTCAATCTGAGAGAAGAGATATCACGGTTATTAAAATGATGTTCTCTGGCTAGATCATTATCACAAGGTGAAAACATAGTTGAACGAAAAAAATAATTGTTCCCAGATTTAAAGTTTGAGGGCTTTCTGGTTAGAGTTGCAACTAGTAACAAATAATCATTATACTTCCGAAAGTTTTACCTTAGTGCTCGTAATTTAATTAAAAAATACTCTTTGATATTGGAGGAAATTCACAAAATATGTGCTTGTCGTTTTGATCAGCTGCTAGAAATATAATTTGAAGATTGTATTATTATTAATGAGTACAAAAAATCACTAATATTGTATATAATTTCTAAAATATAGCTTCGTACCTACTTATACCAATATTTTTCTTAACAAAATGTGAAAAACGAATAAAAATAAGAGCCATTTGTTTCTATGAAAAAATCTATAAATCAGCTGAAAACATAATTTATGACAGTGTCCATTCCCTGGGTACGAATCATTGACCAGGCAATCGAAAATAGTAGAACCATTAAATGACGACACGGAGGGATTAATCTACCAAAAAACATATTTTGTTTTAGGATAGATTAAAAACAATTAAAAATAATAATGCGAATCGAAAGATTGAATGAATCGGTTTCTACGGTCTAATGGTAAGAGATTTATCCAAGGAATCATTTTTATGGGTGTGGGAAAATATCGTGACTACGGTTTCTTTCCCGGCACTGTGAATCCCGGAACTCAGGTCAGCCAGCAAACCCCGGTTTCTCAGAATTTTGAAAACGCAATCCTGGGAAATAGGCGTTATTGCAAGCCGAATTATTTCTCGTGATGCGTCATCGAGTTGATTGTACCGGCGGAAAAAATAAAGTGCAATAACAGTATTTTTATTTGCGTTTGACAATATGGGCTTCATTAAAAAAATAAAATTGTACAACTATTAATTATTAAATTGTTTAACAATCGCTTAAAAAAAATTATAAATTATGAGAAAACTTATAGCTTAACAGATTGTCGATACTGAAGTCAGTGAAAAGGGACTTACTATTATTACTAGCCCAGGCATAGCCAGTACATATACTACGTCAAGATTATTGAAAACAAATCTGAACATCACTATTATCATGGGCGTTTGCGATATCTTTTCTCCACGTCAAATTCGTCTTACATGATTTTTAAAAATCTTATGCATTGGTTCTGTTGCTATATATTTTTTATTGCTACTATTCTTCACCTCAATTCTACATACTTGTAGTTCTGGTTTGATCATTGTTGGGAAAATGAAATTCAAACTTTATTTGATCAACATACATTTAAGCAATATTCATTGTTAAAAATAAAAATATTTAATACTGTTTTTATAATTGAGAACCATTAAATAATGTTAATAATTATAATATTTTAAATATATTTAAATTCAAGTCACCTCGTTGTAGTATTGCGATGTCGTTATAAACATTTTTTTATGGTTATAATTTGGACTTGCAAACAACGTATCAGTATCTACTCCGTTTGAAAGTAGGCTCCTGTATAGGTTAACCACTTCAAATATGCTTTGATAAAGTTCGATGCCTACATTTGGATGTAGATCGTCTCTAGAGAATAACCACTGGAATTAATTATTATGAGGAGCGCTCGCTTGTGTAGCAGTCGGTATATACGATTCGGTAAACACATTATCAGTTGTCAGTGACGGAACAAGGGTACCACAAGAATTAGTATTGTCTCTTTATATAGTACACTTCTAACCCGCCTCAAGACGTTGTTTTCCTATTGTGTTACAAATAATATTTTCGGTGAAGACTGTAGATTGTAGAACCTCTTAAAGACGGTTGAATTTTAACAAAATAATTTTAAAACAAACATGCTTACACCCAAAAAATTGAAAGCGACAAAAAACACGCTACAGCTAAATTCACAAGACTAAATAAAACCGGGGAAATATAAATTATTGATAAGGAAAAAAATCGAATATTTAAAAGCAACACAATTTTAAACAGGATTGAAATCGCAAAAATTAAAAAGGGGAAGATATTTCATAGTAATAAATAATCGAATTGTTGGAAAATTATTTGGCCGACCGAAGAAATGTTATTATTTTTATTTATTGCTGGCTAGTTAAAAAAAGAGAGGTGAAGGTAGCAGATTAAAAAGAGAACTCTCATCACTACCCGTTATGGCACTACAGCCTTTTTTATTTTTAATATTACTCGGCATAACAACTTAACAAGCTTTTGCGTGGCAACGTGGAATATGAAAGCTTCATTGAATTGAAAACTTTAAATAATCGACGGCCATAGCCAAATGGTAACGCGCAAAGGCTTTCGTTACACTCGTTTACGCGGTTAAGGCTTTGAATTTATAAATAAATACATACTTTCGTAATGTGACGTTATAATCGGAGTATGAATTTTTATCTCAAAAAATAGACATAATTAAATTTAAAAAAAAATAGATATTCAAATTACAATGATCGGAACCTTTTTATTGCTATGCTACGGAGACTGACAGTTATAAGACAATATGAGGACTCTGTTGGAAATGAGTTGTCATCGTATAAAGCTAGTAATACCGCATAGAATAATAAACTATTTTTTGAAAGAAGACAGATTTTTCAGTTCAGATTTTTCAAAAAATAATATCGAGTTTGTAATAAAAGCGACAGTTAACGCAAACCAGTATAACAAATGCGGCAGTTATTAAGCGTATTTCACAAAACAATGTACATAGATTATATTAATAATAATAACAAAATCATTTAAAATTACTTTTCAAAAGTTTCCGTAGAACAAAAAAACAGTTTTAATTGATTTGCCAACATTTCATATATATGAAAACAATCGCCTCTGTTTTTAGAGCTCTCAAAGTATAGTATTAAAACCTTACCTGTCAATGTCTTACTCATACATGAGATAATTATGATAACTTTATTCCCGCTTTCTTAATGGGAAATAATAAGTAGTTAGCAGACATAATAAGTTATAACAATCAATAATATAACAAATTGATTCACTCTCTTTTAGGTTATCCACCATAAAACATACAACACAGGACTGATATTTTAATTATACACTATTGCGATTTCAAAATGGAGTCGCATGAAATTATGTTATTTGTATATAATAAAATAAGAAAGTAATAGTAGCGTTATCAAATTGAACTGACTTTTCTTTCAAATACCAGCGGGGAAACAAAGCAATGAAAGTAGTTAAATGTAAAAGGTCACAATAGGAAATGATGTAAAATAAATCGTCGTTGGTTGACTGTGATATATATGTTTGACAAGTGAACAGGTATTTCACGACTCGAAACTAAATTACTATCCTTAGAGTGCTGCCACTTGAAGATGTATCTTTCGTAGCAGAATTAATGGTGCAATCATGTGTACTACTCTGCTTCATATTGGATTTAAATACGTTAAAAGCATTTTTAATACAACGCGGATAGATGAAAAAAGTTCTAAATTTGTATAGAACGCCAATTTACTTATCAATTTAAATTATTCGTAGATACTAAACACAAGAAACTTATTCAACTAAAAACCTTAATCAGTGAACATTATTTGAATGTGCACATGTATAATTAAATATGTAAAACACAGTACCAGAAACTTATGTTTAATTTATACCTTGCCTCTCAATTCCACAAAAAGTTAAGTTTGATAAGATTTCTGAAACTATTTAAGTTTAGAATATGGAGCATTAGAATAAAAATAAATTATGTATTGTCTTTTTTATGCGCCTTTTTCAGGGGCGAATATAATAATCAATGCACGTGGGAAAGGACGAAATCAACACAAACAAGGATTGAAATACGGGACGAATATATTAATACCGGTATTTAAAATAAATACCGCTATTGCAAACATTGATACAATGGTTTATTAAAACTACAATACATCATTCAATGTTTCATTAAACTGTCAATAGATTTATTTCATGTAATATTAAGGTAGAAGCATTGCAAAAAAGAAACTATAACATACTATTCAATTTAAGATTTCGACTGAATGTTTAATGGTGGAATTTTAAAATTAAATTTGAATCGTTAAAATTTTGTAAATTCCCACAGTTATGTCACTATCGATCTGGGATTCGCCTTTCAGCATCATTAAGCATTCAAGTGCACGGATTAACTTGAACTGACGCTTAAATTACTAAGTAAAAAGTTATTGATGGTGATTATATGAATTAGAATAATGATTTGATTTTAACGACGTTCAATTTAGTTGGCTGTATTTATTTGGATGAATATTTCCCCTACTAATTGAAATTGAATTAAACTAAAATGCAACGATAAAAAATATTTATTAAACCCGCAATAATGAAGCAAATTTTTGTAGATGTATACAATGCTTTTCTAAAAAGGTGGTTCGCATCTCTCAAAAGGCACTTGAGAAGTTAGTATGTAAGCCATTGGGCGGTTCCATGAGAGTCATTTGTTTTCCTTAATTAATTTATTGCTGTATGTGGGTTGTTTGCAAAACACATTAATAGAAAATTAATGTATTTACGATGGTAATTACTCCACGCCTATATTTTGTTAAAATATAACATGACTTGGAAAAACAGTTGTTGTGTAAATTATGATTGTTTTTCGGTGCATCAAATATTATTTTACATCAATTTAATAATTATACAAAGGTAATTCAATTGTATATATTTTTTTTAAATAATACTTTTATTTCTGTATTATAAATCTGGGTATAAGTAGCAGTTCAATTTTTTAATATCCAAAAATTCTCTACTTTTCAAAATAAATCTTAAATTTATGCAGTAAGTCTTTATAAAAATCAATTTATAAAAACCGTCTGTAACGGGATTTGAACCCATGACCTCCGTAGCCGAAGCTTATGACGTTGATCACTCGACTACGGAGTCATGTTGACACTTATAAGATGTATATATATAATATTAAGTAAAAGAAATGACATATTTATCAAATAGCGATGAGATCAGATTTTTTTTTTTCTTTAAAAAGTATTATCTTTTATACGTACATTATTTTGCATTTCATCGATTGCTCTCGTCCTTGTTGGGACAATGCGGTAACTCTCCAAGAAAGTGTTATTAAGATTGGCTTGAAGCTCTCCTGCAACTTGTTCCTCGTAAACGTATGCCAGCACCCCCACCATCGCTTCGAGAAGAAATATCAGCAGGAGGAAGTAAGTGTACTGAAACAGACCAAAAAGGAAGGCCACATTAGAAACTATCTTCCACACATTTATAAAAATGTTAGTTTAATTGTACATATGTCACAAAAATGACCTTTTCAATGAAATGAAATACAAACGAATACAACCTGAGTGTGTTTTATAATTACACATTACGTATGTGAACATAAAACATGACCCAAAATAAATAGTAATTGGAAAATAACCAAACACTTTCGTGGTTTGAATATTTGGAGAAATCAAATAGAAAATTTCAATTAAGCTCAATTGTTATGAAATAAAAAAAATAATGTATACTACATGACATCTACGCGTCTACGATTAGAACCTACGCTTTGGCCGTTCTGCGTAGTTGCTAATTAAAATTATGTGCTATATTATGAAAATAATGTTTTTGTTATTGCGTACTATGATAATTCAGTTCTCAATTTGTGGAACATTTTTACAATTTATATGCAAATTGATTTGAGTATAAATAAATTGTTACAACGTAAGTTATTTGTATGTCTGTCTATAACGCACAGTACAACTCAGCGAAAAAAGACACACATACACTTCATCCTTTACCTCTCTACGAATCAAGGATGGCAACCGGTGGAAATATTTAAATCTAGTCATAATTTTAGTTTGTCTAAATCAACTACGTTCGCTACAATGAAACTACCGTTCTTGTAGTCTGCAATTTTCTTGTGTTTTCCATTTAGTTACGGTGTGACATATGAGGATTCTTCCTCTATAATAATTGATCGTTTTAACGAGACGAAAAGAGAGCAATTTTCGAAGTAGTAGTGCTTCCGTTAGCATATATTTTCATTGTTTCATTTTCACAAGATTTTTTTTGGAAATGGTAAGGAAGATAAACTTTTTCAGTTTTCGTCAAACAACTAATATTGACATGATATACCAGTAGTCTATACGTTCTTCATAAGAAACGATCCCAATAAAGTATAGTTAATTATCTAAGATAAGGTAATTTTTCAGTCAAAATTTAATTTAATTTTAGTGAGACGCAAAAATTATCGCCGTCTATAAAGTTTTCAGCTTTAGCTTCTAAGAGCTAACAACAGGTATCATTATTGTTATAGCGTTTTTACGTTTTGCCGAGTTGAGCTAAATTCTTTCCGGAAATCTTCTTACCCATTGCGAGGATTAAGAATTGTTATGAAGGAATTTAAAGTATGTTTCGTTCTTTGTTTGTTTTATTTACCCTTGTAAGTTTTCAAAGATAATGCAGTAACAACTCACTGTAAAGGAAGATAACAAAGGAAATTTTCTCGGTAAAGGGTTCCAGGATAAACAAAAAGATTGCAACGGCAAACGGTATCCGTGACTGGATTATGAAGAACTCAACGATAGGTGCCGTGTAAAATAATTATCATTCTGTACTTCCAATTAAACTGTTCTGTCTCAATAACAGTAATAAATACACCTTTAATGAATATCGCATGAATGAATACTGTCGTTTAAAAATATTTCAAAAATATATTGCACCCGGAGCGGCATTTTAAGTCTGTTAATTAATCGATATTAACAGTTCAGTTCATACAGTTTCCGGATTCATAAATACTGTTTGAATTTATCAAATTAAGCTCAGGGTCAATAAATAACGATGTCCGCAGTAGTTAATTAGCGAAAAGCGAGTGCAAGATTAATTATAGTGGCTAAGCATTAAATTTGTCGAACCGATTCGGATAGCCGTATGTGCAAATTGTTTATCTTTTGAATAAATATTGTATCGAACAGCATAATATGATGCCATGTTGTGGCTTGTGATTTGCTGAGTTATAATTTACAAGCGCACCCTTAGGCGAATTTATTTGAAGTGAATTGATAACTGCTGAATCATTCAAGTTAAAAATTTAGACTGATTTATTAACATTATAACAAACGAAACGTTTAGGGGTTCAAAAATCAATCTTTTTTGAATTCTCCCATATTTGAATTTAAAAATAACCATTTCATAAGTAGAAAAATAGCCTAAGTCAAATTAAAACGTGTTACACACGCCCATGTGCTGTTGGACCATTTTCCTGCTGTTTAATAAATGACTTTTGTGGCGTTGATTATTTATGTGTGATTGACAAGCTTTGATAGAAAACCTACCAATTTGCAAGAGTTAAAAATCGACAGTTTTTAAAGAGAAATTATGTTGTTTGATTAGTTAGTAAGACATGCTTACTTAAAATTGAATTTCCTCAAAATTTTGCTTTTCCACTTGGGCCGTTTTTCTTATGAATCCCTAACTATAAATGTAAAAGTATCATGATGTTGCAATATTTACACAGTTAACCCTCCAAGGACGAGCGTCACCATATGGTCACACAAAACACCGTTGTCTATTGATCCCACTATTCATACTTTTTCTACCTGAATGTCGTTGCTTTTGCTCATATTTGGTTAAGAAGGTTACGGACTACAGTAAGTCATCAGCCGTAGGAACAGGAACGGTCTCCAAAAGCACGTGTGATTTTTTGAATTTCCGTTTTTTTTAATTTACTTTTTGAAACTGTTAGATATTTTTTTATAAAAACATAAAATTATTTACAGTTATTTTGCTAATATATTTGTTTTGAAATTATGTTGATCTAAAGAGGTCAAATTGTAAATATTTTTAAAAAAATCACGTTTAGCTATAATTCAACCCCGAATGTTTGCAAGCCCATACGGTCACTTTTTTCCTTACTACTGTCCGTACTCAATATTACACGGTAATAAAAGGATGAGCATGACCATATAGTCATGCGGGGTGTCTATACAACGACTTTGCGTTTTTTTTTTTTTAAATTTTGGATAGGAATAAAAGTTATCCGTGACTTCAATATGGCTTAGAAAATATTTTTTTTATCGGAAAAAAGCTCTCGTCTCTGGAGGGTTAAAAGAAAATTTGTGTTGCCATTGGTTTTATTTTCTCTCTCGTCTGCTAAAATTTGAAATAATAACACAAAAGTTGCTGAAATAATTGACAGTTTCATCATTCTTTGCGTGGATTAAAAATAAGCTTATATTTTATGCCACTATGCTATTGAATTTCATTCTGTGGAAAAAAAAAGAAATATACGGTGTTTGTTAAAATGACTATTTATTTTAAAAAATCTATACCAACGCGTGGAACTTTTACGTGCTATTTAATGACATGAGTTCCATTTTTGTTTTGTGTTATTATTTAAAAAATATATTTTGTGAGTAACTTTTGAGTAGGGTACTTTCATTGTTCTTTTATTGAAAATTTGAAATAAAACATAAATGTTTTTATGATAATAAAGGAATTCGATTGAAATAAAAACATTCATGTCTTACCGCCCTTTATTATTGCATGACACGTTTCGTCACCGATAAAAAAAGTATTGCCTCCTGCATTTACAGCCTTTTGCAAACGTTGCCTTAATCATTGTTCACTACACGAGATATTAAATTCTGCATAAGCTTCAATACGGTTTTCAAGTTCATAATTCTGTTTGAATTTTTCTTGTATACGTCCGAACTCTTTCGAATATATCCGGTGATAATCTAACGGACAGAGATCTGATATCACCGAACAAGGCTTTCAATGTCTGTCAAATCGCTTAAGATAACGGTTGCAAAATTTCTGACGCGGAATTGTACATTCAGGTAATCCTAGACGGCTGCAGTAATACTCAGATAAGTATTTTTCATAATAAATCTTTTTGAAACAATTTTCATCGTTTATTTTCTTATACTTATAGACAATAAATCTGCAGCAAAGAGGCAATAAATATGTCTAAATAAATACTTTACCGTTTTGCGTACACATTCTTTCAAATATATTTTTTAAAAAACCTAAGCGTTGAAATATATCTTTTTCAGTTACACCTGGAGTCTTTTTTATTTATGGGAAGAAAATAAATCATTGTTATAGAAAAAAGCCAAATTAGAATTTAACAGCTTCGAATGTAGATAGCTATGCAAATTATTATTCCTGAGAAATGCTGTAACGTAAAAGTTTTATTTGAAAGTTTTCTCATCTAGGGTCTTATCAAAAACTTGGATTTATTATCATTTTGTTGGACTACGACGTGTGAATAACATAAGAATAGAATTCAGTGACTTGTTCATAATGGCATATTAATATAAAACTACCAACAAACACTTTGATAACATTTTTTTCCATCAATTGAGTGATACTTATATCAATACTCGTATTAATAAACATATAGCAAAGAACACCAAACCATTTGAAGATAAATTAAAATCTGGAAATACTTAATTAAGAATTGTCTTCTGTGTGAAGTTTTTAATTATGCTATATTAAATAGGGTAGAAACGAAAACAGTTTTAATGTTTTCGTGTAATTTATTTAACAATAAAACTCCTATAAGTTAATTTCCACTGCTCATACCGCGATTTTTCAAATGTTGTAATATTATTTTTGAATGTTACAGGATTGCCAAATCACCTTGAGCAATAATTATTCTCATTCATGGTAAATATCTTGACATTATCAAGGAACGTGATTACTTTAATATTTATGTATTGAATTTAAAAAAATACTTTCATCAAGTGCACTTTTGTTGTACACCTTTGCGTTTGTTGTGTTTATGTCAAAACCGGAAGCCATATAAAGCTTTTACCTCCACGCTTGCTTCGAGCCGAAGTTTCTACTACATAAATACTCAATCGAAAACTTTCCGAGATGTTATACATTCAAATAGTTATCCATTCCTGAATATTGAAAACCTTACCACACACAATTTTGTGTGAGCTGCTTGCTAACTGTGCAAAATTACAAAGTTACGACGGAATGTGAGTCATTACAAATGAATTCTCACACGGGGAAAATTCTCGTCTTTTTTAAAACATTAATAACGAATACAGAATATTGGGTCCCATCGATTTGGGGCATTTATTTTATGAATCTGTACCCAAGTAACGTGAAGTTACAAGTAATAAAAACATATAATCATAGAAACAACTATTACAACGGAATGATTGTATTTTTACTCTAAAACTAAATAGAGATTTAATTATTAAGCAACAGCTAGCTTTCAAAATGAAAAATCAAGTGAGCAGTTCGGTTTCTTCTTCGTACGTATTGTTTGTACATAATTATTTTCAGTTCACCTTTTATGGACACACATCGACAACTACTTTGAATTGATTATACTAAAAATTCTTGCTTTAGTATAAACTCATAATATTCATAATACGATATTTTTAATGAAATCTTCTTCAAATGTAAAGTTAAATGCACAAGAAACCTTGTAACATAAACATATATTCATAAAATGCGGATTGTCATTTGATAGATCCCGTTAACTTTTTTTGAGTTACTGTGTATCAACACTATAGAAAAATGACAGTGGGTCAACAAATCTTTCCAGACTTACATTTAAGGTTACATCGATAGCCGAAGTTTGACGTTAACTTTTTCTCTTGTATTATACAATCCTGTTGAAATACTAACACATATTAGATTGACGAATTATACTAAGCAATGGTACTGAAATTAACTCCATTTATGTTTTTCATTTAAAAAAAATCTTTATATTATATTTTTTTTGTTGTTTTGACAAATTGGGAAATAGTTATAATATAAAAATTAGCCTACTTTAATTTTTTGATATAAAATTAAGAGAAACAATTGAATATTATATAATAATAATAAATATTGTGCGAATACAAACAAAGAAAAAACTGAAGGTTGCGAATAAGTTAATTTCGAGGAGAAATAAAAAAAGCAACCTGAGATCACGAACACTTCCTAGATTTCAAATGTTAAATTTAAAAAAAATATATAATTGATATTAACCCACCAGGACTTAAGTACGGAGTCTTTCTAGCATTGCCAACCAGAGCTTTATTCACTAGGCATCTGGATTGAATTACTATGCAAAGACTTTATTAATATACAATATATTTGATATGCTTTACTTCTCACATCATGAGTATTAAATAATACCAACGAAATGTAGCCGTAATATTTGTTTCAATATCACACGATTGAATAATCCAGCAGCTACTCGATTAGTACTAGATTATTCCTAGATAAATTATTTAACAAATACCATTTTGTCGAGCTACGACAGTTTAATGGTAATTAATTTTCCTTCTATCTTGAACGACGTCATGTCGATTTTCTCAAGCAAAACAACTCTTATCTGGAAACGACACTGTTTGCAGCTGTAGTAAGGCAAAATTCAGGAAAGCTGAGTGATTGATTGGGGCTCTTTAATAAGAATAATCATACATATTTCTATTTTTGAAAGAGATATCTGTCATATACCATTTTATAAAATAAATAAAAATGTATAAATATTGTTCTAATTATTAGGTTAATCAGTTGTTTACATAATAGCAATTTCAACATACCACCTAAGCAATAATAGTTTTAAAATGAAAATCTTACTTCAAATATTATATTGTTCACTTTAAGGGTATTCACTGTCAGTACTTAGTGGAAAGGCATTATATTAAGATACACACACTATTCCTTTGTACTTATTAAAGTGGAAATACGTACAAAGGAATATTGTGTTTTTCTTATATTCTATTGGATACCACAATTACTTAATTTACTTGCTTGGTGGATATTTTTGATATACTATCAAAATAAAATTGTCCATTTAGAAAATGAATATAAATAACTAAAATCAAAGAGAGAAAAACTCTTCATCAGAGCGAGCATAATCAGTAGTGATTTCTATTTTTTTACATATGTATACACCATATGGCATACACTAAATACCTCTATGCTTACGAGGGATATCCCCCAGAATCAAATCAAATAAGTATTGCCTTTCATTTGATAGTCGTTTTGCATATTTAATGATTTAGTGATCCGACTAAAATCTTTATTGAAGATTAATTTTACAGTACATTTATTCCGAAAAAAGCGTGATTAACAACAATATTTTAATACGAAAAGTGAATATAAAAAAAAGCTTCTGAGTTTTTTGAAAATAATAAATTGTAATTATTAAATCGAAACCAATTTTCGAATCCTGATTCTTTCATCAATCACATTTTTCACAAGTTAAAATGTTTGACGAGAAAGTTTCAAATTAATCTTTCATTATCTTTTATATTTGACATTTAGTGTCGGTAGTTTTTCTTTTGAAAAACGTATAAGTTTTTAAAGCGCAGAGCAAAAAGTGCTTAAAGAATATTAATTTAATTTTATGAAAGTCATTCCTCATTGTTTGTTTGGTACTTGGCTAAATGGGAAGCGCGTGAAAATTATTATTTGCCAACATTTCATTTGTGTAATGAAATAAATAATTTGAGCGACCGTGAAACATCTTAAAAGCAGATGTGTTTTGGTTTACGACTAGCAAAACTAGCAATAATTTACCACTATAATCCACAGACGTTAGAAAACGGAAAGCATGTTTTCTAGTACAATTCTTTGTTTTGATAACATTACAAAGTATAGTAGAAGTATATATTAGTAGTAGGTTATACGTACATATATAGATGATGTAAAAGAATTTTGGGTGTTTTTCCCCTGTACTATAGTCATATTTCGTCACCAAATAACTATGGCTGAGAAATAGAAGCCCTTATATGTGTAGAAGGATAATGTGTTTTCTAAAATTTGACGATCATATCGAGTAAAATCATATGAAGCATGTTGAAACTATTGCATTATGCCACTTAAATTTCACACGATATAAAAATTAATTAAATGTAAGTAAATGAATAGGTAACGAGTTAAAATATTTAAAATTGATCTGCTGGACATTTTACTGTTGTGACATGCCGCATTTGCTTTTCAGCTATATAAATACATTATACGCCATTTAAATCAAGCTACATTTTCACCAATCCACTTAAAAATATTGAGCTAGCAAATCAATGAAAAAAGATTATATTGTACTATATTACAGTTTTATATTGACTTTGATCTCATATCTTCTAAAAAAACCTTCCAGCTTTATTATTCTAAATTTCTTTTACATAAAATAATTTGGTAACAATTTGTTCAGAAAGACTACACTTAATTGTCTAAAGACAAGAAAACACAGCTCGAAAAATACCGTGTTAATTATTAAAGAAAAAAATTACCATGAAAACGCAGTTAATTTCTACGTATAACGTGTGTAAGTGGCCAGAAAGTAGAAAGCACTTGAAAAGTGACACCCATTATTCAGGCTTAAACTTTCCACTGGTTTAGACTTAAAATTTTACAATGGAAAAACTCTTATGAAATTTTGACAACCAACTATCTAAGAAAAGTCATATTTCACTCTACTTAAGGAATATTACGTCATCAGCACTTAATAAAGTTTACCCTTTATTTTGTAGAAATAAAAATGTAATGAAACACGTTACGATTTTTCAGCATATCTTCTCCTTAATGATCGTGGTAACAGCATTCTTAATTTGATGTAAATTTTACTTTATACACATTTTTATAAAAACAAATATCGATTTTATTATCGTTGTATTTAAAAATTAATTTAACGTATATTAGGTAGATTTCGATTGTACAAAGGATAAACAAAAATAATTAAGTAGGTACTAAAAATAGGCTTATATTTTTATGAATTAAAAATATTTTGCTAAACATTTTTAATTTGTCTAATTATAGAGTCACTTCCACTGTAATTTGTTAATTGTTTTCAATGTTAATTGTTGTTTTAACATTTTCATTTTTTTTTTGTATAAATAGCACTGTTTAACTATATTTCTTATCCGTTGACAATGCTCGCTATGAGCGAAACCGGTTTTGACCTTTATAAATAAAGTGGAAATAAAATACAAAGGAATATTGTGTTTTTTCATAATAAATAATTTTATTATGTCTAAGAAAATGATTCAAACTTATCTTTACTATATGATAGAAAATGAACACAATTTTGATAAAAAGAAAAGTGTTGAAATACTCCATATAGTAAATAATAATGGGTAAAAAATGAATAAATTGGAGTTTTCTAAAATTAATAAAGCCATAAAGTGAAAGGAAACATTAGTAAATAACATTTTAAATAACATTAACAAAAAAAACATCCATACTCTTGGATAAAAATTTATTGTTAGAAGAGAGCTATTTGGGGATTTCGATAGGTGTTTTAAACCATTCTTCAATATTTATTAACCATCAAATGGGCTATTCCTTTATGACGAGATAAAAGCTGTTAAATAGGTTAAAAACCTATAGTTTGTTTTGGCATCACGCCATGGTTAGAAATATGCCTTGTATTATTTTGCGCTAATTCAAATACTATTAATTATTTATAAGCGGTGCCGCAATTCCCAGGCATTTTACTCACCATAAAAATTTAATATACCATAAAAGCCTTAATTTAAATCTATATGGTAACTTTTGCTGTGAAAACGTGTTTTCACCGAGAACTTTACGTGTTTATTATAATTTATCTCTCTTGTGATAAAAGGGGAGATGTTAATATTATAATACGAAACATAATAGCCTTTATGATATTAAGATTTTATAAATTTGATTATTTCAAACACATTTTAATTAATTAATCAATTTATTAGAAAAATGATATATCAGCTTACTAAGTTTAATTATTGTTGTAATGAAAAAGCTCACGCATCGGTTGATATAAAAGTTTCCCGAAAAAAAGCAAACACATGTTGTAGGTAATAAAAGTTTTTACCCAGAGGTATGGAATTCTTTTGTAAAAAAATAATAATATATATATTTCAATTCATAATATGTATTATAATTTCGTAATCAACGATATCTGTGTTGTTTCAAATACACACCTCCTCTTCCAATGCACTCATAGAATTTGGGGGTGAAGCCGAAAGGAGTTACAGTTGACCCTCGAAAAAGTCATCGTTGCAAATACAGTTTTATATCGGTAGAATACATGAGAAAATTTTTATACATTTTATATAATATCGTTTTCACAGTACAAATCTATAATTCACACATTAAAGATAGACAATGTCATAAAATCTACAAGAGCAGTATTATACATATTACATTGATCACATAACCTTAAATAAAAGAGAAATGTTATTCCACTTTTCATAGTTCTATCACTTAAACAATAAATATTTTTACCAATTGGGTGAATTTAAAACATTTCTTAATTATAGTATTATATTTTGTATCTTAAAAAAGGCAAATAAGCATCATTATTAAATTTAATATAATTTGATAACATAACAAATAAATTTATATATTTTAAAAAATTAAACAAGAATACAAGACTATTTTCCAGTCAGTGATAATTACAGCATTACTTAAATTATTAAACATAGTGTCGTTTAATATAAAGTGAATTTTCTTTGTGAGAAATTTTTCCAGTACGTGAAGTGAAAATTTTTCACATATCTGTAATGTTTGGTATGAGGCTGTTGAGTGCGTCCGGGAAACGCAATCTCGCCGAGTGTTCCGCTCAATGTACCTTAAGTGATATTTTTTTTATCTTCCACCATTCCATAAGCAAAGGAAAAAAAACTGTAAAATTGAAGTGTAAAAGCCTTAAGAGCACATGTGTAATTTAATACATCTTTAATATATATATATTTTTAAATCCATGTCCGCTCTCAAATAATAAATTACCCACTTTTTATTTGCTTTTCTTGGAAAAAAAAAACTATTATATTTTACGTATTTTCAATTAAATACTTTATAAAATAATATATATGAAATCTTCAATGTTTTTGTCGCATGAAATTACTAGTAATTCTCAAAATTGTGGAAACGAAATATGCCTACACGGTTTATTTGACATCTACGTATAAGTTATTTTTACGAGTGGTTACGTTAACAGTAGGGTATCCAATCCCGGAGCCTTTTTCCAATCCCGGGATTGATTAAGTTTGGATTGATTGATTGGGATTGAGATTTTCTCACCGAGGAATTTGAAATCCTCAATTCGCTATACTTTTTCCCCGGATTATCTCCAAACCTCTTTTTTTTTTTTTAGCTCACCGAGGAATTTGAAATTCTCGATTTGGTATACTTTTTCCCAGGTTGTCACAGAACCATGTTTTTTTTACCTTACCGAGGAATTTGAAATCCTCGATTTGGTATACTTTTTCCCAGATTGTCACAGAACCTTGTTTTTTTTTTTATCTCACCGATGAATATGAAATTCTCGATTTGCCAATTTCCTATCAATTTTCGGGATTTGCTCTAAATTTCTCAATCCCGAAATCCCGAGATCGCAACCGTATCAATCCCTGGATTTCGGGATTAGAAAATTAAACGGGATCCCGAGATTGGATGCCCTATTCAACAGCAACCGAACCAACTAAATCATAATGTGTTTATTCAACTTTAATTTTGAATTAGCAGCCTACTGATAATTATTCATTTACAAAAAATATCGTGCGTTGTGTTTTTATTCATTATTGATTGGGAACTGTCAAATCTTGGTGAAACAACCTAATAAATATAAATCAAACGTGTTGTGCATATCGTACAATTTCATATTACGATCATAACCAGTTTCGCTCAGCTAAGTAACAGTTGATGGAGAAATGATAATGAGTAGAGCTAAATATAGAAATTATCCATGAATTATCAGACACCACTTAATTACAAATTTTTGTATAAATAAACCTGTATCGTTTTATATTTTATCAGTCAATCCTCGCAATGAGCAAAACTGATATTTTCCTCCAAGAACTGAGAGTGAACACTGTGAGCTAAGTGAAGTAAACAGCAATTTATTAATGAATTTAAAACAATTAATAGTATTAAAATATTTGGTATATATGAAAAAATGTGCATTTTGATTTGTTTTACTTATTCAACCTCGTAAATCTCTTTCATATCACAAACATCACAAAAATTGTTTTACATAACGTCGATGTTTGGTAAATAAATTTATTTTCTATACTATTTACCACTACTCACCCAAATAGCCAATATAGTCTTAATTTCAATATAAAATTATGGAGTAAATGTAAATACGTTCAAGTATTGTATCGAATGATTTATCAAAGCCTAAAAACAGTTTTAGTGTTATTTTACACCCATTAAGTTTTTTCAATCATCATTTTTTAAATGTACAGCAGTTTATATTCTATTAACAATGCTGTATTCAAAAGAAAAATGCAACGAATATTGATTTAAGTGCAAAACGCCACAATCAGGAACAACGAGTGATGCCGTCCATTAAATTTAATGACACGGCGCAGATTGTTCCAAATTTTAATGTTTGAAATTCATTGCTTTTATCACATGAACACTTTACTGCTGCCACCATATTTGAATTGATATTTTTCTCTTTTGTTACGATTAATTATAACAAATACTTCAGCTAAAAATATATTTTAATCAACTCTATGACTGTCACCTTTTATAATTAATATTCTTTTAATTAATAACTGTTCTTTTTACAGTTAAAATTTTGAATGTTTTGGGAAAAATAATTCCATTTTTATTATCATTTATTTTATTAAGGCTGGTAAATACGTTTATACGAAGAATCTCATATAATTAGATAATATAAATGATTTCGCATATTTAGAACAAATTTTGACTAAGATGTTTTGTTGAAATTTAACGGCTGCACAGTAAAAAGAATTGTGAACGAAGAAAAAATGTCATTCCACAATTATACAATTGTAATGAATAAATACAATTTTTCTTTAAAAATAAACAATATTGTATTAAAAAACAGAAATATTTATTAATGATTCGATTAAAAAAATAAAAATACTATATATACAAAGGCTGTATGAGACTTTTATTTTGCAAAAAGTTAAAAATACTGATGTTTTACGAAGAAAGGCTTATTTTTTTAATCCCAAATGAAGTAACAAAATAAATAAAGCAAGATAAATTTTCCGTATAAATTCCCTGAACAATTTAAAATAATAATAACCACGAGTAAGAAGGATTTCGTATTCTGTTTTGATTACGATCCAATATTTCAATCTAGAAAAGAATCTGACCTAAGAAAAAACATCGAACCCAAGAGATTTTCTGGAAATCAAATGTTCTCAATGCTCGGGATTCGATATATTAAAATATACGTAAAAATATTATCGGCATTACTAATGGGTTAAATTTTCACTTGAGCTAGAGTGAAAGAAAACTTGAAACTCAAGAAGAAAATACATCACAAACAACCATACCTAAGATCTGGTATAAAATGAAAATAAAGAAACACAACTTCAATATTTTCAAAGATTTCTTCAATTAGATAAAATCTACAAATTTATCACTTCACTAGTTGTATAGCTAGGTGTAAAACGTGTTTCTCCCCTTCGGGGACCATCTTCATACCACAAGAAGTTCACTTTGTAGATGCTTCACAAGATTCACTACGTCAATGTTTTTATAATAGCCGTAGTAGATGGTTTCAATATTTCTTATCTCTAAAAATTTATACATTAATAAGTAAATGGATATTTATGCAAAATTAAGTTTTATTAAAAACGAGGCTCATATAACTTTTGTTCGATGAATTAGCCAGCAAAACTCATCTTGCGGCCCATTCAGATATTATGTAAGGCTCAAACTATCATAATCATCAGATGCTTTTTCAACCATCTGGTATATACGTAAACAAATGAGTATTTTGGATACATTTGTATTTTTGTTTACATTGACGATATATCACTATATTATATATGTTATGCGGTATATTTACGTATAACTATTAATATGCTGCGGCCCACGTAATGTAGCAAAAACAAGCATGTGTACCAGGCGAAAAAAATGTGTTGCTGTATCTTTGTAGATGTTTTTTTATTATATGTCGTTTATGGTAGTTTGTCTGAAGATGTTTCTCAAAGTAGTGAAAAACGTTTCACAATTGATTACATAACAAAAAAGATAGAATAACAAAGTTATAAATTTAATTTCATATTTGTTTTATACCTTGTTATTAGTTTTATATTATGAATAAAAAAAACTCAAGCAAAAACAGTGTTTTTTTTTAAATACGAAACGTTATTATAATTAAAAAACATATTCAAATATTTCATGAAGAAAAATGAATATGAAATTCTTGGTGGTTTAATCATTTTTTTAACATTTAACATGAATTTACATAGCCAAATATACTGTAAATTTAGTGCAGTCGGGATAGGAATGATAGCGAAAAACTCTTTTATAAAGCCGGAAATAAAAGTCTCGCTAATGACAGCTGACTTTTCATTAAAAGTTGGAAATATTAGGGCGAGTTATTCTAAGTGTATGCCTTAGCCGTTACAGCTCGAAAAGGAAGTCCATTAGAACGAGCAAATATACAGACAATCATTTGAAGCACGGCTCTATGTATTTTTATGTTCAATACCGTGGAAAGCGAATGATCAAAGAGAGACTTTTTTATTATATGGAAATGAAAATACAACGATCTTAATATTTGTAATTTACCCTCATTCGAGAGCCTAATGGAAATTGTAAAAGTACATTGCCATATTATTACATGAAAATAAATATGTTGTCTGATTATTACCGCATTTTTTTTATATTTTCGTCGTAAAACGAAGCGTTTGCTCATAACAATATGTACGAATTCGATTAAAACTCTTTTTGAGATTAAAATTTATTTGTTATACGGAACCGATTAATTTTAGTATTGATATTGCTGAAAACTCACCAATTTACAAATACTCATTTTATCCATGTCCGTACCCAATGCAGAGCATATGACCACATAATGGAATTATCTCAACAGAAGTTTTTCTACGACTGTTTTTTACGCCCATTTATTGAAGGATCGGAAAGGTGTGATGGATTTTTTGGATCACATTTAAAAACACACATGCTTTCGAACAGAAGAAGAACAAAAATTAATCGAAAAAATACTGTAACTACTAGAAATCGAACCCGTGAGATCCGGCGCGAAAGCCAACAACGCTAACCGCTGCGCCATAAAACCTGACTCTTTATTAGACTTATATATATTAATAGTTTTTCAGTCTCAAAACGGGATGAATGTTAACGCTATTTAATAAATTATAAAAAAAATAAAGTTACTTGATGAATTAAGCTATAAAGTATGGCATGAGTGAGGTATTATTGTCGTGTTGTTAATGTGAAATATTTAATATTGAGCCAAAATTGTCTTAGTTACATAGTTCAGTCTCATATATTTATAACAATGTAAAATTCATATTTTTGAAATCCGAAATGATTAAATATTTACCGATTACAATTGCAATTGTGATCATTTAAACTTCTGTTTTGCGATTAAGCATTGAATTTGTTGAACTGCTATTTACAAACAATATAAATCAAAATTGTTTTTTTAACACATGCGATGTGTCAGAATTTTATCAAAGTTTTTTTTATCACTGTTTTAAAGAGCTGTCTCTCATGAAAAGTATTTTAAAAAAGCATGCGACATTTTATAAGTCATTGACGATTTAAATATGTATAATGTATATAACCAAAACACTTCTAGAGAAAAAGACAAAACAGCAACCTAACAAATTTATTTAGTATGATTTTCTAGTGCAACAAACTATCTTGTAGGGATGTTTGCAGGAATACATTGGCGCTAGGGGAATCATTACAAGAGTTTGTTTCCTTTAAAAATATACACAAGGGAACACTAGAAAAATGTACGAGTAGATAGTATAGAAACAGTATGTACACACAAACGAAGTTCACCAGTGCATTTTTGTTGAGCGGTATTTTACTACAGGTGGCCATTGACTTTCGTACGTAATCGGTTCATGAACATGTGAACGAAAGTTAAATGCGAAATAAATATAAAAAATGTACTTTAAAATGTGCGCTTATCAAATTTTTATTAATAAATAGGTATTAAAAAAAGAATAAATATTATGAAAAAATGGCAAAATAGTACGAAAGTTGAGGAAGTCTGTAGTCTGAATCAAGATTATTTAATGTATATTTTTTACCTTTTCGTTGGCCAGCTAACTTACTATATCGACTGTGGAAATGAAAAAGTACGTAACCCACATTTTTTTTTCAAAACAGCTTTTTTAATAATCACAATGTATACAACAACTTGATACACGTTCTATCTAAATGATGTAAGCTGAACATTCCGAATTAGTATCTAAATTAAGCTTTTAAGTTTGAAAAAAGAAGGGCCTGTGGAAGTTGCTATCAGGAAAAAAGACTTAAGAAATTTTTAAATCAATATCAGACAAAGTCAATTAAAAACCAGTTTATCAGTCTCCATGCACTTAAAAGTTGTGTCTCCTGTAATGTTGTTATGTGTGTGTTACGTCCTTTTCCCATCCACAGTTGATATATCATTAATTGTTTTATTTTTAAAAGGCGCAGTACTAACAGTACAGTAGTACTATTATTTTTGTTCACTACGAGTACAGACTAGAAATAGAGTTTATGTAAAAATACCCTTTTCTAAGAGATTTGTTTTTTACTCGGTTGCTAAACCTCTCATTTTTCGAAGAGAGTAATGATAGAATATATGAAGATAGTAATAGTGGTTAGGTAATCACTCACGTTACGCCCCGTCTTTAGGATCTTTTAGGATCGTAGCTTTCAAAATATAATACGGTAGCTAGAATCCATTATTTATCCGTAAATTATTATTTACCGTTTATATAATTTTAAGGTGTTCACTGTCAATACTTATAATCAAAAAATATTTTTTTTTTTTCACTAAATCCTTATTCTTTTAATATGATCAGGACCGGCTTTTTGTAAGAGGTATTAAATATTTAAATTATAGTCAATTTAGTTTCACTTATTCAAATTTTGTATTTTCATCAGTCTTTTGTTTCGTTTTGTCGGGTCCTATGGTGCAGCGTTTAGCGTTGTGGGCTTCCGTCCAAAGCTCACGCGGTCGAGTTCCAGTACGAACAGAATTTTTTCAATCTTTTCGGAGGCATGGGTGTTTGTGATGTCCCTCCCACCATTTCCTTTACTTTAACAACTGGGCATAGCGAGAATGATTAGTTAACCACCAGTCCTGTCCTAGACTTATCCTTCTATCTCTACTAGTCTCCTTCTAATAGAGGTTGAGCGACTGAGTAACAAACAGTTTTCGTAGAAAAAATCAGTTGAGGTAGCTCCATTAGGAGGCCGTATGCTTCACATTAGGAATGGACAAAAAAAGCCTTTCATATTTCTATTACCAATTTTTTGTTACACCCTTAATAGTTTTTCTAGGGTTAATATAAATAGCCTTGTTGAACGTATATTCTTATCAGTTAAAAAATATTTTTTTTGATTTAAAAATTTAAAAAATTATGAATCTGTCTCGAGATTCCAGCCCGTGAGCATTGTCACTGAAATCGACAACGTTTTCCGAAAGCCGAGTGGTCAATATTTATAGGTTAAATAATATCTGATGAAAGTTAAATACAATTAAACACATATGGATTTACATTGTTCTTATAATCTAACGAAAATATGAACTTTTTGTTGAAAAATAAATTTTAATTAAGTTTATGGAATGTATACTACCAATTAAAAATAAAAATGAAAATTTTGGATAATATAATTAAAAGGAAGAATTTCCATCTCACATAACTGTTAAGTCACAATATTTCTACGAATATAAAATTAATAAATTCTGGAAATCAAAATGAAAAGAAGTCATCAAAAATTCTGACTCGATTGAGGTATCGTATGTCTGAGGAAAAACTAAAATGGCGACGGAAATTTTTCTACCGTCAATTTAGGTGAATTATAGCGGGGTTTCCCCCGAGCAACACGTTTAGTGTGCTTGAGGGAGTCGGCCGAGAGAGACGTGAAAATAAAATTCTTTTTTTTTGTTTGTCTGTGGTTAACTTTGAACATTTCAATTTTGCGCAAGGAAATAAATATCTGGTTTTTTATGATGAAGCGGGCGGAAAAGGTGTTGTTTGTAATCAAAACACATTTGTTTTGCTCACGTGAAATAATGCAACACTTTAGATGTTGTGGAAACACCGAATGAGATTTTACGAATTATGTTTCACATCGTTATTTATTTCACACACAGCTTGTTTTAGTCAGGGGTTTTAATACCGGTGTTGCCGAAATCATAATTTAAAAAAATCTTATTTAAAATAAAATCTAATGGTATTCCAGTATACTATTTACCGATGAAATTATTCATTGATCGTTAAGTCAACTTGCGCTGAACTTGAGAATGCTTGTTTTGCAGTAATACATATTTGCATTAATATCCGACTAAGATTGACAAATTCCAGTATTGATTAACTGGTTGAAATTTTTAAGTCATATTCTTTTTTTAATATCGGATTTTTTGATATTACATTCCCTTTTTGCAGTAAAAATAAGAAGCTGGTATATTCTGATAATAAACGATGAACTATGTTGTCAAAATTCAATCAAAAGATATGCAACTTTATAAAGGTATTGCAAAATATTTGACCGAATCTAAATCTAAAAGCATTAAATATTATACAATAGTTTTCAATAGCAATTACGGTTTAACAAAATGGCTCGTTAGCGGGCTAGAAGACAAGGATCAGATTGCGTGTCTTGTTTGATTTTCTTTCAGCATCCCATAGTACGTGGTTAAGGTTTCTTTTAAAATTTAGATGTTATCTTTATCTTGATAGTTGAGAATCTAAGTAAACAGTATTAGCTTATTTCATAAGTGGATACCCAAAAACATATTCAACAAGATTTATTTAATAAAAATGTTAAATGAGATGAGTATATGAAACATTTTCATAAAGTGAGGTTATACTAAAAAACATTAAATCGATTTTTTAAGCCTCCATAAAAATGCTAATTTTTTCATCTTAACGATAGAATTATACCTGCATAATAACTGAATATTGTATGAGTAATATTCTCTTGTAAGTAAGAAAAAGAGAGATGATTAAAGTCAAGTTTTTCCCGAAAAATTAGCATATGGTGAAATTCCTAAAAATTGGACATTGCACGCGATATTACAATACTTTTCATTTACATTTTTCCATTAGGCAACCTCTATAAATCTCTGAAGGTACTTTCGTATGAATGAGTGTAGGCTTAGTGGCACGAACATTATCCCTTATTTTGCGATAACACTGGGGCTTTATCTTCCAAGTCTTCTAGAAGAGTTAAATATTTGATAATATGAAAGTGGCGCATAACAGCTACTGATTTCTGGTATAGAAGAAATTTATGTATCTTTACAATGCATTTTTTATCGTCAAAAAGTAAACGATTCTTGTTGAACGTTAAATAAATTTATACAAATAAAATAGTGCAGTTATTTAACCATTTTATAATATTATCATGATGAGTTTTATTCAATGGGTGAGATTTTCAACTGAAATATATTTAAACTGCCTTCGTGTTGAATTCGGCCAAACATTGACAATTCATTCCAGTGATTAAACCAAATGTGAAAAATCGTTATTTAAAAGCTAAAAAAATGCCGATTTTCATAAACTAAAATATATAAAATGGTACCTGTTTTGGTCAGCTATAATGCATTTAAAATTAATTACTAAAACAATACCTATATTTTTCATCCACGTTCGGATCAAATTAATTGTAAAGACAGATTTCGTCATCAAAATTGATATAATATTTAATATTTTCAACATATTTTTAGCATGCTCGGTAAAAAATGACAAATGGACACAAAATATGGATGTACAGTTAAAATTGATTGTTTCGTTATTCCATTATTTAAATCACTTTTAATACAAAGGAAAAAAGTGGTGACAAGAATTGTTAGATCTCTAGTCATTACAAATTGTAATTTCGTTAAGATATGCACGAAACCTGTAGAGACAAAAAACAAATAAAAAAAACTCGATTTCCCTTTATTTGTCAAAAGGAGGTTCAATATGTACTCATGTGTATTTATAAGGATATTGTAACGTGAAATACATTCCATTCTAATGTATTGGAAAACCTTTCAAGTTTAATAAAGAAAAACGACACTGCAAAAGAAATCTCCGTTTGATCAAACATTCAAAAAGCTGTATCTATAGAGAATTAATAATCAAAACCAGTTTTTTCTACAGATTCATAAATATATTGGACTACATCGAATCACTGAGAGATTGGTGAATTAATATTTAATTTAAAGATGTATTGGCCAAAGGCAACGTTCAAACGTAGCAGGACTTCGAAATGTTATTTCATTAGATAACAGATCTTTATTTATTTTATAGGAAATCTCACCTTTTGTAATAGTTTAGTAAATAAATATTATATAATTAACAACTAAGCTTTAGTATTTTTTTGTAGCATTTATACAATTTTACATTAAAAGTATATTTCTTTCATTAAAATTAAACAAAAATTTTACTGCTTATTCGACAATTTATCAGTCAAAATTCTCAAGACTAACTAGAAAACAGCTAGAAACTTAAAAGTAATATTAATCAATAATAATTTAATTCACGATCAATTTATAATACTCGCTCGTTGAGCTGGTGATATTTATAAAAATATAAATAAAATCTTTTTCAGCTAAGCGTTGATAGCTAAAACAATTAAAGCGATTATGTCAAAAAATATGCTGAACCAACCCCAGTCTATAATTTAATCTTAACCGTATTTTGCTCTTTTCTCTTCCATATCGTTTAACTATCTCTTGGCAGATGCAGATAATAGTTCGAGATATTTATCTCAATTTTACATTCAAAGGGAAAGGAATAGTTTACCGTATCATCTATCGCGGATGAATAAAAAATGGAGAAAAATATACTGGAATCACTATTCACAACCCTTTTCAATGGAATAAGTAATATTGGTACTCACGGGCGAAATCGTTTCTACAATCAATACATTCTGTTTCTGTAATATTTAGAAGGTTTTCTCAAAAGTTGTCTACATTCTCATAGTGAGATCAATATAAATTTTATACGAATATTAAAAACTATTACAATATACAGTGCCACCTGTTGGAATTCGTTTAATAAGATTGATGAGAACGATGTTCTCGCAGTGTATTTTTAAAATTCACACACAAGAAATAAATTATTCAACAATTACGCTTTTTAACGTAACGCATGGTGCGTTAAAAAAGATTTGCAGGTATGTGTTTTGGATTATATCAAAGATATAGATGGATGAATACAATTATAAATAATATATATTGATATATGACAGTATATAAGATAATTTTTGTGGAATAACTCTAACAAATTATGATTTATTTATATTGAAATAATGCCACCAAGAAATTTATTTTCTCCCCATTTATAAATCAAATATTGTTTGAAATTGGTAGCTTGATAGAAAGATACACTTAAATGTTCTATTTATTGGTGTTTTTATATAATTAAGAGTCGTATGTAGTTAGTACATTGTATTGTAATGTATATTGTCGAGTCCGTAGCGCAGTGTGTCAACGCCGTCGGTTTCCGTGACGTATCTCACGGGTTCGAATCCCAGTACGAACAGCATTTTTTCAATCGATTCCTATTCAATGAAATGAATATTTGTGAAGTCTATAAAGTCTTTCCAACACTAAAATAGCTGGGTGAAGCGAGAGAGATTATCTATTTTTTATATCTCTACTCTCTTGAAAAAAGAGAGGTTGAAATATGAGTAGCAAAAAGTTCTCGTAGAAAAACTTCTGCTGAGATCCCTCCATTAGAAGGGCATATGATTTACATTGGGAGCGGACACGATTAAAAAACAGTAGTTTTTATAATTTATTTTTGATTTCATTTAATACAGATATAAAAAAATATTGTAGCTTTATGGGCGACGAAAAAACACAGACATTTTGGCAAAGCCACATTTTTTTTAGTTTTGTGAAACAATGTATTCTTTTATTTTTCTAGTAAATTTGTTTCGTAATTAGAAACATTAACACACCACAGTTCGCGGGTTATGAGGCGTAAACCGGTTTGAATAATGAAATAAGAGAAAATGGAAAATAAAAATAAAAGCTGAGGCTGCAAAGAAAAGGCAGACCTAGCATGAAAATGTTTGTGTTGAAAGAAAATTAAAAAAAAAAAACGAGTACCATAGTGAAAATAATTGCAATGCTTAGATAATAAATTATAATATATAATATATTTTTAGTGAAATGATGATGCAAGATTACGAAGTAACGGGTGTTTTCCAAAATATATAAAACTTTAAAATTAAATAAAACACACAAAATCGTAATATTAACCATGGTATTAGCTTTATTAGATAGATATTTTTAATCCAATATTGTTTAAATATGACCGTGTGTATGTGCGGCCATGCCTGGCTTGAAATAAGTGCAATAAAGTCCAATTGTAGACCAATTTTATTTAAACAGCTGGAGCTGTATGTATGTATTATACAAAATTGTATTTTGTAAATATATATGTCTAAATTATATTTCTAAACATTAATGTTTTAAATTTGAATCATTAAAATGTTGTATATTCTCACATGTTTTGTCACTAACGACCCGGGTTTCGCCTTTCAGCATCTTCAGACGTTCAAGCGAACGATTCAAATTTAATATTAAAATTTTACCAGGCACCTTCAGTCAAAATTAACATATATTTGGATAGTTATATTCATGTCAATAAGCGTGTAAATTGATGTTATGTTCATTAAATAAGGCGTAAATAAAGAAGAGCTAACAGGTAGTCTTATTATAGCCATATACTTCATTCCTAAACATACTTTCTTTCAAAAGAGAGAGGCTTATCGGAATTTATATAATATTTTAAAAATATTGAGCCCCTTTGTTACTAAGCACGTTCAAAGAAAACATGGTAAAAAGTATGAATTCGATATTATTAAAATTACTGTATTATTTTACATAAATACAACTCGAAAGATGGCGAATGGAAGAATAGAATAGTTCAGGAAATCTCAATATCTTTGCCTTCTACAACACTATTAATCAAAGTCAGTGACAAACGGCTTCAAACGAAAATGAGAAATAAAAAAAATTACTATGCAGATATTTGAATATCCGGAAAACACATCGATCAATTATTTTCCTCGCTCAAAGATTGTGAAAAAACATTATTATTGTATTGTTTTTCTGTATTATTTATTGTGACAGTGGTCAGAAGCATGTGGATTTAAAAGGGTATAAGGAGTTTAATGTGATTGATTATGCTATGAATAAAAGCCAGCTATATTTATTCAGTATTATATCTTTCAACCCTATTTGGAGTCTATCAATCTCTGACCATTGACAGCATCTTTATTATGTCCATTTTTCCCCAACATTGATGTCAAAAAAAGTAGTCGATTGATTATTAACGCAAAATTGGAAAACGGGTTTTCAGATACTTTTCTTACAAAAAACTACGCACAAAATAGGCATTCTAGTATTATCGGTACAACCCCTCATCAATTTTCCAGCAGAATATATTATTATAAAGATTTTTTCGTAGCTCGTATTTACGATAAACGGCTATTGTATACATTTTCAAAAACGAAATGCGAAAATGCTTTTGACAAATAATAATAATGTATTCCAAAACCAACAAGTGAATAATTTACACGTTACAGTTAGTTTTAAAAAGTTTGGAATTTTGAGTGGAAAGCATTTTTAGAAGAGCAGATATCACAGGGAATTTTGTAAAGAACATTAATTAAAGCAGAAAGTTTTCATTTTAATTTAAATTATTAAAATATTAATCATAGTATTTCTTTATATAAATAGTAAAAATGTGTTGAATATTAATCACTGTTTGTGTGGCACTTGTAGTTTAATTGAACTAATAAAATACTAATCCGACCATGTGTCAAAATATGTAGATGAAATCAATAAAAAATAGCAAAATCCTTTTCATTTATAGCTTTGCCAAAGGGGACAACCATAAATAATAATGCATTTCTGGATAAGCGATTTATAGAGACGCTTAGACGCTGCCAGAAGAAATTGAGACTTAATTAGAAATTTTGGTAGTGACAGTATACATTTTGTGTTAAGGCGACTCAGTAGGATTGCAAAACTTAAATTTGACCTACAGCATAAATATTGCACTGACTTAAATAAGTAACCACCACAATACGTATTTTTACAGTATCAAAACAAGCAAAACATTTGTATATTTCATTACAAAAATAGCAATACCACCTAACACACGGATGGATATTTAGACAGTAATAAGGGTTTTTCATATAAAACAATTTGTTATTGACGAAAATCAGTAAGTACTTTTTTATCTTCGTAGCAAAGACTGACAATCTAATTTACTTCCCCAAATATCTGTTGCAAAAATTATATGTAACTGAAACAATGCGTTAATTATATATACCGTGAAAATGACTTATAATGCTACATATGAGTTATTGATAGCAACAGTAAGCCATCGTATTTAATAAATGTAAATCAGAGACGGTGTTTTGTCAAACGAAATAATAAAAGAAATAAACAAGATAAACCATACAATACAAATTTCTCAAACTTTCTCTAATATATTGAAAGAATTTGTTTTTATTTTTAATTTTGTATAACCTATTTGTTATGATATTGATTTTAATATGAATACAGTTAAAAACATTCTGTTGAATAAAAAATATTGACATAATAAGATTAAAATGGAAAAAGTATTGAGTTCTAAAATAAATATAAATTTCAGTTGATAGTTATTTCTGGTTCACGCCATAGTTCTGACAGTGGATTTTCCGAAAATTATATTAACTATGTCTTATATTTCTTGTTGGACATCTAAGCTATCTTGGAGAATATTTGTAATCATTTTCAAAAAAAAAATATATATACTGAATTCACGGAATAAAAACATGTTTGCTATCAGAAAACTTAGTTATTCCACTGATTACTTAGAATAAAGGTAAATTTCATTAACTAATAATAGCTTTAAGATAGTTGGTATGAAGACGCTTCTCGAAAAAGCCAAAAACGTGTTACAATTTGTAAACAATTAGTGGAATGACAAAGTTTATTTGTTAATTTGTTATAAAATGATTTTGTCTTTAGTGAATGCCGAAACTATCGAAAATATTCATAATCCATGCATGTCTTTAAAGTCATAACCAAATGTTATGATGTGTTTATTTTTACTTCAAGTTTTTATATAGCCTAACACTAATTCAATAAGGAAGAAACTAAATGAATAGTATGCCTGATCAAAAAAAGTTATTTGTATAATTTATATCAATTGCATAAATATATTCGTATTTTTGTATAATGTTTGGGAACTTTTTTTTCTCTCGCCAATATACAAGTTCGACATTCAGGGCTGTGACAAAAAAACATAATACTAATAATATTAAAAGTAATTCAAACCATGTGATTGATTTTAATATTAATGTATTGTAGGTATAATATTGTTACATAATTTGGTAAGTTATCGAAAAAATATGATTTTCAATCATTTAATATAATAGATAAATTAAAGTCGTTAAGTTATATCGGCTGCATCGGACTAACTTTGTTGGGTGGTACAAAAAATGACTTAAATGTATGAATTAATATATTTCACAAGTTTATTATGTATCCATACATATGTATATATATTTTTCATATATCAATTTCGAATATTTTCTAGCATTCTGTTTTATTCAATTATAACTTTAAAAAAACAAGTTTGACGGTAGAAAAATGTATTCAATTAAAAAAACCAGGGCTGTGGAGTCGGAGTCGCGGTATTTTGGCCGGAGTCGTGAAAAATGAGCGGCTCGATTTTTTTTTGAAAAATATATTTAATGATGTGTATGTAAACAAAATAGTCAAAAGAATTAACATTTCATACTTGGCTGACTAAAGATGATCTGATGGTACACATATATATAAGTTAAAATGAAATTATTGAAAAAAATTCCTGATAAAAACTCTACGTTGCAAAAAAACATGGTTTACCATCTGTATAATGATTCTTAAAAAATATTTACTGTTAATATCTTACCTTATCTAATAATTTTCAAGTTTTTTTTCGATTTAGATGACGAACTTTGTTTTTTTAGCAAAAATCTTTTGAAATATAGAAATGATTCAAAACTACTAATGTGAAAAATCTTTTTATTCAACTACTGCTACTATTATATTGAATAGAATCTCTTTTTAAAAGCATTGCCAAATAAATATTTCAAAATGCTTATCCATTAAGCTAAATACTGGTCTTTAAAATAATCGCTATTGGAAAAGACATTATTGTATTATAAATAATAATATTATTTGTAAGCGCATTGAGCAACCCTAACCCTAACCGCTATTTTGCGCAACAACTTTTTTATCGCAAAATAAAAAATACATTTCATCGATTCATTTGTATGACCAGTGTTTTAAGTTAATGCAGAGTAATATGTGGCACGTGCACTCAGTACGAACGTCTTTCTCACACTGACTGGGTTTGCGAAATTTACGGCAAGAAAAACACATCCCCGAAAAATAGTTATTATTTATTGGTATGACAATTTTTTAATTTTTTTTTTTGCTTTTAAATGTAAACAATAAAATGTTTTATTATTCCAATTTTTTTTAGAAGTATTTATGATCCAATTATGCTTTAAAAATCAGTCAGAAAAAGTGGGAAAAATGGTACATTTCAAATAGATGTACAATCATTATATTACATAAATTGGAAATTCTGCTCAAATCACTTTCTTAAACAAACCTTTATCTGCATTTCTTTCTAAGACATTAAACTTCGGTATCTTACAATAAACTCTAAAAATGATCAAAACGAAAGCAGTTGAAAAATTCTGTGTAAACTGTTTGCCTTTTATTCTTGAAAATATGACTATTTTCATGAAAAAAAAAATGTAATAGTGTAAAAAAGCGTTTGGAAAATGTAATATTTGAAAAAAAAAAATTTTAAGTGAACGGTTCACGAGATTTCGTCGATGGCAAACGATCGATTTACTCTGTTTTCAGGCGTAAAGGTACTATATCCTCTTAAGACGATGTTAATATTGAAATTGAATCGTGGTTAATCCTAACGCAAAACAGATTGATCAATAAACATGATTTTTTTTGTATATACGATATGTGTCAGCAATTGGTTGTTATCAATATTGAACCAGTTGAAAATATTAGATCATCATACCTTTACGAATCCATAAATTTATTGACAAATCAATATTTAAACGTGTTCAATTAGATATTTGGTCAATTGATCACGGCAACGGAGTTTAATAAAAAATAATACATGATAAAAACTAACGAATCATATCGACTGTGTAAAGGAAAAAATACGTAATCCACATATAACAAATTTTACAGGAGACACAAAAAACGTTTTTTGATGATTTTGGGCCAAAGACAAATTATGAAATATATACAACCTTGAAGTGCATGGCGACTGATGAACTGGTTTTTTTTAAATTATTTTAATTGACTTTATCTGATGTTAATTCAATATTAAAAAAAAACTTTTCAATTCAATTTGCAATTTCTACAGAGCCTCTTTTTTAAACTCAAAATCCTAATTTAGATACAAATTCGGCATTCTCAGCTTACATCCTTTTGATAAAACGTGTCTCAAGTTGTATACATTGTGATTACCGAAAAAAAACTGTGGGTTACGTCATTTTTTCTTTCCACAGTCGGTGTATAACAATATAATGCAAACTGACAAAGGCTGTGTATCAAAACTGCGAAAAATTTGTGTTTTGTCTAAAAGTATGTACAGTAATGTTATTTAATAGGTCAATAAAGTGCTTCTTTTTTTTGGAAAATAATATTTGAATATAGGGCCATCACTTTTAGAAACTGTCGGGTACCAGGAAAACTGTTTTGTTGGCAAAAGAATTACCGTGAAGCGCTGAAAATGGTATTCCGATAAGCGTAAGTTTACACGATGTTTAGTCTATGTGGTGATTCTTTTTTATTTGTTAGCATAATTTTACATCCACCGCAATGGAGCGTGTTATCTTGCATAGCAAAAATAAAGCGATATTGAAGATTTTTATTTTGAACTAAATAAATGTTTATAAAGCAGTGAAAGATCACGTGACACATTTTGTGTATATTGTATCGAAATAATATAAAAATACTTTGGATAAAAAATAAAAAACTAAATCTTTTATTTTATACTGCTTGTTTTTCCTGAGTATACTTTGATATTGACAATAACTTTTAATGAAGACTTTATTTTTTTTAAATCATGTGAGCAAAAATAAACTGTATTTGTGGTATTAGATGGTATAACATCACTTGCCTACGTTATAACGTGGGATCGGGTAAAATTTCAAATACCATTCTACTTTTGGAGGGTTAAGATTAAACTCCTATAAGAAATCAAAAGTTCGGGGCTATTTTTTGATCGGATCAATCAATCATTAAACATTATTTTTTTCCTATGTTATGACATTATTTTAAATCAATACTGCACATTTGTTTGATGTCTTTTGATTAGCATAATTGATTATCTTTTAGTTAAGTCAACTTTTAAAATATAAGTCACTAGCTAGGAACTGTTATTATCACTTATTAATTATCACTGTCAATACTTGGCTGAAAGGTGTCATGTTAAATAAATCATCAACTGGTACTGATATCAACTAATCTGTTGATAATGCTCGAGATGAGCAAAACCGGTATTAGTAAATGTGAAATTAGTTCAAAAGAGTCTTTTATTTTTTGATTAAGCTGTTATTATGTATAATCTAATAAATAAAAATGAATGTTTGTTTGTTCGTATTTAATGCGTTGCCACACCGCTCATCCGATTACAATAATTCTTTGACAAACTTTTTGCTTGCATTTCCAGGAAGGTTTTAGGCATAGTAAAATTAACTTACAGTTGGTCTTATATATAAAAATCACTGTTTGTATGTCTGCCATACAGTTTATTTTGACAACGTATGCTTGCACTTGCACGAAGGTTATAGTAAAATTAACTTACAGTAGGTGGCGCGTGTGTCGTACCATAGACAATTGGCAGCAAACGTCAATCATAGAGAAAAAGAAAACATGCACTTCAATAAAAACAATTAGACACTTTCTCTCTTTGAGCGGCATTGACACGCTTGTCGGGAACTGGCTGGTATAAAATAAAAAAGACGGATATTTAATTAATATTACAACGAGGAAACTTCTGGCAAAATGTAAATATGAATAGGAAGAGCGACCATAACCATATATTAATAATATTAATTCTATATTATTTTTTAAAAAATAAATTGATATTTGTCTTATAAAATATTCATTTGATATTGGCGGGAGACGCAGCGTCGTGCGGAAAGCATAAAATATACATGTGCTAACAGTAGGGAGTATAAAGTAAAGAAAAACACGTTTAATAAAGTTGTAAACATTAAATATCTTTCAAAATTTGTTATTCTTCAAATTTCGCATATATACCATTTTTAATAATTTTTATAATCAATTATAAAAAGGGAAGCAAACCTTTATCAAAAAAAAAAATTAGTTCCGAAAGCATTATAGACACAGCATTTTTTATCTGAGACTTTAAACTTCTTACAACTTAAGAAAAATCTGTGTATAAATACATTTAAAGGCTGTGAAGATTTAAAAGCTAGATTAATGAAATGCACAACTAACAAATTGAAAGTGTTAAAGGCTTATTTAAATACACTAAGTTTGTCAGTTCGCCATTTTGTGTTGTAAATTTGGTTAAAATAACGTTTAAAGGTGGGATTAACTTATAATATATCATAGGGAACTTTTGGTTACTTAATTCTACCATTAAATTGAGTAAAATATCTTAGTTTGATAAAATATTTTTTTTCCAAATATACCAACTAAGATTAACCACCTGTTTATTTTTGAGTTATATGATTATTTGATGAACGGTATAAAAATAGCTATTACTGAAATGAAAAATTTACTTCCCTGTTTAGATTTTTCTTTAAAATTGAGATACCAAAAGTAAGCTTAGCAAAATAATAAGATAAGAAAACTCACTTAGATACACATCGTATAATGTAAAAAAAAAACAAACTAAGCGAAAACTCGACAAAGTTTTAAGTACAGTAGCAAAAATTTTATACTGATAATTTTTTAGTATCTTTTATTTTCAATTAAGAATCAATAAAGATAAAAATGAACGCTGGCGAAAGATTGGTTTTAGATTTTGAAGGCGTAATACCTTTATACATACTTTGCCCATGATATTTAGTTTATGCAGTATTATTCAAATTCAAAATTAATGCACGGGTGCCCAAACCTATTTTCATAAGTTAAACGATTACTAAAAACATATTAAATTTGAAACTTTATCTTGTATCTTTTTTCATCTTTTGTTTTCGCTTGCTTATATTCTTTTTTATCTGATAACGTCTGATGACATAATTACAATGGTAACATTATAATACCCTTACATTTTTCTTCTTTAAATCTAATGTTCGCTCCCATATTACAGCATGGAGCATATTACCTCTTAATGGAAGTACTTTTTGTTACTCAGTTGCTCAACCTTTCTTTTTCGAAGAGATTAGGCATAGAAGGATAGGACTAAGACAGGACTACTGGTTAGATAATTGGTCTAGAATAGAATGGGCGAGAAGAAATGCAAGACGTTACATACATCCATGCCTTTGGCGATAGTCTATAAATCAATTGAAAATTATTTAAGATCTATACATAGAAAACCATAAGTGAAACAGCAATTTTTCATAAATCCAAATTACGTCCCGAAGAGTCATGCAGATTTACTACAATGCTACAAACAAAAATGGCTGTAATGTTTCCTTGGCAGAAGTTTTTTGGATATTTTTTTTTGTAGAATTTGAAAAATTAATTTTCAGTTATGGCGATGTGTTCAACCGATCCTTTTTTTTTAGTGTAATATCAAATGGTTTTTAAGCTCTTCCTCCAGGGAGTCGCGACCTATCAGTTAGGAAATTGTGCATTACGAGACAGTTTTTTCACGATAAATTTTTTATGTGGCCATACTATGGTTAGATGATGAGGCGGGAGTTTTCAAATAAGACTGAGTATCCCGAACTTGACCTTGTGCGTGTGCGATGGTTTGCAGTTGAGCGGAAATATTAAGAATGGAGAAATATGGGTTTCATTTTATTGGCAAGTGTCTCATGCTGAATAAATTTAAAATAGATATATGACAGAAAGAATAACATATTGCGTATTAAAACGTATATTTTTTATATGTACCCTATTCCATATGTTTTCTAAAGTTCAAGACCGGTTTTGCTTTTCCTGAGAATTTTATCAAATTTATAATTTGTGTGATAATATTTCTTGTACTTAGTATTGCTTTATATAACATTCCATTAGTTTTACTCAATTTACGTACAACCCCTGGCAATATTATTGTAACAGATAACTGCCCGCAAAAGTTAATGGGGAGAAAAAGTGTCTCAGTTTATTTCCGTTCCATTCAGACTTAAGCCCATACGCTTCATGACTGATGAACGATAATTGTTAAGATTTAAAAATAATTTCGGTGAGAAAATTCTAGATGATTTAAGTATAGTCAAATTCAGTATTTAGTTAGTTGATTTATTAATATCCGCTTCCGATAAATCGGTAAACAAAACGGTAACTCAATATCAATTAGTACTTAAATAAAACCGAAATCTAATGAAATATTAATTATGTAAATAGAGAAGTAAAGTTTTGATCACAGTTCAATCTAATAAATTATTAACATCATACGACAATAATTCCATTAACGATATGCCTGATTGAAATGGTCCGACCCACTAGAGGTCGAATTAGCAAGTTTGTATTAGTATACGTATTATCAGGGGTGGTCGAAACATTAAACGTTGTCTTCCAGTCGCTAACTGAGTATTATTTTGTCTGGTGTTGTAAAAAGATTGACTGAGAGAGACTGGATTCGGCACGTATGTCAAAACCATAAATTGGAAGAACGATCATATGCGACAATCACGAAATAATGTCATGTACAGAATTAAAAGTATTACGTCATTTACAGCCATATTTGTTACTGTAAGTAAATATTCTCGTTTTTTGATGTATGTATATCGATTTTATTGATATTATATGACTGTGTGTTTAAATTTAAAATAACAAAACAATTAAACCTAACTAAGCTTACTAACCTAACCTAACTAAGAGTTTTAACTACGTAAAACATTAGCACACTTCGTTCAAGAAAAATTTTATTCGAACAATAAAACACTTTTTTTTTAACTAACTACACATTTATTTTAAATAATCAGGAACGGTTTCGCTAATCAAGTGCATTTTTATTTAATGTCATATATACATCACTAAATTACTATCTATACTAAACCGAGTTAAACAAATAAGGCTGTAACAAACTCATGTGATTTCTTTTATATTATTGTACCTTTCCACCAATTATTGATAGTGAACACATTAAAAGTTTAACTTTTGCAATGTTTACATATTTCAAATACCTTTGTATTATATGTTATTGTTTTCGCAAAATACTTGTATGTTGTATGCCGCCATCATTATTGTAACTCGACGCCTTCTCAGACTCAATGTGAGGGCATCCCTGTTATCTGGAGTCTGTACTGTGGAATCTATCAATAGCTATCACAAGCTTATGCGAAGCTTATTCAAATGGAACTGTGTATGATTTCCATATTGTTCTAATCAGCCAGATCAGTATTCCGCTCGGAAGGATTGTCACTGCTGATTTGATTTCGACGAATGATTAACATAACGTTTATGTTAGCATTGATCCAAGGGTAAACTTACTTACTTATACGGTCAAACAGTCCCGACTGAATTATACTCGTTTTGATTTGAGAACAAGATAACACCAGGGAATCGACAGGATTTATTTTTGGACAACTCTGCACTCGTATACATATTTATTCATTTGGCATTGAGGATTGCTATTTCAGTCAGAATTTTATAAATTCAAATCCAAATATTGATCCCGAAATAATATTATTTGATTATATCTTTGTATCCACCGGTATGGAAATAATATTATATACTACACAAGAAAAATCAAAACGCCTGACCCAAAACATCTTATTATTAAATTACTTACTGGCGAACGACTCATTGTTTCATGCTCGAAGACTTACTATGAATCTAAAACTAGCTCATTTTTTACACTAAAAATTCTAATTGGACGCATTCTTATAAGATGTTCAAGATATGAGGGAAGCTATGAATCGTTTCAGGGTTGACAGATTGATCCTTGATACTTGTTGTACTCAATTACTGATAATTCAGCTAGTGAGCATTTGAAATGATCAGCTGACAGATATTGGCACAGTGTTTTTTTTTTAAATAGTCAATTTAGACTTTTTACTTAACTATATCTCCAACAGGGCTTGAAATTAAAAAATGATAAAACGATTAAAATAATTAAACGTTTTTTTCTAATAAATGAAAACTTTTTCATAACACTTAATAAGGGTTTACAGTTACATTAAAAAATGTTCAATTCGTCACTACTTACAAGTAACTATTTTTGATTTTGAATACATTTCTAGTAAAATACTTATTCAATATACTAATGTAATTATATACAAAAGCTCGCTACCAAAAGCTGAATTTATAAGCACCGCAAAGCTTTTTCAATCTCAAATATATTGATTTATTGCTTTTGATATTATTCTTTTGAATTTTTTACCAAGAAGAAAACATATTCAAATAAACTCATCTCAAAGGAATTATAGAACGGCCTGTAATTTAATACTGTCAAAGAATTCTATAGGATGATTTTTAATACCTACATTTAAAAAAGATTGTATAGTGGTGGTATTGAACCGACCATTTTAGCAAGGGACCAATAGTATCATTAAAACTCAGCAACGACAGTGTCTTTATATGTATTAACATAGTAATGCGGCCTGGGTGATATTCTCTGGAGAATTTTACCCGAAAAAACAGTTGGATTATTTAACTGTGTATTTTAATGGGAACATCTCTTGGGAAATTAAGGCAGACAGGGTGAAGAAATTCAAAATGATAAAAAAGAATCTTATTGAAACAAAATGTCAAAGACAAAAGGGTCTCTTTCGATTCGTTGACAATAATTAGATTTGTTCTTTAATTTTCCAAAAATGTAAGGTTGTGGAAACCGGAATTTCTTTTGGCTTGAATAAATATTGAAGTATTACAGCGAATATTAGAATGTCAAGGTTGATTGAGGACTTTAAATTAACTTTTCTTCTTCGGTAAATAACAAGTCATTAAAATAGTAATTTCAGTATCTATAGATTACGCTCATGTTGATACAACTGATTTTATGTGTTTTTTCGGACAAAATAATTTGGATAGAAAAAAACTCTGATCTGAAATTATAGAATATATAGAAAATATAGAAAGGTACTTATAAATGGTAATGAAAATTTCAAATAAATGATATTTGATGTATAAGGATGGAGCATGAAACAAAATTTTAGACGATAACTAAGCGAATAAATAAAAAGTGAAGAAAACGTTGACGCTAGAAGGAAAGAAGAATTACAGGTAAGCCGTTATTCAACAGAAAATTGCAAATTTTCTTTGCTATTTTCTATATTGCAGTTTTTTTGTATAAAAATAATGATTATTTGGTATATGAATTATTAAAAAGTTTAAAACCCCGTAGCAACATTCTATGAACCTTTGTTTTACTTCGTTGTATTGTGTATGAATTCATTTTTCTATCGTTGTATTGCTTTGAACGTATTCAATGAAAAAGGTGTCTATGATAGTTTCGTCCTTTACCATTCACCCTATCCATTCCTGACAACTGATGTAGAAATAGTAATAAGCCAAATACCAGAACGTTCCTAATTTTACCTTTCTCCCGTTGTCGTATTTTAAAAGAGACGTTGATAGACTAACTTGAAACCATTTTTAGGTATCTTATGCTGATTTTTTCTGGTAGTAACCATATTCTCCTTCACGTTAGTAGTGAAATAGATGTCAATTATTTTTAGATTTTATTTCAACCATAATAAAATATTACAGTCAACTTTAAAACCCTTGTGATGGTTGTAATAAATAAATGCCAGAGTTAAATAAATGTTTGCAATTTTTTACTGTAATATTATTAAATAAAATGACGTAGGCAGAAATGAATTGGATCAGTCAGTTCAATTAATTATATCAATGTTTTTCTACCACATATTACAAAAACGTCTAAAAAGCGTTATAGAAATGGCTTAACACAAATTGGCTTCCAACCGGTTTTAATTGAACTATGTTGATTAGAAATTTAGTTAGTTAGAAGCATGTCACATTGAATTTAGCCAATTGGGTGTAAACTCTGGGGTGATATTGGCATATTTTCGTATGAGATGGCATTGTTTGCCGCACATAATTTAATTTGCATGCAAATAACCGAAGAGCGCTGGGAACCGTACAACAATTTCCAGCAATTAAGCGTTCCCTCGTTAAGGTATAAATATTATATGAAATGAAAAACTTATAACGCAAAGACACAGCATTTATTTTTTTCCATTCGATAAATAAATACAGTGAGAAATCATTTTTAAATTTATCTATGATTTCAGACATTGAATATAAATTAATACTAACTGATGCACCTGGCTGACAATATAAGTAGTTTTTATATAGTACTATAGCCACTCGAAGAAAGAAAGTGCTTGTGTTTTAATTGTCGCCCGCTGTGGTCTGGTTGGTTAGAGCTTGCTCTACCGATCAGGTGGGTCTGGGTTTGATTCCCGGTAAGGTCAATGGCAAATTGGATTTTTTTTCAATTTTAATTTGAGATCTATGACATGGGTGTTTGTAAAGCCAATTCTCCTCGAGTTAATCTCATGTGACTTTCAAAAGTTCTTATCGAGTGTCTCGTATGATCTTTCAACTTCAAAATATTTGACGCATTAAGCGCGTAAGCTGTAATGTCATTTATTTTAATTTAAAAATAAAATGTGTTTATTGAAGTGTATGCTTTCTTTTTCTGTCTGTTTGACGTTTGCTGCCGATTGTTTATGGTACAACACAAGCGCCACCTACTGTAATTATATTGTACTATAACCTTCGCGCAAGTGTAAGCATACGTTGTCAAAATGAACTGTATGGCAGACATACAAACATTATTTTTTATATATAAGACCTATAACCTTCCCGGAAATGCAAGCAAAAAGTTTGTCAAAGTTTTATTGCAATCGGATGAGCGGTGTGGCAACGCATAAAGTACGAACAAACAAACATTCATTTCCATAACTTTCCACGATTTGTTCCATTCTCTGATCATGATTGTGTGACTTTCATACGTTCAGTATTTTTTTGTATTCGAAATTATTGTTCTATGATTACCGTTTCTAAAAAGATGAACCTTACTACAAAACTACCTAAAACAAATTATTAAATAACTATAAATAGTAAAAAACATAAATTAATCCTAAATTAATGGTATTGTATTCTTCCTATTAATAATCCGTAGTATATGGGAACCTCACAAATATGAATTCCAGAATATAAGATATATATTTCTCCATCTACTCTTATATGACTTGACACAGCTTATAGATTATTACCACGTTCAAAAAGACCTTCAAACCTAAAACGTATTATAATCAATGCATGCATAAGCATAAGCATATAAAAAAGAAATTGTACAATATTCGTTGAACTTCATGAAAATAATCAATTAAAACTCTCTTTGTTAAAAATTTCGCATTTTCCATTTTGATACATTTAAATGTAATGTCAAAATGTTGACCATACGATTTGACAGATTCGAAATATTCCAAACAATAGAACGTTAAATTTGAATTGTCAAAACAACAAAACAAAGTGGCCGCCGTTCAAAAGCAATTCCGAACGCCAGCTATTTTTGTTTTGTTATACTGCAGTGTAAAAAACATTGAAATCTACGAATATTTTTGTTTTACGACACTGTAAGATAATTTTAATATGTATATAACCTCCCCGGAAGCGCAAGCTTAAAGGTTGTCAAAGTTTTATTGCAATCGGACCTGTGGTTTTCGAATCCATAGACACCAAATATTTTGCAAACATACAAAAATTCATTTTTATATATATATATAAGTTATAAGATTGTTTATAAATGAGAAACATAGGAAGATGTTTGATTATAAACACAAATCATTTATGAGTTAGTTAATTAATACATCAGTTGAATAAGAGTATATAATTATAATAATTTCAAGTGGTATAAAATAAATATGTTTTTTGGAAATATAGTACCAGTTTCGTTCTAAAACAATGATACACAAATGAGACACGGCATTTTGAGAAAAATTATATGGTATAGAACACTAAAAAAATCATTTAGCTGATTTATTTTTGTAGTGTTTATTAAAATTATTTAATATTTTTTCTTATGGTAAATACCAATGCCATAAAATTAGAAGTTTTTTCATTAACCTTAAAAATTAACAATGTTACAATGATTTATAGAAATATATATTTCCGAAAAGAAATTTTAGTGAATACATTTTTTGGATAATTATTTAAAATATTTAACTATTTTTTTTAACTTACATGAGTGAAAGTTTAGCGATATTTTAAGATTTTCTATATGAAGAAAACAAATAGTTTGTTCATATAGAATTATTGGTGAATAGAGACGACAAGACAATGGAGGTGTATATATTAGTGGTAGTGACTACCCTTCTTTAATTACTCTGCGCTGTGAAATCGCCTTTATTTTCACTTGGTCTCTTCGTGTTGTCTTGATTAATTCACAGAAAATCCTTCAGGTTTTGTATCACGAAGAAGATTAATGACCGCATTGTATTGTTAGTGGAATTTAAATTGCCTTAATTATAATTTCAGGAGGAAGTTCTTTATTCAAACGATTAGTACACAAATAACACAATTTTAGTCATTATTGAATGATATTAATAATTTCAACTATTTTTCTACAATTTCAATATTTTTGAGTTAAAAAATAAAATAACTGAACACATAATAACAATAACTGATGTGAGAAAAGTTTATATGTATGTACTGTCAATAAATTGTGAAATGTACTAACGCAAAAAGCCATTTCAAATAAACGCACGAAGAAAATGTTTGTAACATGAGAATTCCATCATGATAAAATTTCCATTTCATCCTTACGCGTGAGTGTTTGACTTTATGAACCAGTGGTCACCAAATATAAGTAGGAACATCTTCGTGCAATACCATCACGAATCGTAAAATTTATGTGCTCCGTCAATCACGTTACCCATTGTCATGATCATCCATTTTGTAAACTTTTAAGAAGAAAAACTTATTTACAAAACCATGACTCTATTAATCACAAAGCACGCTTCAGATACTTTAAATTTAATGATCACACAGAAATTGAAAACTTAATATACATATTTTCATATAGACATACGACAAAGAAAGTAGAAGTTTTAATTTCATTAAAATATGATATAAAATTGTGTGAAAAATATATATAAAAAGAAGCTTCCAGAATAAAAATGAATAATAAATCAAACGTGTTAGTAAGTATACATATTTAAAATCGAATGTAACTACACAATAAGAGTGAAGATTTCAGATGATTCATTTTACATAGCAAATGAAAATCGTTCTTTATAATGTCTTAAAACAGTGAAATGACTTTTTTTTTCTCTGATTGTTTCTATTGTCGTTGATTAATTACTAGATATATATATTTTCTGAAGTTTATATCTTTAAATATCCAATGATTCTGAGATTGCACTTCCTGGAAGCGTTTAACAATGAGCTTTCCATTAAACTCACTGGATATTTAAGTTTTTTTTAGTGAATGACAAATTTAATATGATTAAAAGAATCCCACAACTTTTTTTACCATTTTTGAATGCGTAATATTGTGTTAAATTGTTTATCATAAATTGCTTTGTCTTTTTGTTAAGATATGTCAACGATATTGTATTGTTCTTGACTTTCTGCCATAAGCTCTTATGCATTATACAATTGTTAAAATTAATTAAAACATGTGTTTTATGAATGATTAGATTGAAATAAGGCGTTCACTACTGGTAAAACATTTTGGTATTAAGGTTTGCCGGAACACGGACGCACACAAAATAACAACTATCGCAAAAAAACTTTAAAAAGCCCTTCGGCAGTTTGGTAATTATTCCAACATCATTAATGATTATTATTTATTTTAATTTGTAATAAATTTATTTTAAAATAAAATAAAAATTCTAATAAATTCCCGCCAAATCTTTCAGAAATATTATAAATTTGTTTCTATGCACTACATGTCGTTTTCTTTCTAAAAACATTATTTGATATGGCAATATTTTGCAGGGTTTAAATATTTTATTTCGCGTAAATGAATATATTTAAGCCAATAGAGAACTCTTATTTGATTTCAGATCACTTACATTGAATTTTTATTATAGAAAACACGAAAACTTTTAAGATCAAATATCAATAGTAGAAAAAATTGGGATCATTCAAACTTCATACGAATATAATAATCATTGGAATCGGATGATTATCGGAGAATTGGCAACGTCTGGTATTGGATTTACAAATTCGTCGACAAATAATCTCTGGGCATGAGTTCGTTTTGAAAGAAGGTTTGTTCTTTTCTGTTTATGCCGTGCTTCAAGACGATGAAAACACTCATGCTCCAGAATAAACCGTCTTCGTCAGTCGTCGATTCAACAGATCGCAATATCTGTGGACGCAATGTTCGCTTTCGGGAGCTTATTTATACTAATGAAATTCCGTCAGCAGAGAGACGTCAGTGCGGAAAAATTTCGTTTGGAAATAAAGATTCGGTATTTTCGGGGAGTGGGGTAAATCGGGTTGGATATTTGGCATTGAAGAGGCTGAGAAGATTTTTTTGTGAAAAGGATCACATAAATTTATAACATTATTGTATTTCGATAAAATCAAGATGCCTTTTATGAATTTATAAAACTTTAATGAACTGTATAAAACCCGCGCATTTTTTTGCGTAAAATTTACCTGAAAAATATTAAGACCTATTTAATGCATTAAAATTCTACGTTCATCACATTAAAGCAATCTGAAACGAAAAAGAAAATGCACAGTATTTTATAATCTACGGGTGACGAAAGAAAAAATATTTTTTTGTATACATTTAATTTAATAACAGTGAGGTCTCGATTTGTATTTTTAAGAGCCTTTTTATAAACTTATGAATTCTAAAAAGCCAACGAAGAAAATACGAAAAATACGGGAAAACAATAAATGTGAGAACACTAGATCAGGATTTCACTGTAAGCAAAAATTTCTTTAACACTCTTGAACATGCAAACTAGCGTGAGGAACACATCGAGTAAGTGTGTTCTAAAGAATTTTTTTTATTATTCTAACGGTTAGGTGGTGCACGTTTCATAAGTTATATATGTTTTTGGTTTCAATAATTGATCTCTTCACAAACTATTGTAAATGACGAAACGGGAAATTTAGATCAAAAGTTATTCTTACAAAAAACACTCAAGTGGTAGGTCTTATCGTATTAATAAGTATGTTTTAATAATATGAACATGTTAACTCATAAAATAAAAAATCTTTTTCTTTGAATAATGAATTGATGCTTGAAAGCGTTTCAATATGAAAGTTACGAATTTCATTTGAGGATAAACTCTTTCAATCTTATGTTATTTACATTGGCAACTGATATTTCATTACTTCAGGACTGCTTAAAAATGTGTACAAAACTATGAAACTCGAAATCTTGTTGAAGAAGAACTGAATGAAACAATAAAATGATATTTTTTTTGATGTAAGAAATTTTAATTAAATAATATTGGAAAAAAAAATATTTTGATTTTAAGCCATGTCCGCTCCCAATGTGGAGCATATGGACTCCTAATGGAGTTTATCTCAACAGAAGTGTTTCTACGAGAACTGCTTGTTACTCAGTTGCTCAACCTCTCTTTTTACAAAGAGAGTAAGGATAGAAAGATAGGGCTAGGACAGGATTAGTGGTAAGCCAATCGCTCTCGATACGCCTCATAGGATATGATGGGTGAGAGGGGGGAATTCAAGACATCACATACATCCATGCCTTTGAACAGAAATTCATAAATCTGTTGAAAAATCAATTTTATAAAACTGTCCGTACCGGGATTTGAACCCGGGCCCTCCGTAGCCGAAGCCAACAACGTTGACCACTCGACCACACAGGCGGGTTATTTTGATTACATGGACAAAATAAATTCATTTTGAAAATCATTTTAATGATACAACTTTTGTTTAATTCACTATCATTGAGCTTGTCAGTCGTAAGTATATGAGAACATAATTATTTAATCGCTTCCACGGACAATACTTATTTTGATGGCGTTGTCTAATTTTGAAGATTACTTTTAGGGCTTAAAATGTAATTTGTCGCGCATCATTAATTCAGACTGTAAAAATGAATGTAAATGTGTTACTAGCCCAATTTTGTATTTAGGGAGACAAAACAGATTTGATTAGTTGCTCGTAATTTACATAAACATCAATAAAATAAACATCAGAACTGATTTCGTTACATATCTTTTACAAACAGTGAAAATCCTGTCTTGTTATTTAATTCGATATAGTTTTGCAATTTATACTAAAATGACCATGAGTAAAACATTTGAATTTTGGTGGCATACTCTTATTTATTTCGTATAAGCTATTACCAAAGCAACGAATATATTGGTTAATTAATTCATCGCTAATACAAAAGTATGAAAAACGATAGACAAACATAAATAAAGTAAGACGCGAATAAACAATCTTCTTCCTGAGAATAAAAAATACTTTTTTTCTAAAAACTGTTGAGCAAGATAAAACGTCACCTCTCATTATTGAAATAAATTTGTTTAATACCACGACTTTTATATTGAAAATTAAATTATAACAATTTCAAAAAATGTTTCGCCTTTGTAGGAATAATTAAATACAAAAATGAGAGCTGAATTCTCGCAGGATTTCTATAATCATAAAGATAATAATATAAACAACGTTTACCTATTAAAATATAAAAATATTGTGATAATAAAACTGGCTTATATACTAACTGACTTGATCTAAAAAAAGATGTTAAGTTAATTTTCTCAGTAATTTTATTTCTGACGATAAATTAAATATTATCTCTAGAGTGATTTGAGTTTGAATGTTTGGATTCGCCTTACGAGTGTTTTGAGCGTAAACGTTTGAAGCAATCTTAGTCAATATTTGTGTGCCCTATAAAAGGACTGACATATGTACAAGCAGGGTGTCTGGAAACTATTTAAAGCTTTCATTGAGAATAGGTTACATAAATTGCTGAGCATAAAAAAAACTCCTATAAAATGATATTTGAATGTGTATATCGGTTAAGACCATGACCAGTTTCGTTTAGGTTGTAGACTGAAAGCCTTGTCTCATTTATAATAATGATAAATAAACCATTAACAAACTTGAATTTAAATTATTCAAATTGTTTATGACATTTTTTTTAAGAATTCAAACGATTTTTATGAACAATTTTCAAAAAAATAATGTAATATTCATTTTTACAGATAACTTATTTTCTTAGTTTCACTTGACCCGTTTAATATTGTCGACATGCATATAATAACGCTTAATATCACTAAAAATGACTTAATTACATATCATTCGAATGAAAAAACGAGGGTTAACCGACCGATGATTTTCTTCTTTTTTTATCATTGCATTGGCAACGGTTAATACATTTAAGCGCTCTATCGGATGCAGTAATCCGATACTTAAAAAATGACACAAACAAATTCTAATGCCGATAATCTTTAAAGAATTTAAAAAAATGGAATTACCTGGGTCATAACGAAAATATTTTTTGATATCCTACTACTGATCACGACCAAAATACCTCATTGATAAAATTAAATAAAACACCTGTTGATAAAATATATTTTTTTCCATTATCTTAAAAATTGTTATTTGGAGCTGTCTGACTGTTGTGAAATGGACGATCAAAATATTTAAATGCTGAAAAAACAATATTTTAACTACATATTACCACTATTGATAATGTGAAATTTAATGTTGCTGATCATTTTTGAGTAATCATGGATGTGAATGAAGTATTATTTCAAGGTGTATATTAGAACAAGCCTGCCAATGGGTATGTCACTGGGGAAAGCTTTAACAGTATTGCTTCGTATGTTGACATGTTTCACGTGGACGTGGATGAGTTCAGATGAATACTATTTCTTATGTATTTAAGTGGACTTTCTTCTATTTGTTTCACAATTTTTTTTTATATCCTTTTTTATATTGCAAAAGGGATAAATTTTTGATTCTTTTGTATTGAACCTGTAAATAAATAAGTCTTATACTGTGACAGACGTAAGCATTTACAAAATAAAGCAGATATATGAATAAATGTTTTACAATACCAACTAAAAACTTGTTCAACGCTTGCATTCTGCCGGTAATGCTTTACGGTTGCGAATCATGGCACCTGACGAAGACTCAGAAAAACCGTATACTGAGCTTCGAGAACAGATGCTTGCGTCGGATAATGGGGGTGAGGTGGTTTGATTTTGTGAGGAATTCAGAGATAAGGGAGCGTGCAATGGAGCGTCAGTGGTTATGGAGAGACGTTGGAACTGGCTGGGTCACGTGCTGCGGATGCCTCCTCAATTCTGCCTGCCTCTTCTTTCGACCGGTGGGATTCCGGCGTCCTGGACGTCCGTCGGGTACTATCCATAGGATGTACTCGGCGGAACTGAGGGATGCTGGCATGTCATGGGAGGAAGCAAAGCTATTGGCGGGAGACAGGGAAACATGGAGGTGCCGCGTGGCGGCCATATGCTCCACATAGGGAGCGAACATGGCCAAAGACTAAAAACAAATATTTATTTCGAGTTCCTTGAAATATATATTGTGAAAACACTACTTCGAAAAAAACAGCATAGTTTTAAAAATAATATCTTTTATATGTATAAATTTATTTCAACCGCGTGGATTCCTAATATAACTTATTTCAATTGATTATTTTGTGCAGCTTGATACTCATTTCCTCAACTTATCGTGATGATAGAAGAATAGGTCAAGCATACTTTTTAAGCAATCATGTTTAAAATATATTTTGTAAAATAAATATGTAATGGGGTTGCAGGGGATCGATGGGCATGGCTGATATTCACAGGAGGCCAATGCTCTTCCTTTCCTAGCTATTGCTTCACTGATATATAAATAGACAATATTTTTTGGCACGTGGCCTCATAATTTATGCACAATGAAAAGCTTCAACGTTACTTACGCTTCGAAATTCTATTTGATCAAAAATAATATTGCCGTGTTCATTCACATTCTAAATACGGTGTACATAACAAAATATTTCTGGTATTTCCAATTCCTTTGTCATATAAAATGGTTTTCTGGTATTCTTGTTCGATTTGTGATTATTGATAAAAGCGCTTCATGAAAAAACTGTTTGCTGTTAAATAATATTAAATTCAAACGTAAGAATAAAATAGCTTTTACTTAATTTTTTTTATTTAATATTTTTTTTATAAAAACGGTTTATAAGTATGTATTATATTTATTGAATATATATTGTTTGTATTTCAAGTTGTGTATTTTGCAAAAAATGGAATATGCCACAATATTCCTCGAGTAATGTTTAGTCAAAAAAGTGTAAACATGACGCTTAAAGATTATTGTCTTTCTATTACAGCCTGAGATAAAATCTTTTGTTTTTAAAACTAATAGGATACTACGAAACATTACGTATTTAAAACTACTTATAGACTTTATTTGCTGTATATAAAAGTAGACTTATACGTAGAATGTTGAAAAACTACAAATATGATTGGCTATAAGCTCTCATCTTGCAGGGAGAAGTAGGCCTGGTTGACCAAAACTTAAATCTCAAAAAAATAAATTAGATAGCCATGATCGTCGTGCATGTTTAAATTACGATTTTTTACTGTAAAATGAATACTGCTATATCAATATTTCAAGTAGAACCTCGACATATTTAAATAATTAACACAAAAAAAACCAAGAAAGTTTGACTAAATCACCATTTCATAAAAAAATATGATAGTGAAGTTTTTGTTATAAAGCAGAAAATTTTAAAAGTTTCTTTTTTATAAACAACCCTTAAAACATAGCAAGGACGGTATTTTGGTAGGTAACGCAAAGTTTCATATATAAAAGTACAAAAAAGATACGAGAGATAAAAATTTACCTGAAAAAAAAACATTTCGCGAATCACTTCAAATTTGCATGCTGAAGAAGCTGCCCAATTATTCTCGAAAAAATGGAACAAAACTTTATATAAAAATGTATTTTTTTCCGCATTCTTCATTAAAGCCAATATAACTTGGTGTAAATATTGAACGAAACCTTTTTACGATTGTGTATGAAGTTTACATTTGTAAAAAATAAATCGTTTCGAATTATTTTTTTATAACGTTTTCTAAATATTGACTATACTTCACTCATCTTATTTTGTATAATAATTATTGCCTATTTATAAAAAACATTGCAAATGTATGCAGCGTAGATTTTCACCCCTCTCCCCTTATCCTGAAAAAAATGATCCATAGTGAGAGCGAATTACCAACTACTAGTACTTGAGAAAAAACATCTGCTGTTTTTTATTATAATAAAAACAGTTTAAACCAACTATATTTAAAATACATTCGGTAAAGGAGCTTTGTTTGTAGGTCCATACAAATTTTTATAATTATGATTTATAGCATCAATACATATATAATATGATATAGAAAAATGCCAAATACTCTTTCTAAATAATACAAGTTATGCTGTGGTACCAACGTATATTGATTGATCACTTTTTCGGTGTTCATTGTCAATACTTGGTGGAAAGACAATATATTAAAACAACACAATATTTTTTTGTACCACTTGCACTTTTATTTTAGCAAAATCAGGACCGGTTTCGCTTATGACGAGCATTTAAAATTACCATTAGGCACCACTTCAGCTTGTTTACTCTTGGATGATTTTTGTTATTACATGTTAGAGGTATTAAGCTTTCTAATTTAAGTCAATTTTGTGTCACTTGTAAATAATTTGTATTTTTTCAATACAAGTTATTTATTACACCTTTTTATTTCATTTTGTTTTGTATAAATAATACTGTTGAATTTTATTTCATATCAGTTAATAATGCTCTAAATGAGTGAAACCAGTCCTGATCTTCCTAAAATAAAAGTGGAAGTAGTACAAAGAAATATTGTATTTTTAAGTGTATTGATTGCTTAAGCACTGGTAGATTTTCATCAAAGAAATTTAATGTTTAAAATGTTTCCAATTCAAAATTTACTAAATAAACGCCTTCAAGATTTTGTATACGTATGTATATTGAAACAACTGCTAAACATGTGTTTATTTTCATAAATTCATTAAATTATCGTAGAAAGCAAAAAAAAAATAACATTTCTTCTGCGTTCATTTTGAGTATTACCATTCATATTAAAATAGTAAGTTAACAATTTTGAAAAAGAAAAAATTGTCACACTTAAGTCAACGACCGATGCGAAACAGCCTTGGTTTCAGCTTTTAAAAATTAAAATCAGAGAATAACTAATAAGAACGATGAATAAAACATGTAGATTTTTTAAAAGCTGTTGCGTAGCTTTTTAAAGGGGTGTCCCCTTAAACGTGCTTCCGAACTATGCAGTAGAAAATAAAAATCCCCGTTTCAATATTTTGTGCGATTCTATCTACTTTCAATTGTACAATATTCTTGAGCTTTTTCGACGTGACTTTACCGTATTGGATATCCAAAGAAACTTTCTCTGTCCGCAATCATTTAAATGGATTCGAAAAACTAGTCTTCTGTATGGTTGTATGTTTTCATTGAAATTTACGTACTTTTATTTGAATAAAAAAGCACTACAAAAACACAATACAGAAATTATAATAGGTTCGTAATTTATTATTTGAATTACCTATGAAAACAACTTCTATCGAATAACGCCGCTTAAGAGATTCGATATTACTAATTACCAAAGTGTAAACAAATATATATAATTCTACAAGTTTTGTAAAATTTTAGCGTGAGGGATAAATTTTTCTTTGGGAAAATGTTTTCTGCTTCTTTTCATAACCGAAGACATTTCTTTAAATCAATGACATTCCGCTGGGCCATGCTCATCTAAGTTTAGATGTGACAATATGCTGTAACTCGTTAGTTATTACTCAATATCATAAACACAATTTGGCATATATCTTAAAATTCTTCACCCATTGGATTTTCAAAAATGTCTTAAAGTGGAAAAAGACATTTTGTTGTAACTTTAAAGTAGTAAATCTATCTTATTTCAACACGTCGAGAATATTTTTTATCAAAGTTATTTAACTTTTCGATGTCCCATAAATAGTTCAAAAATTATATTTTAATTCTGATGCCCAATTCTCTTTATCGGCTTAAACGCATGATTATTGTGTGGTGATCTAATTTAGTCTTGAAATGATGTGGAACATGTGAAATTTCTCTTTAATACTCTTGAAAATATATTTTTATAGAAAAGTATTAACATAAAGTAATCTCATAGAAAATTTAAATTAAGTTTGGTTATTCCGCGTATTGTGTTACTAACTGTGACACGTGTTTCGCCTCTTTCAGAGGCATCTTCAGACTTACTATCGCAAAGTTTGCTTAAGTTGCAAAGTTTACTTAAGCAAACTTTGCGATAGTAAGTCTGAAAGAGGCGAAACACGGGTCACAGTTAGTAACTCAATACGTAGAATAATCAAAGTTAATTTAAATTTTCTATTAAAACCAACTTCCACTAAGTAACCGCCGAAACCATCGAAAGTATTAAAGTAATCTCTTCTAATTTATGAATGGTTTCACGAATAAGTCTTCAAAATATATTGTATTATTTTGTCTATTGAATATTGAATGGTGTCACCATTCGTAAAGAAAATCTTTCAACTATTTTCCTTACAACACAATCATAAAGAATCTGTAATTTGATAGTTATTAGTAAAATTGCATACAGGAAAGATATGTAAATCAAGGCTGCTAAGTATCCTTTACATGTACCACATACGTTTAATAGAAAAGAATATAAAATAGTTTTTTTTAGAAACTAAGTTTTTTACGGATTTAAGATTACCCTAAAGGTGGAGATATATTCGGTTTCTTATTTATTCTTCAATACTCGAACATCCTGTATAAAACACCTGATGTATGTTAAAAAATACGTTTTGCATTTTAAAAGAAGCTTTGAGAAATTGATACACGTATGAATGTTAACATCCAAAAGATCAGACGCGTGTGGTAAAAATATCTGCTCCTTTTGCAAGATATATTCGAGTATGGAATTGATAAAATGGTGTGTACGCCGTAGCGTAGATAAGAATTATTATTTTAAACGTCTCCCAAGAAAGGCGTATGAAGTCGCAGATATAAGAGAATTTTCACACTTTGGTGTAAATACAGTCAAATAATGAGCCATAGAGTTCATGTGATTCTGCAAATGTAATGACACCAACCAGCTAACTTGTGAACAGCAGCAATATTTTATAAAATAAACACAGAATAGTTTACATTCTAAATATGTTATTAACGTTGAATTGAAAAAGAAAATTTTACTTATTTCTACACAAATACTTATAATATGTTATGCTGGCGTAACACGTCAGTATATTTGAATTGGAACATGCTGAAAAACTATATTTTATCGGAATTGAAAAAAAAACTACTATCCTGATGTTATTGTGATGAATTAGTAACTATCACCAATTTTATTTTTTTCCAATATCATGCATATGAACTTTCTTAGCCTTTTTTTCCCAACAAAGTGGGGATTGAGAATTAGGAATCATATTTATTGTGAGACTTAATACTATACTACTTTTTACCACTATTAGGGTGTTCACTGTCAATACTCGGTGGAAAGGCATTATATTAATAAAAACACAATATTCCTTTGTATTTCATTCCACTTTATTAATTAGGTCAAGATCGGTTTCGCGAGCGAATATTAATTAAGGTAAAAATAAGGTAAAAATATGTTCGTATATTAATTAAGGTAAAAAAAGTAATAAAAACACAATATTCCTTTGTATTTTATTCCACTTTATTAATTAGGTCAAGATCGGTTTCGCGAGCGAAACCGGTCCTGACCTAATTAATAAAATGGAATGAAGTACAAAGGTATATTGTGTTTTTATTACTATTTTTACCTTAATTAATATACAAACAAAACATTTTTGGATTGGACTTGATAGAGATCACTTTATTCAATATAATTTTACACAAAACCAGTATTTCTGATTTTTTTTTTTGTAGAAGATATCAATTATTGCTTATCATTAAGAAATTCAAATACAATATGAAATTATAGAATGTATTCAAATATTATGTATTGAAAGTATATAACAGTTAATGTGTGAAACATTAATACGCCGTTGTAGCTTTGGCTTATATCATTAAACATGAAAATTGACTAATCAAAGTATAAATTAACTAGGAAGTGTATAAATTCACTGACAACGCTTGACAAAGTCAAAATGACATTACGGATTAGGTTAAGTTAGATTAGATATTTTAAATAGAATTATGGCGGAAATGACCATAACACGTGAAAATATTTGAGGTTATGTAAAACGTCAGATGACAGTAAAACATAACAACAGTTTACAATGCTCGCCATGAGCTAAACCGGTCCTGATCTTGACAAATAAAAAGTGGAAATAAGTACAAAGGAATATTGTGTTTTTTCTTAATTCCATAAAGTTACTGCCGAATTCATCGCAAAAAAATATCTCAATTTGTTGATATTGTTTTTATCAACTGGCCTTTTAAGCAACACTAGTATATTAAATTTATAAAAAATAGTTTGAGAATGGCAAGCTTGGGTACAGCGGTAATTTCTGCGGATTGCGTGCAGGGGCATGTTACAAGAAACATTATTAAGTACTCCTCGACTTTAAGTGTGTCGTCCCTCAATCTTGAAACGGGGAGAAAACAGCGAAAATGGTTTAAATTTAGATAGGGGTGTATGCAAGAGCAATGTAGGGGTGTTGAACATATGTGCCAGTATTATCATGTACGGTGTATACTTTTACTTTAATCTTAAGTATACCTTTCTCAGATAATGTTCATATCACGTTTGTCGCGTAATAGAATCGACGCGTTCATTATAAGGTGGTATGCTATTAACTGACAACTTAAAACAACGCATTATTAATTGTTAATGTCTTTCTATAATCAGAATTTTCATTTTACTACAGAAGGATAATCATATACAAAAATTCCCTATGTAACATTTGTGATATTACTGCATACTCACTTTTTTTTCGTTACTAATTGTATTTTTTATCTCTTGTATTCATATAAACTGTGGAGAGGTAAAAGAACAGTTTTTTTTAAAAACAGCCTTTTTTCGATAATTATAATGTATACAATTAATTCAATACAAAGATGAATGATGAAATTGCCAAATTAGTATCTAAATTTAGCATTTAAGTTTGAAAAAGACGTATCTGTGGAAATCGCGATCAGTGAAAAAGACGTTAGAGAAGAAAATATTTAATTAACATCAGATAAAGTCAATTGGAAATCAGTTTATTACTCTGTACGCAGCTCGAGGTTTTGTATGTTTCATAATTTACATTTGGGTCAATATTATCAAAAAAGTTTTTGGTGTATCCTGTAAAATTGGTTATGAGTTGATTACGTCTTTTTTTTCGATATATGTAGTAACTAATTAAATCCACTGCATAAAATGATTAACATTTATTCAACCGAACACTGGAAACGACTTGTTATAGAAAAAAAGATCGAAAAATTCTATGTGTTTCATATTTTGATAATTTATTTTATAGATATTAGTATTTAGTATACTAATGTGAAGGTTCTGCACTTCAAAAATCTTAATACTTTAGTCAACTACAAGAATTGAATTATAAGAATCTGAAAGTGCTGAATAAAATACTATATGTATTCCATATTTCAATTTTAAAGTTTTCACGAGATAGTAACAAAGAGAGACGTTTAATTTTTTCAATTTTAAAACCATATTCGCATTGTATGTGAAGCATATATATTCCTAATGGAGTTTATCTAAACCAAAGTTTTCTTATGAAGACTGCTTGGTACTTAAATGCTTAAGCCTTTTTTTTAAGAGAGAAGAAGGGATAGGACAAGACAAGTAGTTAGCTAATCGGTCAATTTTTAGGATTCAGAAAGGTGGTCGCAGAAAAATTTAAGACATCACAGACATTCATGGTTTTTAACAGAAATCTAAAGATCGGTTCGAACCCGTGAGGTCCGCAATCGAAAGAAATGATATTGACACATTCGACCACGCACGCTGCAAAACTATTCGTTCTTAATAGTGATCAAAAACCATTTGTCTGCATGAATGTGATTTCGTTTTTAATATGAAGACTACCCTAATACCGATAAATTAAATTGAAAACAGTTTTAGTAGGTAACAAGATGTGTTTACGTCAAAAGGTATAAAATATTTATCATCATAAATTTGAACTGCTATTGTAGGTAAAAGCTTCGAAGCAATTCGATTAAAATAGCGGATCTCACATAATATCAATTTATATTCCGGCATTTCGCGGTGTGTATTATAACAAAATGTAGTATATTTAAGATATAGGAAGAAAAATGTGGATAAATACTCTCGATATTTCAAATTTTTGGTACATTACATTAGCGAGTTTTTCTAGTTTGACAGTTTATGACAGTGACAGATGATTATGTTAATGGTTTACTCCGTTTATCAGCTTAACTCTAAAAATATATTATGTTTCTCACAAATTTTCATTTTTTTGGACAATAAAGTACTCGATAACTTAGGCTGTACGCATCAGTAAACTTTATATTACTTCGTAAAAAAAATGTCGTATTCTTTAAATAAACTTAATAAAGCATATTTATTCACCGATGGTAAAAATGAATTTTGAATGTTATTTTACGGGTATTCAACATATACAAATCTAGACCTCTTGAGAGTTTATTACTTTATGGGACATTAATTTTGTTTGTTGTTTTTATGCTTTGGTTCAGATTTCAACATAAAATATCAATCAGAAGCCTAAGTAAGATTGTTCAAATTGTTTTTCTATATTCACTGTGATATTAATGTAGTTGAAAAGCTTTCTTATTTCAACAAGATCTAGCTGGATTCTATAGAATTTACTGAATTTTCATTTTCTTCCACGGCTTATGTAAAGAATGTATAATATTAAAAGGAAAAGTTTTGATAGCATTCACATCAATATTCCATCTCTGATTTATAAATCATCTGAAAATTATTATAATGTAAAGTTTTAACGTAGTAAACGATGAAAAAAGAGTTGAAAGAAACTGCCCTGTTTTCAATGAAAATGTTTTCTTTTAACATAAGCAAACTATCATAAAATCATGTTATAAAGGACTAAAACTGTTTACATGCTATTGTAAATATTATATTGAAATTTACTTTGACAGATTGTATTTTAAGAAAATTGTAAGTATTGCATTACTTTTGTACTATCGTACGTGGTGCTATATTAAAGAACATTCAATCAACATGTATTAATATTTTTCCAAGTTAAGTGTCTATTCAATTGCTTGATAAATAATATCTAGCACAAAAATGTTATTGTAATATTATAAAATAATTAAGACTTACTCCTAAGAGCATGGATCTATTTTCTCTCCACAGACCACAGTAACCCAAAACGGAAGCCAGAGCTCCGAGGGCTCCTGCGACCAGCAGAACGTAGGCAGCCATCGGGTAGGTTATGGTGCTCAGCAAGGATACGTATTGATGCTTGTCTATTACAGTCCATAGTCCTACGGAGAAGACAGCAAGGCCAGCAAGCTAAAAGCAAACATAACAATATTTAAAAAAAACAATTAACACATGTATTTTTTTAGAAATTCTATTTTGAAAACACCGAATTTTTGTATCTGACTACACTAGTCGCATTGCCTAAAGATCATTTATCGACAACAAATAAAACGGTTTACTTGAAAACCTTTTCAATTACGTAATTAAAAAAATATATACTTCTTTTACGGCATTATTGATTATGTAAAAATAGTATTAGATGCTCATATAATATAAGAACTTTTAGCTTGAGAATTGATGTTTTGCTGTCATTGAAAATACGGAATGAATATTATCAATAAAACATTTTCTTAAGGATTCTTAAAAACAGTACGTTTCAGTTCATAATTGAATCAATTAATAGTCATTAAAATAATTAAAAAAAACAGAATAAACGTCAACATACAATCACTTTTAAGGTGTTCACTGTCAATTCTTGATGGAAATGCATAACATTTTTTTTTACTAATCCCACATTTTATAATATTGATCAGTAGAGTATCGATTTACATATTTATCAGTCGATAATTCTCGTGATGAACGACACTGGTCGTGAACTTCAATGAATGTTTTTTTAAATTCAATATAATCTATTAATTAATTTACGTTAGCCCAAAACCGTATAACGACTATGAAGGTCTTTATTTGTAGTGCTAAGAAATAACATGGCGTTGAGTGGTAAGCATATAAAACAAATTTATTTTAAGAGTTGAATAACTTTAAACTGTTAATCTATGTATATAAAATTTAAAACTTAATTATTTTGCTTCGAATGAAAAAGTATTATCTTAAATCAAATGAAAGAAAATCAGATGTACATCTTAAGTTGATTTTGAATAGAATAATTATCTCTTTTAAGTAATGTGTGGGTTATACAGTAAAGCACATATATTATTTTATTTACTATATATATACCCAACCAGCTGTTCATAATCTAATGCTAGATTAAAACCTATAGAATGTGTATGTAAAAGACATTTTCACCTTAACAATGGTATAAGATATCAGTAATGTACATTATTAAGCAAAAAATTTACAAGCCATATTTAAAATTCCGACGAATAAATATGATATTATTCATGTAAATAAATAGGTCTTATTCTGAATTAAATTATCTTTAAGTTGTCTTGTTGAGTGGTATAAAAATGATTGTTAACGCTATAATGAAAACAAAATATGAAGATCTGTCATACCACAGCAGTATAAATAAGTAAATATTTTGAAAAATAGAAACGTTGTCGGTTAATATTACTTTTTTATGCATATTTTACATTTCACGAATGTTCATTTCGCTTTACAACCTGAAGCAATGTAAATTAAACAAAATTCTTCTTCAATCGGCTTTTCGTCCTTCTTCGCCGCATAATAAAAAAGCGTTACATACTTAAATGAAACCTTTATTAAATTTCATTAATTTTTTAATTGCGAAAATAAAACGACTTCAGAAAAACCTCAAAACTCAAACCTAAAGCATTGCAAATTTCTTACATATATAGAATGCTTTCAACCTATTAAATATTTGAGCAGATAACTAGTTTATTTCTACCCGTATTCATAATTACACTAACCAAAAATAAAGAGACAGAATGAAACAACTTTTTAAAAATAAAACCATTAGGGATAAATATTATGTTTCACAAAAGACAACGACATGTATTCAATGTGAAATAAATATCATTTTTTATATTGACTCGATGGAGCCCCAAGTATAATAGTATCGGAAACTGCTCGAACTTGCGTGAGTACGGAAGTTTGTTAAAATAGCCGTAAAAACTTTTTGTAGGATACAATTTTCTTTATTTCAGCCCAATATCGTTTTTAAAGTTAGTGGAAAATATTTCGCATAAAAATATATTTACTACATAATTTATATGTACGGTAAATGCATAAAATCGCTTAATTATGCAACATAGTACATATGTATAATAGATATTAAGATAAACGTTCACAATTGTGTGGAACTATTAAAATGACGTTCTGCTGAATATAATTTATTAACGTGAATAGCGTTTTTATAAAATTAAGTCTACGAATGCTACAATGCATTCACATTTTCCCCCCTGAGGATTCCCAAAAATGAGTAAAACAGATTAGGTACGTAAACTGGAAGTGTAGGGGCATCGTGATAAGTTAAACGAAAAACTGACACGTGTCAAAATAAGAAAAGCTATTTTTTATTTATACGGAATTTACCCGTTGGTTGTAAGTTTTATGGGCTCCTATGGATACGTGAGTTAAAAATATATTTCCAGGAATTTCCGATAGACGGTTATGCCAATCACAATTTATACAATCAATCAAGTTAGTTAACTTTTAAGGTATTTTTTCTGAAAGAATTTATTTAAGTTTTCTCACATATTAAACATATTTTCGCCAAAATTTAAAAACTTTACGGATGGATATTTATTCTCTAGTCGATGGGAATAGTTGTTCTATAAAAACTGTGCATGAATAAAATTCTGTGTTTAGGTTTAATTAAATTATCTTCGAATTTTTCAATATGAACACTTGAGAATCATCAAAATTTGACCTATTTTCATTAAACTTATATTATTATATAAACATTAATCGCATCTCTAATGAAATATTAACACATTAAGACACGTAGCACTCGAAAAGTACTGGTTTCATTAAAATATTCGTTGATACCAGCAACTACAATTTAACATTTTGGTGTGTATTTTTATAAACATAAGTAATTTACCAATATAAACTTTAACAAAACCATTTTTATTATTGTAGGTATAAAAAGCAGCGAAACTGTTTTTTATAAAAACATGTTTTAAAAAAAACCATGACCGCTCTTAGTGCAAATCATATGTACCCTTAATGGAGTTTTTCTCTAAAGAAGATTTTCTACGAAAACTGCATGCTTCTCAGTCACTCAACCGCTATTTTTTTAAGAGAGTAGGAAAAGAAGGATAGAGATAAAACAAAAGTTTTAGAAATCATAAATATCCATGCCTTCGAACAGAACTCTATTATTTGAGAGAAAAATTAAATTGTACTTAATGTGACTCGAAACCAATGAGTGCCGCAATTGAAAACAACAACGTTGACCACTAGACCACGGGCCCGACAAGAAACTATTAAATGGAATTTAAAAGATGAAACAATTTAAATAAACCATAGTTTTGTCTTGTTGTAATTTGTCCTACCTTAAATGTCTCTATACAAATATGTGGAGGTCTCTGGCTTATTTATTGCTAGTGTGGGTACATATTAATTCTATAAGTAAACTAATGTTCATTTAACGAATTTATTATAGCTCAAAAGAGTTTGACTGTGACTAAAGATTTTTTAATTTAAGGTTTTCTACGAAATACACAATTTACGGTGACGTAATTAAAGGCAATAATAAACATAATACTTTTATCATTGCCTGTTAAAGTTTTGCAATAGTTTGCCGACTGGTATTTGTACAATAACCGACTTAAATATTATACATATCCGTAAAATGTACAGCTTCTATTTAAATTTGGGTTATCTTCACTTCAAACGTCTACGCATGAAGAATCTCCTGAACTTTTAAAACATAATCATCTTGTTTATTCTTTGAAATCAAATAGTTTATACAAAACCGTATCAAATACAGTTCACCAAAGCGACGCACAAAGTAATATCACGCCCGTGGGTGGAATCAGAAGATTCTTAGCCTAAATATATCATTCTCAGGACATCTTGTATTAATATACGAGAGGTCTACATTGGGTCGATAAGCAAGCTGAAATTTATGACGCTGTCGTGAGAGATGTGACATATTATTTGGCACGTGACATCGCGACTGTTGTGACAAATTTCTAAAACTTGTCTAAAGTTTGATCATATCAAAATGTTTACCGCGGTTATATTTAACGTCATTTGAAATGGGTCAGCTGCTCACATAACTGACATTATGTTTGAAAACCGGTGGATTCATTGCTCTATGATATCTTCCATGCGTACTTATCGATCAAATAACTTTTTGACTGATCGATTTAATTTATTTTATCGATGGCATGAATTCACTCTACATATTTTTGCACACTTCCAACACTGGCGCTTTTATCGGTTTCAAATGATTGCTATATGTGTGAAAGTTCGATTGCCATACACTAAAGTTACATCGAAAACATGTGCGTTAAATAGATCTTCTCATAAGTAGTTCGTCTATTAGTTCCATTAAACAGACAAAGAATATCGCTTACGCAACGGAACCAATTGACTATAGGTTTGGCTTCTATTTTGTTTCTGAAATTGTTATCTTATAGATATATGTAAATAGTTTTAGATATTAGATACAGAATAGAAGCCAAACCTAAAGTATATTGGTTCCGTTACATAGACGATATTCGTTGTCTGTTTAATAGAACTAATAGACAAATAACTAACTTTCATAAATTTATAGATTAAATCATAATTATTATAAAACCGCAAACATTTTGCAATCTTTCGTCGTACCCAGTAAATTAATAAGCCTACCGGTACAACTGTGAGCCTGATCCACTTCGATAATTTCCTCATTTTATTGTCCGTATAGAAAAAAATCGAAAGGATATGATTATCATCTCTAAAATTATTTCCACGTTTACAATAAGACCAACAAGGAATGGCCCGTAAATAAACCGTTTTTTTTTTAGCTCACCGAGGAATTTGAAATCCTCATTTCGCTAACCTCGTTTTTCCGAATTACAGAATTGTAGAATTGGCCAAAAGGCCGCAGGTTCTCCACGTCTGATCTAGAGGTTGAGGTCAGGTTATCGACTATTCTTGAAGTGCTTGACATTGAATCACCATCACATGTAACTTGATTGGTATAACTTCAATTAAAATATGGCCAAAAAAAATTAGCGGCAACTTTCCGTGCAGTTGGAAATTCCAATGCATTGAGATTTGAGGTGCTTTAGTCAAATTTTCCTTTCACCACAACTTATATAATATATGGTACTAATTATAAAAAACAGACATTCAAAATAAAAATCCTATATTATTAAGCACTTAATATGGTTTTCACTTTTAATAATTTGTTGATTTATTTTGATTTTCTATATTACCATATAAAAATTAACTTTAGCATAAAATATTACATCAAGTTAATGATCACTTTTAGGTTAATCACTGTCAATACTTGCTTGGTGAGAAGGCATTATATTGAAATAATGAAACATTCATATGTGCTAATTCCCACTTTTATTTATTAAGATCAAGACCGGTTTCGCTCATGACAAGTATTATCAACTGATATGATGATAAAATGTTAGAGTTATTTATCAAAATAAACAAACGTTTATTTTAGTTTTTGAATATTTTTTTTGTTACTTAAACTTTGCCTTTTGCTGATGATTATGTCAATGGTAGAATAAAATAATATTTTTTTATACATATATCTAGTAATGAAAAATAATTTTATATTCCATCCATTGTTTTATTATTACTATGAGTAATGTATTTTGTCGAATATAATTATTCACGAAACCAGGCGTTAGTAAAATTTAATTGTGCCAGCCATTTGGTCTGTCAAAACATTTCAATCATTATAATTGCGTTGGAGAAATTCCTATCCAGATATTCCATTTATGATAGGTCGTTAGTACAAATCGTGTGGAATTGAAGATTCCAGAGAGCATTTAGCGTTCAATATCAGTGATTTGAAGATTAAGTACGACGTTATCAACGTAGTTTCCATTAAATTAATCTGTATAGTCTTGAAATTGATACGCTTCGTTAAATCCAGCCCAACCTATATAACATTACAAACGCTGAATACTCTCGTAAATACAACACGCTACGTAAACTAATGTACTTCAATTTTATTATATTGAGTAATTTAAGATGGATTTAAAAAATCATCCGAATCATCATCATTCTTTCTGTTTTTTTCTGGTGCTTTTTATAGTATTTAATTAAGACTAATTAATAAGATACGTCAATAATCTTCCATTAGTTTGTCAAATTTGAAAATATTATTTATGAAAAACCTACTTTTAGTGTGTTGAAAGATATTTAAAAATAAAACCAAATATTTAAAATAATAATATAATGGGATAATCTCGAAAGCAATAATCACACAACTTACCATTTAATAGATCTCATAAAATGTTAAGTTGAAACATCATCAGCATCATCAGTGTCTTTATATCTTTATACGGGGAATTGTGGAGCCGGGCTCCAATCTCCCTTTCATCTTAGGTTATATATATATTTTTAAATTTTGATATTGTCGGCCCAATTTTATATATTTTTTAGTATGCTTTGGGTTTGTCTGTTTTTTTTTGTTGGTACATCTGGTATAAAAAAGGGGGGGATGGGGAGAGAAAATGTAAAAGGTTATGGATCACATTTGATATTTGATTTGTAAACCGACTGCTAGGTTGCTAGGCTAAATTTGATAAATAATTACACTATGATTGACGTAAGTTTTCTTACGCAGATATTTTCATTCATAAATGTCACTAAAACGGAAATGCTATTTTCAAGAGGGAAAAGTTGCGAAGGATGTGACAGAAACACGATGTACTTGAGTAAATAAATTCAAGTTATAAAATAAGGGATAAAAAATTCGAAGCGAAAATGAATTGCCTTGGCTGAAGAAGCAGTAAAGTAAGCGTAGTTCCGGTTCCAACTGAAGACCAATTGTAACGTTCTGTTTGCTATACCGTATACGCAGGGTTGCGAAAATATATAAAATATTTGCAGAAAATTGTTTTAATCCAGCATATTTTTTGAGTGTTTTTATTAGATTATTCATAGTTGTGTTTTCTACACTAAAACTTTTGAATTAACAAAACAAAATTTATTAACTAAAAAACGGCTGAAGTATCGTTCGCAATTAGTTCCACATTTGGATTGCAAATTTTGAATCATTCCTAATAGACTTCTTCATAGAATCGTAAGCACTATTTGAATCTTGATGTTATTGAGTTGATCGCAATTTTTAGCCAATATGCAGTATCAAAGAATCTTGAAGATAATATACTCATCAAGAAGAAAGCTGATTTTATTTATTATTTTTCCCAACCGGATGGATCCCATCTTCGTAAGAAGCAACCGATGACCTTTCATATAATGTACTCAGGGGAGCTGGGACGACATGGAAGATAGAGAGACCAGTGGGGAAAGAGAATCTTGGAAGAACCATGTGGTGGTCAAATACTCCGTATTGGAAGTGGATATGGAAAAAATATTGTTAACCGAGCAGTAATTGTACTTTACCATCGGTCAGTGGTTTTAGTAATCTAAGTAATCTTTTACTGATAATTACTGTTTATATTCAAACGAAGGCCAGTTTTATTTTTTATACTATTCTATTTCAATATAAAAAAACATATTTCCTCATTATTGCTCGGGATCTGAGCTCAAAATGCTGCCTAACGTACCGGTTATGTAAAAGTAGAAAAAATGAATCCGAGATCAAAATATGTAAGATTCAATGATTCGAAAAATTGTTTAACATGCGTGAAATAAAAGAGAAAAAATCATTGAAAACAAGATGAAAGGGAATCAGTGACCGATCATGTTTGTGTGATTATTCACGCCAATATGAAAGCGGCATATCAAAACAAATACGTTCGAATGTAAACAAACAATAAATCAAACTAGATTTCAATATGCAGAATAGATTTTCAATATTTATAAATAAATAACGATGAAATGTTATCAAAATACAAATTGGAACAATGTTACCAACTTCCAAAGCAAATGCAATCATTATGATATTATGCCAGTGTATTCTAGATTAGTAGTTAAATGTACATAGTTTATTATTTTGTATTCTTGTAAACCTGGCATGTAGTTGAGATCAACCGGCATGATCTATTTTATCAATTTGATGATCGATTTTAAAATAAGTTTTCATCCGTACTGTCCGTAATGGGATTCGAACCTGTGCGTACTGTAACTGACGTTAACGACGTTGGCCACTCGATTACATATCAGGTATACAAGAATACACATAATTTGACTGTGTTTGGGTAAAAGGGATCAAACTTATTTTTTATGTTTTAGTTGAGAATCACAATGTTTATAACTAAACACACCATCTGTCAAAAAACCTTAAGCCACAAATGCTTTGAAAAAATAAGGGTCTGTGAAAATGGCAACCACAAAAAAGAGCCTCCATAAAGGCTTTTCATAAAAAAATTATTAAATTTATATTTCAAAACATCAGTTTTACAATATTTTTGCACTTTAAGTTTGTGTTTATTTAATAATTTGACTTTGGCCCGAAATCGTTAAAAAACGGTTTTTGCCTCTACTGTAGAATATTTTCTGTGTAGGTTGATCACTTTTACCTGAACACAGTCGAATACATAAGTTAACATTCCATATTTAGAATGCAATGACACTGGTTCAATAATGAGCCCATTAGAGGTGAAGTGAGCCATGTGGTATTTTAGGAAAACATGGGTTGGACACTTTATAATATTCTACGTGTCTTGAAATATCGCTAAAATGAAGTGAGCTTATTAAATACAAACTGCAATAGTGCTATCTCTATAAAATAAAAATATTTGTACAACCCACAAAAACACCAAGCTAAGACGTAATTTTACTTAAAAGTCAATAGATTTTTTAACTATTTCGCTCACTTTACTTCTAAGGGGCATATTTTTATGACTTTAATTTTTTTTTGGACGGCTTAATAACCATATTATATACTTTTTATTGAGAATTCGGAATTCGGGTAAAACAAAAACAGTTATCTTGAAATGATTTTTTTAATGAATTTACATGACAGTGGTTTATATTTAACGTTTTAGTCTGACGCAAAAGTAAAGCCGCTAAAAGGAAAGACTTTTTCCATTTCCTTTTTGAGCGCACGGAATATAGAGTATTTGCAATGAATTATTACTAGAAAGTCGAGACCATAAGATACCGTCAAAATGGTTGGAGACATGTAAAAAGTCTACCACAAGCATATTTTAGAAGCGGCCATAAATTGTACCCGACTGGAGAGGATTAACCCTGGGCAAATAAATTTCTATCAGTGGAAAGAATGTTTGTTCTGCAAACAAATTGAAACATAATGTCAGCAAACGAATAAAATTTAATCTCACGCAAATAAAATAAAGCCAAAGATTAATCTATCCGTAATCGTTTGGAAAATACTATTATAATACAATACTTAAATACTATATAACATCTAAGAAAAATCAACAAATACTGTTTACATGAAATACGAGTGAAAAGTGAAAAGCGAGTGATTATTTTATCGACTATTAATATATAGATTGCTGAAATAGTTTAAAAGTGTTTTTTTCACATAATTTTTGCTTTCCACCAATAATTGACTGCATATCTTGAACGGTGGTACTTAATTGCTTGGCAAAAACGACATTAGAAAGAAAATTAATCACTTTTAAGGTGTTTGAACATAATTTGAACAATTCAAATTTAATATTGAAATTCCACCAAGCAACTTTAAGTCGAAATCTTAAATTATATTATTTATTTCTTATTCTAAGTTTGTACCAATTCCATTTACATTTAATGTGTCAGGACCGGTTTCGTGAGGGAATTCCGAAGGAATGCACTTAAAATACAAATTGTTAACTACTACTATTGAAAAGTTACGTGATAGTGACTTAAAAAATAAAAATAGAACGTACACTTTGTTTGAAATTATAGTTTTTTGATTATATAAAAACGTATAAAGGCATACTATTTTCATTCAAATAGATAATTATAATTATGTTCACATGTTTTTTTTCGGTTATGCATTTGCTCTTTCTTGGGCTTAAATTTTTATCGCAAGCTGCCATCATTAGTTCCAGGTTAAAGCAGCGAAAGTTTCCTTATGACACTTAAAGTATGTATTTTCTTTTTCTACGGAGAAAACGATCACCACTTTCCGAATTCCAGCCGAGAATTAAAAATTGCGTAGTCACAATTTCCGATATGGTGATTAACCAAATTTAAATTCATTAAGATTTCATTAAGAACTACAAATCATAATTTGTTTGTGTTTCGATTCACAACCTAGTTTCAATGGGCTGAAAATATTCATTGTCTAAGTTTAGGGATCGTTACTTTAAGTAAATTTTGTGAGTTTATATGCTTAAGGATTTTCATGAAGTTTAGAAATTTGAATGAAAGCAAAAGTTAAAGAGGAAACCTTTTCATAAATAATAGCGTGGAGCGATCCACTATTATTTTCTATTGTTGATGAAATGACAAGTGAATGAAAGAGGAAGAACGGGATAGGTTTTGCTTAAAATGCTCTGTCATAAGTGAGGTAACTACCAGAGACGGCACGTGTTGTTTCTATTATTTATTTTTTGCATATTTTTTAATATTTGATATTTTATTTCAAGTAATTACCAGGATGGTCAATTTGTGGTAATTTGAGTTGATCGATGGCGTCCAAAATCGACCGCACTTTTGAACAGCATATATTTATTTACTAATGCGTCGATAGCGAAAGTATTTTAAGCCAATGGCAGACCTATTAAATGAGTTTTTTGTTCACTTATGGTATGATATAATTACAAGCGATATCAGTATATTGTTATCAATAATAGCTATTCGCTCCTTAAAGAAAAAGTGTGTTGACTCTTGGTAAATAATATGATGAGAGTAATAAACATTATTTTGTAAAAAATATTCCCGGCAATTATTTCAGCATTCTCTCAATAGGCTTGGTGCCAGCGATATTAATGCGAAAACAGAGTGAGTGTGCGTGTGTACTATCTTACAGATAGACTAAAATGAAAAAAAAAATTGTATCATGTAATATACATATATACCAACCATGTCCGATCCCATGTAGTGCATATGTCCTCCCAATGGGAGCTTAACTGAAAAGTTTTTCAAACAAAACTGTTTGCTAATCGCTTGCTCAACTTCTCTTTTATAGTGAGTATGGATACTACAAGACTAGTGGTTAACTTATCGGTCTCGTTACTCCTAGCTTATTTAAGATTAAAGAGGTGCAAGGAAACTTATTACATCACATACAACCAAGCCTTCGAATTTAGTTTGCGACTGTCATTTTTTTTTACCGTTGGAGCATAAGTATTAGTATAAAATTGAAGTCGCTAGATTTTTAAACGAGATCACAGCCCAAAGTGTAAGATTTTTTTACCATTTCCGCTCCCAATGTGGATCATATGGACTCCTAATGGAGTTTATCTCAACATAAGAGTTTCTACGAGAACTGTTTGTTACTCAGTTGCTCAACCTCTCTTTTTCCAAAGAGAGTAGGATGTGAAGTTCAAGAAATCACACACATCCATGTCTTCGAGCAGAAATTCATAAATCGATTGAAAAATTAATTTATAAAACTGTCCGTACTGGTATTCGAACCCGTGACTTCCGTAACCGAAGCCAACAACGTTGACCACTCGGCCACACAGGCGGCTATAAGTATAAATTGAAGTATTTATAAATTGCGTAATAAAAACTTTATAATAGAAAATAACATTTTATCTACCAACATTCTACACAAAAAAAAATATAATAAAAAAAAGTGATAAAGATAAAAAATATAAGGTAATTTATACTGAAAATTTGTATTTAAAAAGAAAGTCAACCACAGACGTGTTAATTTCACGTTGTAAAAATGGTAAAATAACAAAAGTTTCTGGATTCATAACCTTATACCTCCACATAAACCGTGATATGTCTTCCGGCTCTGACCAGAACAAACACTGTTCCTCAAAAGAACGAAGAGTGGGAAAACGTAATTTGGGTAAAGCAAGAATATAGAGTCGGTTTTATTTCCAAGGGTCAAAAAAGCTAACTCATCCCCTGTCGTTACCTTTCACGACCTTATTCGGCAAAAAAAGGTTTCGGCTCACTTCACGTTCTCCGGAAGCGGCTACATCGACTCCAATTTGTCTCTTATACGTCCCACCCACCTATTTAGATTTGCAAATCAAATCTTCACATTTGAATCGTTGGTCTAACCCAGCATTTCTTAACTTTTTTAAGCCGTGACGCAATACGTTTAATAGTTTTGGTTTCGCGACCAAGACAATGTAAAAAAAAGAAGCAGGATACAGTATTAACTATTTTATACATTGGCTTTGGATATGTTTTGATACCTCATTAAATCTTAATGATACCAGAAAGAATTAGGACTGTAGGTTTTCTTCAATTTCGAAAATTCATTTTCATTATTATTAGAGTTGAAAATATGCATGTATTTAACCGATGGGTCGTAGTACATTAATTGCTCCTATTACTAATATTGACTTTTCACATTTTAATTTCAACCAGAATATACATACAAATTCACTGTTTTTGTTTTTTACAAAACTCTAGCAAAGTGCCCAGCTAATATTAATCCTGATTTTCATAACAATTAAATGAGATTTGTACCTTGCTGTATTTTTAAAATATCTTCTTCTGGAATATACTGATGAAATTCTTCCGTTAAGTATTTGACTGATTAAACATATATTTCGCGACCCTTACATTAAGATTCACTGGTCCGTTGTCTTACGTAACTGAATACAAAAAAATCTCTGAAGAAATATTCATATGACGTAAGAATTCGCTCATCGTTGCGATCACGTTCCCAAATCCGTATTGTTTTTTTTTCAGTTGAAAATAGTTCATTACGCTATTTTTTCGATAGTAACATGCTTTTTTGAAGCCGTGATCTCTCCTAATTGAATTATATTTAATACTAATTGTCAGGGTCAAACCTTTAAAAAGAGTCTTAAATCGAGGAGTATGAATTATGCATTATCTATTCTGTTTTAATTCAATTACTTACTGGCGATAAAATTAATTGTGAGCCACTCACAGTCTCAGATTAAGAAAAGAGAAAAAGCTTCAAAGAATTCGTTTTGTAGTATTTTTCAAAAATAATTTCGACAAATATATTCCAAATATATCCAACCCCCCCCCCCCCATTGGAATGAGGCTTTACATATGTAAAATATTAGTTTCGAAGTCGGTATATGAAACTATATTTAACTGCCGACATATTATCACCTTTTTAGATATTTAAATTAGTAGGCATATATTTTTAACCATGAAAGTTCTTTAGCGTGAACCATATGGACCTTTGCAATGCTATTCCCGCATACATACACTTTTTTTAGGCAGTCTGAAATATTCAAAACGTGATTGTGTTGACCTGTTTGTATACTCAAAACATGATTGTGTTCAGCATTACAGTGCGTTCCAAATAAGTGGTATATACGCACACTTGAACATCTTTATATATATATATTTTGCCGAAACTGGTTGTAAGTTTGGAGAGAATGGGATTAACAAGGGGACGTAGTCAACTCACCACTTCCTACATTCCGTATGTGTTTTAGAGGGTGAGAGGGATTAATAAAATACTTTTCTTTTCAAAAGGCTTTATCCATAAATATTCACCAATATTTCCACCGGTGGATTCGATCAAAAGTACGGACCTCTCGACTACAAAGAAGAATACTTAAAAAAACTCTTTTCTTTGTTTGAGAACGTGTAAATAAATTTTATTTTCTATGCAATGTACCCGCAGACAACGGTGCCAGGCTTCAGATTTAATCCCACATAGTATTCTTCAATTCATAAATATACCAGGAACACATGTTCAAAATGTATTTAAATATTTAAACCCCAGCCAGGCCCTAACGCGGGTTCTTTAAGATGGCAGTTTAATGCCCAACCCACTTATCATATTATTATAATGTTACGCAACTGTTTTGAAAATGCCGTTCAAAATAACTGCTTGCCCGCCATTTGCATAATCAACAGCCTGGAGTTATTTACCCAAAAGCCACGTGTTTCTGTAACATTAAATACTACCATAATATATTATATACATATATCTACCTAATAGGTAAGGCCAGAGGTCGGTAAACTACGGCTCGATGCCAATTTACCATATGACTCAAATTCGATGAGATGGAGCGGAGCGTTGATTGAGCCACAACTCATTTTGACAATAGGAAATACATATTAACATCAAACCCCAGTTTAATGATATATTTTCTTAGAAACCATAAATAAATTCTTCGCATTAGTAGACTTTATTACAGGGCTGTGGAGTCGTCTAAAAAAGACGACTCCACAGAAAGAAGAAATTTTTCAATCATTAACTTATACATATATATCGACTGTGGAAAGGAAAAAGGACGTGACCCACACATACCAAATTTTACGGGAGACGCAAAAAACCTGTTAATGATTTTGGGGTATAGGAAAATTATGTAATATACACAAAATTGAAGTCCACAAAGCCGTGTAAACTGGTGTTTAATTGACGTAACCTAATAATAATTTAATAAATTGTTTAAGAATAACCTTTTTTGAAGTCTATTTTACTGTGTGCAAGTTTGACAGGTCCAACTTTTTTCAAACTTAAAATTTAAATTTAGATACTATCGGCATTTACAGCTATCCTTTTGATAGAACGTGTATCAAGTTGTATACATTTTGATTATCGAAAAACAGCTGTTTTGAAAAAACTGTGGGTTACGTCCCTTTTCCTTTCCACAGTATTTCATCAGATCATCATTAGTCAGCCAATCATGCAATGTCAACATTATGGACTGTTGTGGTTTGAATACACATCATTAATTTTTTTTTTAAATGGGTCGTGGTCGCTCGTTTTTTACAACCCCAAATCCTAATTTCTGAATTAGGAGTCGGGGTAGCCCTGCTTTATTTGTATGATATTATGTAAATATTTAATTAATAAATGTACATATAAATATATATTTGGTTGCATTTTCAAAAAATGTGAAGTAAAATTATATAGATATTCATATTTTCACAGCGTAATTAAATAGATCTTGTATAGACAAGAATAATCATTCGTATATCCTTGAGTTTACTTCCTGGTCCGCCGAAGTTTATTTATTTACAAAAAAGTTTGCCGACTCCTGAGTTAGGCAATGAAAGTTTAGTTATAATATCCAAAGATATGTAAGTTTACGATTCAAATTCATTTCGTTAGACTTTTTATTTATAGTATGGTATACATAGCTACTAACGTAAACCATATTTTTATTTTCGTACTAAAGTTTGTGTATACTCTAGATTGAATTTTCTTGTTAAAAATTCTACACGTGGCTTTTATAATTAAAAAAGAAAATAATAAGCAGTAACTATTGTTTTTATTGTTGAAGAAAGATGATTATTATTTTCAAAGCAAATAAAATACATTAAACTACTTTTAAAATCGAACTTTTCAGGGCTGACAATTTTGATTTCGAAACTCGTACTGCTATTCTACAAAAGTCTCAAATGAATAATTGTTAAAAATTTAATGATATAAATAAACGTTGCTGTTGTACATAGTAAACAAAGACATGTAACGTATTATATCTACTTTAATCAAAGAAATAACGAATAATCTATGGCTTATTGCAAATATTTTCTTATTCGAAAATCAAATTTTTGCCAATTTTAAACGAGCAATTTTATCTAAAAAATTCCCCATTGTTGTACCCCTTTTAAATAATTGTCATTTTATTAATAATTCAAGCATTTGGTATCATTGAATATTAATTCAAAGGCTTAAAAACAAATCAACTCATTAATAATAGGTCGGATAAAACCCTAGATTTATTTTAAACATTTCTATGTTATTATCTGGTCATTAATATTTTCAAAAAATCCCCATAATTATAACAAACCCACTTAATTCATTGAAAATTGTATACATTCAATTTTCGCTAATTTACATTTTAATAGCCTTTTAACTTAGTGATCTACTTATATTTTTGTATATAAACGATACAAACTGTTTACTACGCGTCAGTTCAAGTACATCCGTGCACTTGGAATGCCTGAAGATGCCGAAAGGCGAAACTCATGGAAAAGTACAAAATTCAAACAATTCAAATTTGATATTGAAATTCCATCAAGCACCCTCAGTCGAAATTCTTAATTAAGTTTATTTTGGTGTCCAGTATTCGAGCGTCATTGTTTTAGTTGTGTCTCTAGTGATATAACTTGTATGTGTCTACGATTCGCCATAATTAAATTTTAATCATTGAATATACACGAATAAATTCATAATTTATTATAGTTTTACATCAAATATACATATATTATATATGATAAGACCTAGTCATCACTAATATGTTATATTAAATCAGCTGAACTGGTTTGAATGGAAATTTATAGCCATAAGTTTTTATTATAAGCTGCTCTTGGCGCAACTTATTTCTCTTAAGCCATATGCAAAAACCAGATCCGACATACTGAAATGTATTTTAATCTGCTTTGTATTGGAAACAAAGCGCAAAAGTTGAATAAAAGTGATGAAAGTTAAAGTTTACGTTAGATATAAAATTATGGAATAAAAACAAATCAAAACTGATCAATTAAAAGGGAACAGGTAAAAGAAATATACATTAAATTAATTCTTTAATTTTAATGTCGACTTCCGTGATACTGTCAAATGATATAAAATATTGTTTTAGGTTTCAACCTACAAAGTTTTATCTATGGAAAATATTTTATTCCAGAAAAGCTAGCGACAAATATTATTCTCTCATTTGTCTATGAATAGTTATACGCGAATTTCATTGGATTCCATTGTCATTAGTTAAGCATTATGCGAGATATATAAGAAAAGTAACAACGTAGTGAACGTGTAAACATGCTAACTATACTCCTTTTTGAACAAACAACCTTTACATCGTAAATTTACGGTCTCGGCTAATTATGAAATTACTTTATACCGTTTTAGGAAACATGTTTAATCACTTAATAACGCGGTACAGACTTGTACTAAATTGCGTGAGATTTTACAATAATAATACCATGAGAGCATAATACCTATTATTTGTGATTTATGGAAATTGATTAAGTCTGAAACCCATCTGATGGAGGAATAATGAAGGAAAAGTTAACTACAATATTAACAAATCTTTTGTGTTGTTTAATTTATCACATACATTTTTTTTAAAGAAAAATAAATATGCCAGTGAATGAGAAATTGAAAACTATAAACTATTAGTCTAAGAATTATTTATTTATTGCTTTGAACTATAACGAAAAGAAGCACCATTAACGTGAAAATAATTATTTAATTCATTTGCTGTTGTATCAAAAACTTTCTACAGTCCAATTATGAAAATAATTGTTGTAGTTATATTTATTACAGAATATATGTTGGATTTTCAAATTAAAATCATTTGTTCTGAGAAAGAATTCTCTGTCGAATACAATTATTATTCATTTTTATTTAGTTTGACTGATAACTTTTGTAATTACTAAGGACGCAATTACTTTTAAGCAAGTATAGTTTTCTAGTTTTATTATTTTGTGAAATTCAAAGGAGTTTAATGAAAAAGAGTTTTCAACTGCCTCCATTATTAGTTTTGCTAATTACATTATTTTTCGTACTTCATTCGTTAATATAATGTATGAGCTACTAGATATAAAACATCATTAATTTTGTGTTGACTTTAGTTAACTAATGGTGTTTGATAGTTCTCTGTCGATGAAAATTGAGTCGACGTTTACAATCAATTGCATATATTTAAGATTTCGACTCAAGATGCTTGGTGGAATTTCGATACTAAATTTGAATCGTTGAAATTTTGTACATTTGAGCAAGTTTTGTCACTAACGATACAGGTTTCACTTCGCATATAATATAGTTATTGTATAATATTATACAAAACGACTTTAAAGTAAAAAAGTTGCTGCTTTGGTAAATTGTACATTGATCTTTTGAATTGATAACAAGGGATTTGAGGGTGAAATAAAATAATAAAATCTACTAGGACAGCATTAGAACCTGTGTCCCTGCGGTGGGTTTAAATGCTGCCAATATTCACATTTTTTTCAAATAAGGGGGACAAAAATATTTCGTAGACAATAAAATAGCTTGTTTTGAAAGGATTTAATAGAAAATCAGATCAATTATTTTAAAAAGGTATTACCTTTCTGCACTGACCAATTAAATTTTCTATCGTTACGAGCTTCAAGCACCTCAAATATCAAGCGCGCTTGAAACCGAAAGCTCTGTGGACTGCCAAAGCTTTTAGCCCATAATTATTTAGCGACACTGCCTCGGAGTCATCCGTTTCCGGTGTGCGGTGGCACTAGCATAATTATCAAAGCATAAAGAAGCATCATATGAAATGGATAATAAGTCGAGCCAAGATAGTTTTTTAAATATTATTCAATCTCAAAATGTTTATATGAGTTTCCTTTTATCATGTTCGCGACGAATATCAATCACATTGAGTAGGAATAGACGTTCTTATCCGTTTATTATTCGAGATTAAAACAATTTTGATCTTTTGAACAATATATTATAGTTTTAAGTACGAAGGTGGAAAAAATGATTTTTCAATCGATGTATAGTTTTGCGACCAAAGACAAAGATGTTTTTTTCCACCGCTCTTTATATCCAAACCTGCAAATAGACGAAGAGAAAGAGAGTGGTTAGCCAATTTGTAGTAATTTGTTTTAATTTTTGTTAAAACACTACCTACTGTGAAAATGTTTCATTCGACACATTAAAAAATAAAATACATTTTTTATATTATTTCATGGTTGTATTTTTTTGTTTCCTTGGCAAAAGATGGACCTTCAGATTAAATCCACAGATAAGACAGACGTTTAAGTCGACTGAAAATGGGTCAGCAGACTTAAGGCACGCACAATTAGGAAGCATTCACTCGTAATTGATGCAGAGAAACATTGTACAGTGATTTGTTTCACTGAAACTTTTAAGGGATTCGATTAAATATTCCATTAAAAATTTACCTTACGCGACATTCATTATTTAAAATATATTATTTTAATTTCAGCAATGCGAATTGTTCACGCGGAAGAGAAATTTAATTTAAAATAAAAACATTTCTAGTTTAACACAAAAAATTGAAAAACTGTATTATTTTCCCTTGTTAGTATTTAAAGAAATGTATTTTTTTCAATACACAAGAGATATTTTTTAATTAAATCTTATTCATTCTGACAAAGAAATTTTATTCGTATGCCGTGTATTTAGTGATATATACCAACATATTCATTTACTCTAGTTTTATTTTGTATCAAGCACACACAAATTTAATTCCTAAACAGTAATTATATTTAAATAATACGGTACTTTGACAGTAGTTTTATTGTATGGAATTAATATAGAAAAATTGAACACAGATAGAAGCGCATATCGTGTTTCCAAATTCAAGCCATTTATTTTCCATTGATTACTTTTTATGTTTGTATTTTTCTCTGCTGTAAAGTGTCCAAAAGCGAGCTACAGTTTTGTTTGTTGATGGTTTAGATACATTGTTACACCATCTCGGATAGTTTAAATACCGGTATTTGAAATTTTAAAAATCTCAAAAACGTATATTTTCGCAATAATTTATACTTTAAATGTGTATTTTTCACATCTTATTTAGATACGATATCCTTATGTAATTCTTGTATTTTTCCATACATTGTCTTCTGATAGAAAAACATTGTTATTTTTGTATTTATATTGTTTACTCAACTGGTCAAATATACAATTTAGTAATACTTATCACAGGAATATTTTCAATTTCATCGCCAAGTATCTTTATCGGATTTAATATCTTTTCATACCGATGAAAATTGCTGATATTGGAGTTAAGGTACTCGAAAATACGTACGATATTAAGATTGCTCAAATTTTTATTTGGTTGGGTGATTTTTTATTGATAAATGTACTAACTTTTGACTTATGAACACGTATTACATTTTTTCCAATATGAAGAAACATGATCAATGCTTATTGATATCACTCTTTCAAAGTCTATGAAAAATATTGTTTTATAATTTATATATTTTTTGTTCTTGCTTATATTTTATAGTTAGCCAGTTTTACATTGAAGACAATTTTACTTAAATTAAGCGGATATTTATTTTTTAATATAATTTTTTTAACTACTAAAAAAAATGTCAGTCTATAAATTAGACAACATAATATTTCTTTTTTTTACTCTTTCGAACAAGGCTTTAATGTACTGAAAAAAAATCCTAACTTATATTAGTTATAGTATTATATTGTCAACGCGCCATTGTGATTAATTACTTCATTCAAATGCAGTGGCGAAGCTAGACATTTTGAGCCCCTATGTAAAAAAAAAGGTCCTTACTTCCACAAGTTTTGAAATTTTATAAAATTCAATCTTTTGAACCACACTGGACATTCATTGTCATTTTTAACACTTTATTAAATTATAGCATGTAAGTCACAAAGAGGAAGAAAAAAATACATTTTTAATAATGGTCTAAATCTGTGATTAATGCGTTAGGTATATTTATCAGGAGTCGAGAGTTATCACGGCACATAAACACTTGCGCTTGCTTTGCAGATCACCGAGTAGCGTCACATATTACTTTATTTTTTTTTTATCTTGGGCTATGCCAAATTTGTAATATTGAGTATTTGCTATGAATTAAGTTCTGTCACGATGGCCCTTAGGAATTGCATGGTTATTGCTCGAATTTGCTATAAATACTATTAATTTACACAGGTGTTAGATCTTTTGATTATATTTGTAATAACTTGGTAAAACTACATACCACTATAACAGGATTGCTAAATAGTGCTGTGACAATCTGTGCTTAAATAAATACACTATTACATTTTCTATTTTATCCTTGATATAATACCTTCAGTTTTAATTAGCTATTAATATGAAATTACATGAATGTTGATCACTCCAACAAATTTGAAAAGGTTATAACAATAAAAAAAGTTATCGGCATTTCTTCTACGATTAAAGCGCAATGACAACATTATTACATAGTATGGTCAAAAAGTATTACAAGAAGAAGAAACATATAACTATGCTATCATTCTGTTTTATTTTCACAATGCCATCCCGTATCACGTAGAAGAAATACAATGTCAAATGTTTTATTTTGGATCGTAACTACCAATTATTTTCTAGAACCTCCGCTTCGTTTGTCAGCAGTAAAATGGTATCAAAACTATCTTTTGAATTCTTCTCGGGAATTCATCTAATAAATATACCCTTGATAAACCTAATAAGCCGTACAAGGTCTTCGGGTTTTTGTAGGAACCCGTGAGTAAGAAATAACATTTGATTAAAGTTTTACTATCAGTGAATGATTGATCCACTACGAACACAAACTTATACTTTTTATAATCAATTACGTCTGTTTCCCTGTTATCCTTTCCTATGATCGATTCGTATATTATTATTTGAATGTTTTATGGTAGCTCAGCTTCAAATCGATGAATGTAACCATGTGCTTCTATCATAAAAACAAACAACGCCATTTATTTTTTCCAATTAGACCGAAAATATATTAATGTTGATAGTATGTTACATGAACGATAAAAATATCTGCACTTGGTTATTATTGCACCGACTTAATTTGATAAACAAAATGATTTTGTTGAGAAAAATCAAAATGAAATAGATAGAAAGAGAAATATTATCTGAAAAATATTTAAATAATAGTAATTTCACGGTTACATCCTATTATATAATAATTTTTATTGATAGCAACTGAACGAGTAAATACTTTTACCTTTCAAGTAATCAAACACAACAGCGTGTTTTGTAGAACACTTTGTTATGGAATATCAAACGTATTTCCTTTTGAAACGTTTTTCTTTCGCTATTATATATTTCGAATTTTTTAGAGTATAAAAGGATCTACAAGTTTTATCAGAGGTGAGCCACTGCAAAATTTCAATATCAACAAATCTAAAAATTAAATATCAAAAATACTAATTAAAAAATATTAGATAAAAGATACTCAATAAAGAAACATAAATGAAAAAATATTTTTACACAACCTTGTTTTTTAATACCTTGACATAAAAAATGTAGAACAAATTATAAGTGGTCATGTTCAACAGAATTTATTTCAAAACTGATCAGATCCTGAAATATAATCAAACAAAAAAATCTCCAAAATAAAAATTTAAATTTCTTGTTTATTAAGAAATTTTGATTAATAACCATTGTTAAAACCGAAAATCATAATTATAAAATAGTACAATATGGAGTCGATGGTTAAATTCATATAATAATTTCATATACATATAATGGAGATGACCACGTTTGTTTTGTAACGTCACAATTATTTACAATCATTGATACTGCCGGGAAGTATAACAATGAAAACGAAATGGAATCATAAATTTTAATTGCATTCCATTTACTTTAACGAATATCTTTATAGGGGACGTTTAAAATTAATTGTCAGACATTAACACCAAATTAATTCCATCAAGCAATTCTAATTTTATCTTTGCAAATCACAGCTATACAATCACATGGGTTATCAAAGAACATCCTCGTCGATAAACCGATGAATCAATTCATTTTATTATTCATACATTTTCAGCTAGAAAACATTACTTGACTACGTATGTATTCTATTGAGTAATAATGGATACAATAGAACTATTATTTATGGTCAAATGAAACGTTTCAAATTTTAGGATAGTGAATTTCATAAATCTCATCGATTGAAGGAATGCCATAAACAAACATTTAAGCAACTCAATATTCTGTTATCAATAATACAAATGTTTGTACGCCCAATTAATAGATGTCAGTGTTTCATGATAATAATCACTATTTCAATTACGGATTTTTTTTAACGAAAAGACGCCATTGACAATAAGATCTTTATTACCATGACAAATTTAGTATCAAAATCAAAGTAAAAAAAAATACAATAACCGTCAATTTAAGTTGGTGTTTCTTTTTTATATGGTATGAAGCTTCTTCAGATTCATTGTTCGATTTTTCCAAATAACGTTTCGACTCCGAAGTGTTGTCGGCTGCGTCTTCTCATAAAACTATAATATTCTGTGCATACGTGATGCAGAACTTCTTGAAAGAGCATTCCAATATTATCTCCAGAATTTTTACGGAGACATCTTAACCGATTCTCCAATTACTTTTGACTCGATCTTTAAATCCAAGCATAATCAATATTGCCATATTTTGGCATCAATTTCAAGACACAATCAATCAGAAAACTTACTTCAAATTTAAAGTAACAACAAATGGGTGTGATATAATAGAATAAATGTAGCATGTTATTTAAAATATTTTTCGCTGTAAGTTTTTGTATTGAAAACAAATATTAAATCGTTGCTAGAATCAAAACAATATCTCAAACTAAAATATGTAATTGGGTCAAGAATACACTCATTTGATTTCTGTTGAAAATATTATGGTAATAACGAAAATTTGCGTTTGCTGACAAAAATAAAGTGATTGAAATATCAATTCCATTCGATATTTTAATCTTGTTAGAAGAGCAAATATACAGAAGTAGTCCACATAATCTGGAGGAATGAATAATGAGATCGTTATCACTCGCGCTGCGCCAATTTCCGGTTATTCTTCAATAAAACAAAGGCGGAATGGATCGCTTTGAGAGGTCAGGAGCGTTTAACGCACGTTTTTAATGCAAAATCACGTCCCAAACCAGACGTAAGGGCTCCAAGAATTACGTCGTTCGGGTCTTTTGGAATCTGTTGCGTGACATTCGTAGCATAACACATCACCACCGGATTATCCAGCTATATTGTAAAAAAAACAACTGTATACAAATTAAACGATACTCTAAAAAAATGTAATTCAGTGGCTAACTTTTGATCTGGGCTAACTATTTGTCGCCTGTTGTGGTCTATTTGGTTAAAGCTTACTTACCGACCAGGTGGGTCTGGGTTCGATTCTCGGTACATTTTACCTCGGTCAATTTACCTTGAGTGACTTACAATAAATTCCCATCGAGTTTTTCTCATATGATCTTCAACTTAATAATTGGCGCATTGGCATAAGCTGTGATGCCAAATATTTGTTATTAAAAAAAGGAAAGAACTATACATCACTTACACTACGTATATTTAATAAGTGACCTAAAATGCTATTGTTATCATTTTGTGTCAATTAAACGTCTCGTGTACTTTACAATATGCTAAACTTGTATTTGGAGCAGAAATATTATATTTTTAAATATTGCCTTTATTAATAACAAAAAAGATTGTTGGTTAAATTGACATTTACTAAAGAGAATTTAATTTTTAAAAGTAAAAAAAAACTGGTCTTGACTTGAGTGAGTATTTATTTTTATATTATATTTCTTTTAGAACAAAATATATTGATATTTTTCTAGAAAGAAAAATAGAACTGAAATGGTTTTCTGTAACCCAATACACAATTTTTATCTGAACCGTTTTATATGGCGTCACATTTTAAAATGAACGAAAGACAATGCAAATATATATTTCTGAAAAAATATAAAGCGAGACGCATCGCTGATAGACAGCGTTTATTATAAAAACGACATCCAAGAAAATCTAGTTTATTTAAATATCTAGATTATTTAAAAATATATTACACATGGATGAAGTGTTTGTGTACCAATCGCCCGTATCAAATTCCTTTCAGGTTGCCCTTTCAGGAGTGGATTATTCGAGTTAATAAGTCGGCCCTTAAGTCGACGACAAATACAAGCGGCGTAAGGCAAACGTTCTGCAGAAGTTTGTCGGGCATGCTCGGGAATATTAATTTACTGCTGGCTTACCTTTATGAAATATAACAACAGAGTGCGGTTTATGGTGTGCGAGATTTCCCGTAAGCATGCGACGTATTTAAACTGTGGTATGAACATTAACGTGCCCGGAATCAAAAAAAATTACCGTGGATATGAAGTAAAATTAGGTCTCATACACATATCTACCTAGTTACAACTATCTCTATAATAACGTAATGTGTTTACATTTTTGATGCGTTTACTAATGTCAAATTGATCTTTGTTTAATTATTTCTTTCATTTTATGTTTGATTTAGTTTTTGACATGAAATATAGCGTGTTAGATTAGAAAAAAATAATTTTCTATAAAAAGTATGTGGTCATCATTTCAAGACTCCATTTCCGAATTCTAGCAAACTAGATTTTTTCGCGTATAATTTAAGTTCGTAAGAAAAACTTTTTTTCTCATCAACAGATGTCACTGCCACAGGAACTTATGCTTTTTAACCTGCGTGGTTTGGTAAATTCATAGAAGTTACAAATTATAATACTTATTTTGATTACATAGAAATGTGGAGATACTAATTATGAAAGATAGTATTTTTCTAATAAAATATGAAATATTGCAAATAGCATTATTCAAAAATCTTTAAAGTATATTTCTTCAAGCATTGTAAAAATATTAGATATAATATATACGGTTAAAAATAAACTTCTGTTCTTTTGAATCGGTACTTTAAGAGTACAGTGATATCACAGGTCCTCAAATATGATAATATTAAATAATAGAAAGCTGTCAAATATAAAAACAAATAAACATCGATTTTGTCTTTGAAATTTTGTTATATTCGTTCAAAAATCAGACAGCTTATCACAAATTCAAATTTTCATAATTAAATATAAATAAATCAATCCAAAAACAATATAAATAGACAATTTTATTTGTTCTTATTAAACAATCAAATTGTGAGTGAGTTCAAAAGCAAACTATATTAAATTGTATTCTAATATGTATCAGTATTAAACGAAACCAAAATTTGCAACTCAAATTTTAATCGGTATTCATTAGTTATTATTTAATTACATCGCATGTTTTTGATATTGTATGTACATTAATAATGGTTATTACAGTTTTCCACCCCACTGTGTATGAAAATGACAATACAAGCCTCGATTGTGTTACTTTACCAGGTAAACAATATTCGACAAAATAATGAAGTGTATAAATTATTGAACACGGAAAATTTACATACAATAATATAATGAATGACAAAAGAGCTCGAGAGGTATTCATAAGAATAAATGCTTACCATCAAATTGAATACAATTATATTCACACGCCATGATCGCGATATTAAATTTGAATTGGCTCAATAGAATAATTTGCGTATTTAATAAAATGAAATATGTAAATTACAGTTATTTGACATTACAAAATATATGTATTCTTTCACTAGTGGAAACAGCAGGAATAGCGATTATAAATTTATGTTTATCAGTAAAACGATTTATTTTACTTATAACATAAAATTAAATTGCACACATTGAAAATAAAATACATGTCATTTAACAAAATTTTCTCTTCCTCAATGTAATCAACGTTGTAGTATTATAGCAACTACCATTACGTATTTACTATGCACATCATTTTTTGAGCGTATCCCAATGCGCCCAATAAATAATATAGTTGCCAGGAGTGTCTTAGGAGCAGCCAACTAAAACTAGTATAATTATATGTAATTAAGAATGTTAGTACACTGAGAGTTTGTATTTTAAAGATTTTATAAGTTGAAGTTCGCTCTCCATATGACGCCGAAAATGTTATTTTTTTAGTTTTTTTTTTGCCAAATCGGTGGTTAATCTGACTTGAGTGAGCCTTATATCGTTAATCTCATTTAACATTTCCATACGAAATGGTATTCTTACTGCAACATTTATAATATGCTGCTAACATTATTCGGACAAGCTGAAAGAATTTGGCAGCGAAACTACTGGGCTAGGTTATGAAACGGCAGGTTTGAAAATAAAGAGTCAGCATTTTGATTAAAGTTCTTCTGCGCCTTTTTCGTACAGTACAAGAACATTTCAGTGAACTTTTTAAGAAAATAAACAAATATGCTTTATAAATTCAATGAAAATAAATTTATCTGTGGAAAATATTAAGAGCATGATATAATACAAGCGGTAAACATTTAACTTGTAAAGTAATGTTTAAGTAACATGATAACAATAATAAAGTAGTCAACGGATACTTGGCTTCATATTAAAGATCAAAACAGTATTATTCATTACGTGACAGAATGGGCAAATTGCTATTATCAATAAGCGTTAAGGAAACTTGAGCAACCAAAAGAAAATCACAAATTCACTGTTTTGAAATAAACTTATTTGGGATGTAACCAAATAATTTACAGTGATCGATGGGTACTCTATTTTTAACGAGTTTCTATGATAGCAAAATACTAAATCTGGCGAAAATACAAGATAATATTGCGAGGATTATTTTCTTTTATATGTTATATCCCATTTTGCCTCTGTCGGAAAATAAATATTTTGTTGGAATTCAGTCTCATATTGCCGAAAGCGGTATCTAAAGACGGCAAAATGTGGTTGTTGTTTATTTTGAATTCCGCTATTGTTACTAGATAATCTTGTTTAAAGGTAGAGTATTACGCCATGTTCGAATAACTACGAGAGTTTTGAATTTATTCTGTCACAAATATAAAAATATGAGTTGATAATTTCATAAAATTGTAATAGTATGTATTATAATATCTATGGTCTTACATTGAAAGCTCGTATCGTATATTTTTTATATTTTCTAATAAATACGTATTTAGATACATCTTTATACTAAGACACTTTATTTGAAATTCATCAATCTTCTGTAATAATAAAATATACTTTGAAAGTCAAAATACTATTTTTATTTCTGTAAATTGTACTGTTTTTCTTGTGTATTCTTTGTTTTTTCGAAGTAAAAACGTCAAATATCTGTTTACAAATGTAACAATGTAAGAACATTGATATTGTGGTTACCTTCAGAGCATAGAAATTTCAAATATGTTCTCTGATTCACTATTAAAATCTTGAATAATTCTAACATTTTAAAATTACCAGTTCCAACAATAGCTGTAATTCTTTTTAGATTGTTTTTGGCTGCAACGCTTCCGCCTTGCCGCGTTAATGATACGATGATGTTTAAAATTAGAATCACAACGTCTGAAACAAATTAAGTTGAAACCAAAGATTATTTGTGTTTATCTATGTTCTACAATAGATAACGATGAGAAAATTTGAATACATATTAATAAAACAAGTTTATGATTTTAAATATTCATTTTATTATGATTATTTTAACATATTCACGAATAATTCTTGTGCACGAATTCAAATTGTATATTTTCATAGTCTCTCAAATAACACAAATGGTACGCAATGTTTGCTCAGTCCGAATCTGGGAATAGTATTTATTCAGAAATATTAATACAACTTCTGCACGATTCATTTCTGGTTTGAATTTTGATTGTGAAAACATTTCGTGAAAATTTTATTTCTGTTTCATAACTTTTCATAACTTCCTGTTATTTTTAAGTAAAGTTAACGGTTTTACACATAAATAGAGCTTTTATCTTTAAACAATTACTCTGAAAATTTCATATACAAAAGTAGACTGTGTTTATTTCCTACGCAGTCAGTTTTATTTTAGTAAGTAATACCAAATTATGTAGTATATTAAATTCCGCAAAGGTTACAACCATTTCGTGCAGTAAAATTATTAAAGAAGTTAATAATTAATATTCAAAACATGTTGTTAAGAAGTATAAATATTAATACTAAAGCACAATTCACATGATTGTTTAATATAGAAATATAATTACAATAATAAACAGGTAAGAACATTAAAAATATGCCATTTATCAAATAAATTTCATTAATGTCGTCTTCATTTTGTTTGATAAAGTAAAAAAAAATATTATATATTTTTTGTTGATTAGCAAATATAATTATCAAAATTATTATATGTCAACGACATGCTAAACATATTAAGAAGTATTTTTATTTAACAAATAACCAATGTTGTGCCATATTGTTATCGTAAATTAAAATACTGTTTTAAATTAATAAAAAAATGTAATTTTATAATTTTAAAATGTTAGAATCAATCTTGCTTCATTACTTAAGCAAACTTTGCGATAGTAAGTCTGAAGATGCCTCTGAAAGAGGCGAAACACGTGTCACAGTTAGTAACACAATACGTGGAATAATCAAAGTTAATTTAAATTTTCTATTAAAATACAATTCTTAGAAATGCAACAAAAACTATTATTTCATTTTTTTTTGAGTTGCTTGTTTTGTTTTATGGACGATTTTTTTTTGGAAATATAAGGATGGAATTATAGTTTATGATTCATTTCTTAGAATACGAAACATTTTATTAGCTATATTTTATCCGATAACGGCAGAATAATCCCATATTAAAAAAAAAACAAATCGTGTCATTTATCATTGACATAACTTTTATTGCTTTGACATTTTCCATCTCTTTTCAAAAAAACTAACTTATGTAAATATATGTTTTCATGTATTTTGGATTGGATTGATGTTATTTACTATAAAGCAGTTTTTATTTTATTATAGGCTTTTTTAAGAATGTTTTGTCACCGTGCTTAAACTTATAAAATTATTTCAACGACAATAATTATCATCTCATTGGATTTTAAAAACTCACACTGTACAAGACTAATAAAACAAAAGTCATAAAAGAGAATATGACTAACATAAAGTAGTTATTAGGTAGTAAGAGAATATGTCTCAAGATACTTTTTTTCTGTTATTGCTATATAATTATAAAAAATAATAATATGGCAGGAATTGCTACATTTGCATGCCGATGTGGTGACTTCCAGGTTAACTTTGAACTTCTGCGTAACTATTAGATAAAATATTAAAAAAAAAAAAAACCAATGAATGATGAAAAAATGCTATCAATACGCAACTAACATTCATTTAAAGTTTATTTCTGGCAATTCACTGTAGAAAGGCGCTATATTAATTGTATGGCTGCCACAGACGAGATATCTCGTCAAATTTTTCGTGAAAACGTACATTTTTCTAAGGCAGCCAAATGGCTAATTCAATGTTATTTAAATTATCAGTTTCTATAAATGAGTACATATTTAACTTTCGATTTATTATAATTTTTTGAGGAATCATACCATAAGTCTGATCTTTTGTTGTGTAGAATCAACCTGCCAATGATGAAACTGCGGAGAACAACACATTTTGTTGGACCATGTTACTTCGGATTTCAACTTATTCCATGTGAACGTAAGTGAGTTAAAAAGAGTTGTATATTTTTTCACTTTTAAGATGTTCACTGCCGATTATTTGTGAACGAATTATCCTTTTAAAAAAATGTTTTTATCTAGTTCTAATTTTTTTCAAAAATATCAGCTACTATTTAGCTTATCTTGAGCAACAGTTGACAATGCTCCCGATCAGTGACATCTGTTTTTTAACGTACCTATAGAATACGTACACAAAAGTGTTTTATTTTTCTTAAATATTTTTTATGAAGAATATTTTGTCGGTGTTTACTTCACTTTCATGCCAATTTTCAAACTTTTACTAGTTTTTACATTGTGTTTGTCATCCCTTACGTTACAAAAGCCATACAACTATAATTTGTATTTTTTCAGAAGACATTTAGTTGAAAGATATTATCTTTATTTCTCGATATACCATTATATTAAAATGGCTGTAGTTCATAACAACTCACATAACTGTTATATTCAAATTCTTTACATTGTGGGCAGAGCTAAAATCATTTAACAGGGTGAACAATAGTATTTATTACATGATAATAGATTAAGTCGTGTAAAATCATAACCTTCTAATAATAACACTTACAAATAGTACGAGTTCATAAATCATTTACTCTTCTATACTATCGATAATATCTGGTATACTTTTATAGGTATGTATGTATACATAAACGATATTTACCCCATGATGCTTTGAAACAATATATGGGAAATATGTATGTGTGTGTATTATTATTATTAATAATAATATTACAACAATTCAAAAATAGAATGGAGAATTCCAATAACATGATTTATCTTCTTTTATTATGTACTGATGAAATGTAATAACTTAACATTTGATAACTGAGATAAGAGAAACGATTACCTCTACTGATACAAAAATTATTTTATTGAGCGAATAGGTTTATTTATAGTAAAATTGATTTAAGAATAAGTGGTGATACATGGGATGAAGAAGACACTTTTAAATTTTAGAAATTTTGAAAAAAGAATCAAAGCTTTCAATTTGGAGTATACATATTATGACACCTGTCAATAAGCTATTTTGTGTTTTATAAATAAGGATTTGTGTATTATTTTTGTTCGGTATTTTGTCAGTCACACTGTAAAGTTATTAAATTTGTAATTTTATTATATTCTAAACAATAAATGGTATCCATGTAAATAAATATGGAGGATGACGAATCCTAACGCAAAGTAGACATTTCAATCGAGAGACAAATTTAATTTAAACGCACGGCATTTCAGAGAGAAACAATTAATTTGCTCTGTCGATCAACTCTGAATACGATCTGGAATATGTAATTATCGAAGACCCTTGAGAGACACCGAGCCCCAATCTACAACACAATACCCACCGCGTGTAATGTAATACAACTAATGAAACATGACTTATGACTACGTTATAAAAATATTTACTTATCTTTGTAATATCTTTTATGAAATATGATTGTTTTTTAATAATGGCTTTCAATATTGTCGTTTTGATTTGAACCATATTCTAAATATATTGTTTTGAATATTTTTTTTTCTTAATTATAAGGAAGCACATAGAAAGAAAAGAAATGGTTAAATTTATGCCGATGGCTCGCGATATTGACACCTAGTAACTGAAATTTCACTTTTGTTCGACGATTAATTTTTTTGCCTATATTTTGATAATATAAAGCTATATTCAAATATGCCAGACCATAGCAGACAATAACAATACTATTTGTAAATTTTAGACAGTCAATAAGTTAGATGAATTTGTATTTTTTAGATTATTGAAAACAATATATTAAATTTTTGTAACATTAGATTTCATGAAAAAAAAAAACAGAAGATCGTTTCGTGGACAAGAATGGCAGCGACAAATATAATAAATTTATTTAAATATTACAACCAACGTTTCCCCGATACAGAATGATCAGTTTATAGTTCTGGCATCAAAATGTTTTGTCAATTTGAAATTCTAAATCACTCCTTTTTTGTGAAATGGAATTTGATTAAATTGGTGCTGTAAGTTGGGTTCTTTTATTTTTATTCTAAATGGTTATCGGTTTTAAAACATTTTTACCAGATAAAAAAACGAATTTTCTTATAAGTTTTAAAAAATAAAACACTTTTTGTACCGATTCCACTTTTACTTAATAGGACCTGGACTGGGTTCATTCATCACGAGCATATTAAGCTGATAATAATATACACTATTACGGAGCTTTTATACTAAACTAAGTCAAACTTTGAAGGGTGTAACAAACAATTAGTAATATAAATATGAAAGGAATCTAACATATTAACTACCATTTGTTATACCGATATAAGTTTTACTTGGCTTAATATAAATATCCCTGTATTAATTTATATTCTTATCAGTTTAAAATGCTCGTCATCAGCGAAACCGGTCCTAATCTTATTAAAAAAATGTTGGATTTGCACAAAAGAGCGTTTAACTTTTTGAATATAATAGTTTGTCATGAAGTATGGGTAAGTGAGAAAGAATATTTTACATGATCTTATAAGTATACATATTATACCCGGAGGGCGTGCCACTTGTATAAATAAGTTTAATGCGCCTTTTTATATATGCACCTAAAAGAAAAAAGGTAAGAGAGAGAGAGAAAACCGACAGAAATAATAATGAAGATATATTATTTTATTTATAATATTTTATAAAATATAAAATATTTTGTTAAATGTTTTATTAAATAAACTAATAATTTTAAAGCTCTCACCTGCTGCGATGAAATCTATTGTGTATTGTCAAGCTGACATGGAATATTTTGACCCCAGTAAATATTTGAAGCTGTGCGTGGGTGTCTTCTCAAGGCATGTTGATGAAAAGATTATTTTACCGGTTTACTTATGCAAGGGGGTTATATAACTTCGATTGATCGAGCTCAATAAAACGATTGATCCGAAACAAATCACTACGAACATAAATATGGCTCTGTATCATTTAATTTTAATTGATATTTCAACACAACCATTGTATTAGAATAATACATTAAATGAATACAATATTTTATATAATACAGCATTTAATATGTTTGTAAAGTATTTCAATAGTGACAAAGGTGTTCCACTTTCCAGCATAATTCACAGAAATTTTGAAAGCGTTTAAGATATCCATTTAGTATATATACATTTAAAATCTGTTGAATATATGCTAAGTTTTTTGGCGTGTTTGAAAAAAACGGCAGTATCCAATGCAACTATAGATGATATAAGCTTTTATAAATTTATCGGTGAATGACATTGATGCATATTATAGAAATAAATAATAGTTTGACGAATAGAATTATCTACGTAATGAAGGTGGTAAATATTTTTTAAGTACTATGCTATCGTCAAAACTATACTAAATATTATACATACAAATGTTTCTTATACTTTGTAACTTAGCGTTCGGAATTCCGTGGACCGCATGATGTAGTATAAATAAGACTAACTGCTTGAGCAGTTACCACACCAAGCCCGTCAACTTACAATATATGTATTGAAAACAGTTATGACGGATAAAACACCAGTTAAGTATTTAAATTCATTGTTTACAGTAACAATTCCTCTAAGCTTATGAAATGAACATTCGTAGTAATTGTGGGATTCTCTGGATTGTTTTTCGAGAGAGGTGTCCGCAACAATAGAGGCACGCGATAGAGCTATGACTATTGATTATCAACACCATAGATCCAGATTGAATCACGTTTCACTTATGAAAATGGTTTTATTACTTGTTCGTATATGCAACTATCCTTCAGCACGGATTTTTTTACATGACATTCAAAAAAGGCACAGTTCAATGTAATGAAGCTTCTTTCTTTATTGTTTTTCACTGAATCTTTTGCATGGAACTTATCCATTGTATTAATTATAAGACGATAATGCTGTCAACTTTAAATTGATCCTAACAAGAAATTATATTAAAGAAATAAGTTCCACAATTTTTAACACCAGAGAGAAATTTCAACTAAAATAAAAAAGATTATTTTCACATGATCTTAAATCGTTTTCCATGTTACCATTGCCGATTGTAGTGACGGATTTTTTTAGAAGCAAAGTAGTGAAATAATTATTTTCGAGGACGCAAACATTTCAATTGTAAAACTTCTTATGAATAAAAGACGATTCTGATGTTTCCACGATTTTCTCTTATTGTATGAAACAAAAAGTTTTCACCCGTGGCCGTTTTTTGTTTCTCTTGTAGACACGTCGCGTTTGTTTTTGTATCGTAAGGGAAGATTTTTTTTGAAAAATGTGAGTGAATATTTGAATGGAACAAATAAATAACGAAAAAAACGAAAACAACAACAACTGGTATGAAAGTTTGTCAGCATTAAAAGTATTTTTTATATATTATATATGGTACTGAGTATAATATTTATTTACTTTTTGCCTATTCAGTTTTTTATGATTAAATGTTTAATGGATGAATAAGTAAAAAAGTAATGGAAAAAACTTTAACAAAACAATGCTCATTTTATTAAACTGAAATTTACCCGAATCGGTAAAAAAAAGTTTTTTGTTAAATAGTATTGTGCCGGTTCTGTCGCTGAGTGATCAACACTCGTAGGGGTTTACTCTACTCTAGTTGCGATGGTTACTGTGTCGAATTCTTTACCGCACACTATAATATCTGGCTTCCGTGCTGGATCTTACGGGTTCGAGTCAATGTGCGAACAGCATTTTTTCGATCGATTTATTGATTTCTGTTCGAAAGCATGGGTGTTTGTGATGTCTTAAACTACCCTTCACCTTTCAGATCCTTCAATTACTGAGCGTAACGAGAGTGATTAGTTAACCACTAGTCCTGTCTTTAGCCGTATAATTTTATCCGTATTACTCTCTTTGGAAAAGAGATGCTGAGCGAATGACTAACAAAAAGGCATTGTAGAGTCATATTCTACACATTGGGTGCGGACATGTATTAAAAATATAAATATATTGATTTATTTATCGATATTCCGTTTTCTGTTCAAAGACATATTCCATCCAACCAATCATTTTCTAAAAATAAGCCGCCAAGAAAGCGATTAGCTAACTACTAGTTTGTAAGACCACCCATTTCATCTTTTTTTTCTAAAAATATACTATAGTGACTAAATTGTATTTGGTCCTTGAAAAAAACTATTATTAGAGGTCTTAATAAGAGTCTATATTGTTCCACATTGGAAGTAAGTAGGCATCGAAAAAAATACAGTAAGTGTTACTGATATATTAATATACGCGTGAGCGTGAAAACATATTGATATTCGGCACTACTACTAATTAGTCTATAATATTACTAAAGTGTATTTACATAAGATGTATGCTTTTTTACTTACAATTAATAAAATCAGAGCCAGACTTCATTACTTCAGTGACAATAAGAGAATAATCTTCCGTGTAAAATTATTTCGTATTCACTGAAAGTTTTAAGTTTCAAGAATTTTACTTCACTGTAAGAAAATAAATCGTGAAATTCAAATATCTAAAGCACCAATAGACTTTTGATTGAAAATAATTAATTCAATTTTGATTCGTACCCTGCTTGATTAGGGTCGCTGTCTTAAAGTTCTGCTTGTTAAGTTTCTTGTGGTTGGTCTCCCTACAAACCAAGATCCTTCAAAGTCGTGTTCGTTTGTAGGATGTGACGTTTGATTTTAAGTCATTTTGAATTCCAAAACTAATGTTTTATGGGTGGAGAAAGCTAATGACTTGGATATTCCGATTATTTCGGCAATGTCTTTGTGGACATTCATTACAGTGACAATATCTATTGTGATTAACGGTAAACCCTTGTAGACAAATTGACCTTACATTTACATCTATTCAAATGTTTTATGTACTACAAAAATAGCTAATGTTTAAAAAGAATACAAAACGAGAATTTTTTTAAAATCCAAAGAAATGAGAGTTTACCTAAATCGATATCTATACAGATTATACAGATATGCAGATTTAAAATTTAGATTCAACTATTTAAAAAGCGTTTTTATCATTACTATAAATTAATATTTTTTTTAAGGATACGAGTTTTTCAACAACGTCAAACTTGTACGTTGTTATAAAATATGGTAATTTTGTAGGTATGGTTATGATTTCAAATTTTCGTTTTCTAGTGTTTTTTGTTCAAATTTATATATTTTTGATAGATTTAAAACGTGTGTTGCAAGCGAATCAAAAAATCTAAAGCTTTTATTATTAGTAAAAATATTTTAATCAAACATGTAAAACTTTAATAGGTTTATTACAGATTGAAGTAATTATATTTTATTACGTTTGTATGTATTTTATGCATACATATATTGTGTGTCGAAAAGATTTAATTGACTAAAAGCATTGTGCTGTAATTCGATAAAAACAAATGTCAACGAAATGCATTGTCACAATAAACGTAAGCATTGTTTTACGTTTAAAAATAAATAAAAAGCTAAAATATAAAAGATGTCGTAAAACGTTTCTATCAAATGGATGGAAGCACTCAGCTGGAACTGTAAATCCTTGATCCATAAACGAGAAAATATTCCCATTTTACAATAGAAAATATATAAAATTATTTATTATAGGCATTTGAAATTTTAAGCCCGAAGCATTTAAATCAAATGTATTTTAAACTCTTTTTTTAAAAATTCAAAATCAATACGATTTAACAATATAATGTTTTTAAAAACTTCAAAATGAAGATATGGATATTCAGTGTGAATTAAAAATAAGGTAATATTTATTACCGATAGAAACTTATATTTTGACAGAAATTACGAATTTAAATCTAAGGTTTGGTGTACACAGCAGTTGTATTACTCCACATATAATAAAAATCGTTTCTGATGTCTTTTTATATGACATCAAAACTAAAATATTTAATTGTTCGATTTTTAAAAGAACTTCGCCCAAAATACACTTTTACCAATATCCAATATTATTGATGACTGCGTGATAAAAGTATAAAAACAACTTTTCCATCGCACATGCATATTTTTTTATGGTAGGTTGATATTTTGTTTTATTCAAAATTTTATTCTTCATTAAATGTGTATATATAGATTATTTAAAATAGCATAACTGGGTAAAACTGAATGTATATATAACGCTATCATGTATTTTTATAAATCACACAATTAATGAATCTTTGCATCGACTACTTAATTATGTATCTGGAATATTTATGTTTAAACTCGGTTCCGGAGGAGAAAATTGTTTAAAACTTAAGGAGTGAAAAGTTGGTGAAGCAAAAACATTCTCAGAATAAATTTGTTTTGTGCCACTCATTTCAGTCATTTCAGTTATGAATCTATTCTTATTTTATCCCTTAAAAAGGTTAAAAAAAACTATTTTATTTGACTTTTTAAAATTATTGCAGCAGTACTTTCCATATGCTAATAAGAAAAAGCTACTTTGTTTTATTTCCAGCGAAGATTTCCCCGTCAGAGTGCTTTCACAGTCGGTGAACCGCTCAAAATCTTTCGCCTTTGTGTAGAGAGCAAACTCGAGATGAAATGTCGCGTAGACAGACGTCGACGGCGTCGCGACGTCATCTACCGAGGAGGCTCTTCGCCGAAAAGCGATGTGCCTCAGAATAAGCCTTTGAGCGAATGCGACATATTATACAGACGCTATTTGACTGTCAGTCTTTCACAGTCTTCTTATGCACGTTTACAATGATTCTCGCGTTACTATAATATCATTTACATGAATTTCCTTTTTCTTTGGGACAAAAGTAAACAAAACATTAGTCGGTAAGCATAGAATAACAAAAATAAGGGAGAAAATATGTTATCTAATTATCTTGAATCATACATAAATCTTCAAATTCTGCCATATTCCGGTAAAATTAAATGGATTATAGGTATGAATTTTTTTTTAACAATCTTCTCTCAATGGAAAAATTGAAACCTTTTTGACAAAGAGAACCGTCTAATTATACTAATTTCATATTATTATTGTCGTTTCTAACCTAAAAGATACCTTTTCGCCCAAACCAAAAACCAAACCAAAAATGAAATATTCATTCATAAGATATTTAGTTTTTCATTTAAACGAAAAAAATATAAAGTGAATACAAATATAAATAAAAAGTTTGTTATCATTTAAATTATTGTTTATATGTAAGAATTTTCATTTATTTTTAACTTAAAAGCACGGTGTAAGGATTGTTGGTTGTTTATTCACAACTCACGTTTAGGCATGAAAACAAATTATAAATTGGTATTCTCATGTAAACATTCTAACAACAGCCAATCATTGATCGATTCTTTGATTTTCAACATTTCACGGAATTATTGGAGAATTATTGAAAAGAAGTCCAAACACAATATTAATTACACATGACATGACAATAAATGTCAACTTATTTAAATGATTCATTTTTCACATCGCTATTGTTTAAATTTTCCAGAACCGTTTTATCTTTATTTCCAATACCGTTCCAAAATATTCTACACTGTCTACAATCTTTCATACAGAAATTTTTCAAAGGAGTATTAACAATAACCAGTATCATGAAATGCAGGCTTTGTATCAAACTATTAACTTCAGCATAATGAAATATTTTCGTGATATGCAACTACATGTAGCGTTCGTTACATAACACATACAAGTGACTATTTGTAATATTGCAATATGTGAAAGATGAAAGCTGAAATCCTGTATCTGTGACATGACAGGTAAATTCAAGCGCATATTCACGACATCGTGTTCAATTTACGTGCAGCGATACTGTTTTTTGTTTTTTAATAAAACAAGTGTAAAAGTTGATATATTATTTACGCAAGAGCTTTCAGAGCTTCTGTGAAGAAAATTGTATGTACGGACATAGAACCGTATTTGTATTATCAAGAAGAAGCATCAGGTGTAACAGCTGCATGCATTAGCATAACCATATTTTAAATGTTTTATGTTTCCAACTTAGCTTTAATCTTATACAATTATATAAACTTTCTATTATATATTCATTGTATAGGCAAAAGCTTTTTAATTTTTCTTTTATTTATACTGTGAAGATTGTGAATTGAATATTTTATGCAAGATAACTATACTAAGCAAATGAAGATTAACTTAAAATTAAGATCTTTTTCAGAGAGATACTTAAAATAGACTCTCCAGAATTAGTCGTGAAGGGTTTTACTAATTAAGCTTTTAAGTGATTTGCTGTATTAATATCTCTCTACTTAGCAAACTTTATAAAGAAAAATAATCAGGAAACTAAGAACCCGCTTGGCAGTATCGACATATTTTGGTATGTAAAAGCTAATAAAATAAGCTTTCAACGGATCTTACGAAAATATTCGATTTAAATAAAACTTATCTTATGCATAGTTATTTTCAGTTCATTGAACTACTCAATCAATTCAAACTTTTAAACATTTATAAAAAAGTAATACTATACACGTGTACACTACAATAATACTTAAAATTTCGTCCACTGTAGCCTAGTTGGTAACGGATTGGCGCTACCGCTATCAGACGGGCTTATGTTCGAATCCTAGTAACGTTAATATCAAATGATTAATTATTTTATTTAAATTTGAGATCTAATATGAGATCATATATATGACGTCAAAATAATTCTCATTGAGTCTACGTCGTATGATCTTTCAATTGTTAAATATTTTACATGACAGTCAATGTGACAAATATTTAAAATAAAACTATTCGAAACAAAACTAATAAATATTTTCAAATACAATGAAACCCTCATGTTACGTTTTCGAAAACGACAAAATAAAAGTAAAAATAGAGGGAAAACTTATGTTAGGGATATACATTGTTTTTCATTTATACAACATCATGAAAATTGATTTAGTTCTTATTTTTGTGTTATTCATGTAAAACTTGTTCAATTTAATAAATTTATTTGAAGGTTTAGACGTGTACGTCATCAAAATTAGTGAAATAGTAATATTAATAAGCCTTAAAATCCACATTGTTTAGTTGATTTTTTATGATTTCTGACAAAAATTTACAGAAAAAGAGTCACAGGACTCCAAAAAATATACTCAAATAGAGGAAAAGCGTGAATTCTGATTTCTTAATATCGACATTTCAATGTTTATACATTATGAATAAATTATTAGCCATAGTAAAAAAATATTCTAACATTCTTTCGTATGAACTTATAATGAACATTACTATTTTTTATTTTAAAATAATTAGAATTTTTAAGTATATGTCTTACAAGTGGGTGTGTTTTAGAGGATTCACCATATGAAACTGAGTTAAGTTGGACACACGTTCAGAATGGCGAAAACATAAGATGTATTGAACCGATCATCCGAAAAATGAAGCGCTTGTACTAGAGAAGCAACACTGCAAAATATGTGTAGGTTAGATTTAGTTCTGTGTTTAACGGTGTATTTCAAAAATTAATTCCAACCCCTGAAGAGAGAAACAAGTTGTAGAAATTTGTACATATTATATGTCTAAATTAAATTTTAACTGCAAATTTGATCGCTTTAGAAAACATCTGTAGAGAGATTCGCGAAATTGTGCAAATATCTTCGCAAACTGCAATTCCTGTAACTCCTAAGGCAATGAGAATCGGACAAAAATCCATTATGAAACATATTTTGTATTGCATATTCTGAAAAAATATTTATCTTAATAATAAATCTAGATCATCGAAATATTTTTGATTTATTTTTCTAGTTAATATTATGAAACTGAAGGAAATAACGGCGAAAAATAGTTATTTCACATTAATGAGAAAACAGATAGTTTCAAACTGTTCACGTAATTTTCAAATAAAGAAATTTCTACTTGTTTCAGCTTCTGCGTATTTTTAGTTTTAACTGTACTTAAGAATTTATTTTATATATTTATCAAACATACATACTCATTGATTAAAATAATATATGATACCATTAAAAAGAGAAAATTCAATTGAAAATTTACGCATAAAATAGTCGTGTTTTGTTTTATTATACTTTTATATGTATAGACATAGTATTGAGAAGTAAATGTAACAAAGTTTTTTATTGGTTGTTTAGTATTATGTCTAAAGTAATTGGTCGTAAACCGTCATGATTTGGTTACAAAACACGGCCAAATAAAACGTCTGTAAAGCACTAAACAACTCTCAAATAGGGCTATAAATTTAATGACGAGTTAGAGAAGGCACTGAACGTTCAAAAATCGATTTGTCAAAATTCAACATGACATAAATTTTGGTGGATAGGTGCGCGATAAAATTGTTTATTCGAGTACACTCCATAAAAAACATGGAAAAATAATCCTGACTGGAATCAAATCCATCTTTTGATCCTATGTATATTGTTCAACTTTATTGGTATATGAAGCACTCAGTCATATCTGAAATGAAATATGCCATTTTTGAGCGTAAAAAATCCATTTACTCTATATTCAGGCAACCTGTTTGGGTAGGATGAAAGGTCGAACCAAAATAAAAATGGATAAAGCTATGCGGCAAAAGTATTTAGAATTTCAAGATATAACCTCAACTATGATACTAAGACAAAAATGCATCGGTTTAACCCACTACTCCATTATATGAATAAATAAAAACTTAAACATAGTAAAAAAGGGTTTTCTATTTGAAATAAAACAATAAACTAACGAAACTGAAATGGGTAAAAAAATAACAATCCCTGCACAGTATTGAGAAAATTGAACTAAATATCTTTTCAATTTTGCCTCATGAGATTTTATAGAGAAACATAATGCATAAATTATAAGATTAAATTCTGTTGATTTTTTTAAATGTCTTGGTAAACTTTTTGGAAAACTTAAAACCTTTTCTTTTTTTTACATTTCGCTTAAAACTTGTAATACGATTTTACTAAAAACAAGCTTTATAATACTGAAATGGCTTTTTATTTCTTCTACTGTTTGAATCTACAAGATTTATTGAGAATCAAATTGAAAAAGGTAAGTTATCTCATAAATTATTCATCAGATTATACGGATCTGATTTTATTCAATCACACTTTCTTTAAAATCTCCATAAAACCTTAAGCACACAATCCTTTTTCACGTTTCAAAAACAGTCACTAGGCTCGAGTAGCAAAATATTTTTTTTTCAACCAAATATATTTTTCAGTTATATAGAATATTTGAAAATGTTCTTTTTTTATCTACGCTTTACCTTTGTGACAAAAAATATTTGAAAACTAACAACCGCTTATAATAAAATACGTATGTAAAATAATTTGTCCCGTCCCGACACTGGCAGAAGGCGAAAAGTCATAAAACATTATTTTGAGCTAATTATGATATTTTAACATCAGCTCTATTAAATATTAAATATTAACTTATTAAATAAAAACCAAATTCACTTTCACTTCAGGAAATACTGAAAATCAATTTGCTAAATTTTTAAATTAATTATCACAATATAAATTAGGATGTTAGAAAGGAAGAGTAGATGTATTGTGTATCTTTACTATGCCACTATATATAGGATAAGTAAATGCACGTTTAGACATAGTTCTGATGAGGGCGTCAAGCCGAAATAACTATCAACAATCAATTGTAGAGCTAAAATACATTGTTAATATTTTTACGTTTTACATTGAAAGCGTAGAATTTAATTAGTGTTTTTCTATTTAACTCGGATTTGCAAAAAAAATATTGATCGCTTCGATGGAGTGTAAAATATGTTATATGCTGATACTTCAGAAGATTTGTCGATCATTTCACTTGCACAATACACAGCGAAGGTATGAATGCCGTCTAATCCCAAAGAACGAGAGCATTTTCACCTCATATCCGTTGAAAGGTTTTCGTTGTAACTCATTTGCACGAAAATATTACCGACGAGTCGTTTTTTGGTTTGGGACCCGATTTACGTGCGTATATGCGTGAAGGGCGAGTCAAGAAAACAGGCGTTGAGATGAAAATAAATGATCAGGATATATACCTGCTGTACGTAACAATAACAAAAGGGTGCCATAAAAAAATATTTTTGACGTTTAATAAATAAATACACATATGTATATGGATATAACTAAAAAGCTATGCATGTTAGCAAAATAAATGTCTTATGTGTTTTAATACAAAAAAATTAGTGTATTAAGTCCAAAATTGTAAGACTGTTTATAATCAGTTCTTGACATACATATATAACGGTTAAAGTATCCCTGCAAATGTGAATTTTTTACTAGTCAGTATCTAAAGAACAATTTAAGACCAGTTTTTTTGTAGATTAATGGATTAGAATCCAAATATTTAAACATTAACATATGTATATCACTTTGAAGGTGTTGACTCTCAATACTTGAAGAAAAGGCATTATATTAAAAAAACAGTCTCTTTTATTTATTCCACAATTATTTATTAAGATCAGAACCGGTAATGCTCATTACAAGAGTTTTCAACCGATAAAAACATAAATTAATATAGAGTTATTTATACAGAATCACGTAAGACTAATAAAGGTTTAACAAAAAATTGTTTATAAAATTATGAAAAGAATTTATAGATAACTAGCCGGTACCCGGCAAGCGTTGCAATGCCACTCGAAGAAAAAAAGTGTTTTTGTTTTAATTGTATATATTGAAGTGCATGCTTTCTTTTTCTGTCTGTTTGATGTTTGCTGCTGATTGTCTATGGTAAAACACACGCGCCACCTACTGTAATTTAAGTGTACTATAACCTCCGCGCAAGTGCAAGCATACGTTGTCAAAATGAACTGTATGGCAGACATACAAACATTGATTTTTATATATAAGATTTATAACCTTCCCGGAAGTGCAAGAAAAAAGTTTGTAAAAGTTTTATTGCAATCAGGTGAGCGGTGTGGCAACGCATAAAGTACGAACAAACAAACATTCATTTCACTCTGATCATGATTGTGTGACTTTTATTTCATACGTTCAGTCTTTTTTCGTATTCGAAATTATTGTTCTGTGATTACAGTTTCTAAAAAGATGTACATCACTAAAAAACTGACTAAAACGAATATAAACAGTAAAAAACATAAATTAATCATAAATTATTGTTATTGTGTTCTTACTGTTAATAATCTGTAGTATATGGGAACATAAAAATATGAATTCCAGAATATAAGATATATATTTCTTCATCTACTCTTATATGACTTGACACAGCTAATAGATTAAAACCTCGTTAAAAAAGACTTTCAAACCTAAATCGTATAATCGATGCATGCATAACCATCAAAATACTCTTAGCGTTTACATATAATAGTTGACAAAACATAAAAAAAAAATTGTACATTATATAAACACGAAACATTCGTTTCCTAAGCGTCTGTTCAAGTTCATCCGTGCACTTGAACGTCTGAAGACGCCGAAAGGCGAAACCCGGGTCGTTAGTGACGAAATCTGTGAGAATGTACATAATTTGAACGATTCAAATTTAATATTGAAATTCCACCAAGCACCTTCAGTCGAAATCTTAAATTGTACAATATTCGTTAAACATCATGAAAATAATCTCTCTAATAATAAAGCTCTCTTTGTTAATAATTTCGCATTCGAGATTATATAAGAACATTTAACAAGAGAAAAACCGTTTAATATAAATATAGAATGCTAAGTATTGACAGTGGACACAGGAATTATGTACGTAGCAGTTTGCGCATAATAGCTTTATTCACATGCATTTAAAAATAACCATAAAATAATGGCTTACTAACGTTATGTAATGCATTCACAATGCACAATGCTGTCAAATATCACGAAATATTTTTTTGACGTTCTATAAATAGAATAGTATTAATTGAAGTGAAAAGAGTACAGTTTCTAATTCCAAATAAAACTAATCTAAGAACATCGCATAAATAACAAACACACAGTCACACCTAATGCACGAAACACATTTAAATGTAATGTCAAAATTTAGACCATACAATTTGACAGATCTGAAATCGAAACAATCGAACATCAAATTTGAATTGTCAAATCAAAAAAAAATGGCCGCCGTTCAAACTAAATTCAAATTCGAACGGTGGCCATTTTTGTTTTGGAATACTCGGGAGTTTGACTGGTAAAAAACATTGAAATCTACGAATATTTTAGTTTTTCGACACTCTTTGTTAATTTTAATACGCATATAACCTTCCCGAAAGCGCAAGCTAAATTATTGTTGAAGTTTTATTGCAATCGGACCTGTGGCTTTCGAATCCATAGACGCCAAAGATTCAAAAACATACATACGAAAATTCATTTATATATATATATAAGAATATAAGATATATAAGATGATACAATATACGAATAAGTGACTTTTGACTATAATTAAACAAAAATAAATGCTACTAATTTGCAATAAATTCAAACTGTAGTTAATAAAAACTTAAAATAACATAATATTATATATAAAATACTCGAAGATATTTCTAGTCGTTGTTCTTATGGGTGTACAGTTAATTAGAGGTCAAATCCCTAAATTGACAAATGCAAATAGCCCAATCGATTCACGGAGTTATCTACAAATGATTGCTGTGATGTTTTTGACCTTTTCATACAGCCAAATAGATTTAATAATAAAAAACAGGGTGATAAGCTTACCCCTAGTCTCATATCCATGCCCCATCATTCTATACCTATTTGAAAAAACAAACCTTTTTGTGTTAAGACACCTAATGTTTGATTATTCAGAAGTCTATAATTTACTTAACGTTGGTAGTGGACACATGATTAAAAACATGCTTTCGTAAATTAATTGTTGTGTAAAACGTAAGGAGTATCCGTTGTGGAAAAAAATATGGAAAAATCAAACTTAATCAATATACGCAGTAAAAGTAAAGAAGCTGAAAATGTTTGTAAAAGTAATATGTATTCTATATATTATATTATTATATCCCGCCACGACAATTTTAAAGCAACTTTGAATGAGCACATGTTTTTAAGTATGTAATGGCTTCTAAAATGTATTTACAAATTATTTATTACTTTTTTTTTTATATAAGAGCTTTACAAAGCACTAACCGATAATTAAACGCGTATAGCATAATTAAGCAGAAGCGAATGCTCACCATTGAGGATACATAACTGACAACGGTTTCCTTAAAATACTGATAACAACATTAAATTAAACTAAAAGCTCGAAACTGTTTTGATATTATATTAATTTATGTTTACTACTTACTCATTTATCGTAAAAGTATTCATTCATTTATCGAAGCATTCAAATACGCATTACTGCCGTTACTCATTCATTCATAACTCTTTACTTTCTAACCACGATCTGAAATGAGAGGCAAAATAAAAGCTAGCAGATAGAAAAAGACAGAATATATCGTAAGTACCTATACGGGTTCGGTCATAAGAGTTTAATGTGCAATTTTTGCGATAGTGTGAACACTTTGAAAGAATATTAAATTTATTTGAAAAATTAAAATAAGGAAGATAATAATAAAAAAAACTCGTCATTATTATGATTCATCATTTATCCATTCGAAAATTTTAATTAATTTTACTGTAAATGATTTTTTAATATTTAGGGCTAAATCGTACATAAGCTTTCGGTTACAAAACTTAAAAATTCAATGTTAAGAATAGAATATATTATCGTGTTTGCTTGCTCAGAGTTCAGATGCATTTTAGTATACAAGATATGATATGCCGGAAATGTTCGATCTTGTATACCCACATTAGACAAAAATAATAAATCTCGTAGAAATTGGAACCTACGTAAACATTGCCCTATATCTAGCCGTTTAGCAAAGATGTGTAAAATCATAGCAGCTTAAGTTCCAAGCTGTGTTGTAGAAAAAACAGCAAAAATGAGCGGGCCGTTGAATCCCAGCCTCTCCTAACGAATTGTATGGAGGTTATACGTAGATCAACTCTAAATTCCAATTTATGAGCTTATTTTTTGTTGAATATAACATGTACGTTTGAAAGATTTCTTGTATGGATATTCTGTGATTCTTTGCTGTTATTAATTTACAACTTACGATACATCGGAAGGGTCATATATGCAAATCAAGTAATGACTGTAAGAAATATAGCGTATGACAAGAAATGCGATGTGTGGCAAAACAAATAAAATTTTAAATTTGAATCGTTCAAACTATGTACATTCTCACAGATGTTGTCACTAACGACCCGGGTTTCGCCTTTCGGCATCTTCAGGCATTCAAGTGCACGGATGAACTTGAACTGACAGTCAAGTTCATCCGTGCACTTGAATGCCTGAAGATGCCGAAAGGCGAAACCCGGGTCGTTAGTGACAAAATCTGTGAGAATGTACATAGTTTGAACGATTCAAATTTAATATTGAAATTCTACCAAGCACCTTCAGTCGAAATCTTAAATTAAATAAAATTTTACTTCCCACTATTAAGTATCACAGTTATATAAAATATTAATTATAAATTACATAAAAAAACAGTAACAAGCGGTATTCACATTATATTTTATAAGATTTTGAAATAAATGCTGCGTCTTATCATATAATAATGACAATATACCAAGTAAATGATGATTTAATCAATAACAATATTTAAAAATAATGAAGTGAAATGTGCTACACTAGTTTGAATTACTGATTTTTGATTACTGATATGACTTGCAAAATCCTATGGAAAGACTGAGTAACGAACCAATGTGCACAAATAAATTTTGAGATTAATTAGTAATTGATTAAAATCCCAATAATGACGTTGATTTTTTTAATAAACTATCCAACCTCGTATTCTGTATTGAAATATTTAAAAAAAAAATGATTTGCCTTCTTTGGTTACTTTTTTCTCCGAGATTTTTATTTAAAAACCTTAGAAAATGTGATTTTTTCTTATTTTGAAAAAGATGTAATTGAAAAGATATATAATTAGAACAGAATACTTTCTACTTTAAGGATTTTTTTTTATTTTATCATTCGCTTCAATACATAATAGCGTAATCCATTATAAATAACTAAATTTGTAAAAACATAACAGAGTTAAACATAAGAAGAAAGCACTTAAAAAAGACATCTTCCGAGTACGCACGTATTGAAAATATTTCATCTAAAAGCTTGCACAGAGCTTTTGAAAAGAATACTTGTTTTTGAACGAGTGCATGTCGTGATTGCAGGATGCATTCGGAACTTGCACAAGTTGAATGTAGATGCACATCTTTGAGCACCGCTCGCACACCGTAAAGTGCAGCGGAAGCATAACCAGACTATTTATTGGATGTTTCATAGACCAGTGCTCACGGAAATCAAGCAACCTTAAACAGGGACTTCTAATCTCATGGTATTACTTATATGTAAACTTTAATCTTAAAAAAGATACTGGTGATTTTTTAAATTAACGATCTGTTTTTTTAAAATAATGCGATTTTTAACATAAATTATTATTTCTTATTAATCTACTGAAATTATGTGGAGCCTGTGGAGCAGGCTCTTACTTTCTCCACTACTATTTTAAATATAAAGGATGGGTACAGAATGAATCTTGATATCTCTTTTCCGCATTTATTAATCTGTATCAATAAGGATTATGCCAGGATATGGTCAATAGATAGATATGTTAAAATTTCACGATTATCGAAAATTACGATTTACTCAAAATAAGGTTCTTTTAGATAACGCCTTCTGCCAGTATGCCGACGATATTAAATAACATACAGTAAACAATAAGGTTTCGACCACTTGGTCAAGTTTTTATCATTTTATATTTTCTTTTAAAATAGCTGAAATGGATATATTTGAGATGTTTTACCTTTGTCATCTTGAAAATGTGGCAAAGAGCTATCGAATAACAATAATTCCAAACCTTGTTCTTCAAACATAGCATTAATACGATAAGAAGTTTTTCTTCTTTCAGAATCTGCTTCGATTCTAAGAAAACTTATTCAGCCTTTTCCAAAGGTGGGCTATTGAATACTCGTATATTGATTAAAATTAAAACGTATAATATAAATATAGTTGAAGTAATAAAAAGAATCTCATTTAAAGAGAGATACGTATTTTTACTTTTATTGTACAACTATTCAAAACCACTGAATATCGGCATAAATTATTATTGTCCAGCTTCGTTCGGAAGGAAACCTATAACTGATTTATGTGAATCCGATAAATATTTTATATGTATGCTACTATCAAATATAAAAATGAACACTAAAATTTATGAAACTCATACATTGTTAAAAAATGTATACACTATCATGGGCTAAATATTTTTTCAGTTTAGTTTACATATTCTTGGTGGAATATTGAACAATATTTATATGGTTTACGGTAATCATTTATGATTCAAATAATGCATTTAACCTTTCATGGGAAAATCTAACTGTTGCTTCATTTATGTGAATACAGTAAATATTTTTTAAATAAAACATCCTTTTGCATTAATTCCACGTTTCTATATTACGATCAGAACTTATATATTACGATTTCTCTTATCACTATCACTTTTTTGGAACTGATAAAAATGTATTTCGATACAAGACTATTTAAACAATGTAGAAGTCAGTCTAATGAGAGTGTAACCAAAAATTTGTGGTTTGGGGCGTGTAGTCAGATAAATCAAAAATTGACATTTTGAGATACACCCAAAGCAAAGTTAAAACATCCTGACTGCACACCCTGTAAACTTAAGAATATTTTTAGACTGAAAATTCACATTCTCAATACTATAACTAACGACTTAACTGACTACACACCCCGTCCCACGAATTGGTAGTAGAAATCATTTATTTAATATTGGTAATGGATACAAAATATGTATAAGTGCCACTAAACTGATTACAATAATGTTTAAAACCTTTTACAAATTAATGCTACGAATTTGCAATCGGATTAAAAAAACAATATAGTAATAAAGTTTACAAACAATAAATTAATATGTTCATATATCTAAATTATCAGTTGAGAATTTTTTACAATATGATTTACAATACCTTTTAATTGTGCTTTACCATTCCATCAATTATTGACAGTGAACACCATAAAAGTGACGGTTTATATTGCCAGAATCAGAATCTGAATTCACAAAGAAGATCTATTCAGAGCAATCATTTATTTTTTTCCAGACTTATTAATACAATATTTATTTCGGAAACTAAATGCCGATTGCCGAACCAATGTTGTCAGTTTTCGTAAAACTGTTTTTTACTTGATTGAAGTGAAGTTTTACCAAGAAACGCAAATTAAATCATTATAGTAACTTCAAAAACAAAGAGTTTAACGTTTTGATTTTATTTCAATTTCAATTATTTTCTGTGGTCAGGTGAAAAGCACTGATTGAGGTCAAATAATGCGTGATTGCAGAATATCAATATGTTGCACTTCCAGGACAACTGTTATTGTGTTATATACAATGTATTATATTTATATTATTTTTTAATAAATTGTATTTATGTTAATAAGGTCACTTTTTAAACATCTTATTTTTAATTTCTTTCTGTTATTGGTTAATTGTAAAAACGTTTCCGAAGTGTGGGCGTATACTATATTTGTTTGTATTGAGAACAGAGAGCTTATCTGTATACCAATTAAATTCGTTACAATATACAGCTTTTACTAAATCACACAGCGTTGGACTAAAACCGATACAGAAGAAAATTCAAAACACATGCGACTTTAATTAGAATTGTGACATTGCGAGTGATAAGTAGAAGCTTTTGGAATAAATTGCCTTATAAACAATTTTGTATTCATCCATTCCGCTTAAATACATGTGAATTTAATTATTTCGCTGACATTTTGAACATAGAAAATAATATGTTAAACTTATGCGGTATTGAGCGTCAAAATTAACAAAATGTTAAACAATTATAAGGCAATATTAAAAATTAAATGACATTTAAAGGAATAGTAGAAAGTACAAAAATAACGTTATATATAATAGTTGAATTGATGACAATTTTACACATTAAGTTTTTTTCAATTTATTTATTGTGAAAAATAACTAATCAATTAAATTGTCGTAATTAAATCACGCATTTTTAATAAGTTGAATTTCCAAATAAGTTAGGCACGCGGCACACTTGAAAAAGACAGGGAATTTCAAAGTGAAGTAGGGGGGGAACTTGTAATCTAGATTTCTCTTAAAAGTTTCAAGTGTTTTTTAAATATGTACGGGCAAGTGAGTTCTTTTGGCGTTTTGAAGAGGGCCTTCTGTTTACTTTGGGTACTTAAGATAGCCGTCCATTTTATTTTCATAGACGTATATAACCGGGCAACTCATTAATATTTTGTCTATTTTTGTAAGCAATCAAATATATTCTATAGATTCTGCGGTAACTTTGTGGAAGTTTGTTTTTAATATAAAATTAAATTTGATATCTTTGTTAAATTTGACAGCTTTTTTACCAAGTGGAATAACAAAGTTATCAAATTTTATTTTATATCAATCAAATATAGTTAACTAAATATTTAAAAAAAAAAATATTTTGATTTTGTTGATTAACGGTTATCGAAGAAAAGAAAAAAGCATGTTTTCACATTTTGACGGATAAAAAATCGGTTAACGACTTATTTTTTAATGAACTCATTGAAAATTAATTGCTTTACTATAGTTTATTTTATAAAATTGGTCTTTTCTAAGTTGAGCTCCGTTAGGCTAATTGTGTATTTTGTTCTAAAATAATTATATTTGCAAATAGCTATTTAGAATGTTTTTGATAACTGATTGTTACATTATCACGATATATTTTTTTAGATATTTTTCATAGAACACTAACCTGCTTAATGTTGCTTTCACAAACTGTTATCATAAAAATACATTTATATAGTCTATAATTAGTGCTCCACGTTGCAAGCTAATATAATACAAATTTAATTAGCCATACGAAATGAAACAATCTTACCAAGAGTAACTTTTTGTATTTTTTGACTTTATTTTATATGTATGTAACGAATTTAAGTCAAAGGCAAAAACAATCAGCACGCCACTCAAACAATTCTAAATACGTCTTAGAAGTATTCTTGACGTTAATAGACCTCTACATTGGTGTGGTCTCGTCTCGCCTTACATCCTCTAATTGCTTATGTAATTTAATGTTTGTTAAAGTAATATTAGGTATCTGGTAAATGTGGTTATTTCAATTGTAAAATGAGTCGGTGTAAATGTCGGAATGGTAATGTATGTAAATGGAAAGGTGTTTTAATTTACAATGGTTACATTATGTACACAACTAGGTAAAATAAAAAATTCTATTGTCTTCGAAATACAAATAAAAATGTCGAAATATTATTTTTATTTTATGCCGTGATATAACACTTACACAACTAACTTTGACAATTAAATACTTGTAACATACATCTAGCCATCTCATATTTTTAAGTAATGATGTGATGTTTTTCTTTTATCGGTCTACTTTAAACATATTTTTTGGTTGAGAATACAGCATATAGCGCAAATTGAAAACAAAAATTGTTTTCTAAGATTCCATAAAAAAAACAGTCGAAAAGATTTCCCTTTAGATCCTTGTGACATTTCTCTAACGCTGTTCGTAGAAACGAAAATTGAGCTTGCAGAATGAAATATACACCGCAGGCAATTCTATTTTGAACATCTTTGACCTGTGTTTGGATTTGGCTCCTTTGTGTTTTGATGTTTCGTAAATTCTTATTAACGATAAAATACATTAAAAATAATTCAGAGAGAATTCATAAAAATATTGGAGTTCTATTATGAATGCCGAATGATTTCCCTAATTTTGATTTTTTCATTACAAATCACATACTCTTCAAAAAACATAAACAATGACAAACCGATAATTTACGCATAACTGGACCGCGAAAAAAAACATATTAACGACAAACTGATTCCACCTATGTGCTCGTTATGAAAAATATAGTTATTTATCATGAATAATACAGAGTCACATATTAACTCGTGGAGATAAACAAAAACATATATAGGAAAGTAAAAAAATAGAAAAAATGTTTTTTTAATTATTCCATAACAATGTATAATGATTAGTGAGAGCATTGTTTAACTTTTTTTAAAATATAAAATTAAATTTGATAATTTTGTTATTCTACGTGCTTCGCATCTTTGAGAGGCATCATCAGACCATCGCAACGTTTACGGATAAAGTAGTGCTTCTCAAATTAGCGAAACACGTGTCACGTTCTGCAACAACAAGTGGACTAACAAAGTTGCCAAAATAAATTTTACATTGAGAGCATTGTCAAATCAGATTCAATATGTGTAATTAGTGCCAGTATACAATGTTTAACTTATTATAAGACGATATGAAACTATGTAAAATCAGTTAAACAGCTCATTTACTTAACATTTTGATTTTTAATTTATTATATTTTGTTAATGTATGAACTTATAAGTTCATTTTCGTGCGCGTATCAAAGCTTTTCAATATTGTAACGTTATAAATTAATTATCTATTTAAATTTAGGCAATTATGACAATTCTTGTTTGTAATGCTTTAGATCTAATTTAATTTAAAATCAACTATACAATATATATTTTAAGATCTTTCAACAAATCAAGCGAAACAAGTACTCTGAAGTGGAATAATACAATTATAAACCATACAAACTTGATAGTTCCCATTAAGAACTGTGTACCAATCTTGTTAGAAGTAATAGAAAATCAATGACATAATAAAGGATCACCTTTCATCTTGGTTAACAAAGGAAAATGCCATTAAGCAGATATACCCATCTTTACACAAAGTTATTAATAAAATGAATCAAAGATTCTAGTGGGAATTCAATACAGGACACAAAGAATGGCCGATTTTACCTCACGCGTGAAAGTCGTCAACTGAATGACTTGTAAGACGAGCTAAAATTGGTTTTAACATGTAATTATGTTTTCATTGCATTCACTAATGACTTACGATAAACAATTTGAAGTTTTCAGTTGTGTCTTCTTCTCAAAATAATTTCAAATGAAACGACGCTAGAGGTTATGATGAAGTGGATAGCTTAACATAAGTGTGATACGGGCAACTCACTTTAGTGGAAGACTGGGAATGATTTGGAGTATCCGGAAGCTGATAGAGGATTGTTAGAGACTAAAGTAAGTTATGATAAGTCGTAAAATACACTTCATCTTGACATCAACATATATAAAAAAAGGCTAACATCAGTTGTATTTTTTTATCAACAATATTATATTTTTAAAATCTATTTATTAACTAAGTGTTAAGTCAAAATTAATTGAGAAACTAATGAATACTTTAAATCATTTCAATTTGGTGAAATCCCATAAGTTTTTACCGCGTACTTTAAAAACGGAAAACGCCCGGAGGAAAAATTTTGCTGGCAATGATAAAACTTTTTTCAACAAATATTACATTGAAATTGCAGGAAGAAGAACCCTTAATTTAAAGTATTCCTTCTGGATCTATTTTTTAAATATTAATACTGAAATAATTTTAACAACATGCCCAGTGTGATAGTTCGTGCTTTTAAGCATTTTAAATGATTAATAAATTCAAACAAAATTATTTTACTATTTAATTTGCTATTGTGTTTGATAATGAATATATTTTTTTACGTATTTTAACAAAGATTTTTTTCATTGTTTGATCGTTCAAAGTGTCTGCGACAAGGTTTGTCTATAGTGCTAACGTAATTAAGAATTATAAAAGCAATATAAAATACGATAAAGCTGTTAGCCTTAAGTGAATTAAGATGAATATTTAACGAAGATCTTCTAAGTATAGCATCCAAGATCTCGATTCTAGATATTGTCGGGGCTTAAATCTCATTACCGGTATTAGAGAAACTTTGAAAGTCTGGCCACCAAAGCAAATGGAATAAGTAGCGAAAACTCTCTTGGAAACTTTGTAAAGAATAGATAATTGGGATCTGGAGTCAATAGAAAATGTTTAAAAGTTGCAAATGTCTTTAGTTTAGTTGGAAACAATCGTATAAATTTTAAGGGAACTTGGTTTGATTTTTAATATAAAGACACGTGTCACTATCTACTTACGTTTTATACATGACATTAGCAGTAAAAATCTGCGAAATATATTAATTAAAAAAGAAACCCCAATAATTTTTGACACATTACACAAAGAACACGCCTTAAACTATTTTCTATTCATCGGTGTTATGATTTAAAAAAAAAATGATGACCCTTCTGTGGTTATCTTGCATATGAAATTCTAACATATGTACGTAAGTACTCTCTGCTCTGCTATAATACTGTCAATGCAAATAAAGAATGCCCATTCATTGTACGTTGGTCGAAAAACACCATCGCTTTCGTTTAGAAGCGTTTTTATGTCTGTTAGTAGATTTGGTGTTTAATTATAAACCTAACACAGTTGTATTTTATTGACTAAAAGATGGAAAGAAATATATACAATTAGTTTTACTTAGATAAATAAAAATAATTGTATATTTAAGTGTGGATTGTTATTAGTTTACTTAACAACCCTTTTTCATCTGAGAGGATTTTTTTTTAAATTTATTGATTTAACATTACTTAAAAGTATGATACAAAACCAGTTTTGACAAAAACAAATAGGATGAGAATTATTACTTATTATGTTATAATATAAAAATTTTAATATGTGTTTAATCTCATTTTAACATACTTATAAAACTACATATATATAAAAAAAATACATAGGATTCGCTTACTGGAAATGTACCAAATCATCATTTATCAATATAATCTTTATAATCACTTACTAAAGTGTTTTAATGTGAACTCACTGTCAATACTTACTGGAAAGATTTTATATTAAAGAATAAGACACTCTTTTGTGCTATTTCTACATTCATTTATTAGTATGTACTACTTTTATTAGTCAAACATGGTTTTCTATAAATAATCCTATATAAATGTAAAATTGTCTCGTCTGAAAATTTTGCGATTATCAAAACTGGTTCTGATTCTAATAATTAATTGTAAAACTCACACAAAATATCGTTTTGTTTTTTTAATATGATCTTCATAAAAAAAAATGGTTGTAGCAGCAAACAAATTTAAGTGACGATTTTTTTACAATTTTAGATTGTTAGACTCACCTTTTTTTAATGTGCGTTTTAGCATTCCCAAGTTCGTACACCTCCTGAGGCGACCGACCACTTAAAATTTGTAAAGGTTTTTTTTATTTTCTATAACATAACGTAAAGATGTGTAAATGAAAAATAAGAACGTTACTCGAACAAAAAAAACAAATTATTTAAAAAAAAGTACGACTTTCATATATAATATTTTTAAACAAAATTCCATAACCATAACCCTGGTAAAAGTGTGTCATATTAAATGTCTTTTAAAAATGACACAGACAATGTTAAATGGTGTTTTCTTTGCTTCGTGGATTGTAACACAATTCGGGACGAAAGGGTAAATTAGTCCAGTGCATTCAGCCACTAAAAGGCTCTAACAGGCGGAACTGATCTCGTACATTTGAATCGCTTTGAATTCCACGCTAAGATTAATCTCGTCTACTTAACAACTTTACTTTAATCTGACGCTGAAACTCCAAACTACGGGCCGCGTGACGAAATTTAGTTAAATTATTTTTGTTTTCAAAATTGTGCTGTAGTTTATTTGAACTCATGAAAAAATGAATACGTTTCACTTTTAATGTGTTCACTGCCCATTCTTGACTTATCATTTGATAATTGTCGCGATGAGTGAAACCGGTCATTATCTTCAAATAAATAATGAGTAATTTGTAGAAAGAGGTGTTAAGGTTCACCCATTGGGGATAAAATTGCGTGAAGCTAATATGTAAAAGTAGTATAGCTCATTAAATTTATATTGTTTTATTTGTTACCAAAGATATCTGCATTCCAACAGTGTTTGATATGTTTTAAAGAGACGAATTGTTATTTTTATATGAAGTATGGTGACCAAGTTAAATAATTTTGTCATAATACTCAATAGGTAGGAGGTAATTTGGTTAGAAAATAAAACATACACGAGGTTTAAAAATCTCTTAATACTTATTTACTTGCTAAATTATTTGGGTGTGAGAGTGATTTTTAGGAAACAATAAATACACCAAAATTTGTCTGTAACATCATTAATGCTTTCAATTAATTTAGTATGTATGCCTTGCGATTTAAAATACAATGGATTGCATTAAGAATACGTATTTACGTAAACTTTCATTTCGTGCTTCCACCATATATAAATAATTCTTTTTTTATAATATGTATTTTGCAAGTTAAGTAAGTCTAGCTTTATATTATAAACCTCACATTTTTTAATGGGAAACAGTAAAATTTGTACTGAGAAGGAATCGTTCTCAAATGTGAAGAAAGGAACCTAATATAACATTGTTTGGAAAGCTCAATTGAAACTGACTTGAGAAGTTTCCTTTCATGTCGAAATGTCACTTGTAATTAACATTGAACTTAAAGTAACGGTTCCAAGTGATTGTGAATAAGCGAGATAATGAGATTTCTTAATGATGAACAGTGAATATAAATTAACATCGTTAACAAACAAACGTTTCGTTTTGTTCAGATGTTTGCAAATATAAAGGCCATCAGAATCACTCAATTTTATCAAATGTTGGATTCAATCTGGAATATAAAATAACAAACGTCACAAAAAATTTAAATTAGGTCAATTAACAAAAAATCATAATATATTTTTTTGTGCATAATCAAATAAATTCAAAAATAGCGATTAAAATATTTAGTTCCACGAAAATTGTCAAATGTCATCGATAGCAGTTTTGTCGCAACAAAATTATCAGCTCAGTAATTAATGCTTATGTCTTCTTTCTGACCAAAACAGTCAAGTAAAACAACAATGAAGAAATCCGCAGTAATTGCATTTGTACAAAAATCATTTCATTCGCCGTGACTGTGTTGTGTATTTCAGACCATCCAAAATAAGTGTCTAGATTCTTTTCCAAATGAGAATAGCTCTGCTGGACTTTTAGTCACTCGGTTGTCCGAATCTCCAAATAACAACTTTTATACGTTGATTTGATGTTCGATTTATGACATTGTACCCAAAAATGCGATTATTGTATCTTTCTCTCAACACCCATTATATCATTACCCTCTATAAAGAGAGAGGTGGTGTTGAGTGACTGACCAGCTAGCAGCGAACTAACTTTTGTTATTACGCTAAATAATAATCATGTAACTTTAACTACATATATCATGGCTAAAAAAAACAATCATGAGTTATTTCATATACAGTATGTTATATACCATAACCTTTCTTAAAACGTAGTTTGCGTCATATACTTTAACTTCCATCCAACCTTCTTGAAGATAGTCACAATTTTATTTAATATTATTTAAAATCTTTATGCTTTACATTAAAAGGAATGTGTTATCATACGATATAGCGTTATAAGATAGAAAACTAAGTTAAATAATATATATGTAGGTATTTTGATTTCGATATTCCGAATATAAAAAATCTGGTTTAATTCGTGTGAAAAAGAAAGAATCGAAAAGGAATTGGAGATAATATAATTATATGATGGACTTATAAATTACATTCGATGCCTGAGTTGTATTAAGAATAATGAAATTTATTTCCAATTTTTTTTTATTCCGAATGAGAAATAAAATATTGAAAAATCATTGAGATCTCAGCAAATAATGAAATTTTCATTTGGAATCTTTCTTCATTTTAGTTGAAATAAAAAATGTACTGATTATTTCAATTGTATTTAATTCATTTATTTAAAAGTTGCTTACAGGGTCTCAGCGCTTTAGTAACTCGTATATTATTGTTTTTTTGACGATAAGAAAGATTAAAAATGAATTAACAGCTAAATTTTAAGAATTGATTTTAAATGTTTTTTTAAATTTAATATGTATATTGTCACGACTCGGTTTTTTGGGACCCGATTATTCCCTAGCATTTTCATAGAATGTCGCTGGCATGACGTTAGTACGAAAGAAACCAGAGAGAGATAGGCATATTATGAGAATGCAATAACGATCATTCGAAAGATATTTTTGTGGCAGCCAACTCGACGCCGGGGCAACATCGCTAACGGCAACCATGCATTTTTTTGCGCGGCGAGATCTGTACATTTTGCAGGAAGGGAGGGATAGTAACAAAAGAAACAAACTCTCTTCTCTGTTAGCGTTCGCCAAGTAAACACGTTGTTCTAAGGGTTGCTCCCCTGACCTCGCCTGTTAAAAATTCACACTTATGGCTGCCGCAATTTTGTTATACTCACTTCGAACTTGAATAATTATACTAGCAGCTTATCAATAACTTTCAAAATTTAACAACTTGCACTTTCGCATTCAAATTAAGAGTTCTCCGCCTGTCGCACCAGCCGTCTCTCGTCTTCAAGTTCCTGTCGACACCTCAAGGTTTGTGGCATTCAATATCGTTGATGAGGTGTCGCCGCCTCTCTATTGTTAAACATTGTGTTTTGTGATATGGGAGCGGCGATTTGCAAAGTAGAAGCGTGCGTAAGATCCGACCGCGGATTTTATATAAATTACGCGAACCCCGGGTATAAATTATTAACACCTGGCGGAGCACCTAGATGCTCGCCGAATGTATTAAAAGCCTATTTAAATGTTGTCTTCATAAAAGACTATAGTCTCAAAGCATGAAAAATAATAACTTCAAGGTACGAAACAGGAATACGCGTTGGCAGGCGAGGGGAAGCAAGGGAGCAGCCCTGGTAAAGATATTGTATTGAAACCAAAGCCAATTTAAATTGTTATTATAATTTCTACTGTATTATTTCAGGACCTGTATAAATATGTATTTTATTGTGGGTGTTAATATGTCGGTAACCTCGGTACGTGACGAAAGTCACCGGGAAGCCTAATGTGTGTTAAAAGCAATACGTTTCCGGTTAAGTGTCTATATTCTATAAACGAAATTCTCATTATAATAATGAACCATATTAATTCAGTCGAGTGCGACCACGCTTCGGCGGGACCGATGAAGGTCTTCGAAAGCCTCTTCGTGTGTTATTTTAATCCAGTAAAATCAAGCCTTGTCGAGCACAAACAATTCTATAATTTATTGCTATCGCATTTACAATACGCCCCGAACGGCGCCCATAACTATGTGTCAGAAAATTTAATTCTAGATACACGAGGTTCTATTATATTATTTTCTATCACGCGATAATTTTATTACACGCAAATGCTCATAAAGTCACTATCGAATGTGGTCGATATATCGAATCGAAAGTTGTAGGAGGATAATCCTTCGCTGAATGTTAATCTGATAATATACGCGTAATGCAAATTTATCCTAACTGTAGAAATAGAAACCTTTTTCTAGTAACGTTATTTAATTTAACAATGACACAACCAGAAACGTATTGAAATTATGTGTGCGGGAACTGAAATAAATTTTGTTATTGTAAGAGGTGATCTTTAGGCGACGTGACAAATAGCATAACTTGACGATAGGAGGCGTGTAAAAGTTGAAGGGTCGGCTGGAGAAGCCGGGTGTAGTCTGCCGAGACTGTTTGCTTAGGGAGCTAGGCCACGGGCCGCGTTAGGGAGACGATCTGGTCTCCCGACGATAACGAGCTGTCGTCACGCCGTCTATCGAGTCATGAGGTGCCAGAGCGCCAGATTAGTAATGAAATCTTGGACAGTCTAGGTGGGTTGTGTCGCCGATGCCACCAGGTCTGACGCTCTGCCCCTAAAATAAGGTAGCTAGGACAGGACTAGGTGGGTGCTCATTGTGCCGGATAACCGGAAAGCGATAGCGGCGCCGGTCTCAAGGTGACCGGGTCGTTTTGACATGGCAGATGCATAAGACCGATACCGCCGTGGGCGATGGTCGTCTAGCAGGCGAACACTGGTGGACGACATTCATCTCTGCCATAATTGGCAGAGCTATTCTATAGTAAACCAAACCCGTTTCGTTACAACGGGCAGGACATCGGATGATGTTTCTTTTTCACAGGCGGACTACCATGTCGACGGAGAAATTTGAACGGAATTTCATCCCTCACCCACGCTTCCCGGTTATCCAAACAAAAACGAGCTCGATACTTTTAGATACTAGGAAGCCCAACGCATGGAGCGGGGGCAACGTCCGGGAAGAAATCAGTGTCATTCGGCACTGACTCTGAGCACTAGTTGTGAGCTCTAACCACATTGGTTTGTGTTAACTGGACGTTGACACACGGATTGGGAGGCGGAGGGTCTAACAGCCCTCCTCACGCCTAGGCACCGTGCTCGCCGATCCGAGGGTCCCGGGAGACGTCCTCCTGCTATCATGGCTGGGCCGAATAAGAATTTTGTGACTAGAATATGGCACGCGTAGGGAACGGACATGACTGTGAATTGAGAACAGCTGATGATGATGATAAAATGGAATTCGCGCTTCGCCGCCGAAATAACTGGTAAAATTAACGTTGTGTCACCGGACCGACACTGTTCTGAATATCAAGCCTTCCGCCCCCTACGTGTAGCCCGTAGACTCATTACTCTTATAAATTGTCGATACTTAGTTAGGATATTAATTAAGGGACTCTAAATAAATACCTATTGTTATAAATTTTACTATTTTATACCGTTATATCCTATAATAACCCCGGAGCGCAAAGAAATTTATGATTACGCAATCGAAGCCCATTAAATCGTAGGCTCGATATCAGACGAATTATTGACTGTATTTTATATGTTTTTTTTCTCACCTCTGTGAGTTAGCTTGTGCACTATTTTCAAAATTCCATTAACATATGTTCTTTTATAAATAAACGAGTGGAATCCCACTTTTTAAAACTGCACCCGAGATGTTTAATTTGTTTGAATTGTTTCCCAATATTTTCCTAACTTGTAACACTGATTCGATCCTTCTAAATTCGGAGGTTATGATAATGGAAGGTTTTCTCTTTCTGTTTTTTTATTACCGAAGATCGAGTCGTGTCAATATATTATTATGGTTAACTGTCTGCGCAAATATGTGATCGGATTTTACTATGGAAAAGAGACCTATGATTATCGTTCATGATTTATTGAAACAAACAAGGATCCTTCACACGCAACATTGGGAGTTATAATGTGTTTTTTATTGAGATCCTTTTGGGCATAGCCGTGTACCTGTTATCCTAAATAGATAACAATGATTTATTTATGTAGCACAGCGTTAACTGAATTAAGATTTTTAAAAAAAATTGAAAGTTAAATGCCGTGAGGGATTCAAACTTTATCTGATTAAAGCATATTGATTTTAGTTATATTAATAATTCTAAAAAAAATACGGTCGTTCCACCGACACACAAATATGAATTTAAATAGTCAAATAGTATGTGTTCAAAATTTTATATTTCAGACGAAAAGATTATTTTTTTGATTGTAAAATCGTTAATTGGTGACGAGGTCTTAAAATAAATACTGATTCTTTGAATATATCATTTAAACTTAACATATTTTATGCAAGTGTTATAAAGAACTTATCACAAATAGATAATTTAACAAATATATATTTTTTAAATTAAAGATTTCGACTGAAGGTGCTTGGTGGAATTTCAATATTAAATTTGAATCGTTCAAACTATGTACATTCTCACAAATTTTGTCATTAACGACCCGGGTTTCGCCTTTCGGCATCTTCAGGCATTCAAGTGCACGGATGAACTTGAACTGACGCTTAGTAAATGAAAGTTTCGTGTTTATATAAGATATAAATGCATCACTGAGTCCAAAGCCACTGCTGGCAAAAAGGATAAGCCCATGGGAATGCCAACAGATTTGACTAGTGAGCAGTTTCAAGAATTATATAATTTGTTTGTCGGCAAAGGTTTTATGATTATATGATTTTATGGTTATATAGGGTATAGAAGAGGAGATGTGGGAAAATTTGATATTTCGTTTAAAATCGGAAGATTTTGCAGCTGTGCTTTGTTGATTTCTAACATTTCTTGGAAAAAGAGCTTATGACTGTCCGTATTTGGGTGTAACATTTTTATCCCTTGTTCCTGATTGAACACGTGTCCTTCCGATATTAAGTGATTAGCAAAAGTAGACGTGTCTTTTTTCAATCTAAAGGCTGCCATATGTTCTAAAACCCGGATGTTCAGTGTTCTTTCTGTTTTGCCGATATAAAACTTTGTACAACAAGAGCATTGCAATCTATAAATCCCGGATTTATTTAAGTAATGTATTTTATCTTTATTATTAACTAATAATTTGCCTAAAGAGTTTTTACAGTAAAAAGCAGGTCTTACACTATCAGCTAGCTGTTTTTTAATTTTAAGACTTGTATTTCCTAAAAAAATGATTCTACGCCAATACCTAGTATGATCTATGTCCTTTGACACTATACCTTTAAATAACATTTTTTCTGCAAGTTTAGTTTGTTTTTTTGATAAAAGATTGTCTATAAGAGACATATCGTATCCATTGTTTATGGCCATATCTGCCATATGGTCAAATCTGTTGGCATTCCCATGGGCTTATCCTTTTTGCCAGCAGTGGCTTTGGACTCAGTGATGCATTTATATCTTATATAAACACGAAACTTTCATTTACTAAGCGTCAGTTCAAGTTCATCCGTGCACTTGAATGCCTGAAGATGCCGAAAGGCGAAACCCGGGTCGTTAATGACAAAATTTGTGAGAATGTACATAGTTTGAACGATTCAAATTTAAATATATATTTACTGGTATTCCACTGGTTTTATAACTGACGCGTGTTGCGCCTCCTTATATACCAAAGCGAATGCATATATTGTTTTATTAAATGATACAATTTCAATAATTTATTATCATTTATGACTTTTCATTTTGTTTTGTTGTGGTTTTCAAGTTTGATGATTTATGAATTTGTCACTCTTAAGGTGTTTCAACCTTCAATACTTGGTGGAATGGCACTATAATAAAAATAATAAAACATTTTTAGTACTTTTTCCAGATAAAATTTATTGGATCAGGACCGGTTTTGCTCATGGTGAGCATCAGTTGACAATGCTCACCATGAGCGAAACCGGTCCTGATCCAATAAATTTTATGTCGAAAAAGTACTAAAAATGTTTTTTTTTTTTTTTTATGAATTTGTGTTCGAAGGCATGGATTTATGTGACATCTAATTTTATTTAATCTCATTCGATCCTTTAATCGTGGTGTAGCGAGAGCCAAACTATTACCTTTTGTACAAACTAGTAGCTATTGTACAAACCTCTTCCTTCTGTTCTCTTTCTCTAAGCGAGTAACAAGCTATTCTCGTAAAATAACTTTTTTGAGATATGCTACATAAGAAATCTATATGCTCTAGATTGGTAGTGGACACGCATACTAAAAAGTTTTTGAATAAAAATGTGACATATTGTGATTTTTTATTATTTATAAAATATTTAAATAATTTTGTTGTAAATTTGATATTTAAGGTTT